>CM016725.1:9525423-10223332 GCA_005771605.1 Scutellaria baicalensis | reverse complement strand
ATTACACAGAATTAAAACTCCAGGGATAGGGCTAATCGAACATCTCAGATCAGAACGCTGAAATTGAAAGAAGAAACTAGCTAGAACTCAGAAGCAGAATCACCAATCAAACAGTACCTGAAAATCGCGATTTCTGTAAGTGTTCAAGGTCCAGGAAACGGCGGAGAAAATCCAGATTGCCGTGAAAGCCAAGTAAAGCGGTGGCAGAGTCTTGTAGCAGGCATCCACGCCGTCGCCGGCGCCGGCGGGGGCTTCCATCCCGCCCAATCAATTCAACAGTGAGATTCTAAGAAGTAGTTTTTCAGTTTCAGAAAATGGCAACGTACACAGATGATTCTGTTTCAGTTATATATCACACCACACATACACACACCACGCACGCACGATCACATCCATGTCTGCCACGTGTCTTTCTCTCCCACTAATGACTTTAATTAAATTAATCACTAATCAATTCCAATTAGAGATTTTCCTTTATTGTTATTAAAAGTTTATTCAATTTGTCCATTAAAAACACAATTCATTTATGGCTTTGAAACTTACAATTGTATGTTTTCTGTATTTCCACGCACCTACAAATTTACTTATTTATTTTAGCAAACATGGGATTTTATTTTTCATATTAACCATACCTTAAAAGTTTCATGAATTTGACTTAATTATTTTAATACACATCTACTAGAAAAAAAAATGCAAAGGTCATGGGGGTCAGGTTTAGGGGAAATGCAGTTGTTGTTAGTGCATCATTTTGTCATGCTTATTTCTGCCAACTAATCCATCAAATATACATAAAAGTATAGGTATATATATATATATTCATACACATATAAATATAAATTAGACAACAATGCCGGACTTATAGGAAATATATATCTTTGATTTTTCATTACAGATGTACTAATCTTAAGTTAAAAAAATAATCATTTCGTGATATAATCTATGATGTCCATATACGGACAATACCTGTCAGAACAAGATATCGTATACAATTGCCCGATTCGATGTAATAGATTAATTCAAAGGTCAGGGTGAATGAATCTCTTACATGCACCAACCAAACTTTTCAAAAGAAGAAGAGTTCAAGCTGTCCAACTACCTGCTAGTATCAGGGCAACTGATGCTGACTTTGAAAGATGCAAATAATATGAATATATAGTAGTTAGATCCATTTTAGGCTTTACTAATTCACATTAGATTAGGTGAACCAACTCATTTGATAATTTGCTTAATTTGTTCATCAATTCCACTGTCACACATTTTAAATTGGAAAATGAAAAGAACCCCATTGTTTTAAATAACATGCTTATTATCTCTTGATGTTACATTATATAGGGCGATTAGATAAATTATTGTATTGGTTATATAAAATATTAGGTTGTCCTTGGATTGAAAGGTTTTGATGAATAACTAGAAATTTTAAACATATTCATTCGTGAAATTTTTATTGGTATGACCTCGAAATTCAATACTTTTATTTTGAGTATTTTGGTGAACTTTGAGTGCAGTAGATTCGAAATATACTCTCTAGAACCATACACAATCTTATTATATTTGAATATCAGTTAAAATAACCTTTGTAGTATTTTATAACTAATAAATTATCTATAAAAAAAGTGTAGTAGACAAGAGTTACATTTATAAATTCCATATATCAATTAAAACAATCTTTGGAGTATTTTATAACTAATAAATTATCTATAAAAAAAAAAAAGTGTAGTAGACAAGAGATATATTTATAAATAAATTCCTTTGCTAATAATTTGCAATTACAGAATGTACAAAGAGACTTCACAAGGCCCAAATTACCAATTTCCTGGGCCTTTTGAGGTCCAATCCTATTTCCGTTTCAAACAGATAGGCCCAAGTGCTTTATTTCTTGAGAGAAGGCCCAACTATTTTTATAGCATTGGAAATGAGTCGAACAACTTATTTTTTCATCACTCCGAATCTTATATTTCATTATCTTTTATATATCTCATTACTTAGTTGATAATGTCATTATACTAATGACATGTGATGACTATTTTGAATTTTCATATAAAATATGTGACGAATTAAAGGATATGATTTTTGACCTTTTAAAGATTGATCTTATAAAGATTCTTGATATGCCACAAATAGTGTGTAAAGCATGTCCTCTCTCCTCCACACCACTAAAACACTCTCCTCTACACCACTAAAACACACACCTCAAAAATACATCTCATTAATTAACTCTTTTTTTATATGTTAAGAAAATGAGTACAAGGGTACTCAACTAGTACATAAAAGAGTTTGAACAATCTTATAAAAACAACGATGCAAAATACTCCTTCGGATCAATACATCAATCATGAAGAGAGTAACAAAATGAAATGAGCAGTGACTTTTGAGTCATTCCCACAATCAAATCTTCACAGATTCAACAACTTTTGAAATATTCGGTTCAACCTCATTGAAAATAATATCTGTAACAACAAATTTTGTGTATTAAATTAATAAACACAAAAGATTTGCACAAATTGAAATTTATTGAATCAAACTGAATTTGAGGTTCAATCTCTTTGATCCCTTGATTCTTCTCTTCAATACTTGGAGTTGACGAGTAGTTGACTTAGTCAAAATTGAGATCCTCGAACCAACAACTCGATCCGCGGGTTTTGCACCTTATTTTGGATCAAACAGTAGCTTTCGAAATTCTGTGGAGAACGTCCTTGGATTTGTTGAAGAACGTCTTGAAGATTCGAAGATTGCCGAAGAACTTGATGAAGAACGTCTTGAATATTTGAAGATTGCCGAAGAACGCCTTGAAGATTTGAAATTGCCGAAGAACGCAGGAGAGAATTTTTAACTCTTGAATTCTTCAATTTGTTGTTGATGATCAAATGATGAATTTGAGACTCCTATTTATAGTAGAATGGAGATTTCAATAGATATTATATCTGAAGTGGAGCAATTTGATTGGTCCACCATGATTTGATCATATCTAATTTTGATTTGATCATATCTGATATGTTTGCCGATAATCAAATTTAATTTTATTTAATTTGATAATATCTGCAACACTTTGACATATGGCAATTTTTGATTGGCCAACAAAAGATATATGAAATATCAATTAATTTGATTATTTAATTTAGGAATTATATTTAATTAATCCCTAAAATAAATAAAATTAATATTCACATTTTTTTTACACGGCACAATATAATTGGACATCAAATTTATGTATCTACAAATTGCCCCCTTGAGACTTGTTCACGACGGATGATAATTTTGGAGTGAATAAGTGTCAATTTTTTAACTCAATATTCTTGAGGCCTTGTGAATGAAATTTCCTTGGGTATGCATAGCCCATACACGGAAGTTTATTTTGTTAATTTGATATCATATTATTAACAAATTGTTGGCCCATAATTCAAATTCTAGCACACTTTGGGCTAAAGTCCAATTAAGCAAATCTATTTTTTTCAATTCAACATATTGCTATTTGGGCAAGATTTTAAAAGCCCAGCCCATATTTAAGAAGGATATTACATCTTCTTCTTCAGCACACTATCGCAGAGCAGCACACACCATTGCAGAATAATATTCTAACTTCTTCCTTGATCTTTTTTTTTTCAGCAAATCAATTTGTACGATTTTTTTTCTCAAAATCTTCTTGTTAACTTATCCATTTAAATCACAAGATAAGATTTTCTTTCAAGATCAAAGCATCAAGAAACCCATTTGCTTTACAACTCCTTTGTAAATCAATTTGTACGATTTTTTTTCTCAAAATCTTCTTGTTAACTTATCCATTTAAATCACAAGATAAGATTTTCTTTCAAGATCAAAGCATCAAGAAACCCATTTGCTTTACAACTCCTTTGTAATCCCTGATTTTATGGTTATAGGATGTAGATAGAATCCTTTTCCTACTCAAACTCTACTGCTCATTGCTTCTTATAAATAGCACTCTCTCCCGTTTTATTTTTTCTCATCTTTTGGAGGAGAATATAATATGTTTTGAGTGCTGAAATTCTTAGTGGTTCTGCAGAAGAAGAGGTTAAACCTCAGCCATTTTTCTTTACTGTCGTGTGATTTCTTATTTTCCAGAGACTGCTCATCCTTCATCTTTTTTTTGTATTCCTTGTAGAATTGATGTTTCTGATGTTTTTAGTTCTTGACAAGAACTCATCAAAAGCTTTGGCAGTAAAGGTTGTTGCTTTTGAGACCCATCTCCCTTTTTTTTTACGTTCTTTTTTTCTTGAACAAACACCTTTTTCCTTACTGATCCATGGCTTACACAGGTTTTTAGCAGCGAATTTGGAGTGTAGACATTGAGGCGAGATATCCATTTTTGAAGAAAGTTTTCCTTTTCTTTGATCGATTATTCCAAGTTTACCTCTGCGAAAGGCACAAACTCTTACTTTTTGCACTGTTGCCTTCTTGATAATTTCAGCCTTGTATTAATTATTTGATTCATCTGCCATGATAACTTAGTGTTGCCTTTAACACCTGACATAGACTATTTGACCCTTTTTTTTTTTAACAGCATCCCACAATGGTTTACTTCAAAGATTTCACCGTTTCTCGACAACAATTCTTGGTGATTCTTGATGATGAAAATCAATCTGTTGAAAAAGGGACGCGTTTAGAAGTGCATGAACCTCTTGATGGCAAGTATGCAAGGAAAATGCCAAAATTAACCAATTCTCTTTATCAACGAGATTGGTCTGTGGAAATTGCCTCGAGGGCGACTTGGGTTTTGCAATCGGCGCACCATCAACCTCTCAGCGAGTCAAACAAATTGGATTACTTTCCTACACTTGGGCGTATCATTATCAATAGACAAGCCATGTGGGAGGACAACATCGAGTTTCCAGGCGAATTTCACTACATTGAAGGCTATTGGGAGTGGACTGAAGATGTTCTTAGCCGATGCGGGAAGATCTTGGAAGCGCGAAGGTTCGTGATGCTGTGTATGCCTCGCTTTTCACGTACGACTGCAACGTTGAAGTGATCAAAGCGTTTTGTGAAGCCTGGTGCCCTTTGACGAATTCATTATTGACATCCTTCGGCGAACTCTCTATCTCCTTATGGGATCTACACTGTTTGGCGGGTTTTCCTATGGTTGGGTCCTTTTACGATGAGGTGATACCAAGTGCAATGGAACTCACCGATATTGATGATACCGGGAACGGTTCACTATATCGTACTTGTAGTCATATGTTGCACGCGTTTCACCTTCTTCGTAAGAGGACTAGTGACCGTCCATCTTCTGGTGTTTCGATCACGACATGGATTAACTTTTGGGCCAAGAAGACTTTGAAGTATTCGCGGCCTCCTCCTCGTAAAGAAAGAAAATCTGCGCCCAGACAAACCCAAAAGCTTCACAACCCTACGGGATCTTTTGCAGGTCATAGAGTTTGGAATTCTGCCGAAAGTGCTTGTTTTTCAAAGCTCGGTGTTGAAGAGGGCGAAATGGAGGAAACTTACTTGGCAGCATACTTAGCATGTTGGCTAAGTGTATTCGTCCTTCCTCGTGATAGGACCGATCTTATTCGTCCGACTACTTTCAAGATGGCAAGTATTATTGCTAGTGGCCGGAAAGTGGATCTTGTTGTCCCGGTTTTAACAAGCATCTATCAGGGTTGAACACGATTGCAAAATCTTTGGAAGCTCCTTTCTCATATTTCACTTTCCCGATTCACTTCGTATATGGTTGGCTTGCTCATTACTTCAAGACGCATTACCGGTTGTTTCGAGGAAGACAGGCTCCCGAGATGGTAGTTTATTCTGGTGAGGGATGTGCAAGACATTACGATCCTCGAGAAGCTCGCAAGAGAATTCACAAAGGGGATCTAGCTTGTTGGACATGCTTTACGAAACCTTTTACATCTAAGGGCTTTTTGTATGTCGACAACAAAGATAATGGTGACTCGATATTTCTTTACTTTGCTGCCATTCGCTCGGGTTATCTTTCTTTCCGACAGAAGGACCATTTCATTGTTGAACCCTATAGCCCACATCGTTTCAGCCGTCAATTTGGGTTCTTTCAAACGCCGCCAGGGATTCTTAAAAAGGATTATCGCAAAGCTACTTTAGATGAGGGATTGCGTTTTTGGCGTATATGCACTTTATCTCGATCAAACGCAAGAGCTTGGTTTCCTTGCATTCCATCTGTAGCTAAGAGGTTTTCATCTGATGAGTATAAGAAGTGGTGGTTTCACATTTACGGGCGTTATCTTGAAGAAAATCTGGAAAACCTCATTCATGCGAATCCGTTTGAAATTTCTCAGGAGGGGAAATGAGTCAATGGAGAAAGCTTCCCAAAAAAGACACTAGCAAGCGCACCCATGCCTTCCTACTTCTGAGCCTCATAAATCTCGAACTCTTGGTATCGTTGAGACAAGTAAGAGGAAGAATAGCCCTGCACGTTCTGAAGGGAGTGGAAGTAATGGCGGTCATTGGAAGAGGCCCAAAAACACTCACAACCCTCCGGATTCTACTAAGGGAGTTGCAGACAATTTTCAACAAAAGGATAATTCTGCTGAAGTGAATTCAAATACTTCTTTCGCTTTTTTTTTTTTTTTTTTTTCGATTATGATCTAACATAAAATTCAACTTTCTGTCTTCCTAGGTAATCGAGGCTCTTCATAACAACGATACTGAAGTTGTTGAGATTGATGATGAAGAGGTGTGCAACGAGGGTCGAGAGTTGATCGTTAGTCCCCCGATGGAAGTTCCGTTAATTCACAGATTACCAAAGAAAACAACTGCTTGGAGAGAGTTCATCATGATCGAGCTGCGATATCCACATTTGTGGGTGAGGACTTCGTTTATACTCACTATAAATCATGTCTTCAGAGTATGTTGAATGGCCTTTGCGACAAGATAGAACGGACTCCGGTGGATTCGATTTCTTTGATCAAGAAAGAAGTAGAAATTGTCCTTGACTCCATGAAGGGTTTTAACATCCTTGGGCTTTTTGATCTTTCATTCGTCGAAAAGTCACTTGCAACATTTTTTGAGGAGGTTGCTGTTTATGATGACAAACGATCGACATCTTTGGAAGAGCCTTCAAAGGAACGTCTTTTGAGTGAAGCTAAAGGCCGTCTTAGTAGTCTTGAGTCCAATGTGGCTAAAGAGATCATACAAGTTGAGGTCACTGAAGCTGATTTACAGCGTGTCGCGAAGAAGTTAAGGATTTTGAAAAGACGGCAGAAGGATTTGGTTGTGACCTTGGGGAGACAAAAGGAACTTCTTGAAGTTTCTCAAGCTGAAGTTCACAAAGTTGAAGAAGAAATCACTACTATTGAGATCACACCTTCCCCGGATAATGATGTGGTAGAAACTTCGCGAGTTGCTGCCGAGACCGCCAAAAAAGCTTTATTGGACTTGAAGCCATTTATTTAGATTGTTCATAGTTTTTTTTTTTTTTTTTTTTTTTTTTTGTAGAACATTTCAAATTTATGCAGTCAAGTCCTTTTTTTTTTTTTTTGCTCGTCATTTGCTTTTTTTTTTTAACAATCAACAGTTGGAAAGAGTGAGAAACATATCTTATAACTGAACTTAGAAAATATCTAAGCTGCCTACGTACCTCTAAAGAGGATCAAGTCATAACGTAGTTCAAGTTCACAAAAAAATATATATATATTTTTGTGGGGTGTGCCGTGCACAGTTTATACTCATGCGGGCCAGGAGTATCTATTCTTTAGCCACTTTAGATAAAGTGGGGTATTTGTCATTTAACCACTTAAAATACCTTTAGTGGGATAAATCAATAGTTTAACCACATATATTTATCTTTTGGTGGGATAAATTAACAGTTTAACCACATATATTTATCTTTGGTGGGGAAGTAGCATTTTAACCACACGAACTGCCTTTTGTGGTTGCCGTACACATTTTATACTCGTGCGGGCCAGGAGTAACATGCAGTTTAAGCTCGTGCGTTGAGGAGCCCTTTTTTTTTTTTTTTTTTTTCAGGGGTAGTAGCGCTTCAAGAATCTCCCATTAATTGGACCGACCTTTACTCTATCTTCAGAGATCAACAAATAAGCACCATTTGTGTAGACTTCTTTCACAACATATGGGTCATCCCACTTTGAAGTGAACTTATTTCCAGTTCGATGGGTAGTGATGATTGGTCTTCTTACGGCGAGAACCAAGTCTCCTATTTGGAAGGATCGTGCTCGTACCTTCTTATTGAATGCTTCTGCCATGCGAGCTTGGTAACATTCGAGCCTTTGTTGCGCTTCAAGCCTCTTTTCATCGAGAGCTTCAAGTTCCTCGAGACGCAGTCGTGCATTTTCTTCGTCAGTGAGTCCTTCTTGTATGGTTATTCTCAAAGACGGAATTTGCTGCTCAAGGGGAATGACTGCTTCCACGCCATACACCATTGAGTATGGAGTCGCTTGAGTTGGTGTTCGATGGGTGGTTCTGTATGCCCATAATGCATCTCCGATTCTCTCGTGCCAGTCACGTTTGGACTTTGCAACCACCTTTTTTAATAAATTGCACAGAGTTTTGTTGAATGCTTCGGCAAGACCGTTAGCGGCAGCGTAGTACATTGAAGACTTTCTTTGCTTGAAGTTAAATTTTTGACAAAGTTTGTCAATCAAACTGTTGCTGAAAGGCTTCCCATTATCAGTTATGATGTATCTTGGGATTCCATAGCGGTAGATGATATTGAGACGAATGAAATCAGCCACAGTTTCTTTCTTTACTTCTCTTAAGGGTACAGCTTCTGCCCATTTTGAAAAGTAATCTGTTGCAGCCAAGATATATAGGTGGCCACCGGAAGATTTGGTCATTGGTCCGACTACATCCAGCCCCCATGCATCAAACGGCCAAGAGGCAACTGTAGGGTGTAATGGCTCTGGCGGTTGATGAATGAAATTTGCATGAAATTGACAAGCTTGACATCTTTGTGCGTAATCCATGCAGTCTTTGACCATACTTGGCCAGTAGTAGCCCATCCTTTTTATGCGAAAATGTAGTTTGGGCCCCGACTGATGAGCGCCACAAATCCCGGAGTGGGTTTCTTCCATAGCTCGTGTTGCTTCTTCACCATTTAAGCATCGTAGGAAGACTCCATCGAAAGAACGTCTATAAAGCATCCCTTTGAAGTAGATGAATCGACTAGCACGTCGCCGAACATCAACTCTTTGTCGTGGATCATCTGGCAATTTTCCATGATTAAGATAATCAATGAAAGTCTGACGCCAATCTTCTTTTTCAACTTCGAATACTTCAAAGATGTAATTTCCTTCTTCTACATCCTCTTCATCTTCAAAGATTGGAGGCATGACCCAACTTTTGCATATCGGTACACGTGTTTCATTTTCAGGCATGGCTATTGTTGAAGCGAGCTTGGCCAAAGCATCAGCTTGTTTATTATCCTTTCTTGGCACGTGCCCTAACTTTACATCCCCAAGCCAAGCGATGATCCTTCGTGCATAATTGACATATGGAAGTAATTCTGGTTTCTTAACTTCATATTCTCCAAGGAGCTGGTTAATTACTAGCTTTGAATCCCCATAAACTTTGAGATGCAACCGTTTATTTTCCATAGCCATTTCCAGCCCGAGAATGAGAGCTTGATACTCAGCCACATTATTGGAACAATTTTCGGTCAAAGTGAAAGAGTATGGGAGCACCTCCCCATCGGGTGTTACAAATATAACTCCGGCACCAGCCCCTTCTTTATGGGATGCTCCATCGAAATACATCTTCCAAGGTGGGGAGACTTCAATGGCAAGGACATCTTCATCTGGAAGGTCATCAGATAGTTCCCACTCGGCCGGGATAGGATGGTCGGCTAGAAAATCAGCTAACACTTGACCTTTTACTGCCTTTTGAGGGACATAAACTATCTCAAATTGTTGTAGTTGGAGGTACCATCTCGCAAGCCTGTCAGAAAGCACTGGCCTCGTCATGACATACTTTAGTGGATTTGCCTTTGAGACGAGATGGATAGTATGGGCTTGAAAATAGTGCTTCAGCTTATGGATAGCGAAAATGAGTGCTAGACATATCTTCTCAATTGGTGAATAATTCAACTCATTTGGCGTCATTGTCCTGCTTAGATAGTACAACGCATTTTCTTTGTTGTCATCATTTGCTTGTGCTAGCAAAGCCCCTACAGAACGTTCTTGGGCAGCAATATAAAGAATCAAAGGCCTCCCAGCCACTGGCGCCACCAACACTGGAGGTTTCATCAAATACTCTTTTATTCTTGTAAAAGCATTACTGCACGATTCATCCCATTTGAATGGGACACCTTTCTTCATAAGTCTACCGAATGGTTGACAACGTCCTGCTAGGTTTGAGATGAACCTTCGTAGGTACGCCAATTTTCCTTGCAAGCTTTTGAGTTCATGAATATTTCTTGGTTCAGGCATCTTTAGAATTGCATCAATCTTTGCTTGCTCAATTTCAATCCCTCGATGGCGGACTATGAATCCAAGAAATTTGCCTGATGTTACCCCGAATGCACATTTCAAAGGGTTCATTCTTAGTTGATATTTTCTCAAACGCTCAAAGACTTTTCTTAAGTCATTCAAGTGATCCTGACGTTTCTTGGACTTCACAACCAAATCATCAACGTAGCATTCAATGTTCTTATGAAGCATGTCATCAAAAATCTTTTGCATCGCTCTTTCACTACAAGAAAACTGTCAAATTCCAACGGCACAAAATCCGTTGGAATCTGCTGTTTTTCCGTTGGAATTCGTGATTCCAACGGTAATTCCAACGGAATTTGCCCCGTTGGAAAAGTGGGCGTTGGAATTTCAAAATTCCAAGGGAAATTCCAACGGCAAACGAATTCCAACGGTAATTCCAACGGTAATTTGCCGTTGGAATTTTTTTCCCACACAAAAATTCCAACGCCTTTTCCTACGGTAATTCCAACGGTAATTTACCGTTGGAATATGTCCAACGGTGATTCCAACGCTATTTTACCGTTGGAATTTTCGGTTGACATTTGAAATTCCAACGGCTCGTTTCCGTTGGAAATAATTCCAATGGCGTTTCCAACGGTGTTTTTCCGTTGGAATTTTCTGTTGAGAATTGAAATTCCAATGATTTTTTTCCGTTGGAAAAAAGTCCAACGGCATTTCCAACGGTAGTTTGCCGTTGGAATTTTTGGCTGAGATTTAAAATTCCAACGGAGATTTTCCAACGGTAATTCCAACGGTAATTTTAACATTGAAATCTGTTGTTGGAATTTTGTATAACTATTTTTTGTACCTAAGAAATCTTATAATGGTAATACAAATAATGTAAACATTGAACAAAATACAAGCTAAGTCTTAAACATCATCATCAACAATAAGTCTTAAACATCATCAACATCAAGAAGTCTTAAACACATCAACACATCCAAAATGAAACAACAACAATATTTTGTAAGCAACGACTCTACTTGGTCTCCGGAGCATCCTCATCAGTTTTCCAAACGACATCCTCAAGGCAGGTCGAGAGATTTTTATAAAACTGCAAACAAACGAACAACCAAAACGGAAAAAAGGGAAAAAAAAAAAAGTGAATAATACAAACTACTAATAACAATCTATAGTATAAGATGAACTTTAAATGACAATAGACTCCCGAAAAGTATTGTACCTTGTGAAATTCCAAAGTATCTCCCTTTGCCTTTCTGACCTCGACCATATGCAACGAAGGGGCAACTTGAAAAACCTGATTCAAGCTCGCAATATAAATTAGTTCATTCAAGAATATTGCACGCTGCTGAAAATGAGGTGGTCGTTGTTTTTCTTATGGCCGTATAATATACCTCGGTGGCGACATTAAGGTTGCCTTTTCGCCCAGCTTTTGAGTTCTCAAGCCTCATCTGAGACGAAACGAAGAAAGCATTCATGAAGAAAAGATAATGGGTTAATGAGAGGGAAACATTAGCCGAATAATAGTAATAGTAATGAATCTTCGGTTTTTCCTATCTGAAAAGAGATGCATAAGTGCCCCTGAAATTGCCTAAACTCTTCCTAGTGTCAATGCTACTTAATTTATCAACCCTATCTATCCTGCTCGGAAATATGATCAAATTCTTCTTCAGTTTTCCTTTGAAAGAAACTAAAGGCGTCGTAAAAACAACAAGCCCAGCCTTCAAGATTTAATCTTCGTTATCCACTTCTCCGTAACCACAACCAACAACCACACTTCCAAGAGAAGTAATGCGACAACAAAATGGGTGGTTAGTTTCCAATGCCTTCCAATGGCAAATATGAATAGAAAGCAAAATCAATAAGTTCTTTCTTTGAATTCAATAAAAGGAACACAACCCCCAAAAAAAAAAATAAAATCAGGATTTAAGCAAATCAATAATCCGTCATAAACAAGCAATTACTTAATTAACTTAGAACTTGCAGCCTCATACATGAACTCAAAATAGAAACCACTCCAGCAATTATTGAAAACACATTGTTTTGGTTCCCTTAAAATCAAAGTCTCACAAAAATTTAGCAAACAACCATGCTTGCAAGCTCAACCTCCAAACTGAGGGAATTTAAGATCACAAAAGATCCTCTTTTTCAATCCAAAGCAGAATAGGCGTTCAAAAATTCTCCAAAGAGAATACTCAATTTGACAAATTCAAAATAACCGTATTTTCCTTAGAAATATATGCATCAAAAATGGAAATATATTCAGAAATTTTTTCAACAAAAAAAACAATAAAAACAAAAACCTGTGTTCATCTTCTGTCCAAGGCGTGCCTTTTTTCCTTTCAACTTCGGAGTGCCGACTCCGATTACCAGGCGATCCAAACGAGATCTGACCCGGCATCCTCGACCTAGCCCGCTCGTTTTCCCACCCAATCGACTCATCGGAATAACTCGGCAGCTCAACTCGGCCCGAGTCAATCTCCGAGATATCATACAACAGAGCCTCGTAATGCGCATGGACCTCCTCCGGCGACTTCCCGGGAAGAAACTCAGCAATTTTCCGCCACCGATCTGGCTGAGAGAGGCGACGGGCTGCGACAGCGGCGAAGCGTCTCGGTCCAGGGGCGGAGCAGGGCGGCTGCTGAAAGAGAGGAGATAGCGGCGGGCGACGGGAGGCGGGCGGCGGTCAGCCGCTGAGAGAGAGAGACGGGAGTGTGAATGGAGATGAGAGATAGGGTTTCAATTTGGATTGATTTGGGGATCTACACTTAGGAACATGCTTTTATTTCTCTTATACTAATTAGGGATTCATAATTCATACATTTATTAAACTTTTATGTAATTTCCTTATAAAATTGTTATATATTTTGATACACCTCTCAAGTAATTAATATTTAATTTGTTTACCTTTTTAATTTAAAAACATATTTATTTGTTTGATTATGTTTCGGATCTAAAATATTCAAGAATCATTTTTGTACTATTGAAAATATAAATGGGTAGATTAATAATAATAAACAACCAAAGAACATAATTAATTTAATTTTGTTGAGTTATGAAATTTGCACAAATAATTTTTGTCCGGTCCATGAGCGATTTTGAGAAGTAATTTATGTTCGGTCCATAAGCAAAACTCATGAGCACCGGTTCAAGACGACCATACATATATAGCGAACAGGGCGGTTATACGATCATAGCCGACCTAAAGCCACCGACCAGAGTTGCACGATCTCTACCAACCGTTAGAATAATTGTTGGGAAAACTCCAACGGTACATTGTTGATGGGATTTCCGTTGGAATAAAAATGAAATTAATTACAGTGGCAATACTATTGGGGGTATTATCATTGGAATTACCACATTTATATTTCCAACGGTATTGAAATAATTGTATGAAAAATTCTTATAGTACATTAGATGGAATTTCCATTAGAATATCCAACGGAAACATTTCAGAATTAAATTGTTGTTGGAATCCGTTGGAATAATTTTGTTAGAAACATTCCAACGGTATGTTGTTGTTGGAATTTCAGTTGGAATAAGTGTTGGAAAAATTCCATTAGTACATTGTTGTTGGAATTTCCGTTGGAAACATTGTTCGAAATATTTCAACGACAAATTGTTGTTGGAATTTCTGCTGGAATAATTGAATGAACACATTCCAACAACACGTTATCGTTGGAATACTTGTTGGAAACATTCCAATAGCACAGTGCCGTTGGAATTTTCATTGGAATAATTGATGAAGAAATTCCAACGGCGCGTTGTCATTGGAATAACCGTTGGAATAGTTGTTGAAAACATTCCAACGGCACCGTGTCGTTGGAATTTCAGTTGGAAACGTTGTTGAAAAAATTCCAACGGCAAGTTGTAGTTGGAACTTCCATTGGAATAGTTGTTGGAATATTCCAACGGCATAATTTCGTTGGAAAATCCGTCGGAATAATTATTGAAAAAATTCCAATGGTGATTTGTCGTTGGAATAGCCGTTGGAATATTTGTTGGAAAATATCCAACGGCAACCTGCCGTTGGAATGTCCGTTGGAATACTTGTTCGAACAATTCCAACGGTAATGTGTAGTTGGAATTGCCGTTGGAAACCTTTTTAGAAAATTCCAACGGTAAGTCGTCATTGGAATTGCCGTTGGAATAGTAATTCCAATGACATTTCCAACGGTTCATTCCAACGGTTTCCACCTGGCGTTGGAATTGCCGTTGGAAATTTCCAACGGTAAGACATGGCACTGGAAATGCCGTTGGAATTTTGAAAAATTCCAACGGAATTTTATGCCGTTGGAATTTTTCCGTTGGAATTCGCCAGTTTTCTTGTAGTGTTTGGTATGTCGCGCCTGCATTTTTTAGCCCAAACGACATCACCTTGTAACAGTATATCCCTTTCGGAGTTCTGAAAGCTGTCAATTCTTCATCTTTCGGGGACATGCGTATTTGGTTGTAGCCGGATGATCCATCCATAAATGCCAATGCTTCATGTCCTGTGGTGGCATCGATCATGAGTTCAGTGATTGGCAATGGGAAGTCATCTTTAGGACATGCTACGTTTAAATCTCTGAAGTCTACACAAACTCGAATTTGCCCGTTTTTCTTTCTTACAGGGACAATACTGGATATCCATGTCGGGTACTTGACTTCTCGAATAAACCCAACTTCAATCAATTTATTTACTTCAGTCTCAATCAATGGGATCAACTCTGGCCGAAATCGGCGTTGGGCTTGCTTCACAGGACGAGCCCCTTTCTTTATAGCTAAATGATGAATAGCTACTTTGGGATCTAGTCCGGGCATTTCTTTGTACGACCATGCAAACACATCCTTGAATTCATGTAATATTTTGACGTAGGACTTTTCCTCATCATTGGTCAACAATGCACTGATATAGATTGGTCGTGGTTCATTTGCATCACCCAAGTTAACTTCTTTTAATTCATCCACTGTAGCTTTCACTCCTTCTTCAAGCTCGGGAGGGGCAATTTCAGCATCTTCAATTGGGTTTTCTTCACTGAGAGCAATATGATGTACAAGTTCCATGTCTTCCATTAGTAATGAGCAAGAATAATTGTCCCCAGTTATATGGTTGGAAGAAGCTATACTTTCCCTATCATCCTCGTCGTTTTGGACTTGTGTAAAGATGATTGTTTCCATTTTTGCCTTTAAGACTCTTTCACATGATATGGTCAAAGTAGTACATCTTCTCATGCGAGATGGAATCAAGCTCCGCACCCTTTTAAACATTTGTGACTCGTCTCCCCTTTTAAGAGCAAGTTTTGCCTTTTGGTCACCCCTCTTGCTTGTCTTGCTCGCACCAAGTCTATCAAACACAGAGACTTGTCGAGTTTTCATTCCATCTTTTACGCCGAGTCTATCAAACACAGAGCCTCGTTGAATTTTCATTCCATGTTTAGTAAGCACATCTTCGGTTGATGACACCTCACATTCAATAACACAATTGACACTTGCTCTCTTGATAGCTATACGAATAGGACTTTGTGGCGTATGTCCAATACCTGCTTTAGTCCTCTGTACTGTATATTCTTTCCCTTTTGACGCGTGTTGAGCAGCATTGGAACTATTTCTTTCTTGACTTAAGACTTGGGCACGAAGCTCCTTATTTGTGGAATCTTCTTCTGGGTTATAACCCGCTCGAACAAGGAGTTTAAAGGCCTTTGGATCATAACACTTAGTTAGTTCGGGCCCTGAAAATGTTCCATGCTCTATTCTAGCTCCTTCTTTTGGGATTACAAATCCGTTAAGTGGTAGGGAAGTTGGCTTCTTTGCATCAAGCTTAGTCAGCGGCAGTGTCAATCCTTCGAATGAACCAGTCTTAGCTAGAGACTTGTCTTTTGAGGGTTTTTCGATATTTTCTGTTAAATCCTCATCTTTTTCCTTTTTGACTTGGTCATTTTTGAACTCTTGACTCTTCACTTTTACCTTCCTTGAATCCCCGAAGTAATACTTGGCATCGGCAAAGTGTGATTTTACCTCGGTGAATGGTTTATCATCAGCAACGACCGTTTTTACAACGCCATCTTTGCAGAATTTAAGACATTGGTGCTATGTAGATGGCACTACTCCATTTTCATGCAGCCATGGACGGCCAAGAAGCATATTGTATAAAGTCTTGGAGTCTATAACATGGAATGATGCTGTTGAAATCATATCGGCCATTATTAGCTCAAGTCTAATTGTTCCGAGAGCCCTTTGTCCTTCTTGATTAAACCCTTGGATCATCAATCGATTTCCCGTGAGTTCTTCTGTAGAAATTTCTAACTCTTTCATTGTTCGCAGGGGCATAATGTTAACTGCAGAACCTCCATCAATAAGTATCTTGTTTACCTTTTGTTCACGAGTGTATGCTGTCATGAACAATGGCCTATTGTGAAAACTGGTCCCAAGTTGCAAGTCATCTTCAGAGAAGGTTATTGCGAAGATGCAATCGCAATCAGAAGGATAGTCATCTTCCACACCGAGTTCGTTTGTTGTGTTGCAAGACACTTTGTCATGTCCATCGTTGTTACAAGGAAAAGTAACAAGACTCGTCGTAGTACAATCTTCTTCTAGTGTAATCTTTCCTTCTCGAGCCAAATGCATTACTTTGTCTTTGAAGACAAAACAATCTTGAATTGCATGTCCTACCAATCGGTGGTATGCACAGTATTTTAGGTCTTCAGTTCGCCCGGCCTCTTCAGGTCACTTCATTTCGGGTAATTCAATCAACTTGCTTTCGAGCAAGTCATCAAAAATCCCTTGAACGTCAGAGTCAAGAAAAGGATATTGTTTTGCTTGCATCTCCTTCAAAGTCAATCTTTTTTGGCCCCATTCCTGGGTGATATTCTCCTTTGGCTTGACTTTATCATTTGTCTTAGTTTGGAACTTGATAGGCTTCGCAGTTGTCGCCATTGATTCCTTGGCAAGAGGTTTAGCAGAAGGTTTACCTCCTCTCTTGATTACTTCTTTCTCTTTGAATCTGTGGAATCCTTGAATTTGAGATTCTTCAATCCCACTTGTAGTAATACTTATCTCCATGTCATGAGCCTTGGTAGCCAATTCTTCGAAAGACCTTGGTTGAATTACTTGAAGGATATATCGAAGACTCCAATTCATTCCTCGGATGCACATCTCAATTGCTGAACTCTCCGATAGTCTATCTTTGCAGTTCAAACTTAAATTCCTCCAACGGTTGATGTAATCAATAACAGGTTCATCTTTCCATTGATGTGAATTGGTAAGCTCCAACATACTCACCGTACGTCGAGTGCTATAGAAGCGATTAAGAAATTCTTGTTGTAACTGCTCCCAACTATCAATTGAGTCAGCCTCCAAGTCGACGTACCAATCAAACGCATTTCCTTTCAAGGAACGTACGAATTGCTTTACCATGTGGTCTCCATAAGTTCCGGCGTCATTACAAGTTTCCACAAAGTGAGCCACATGCTGTCTTGGATTACCCTTTCCATCAAACTGTTGAAATTTGGGAGGTTGATATCCTAATGGCATTCTCAAGTTATCAATCCTTGCAGTGTATGGCTTAGCGTAAGTTGTTGGTGATTTGGATCCTCCATCTAGCTTATCTTGAATGGTTCCCATGACGAACTCCCTTAGTTGACTTATAGGAATAAATCCATCAGATGAAACTTGTACCTTAGTTGCTGATGACTTTCCTTTATTGTTAACTTGTGGTCTTGTGGATGCGTCAGCTTCATTTGGTATGTCAATTGGGTCATCCATTGTTTTACCATCGACTTCCTTATTCCTCAGTAGTAAAGCTACCTTTGCGTCTTGCTCTTGAACATGTTTGCTAAGACTTTCCATAGCTTTCATAAGACTAGCCATTTGCTCTTCCAAAGTGGTAGCACTTGTAGTCATTACAGGAGCTGCATGTGACGGACTTAATGCCGAGCGAGGAGTAGGTGGTGTAGAACCGCTTGAGTTTTCTTCATCTTGGTTTGGATTGACAGGTGCCAATGATTCTCCATCCTCAGAAAAAGTTGTTTCGTGAGTAGGAATCACTTCCTTAGACTTTTCCAACTGCTTCAGCATATTTCGTGTGATAACACCACCAGTTTGTGTTGTATCCTTCGAAGAAGTTGACGATGTAGACTTTGATGAAGTCTTGTTGGTAGACATCTTGATGAACTTGGTGAAGAGAAGAGATGAAAGGAAGAGATTGTCCCACTGGGCGTGCCAAAAATTTGTAACAACAAATTTTGTGTATTAAATTAATAAACACAAAAGATTTGCACAAATTGAAATTTATTGAATCAAACTGAATTTGAAGTTCAATCTCTTTGATCCCTTGATTCTTCTCTTCAATACTTGGAGTTGACGAGTGGAGTTGACTTAGTCAAAATTGAGATCCTCGAACCAACAACTCGATCCGCGGGTTTTGCACCTTATTTTGGATCAAACAGTAGCTTTCGAAATTCTGTGGAGAACGTCCTTGGATTTGTTGAAGAACGTCTTGAAGATTCGAAGATTGCCGAAGAACTTGATGAAGAACGTCTTGAATATTTGAAGATTGCCGAAGAACGCCTTGAAGATTTGAAGATTGCCGAAGAACGCAGGAGAGAATTTTTAACTCTTGAATTCTTCAATTTGTTGTTGATGATGAATTATGAATTTGAGACTCCTATTTATAGGTGTAGAATGGAGATTTCAATAGATATTATATCCGAAGTGGAGCAATTTGATTGGTCACCATGATTTGATCATATCTAATTTTGATTTGATCATATCTGATATGTTTGCCGATAATTATCAAATTTAATTTTATTTAATTTGATAATATCTGCAACACTTTGACATATGACAATTTTTGATTGGTCAACAAAAGATATATGAAATATCAATTAATTTGATTATTTAATTTAGGAATTATATTTAATTAATCCCTAAAATAAATATAGATTAATATTCCACACTTTATTTTACACGTGGCACAATATAATTGGACATCAAATTTATGTATCTACAGCATCATCTTGCCATCCGCTACCAGCACTTCAGGGGGCGACGCGGGACGTGTTCCATCAACGAGGCTTATGAGCCCTTGGCTAGTAAGGAGCGGTAGGAGTTGGCTTCGCCATAGCAAGTAGTTCGAGGAAGAGAGTTTAATGGTAAGCATATGGATAAGGGTGGAGTATGGAAGAATATCTGAAGAGGTGGAGGAGGAGGATGCCATGGCAAGGAAAAGAGAAGAAGAAAAGGATCGGTGTTTCTAGGAAAATAACCCGACTGATACAATGTAAAGAAGGAATAATGTTATTCACCTTGATTATTTACTTTTACATTCATGTATATATATACACAACAATACAATTCAGAGATATAGCCTAATCTGCTATACAAGAAAAACTTAATCAAGTATCATATCAAATTCCTAAGTGTAAGCCCCAAGTTATGCTAATATTATCTCTTACTATTAAAAACAATAATTTTAAATGGGAAATTATTAGAAAACCTCTAGCTAGTCTTGTTGTCTAACACAATATTACTTGAAAATTTTATTTCTCAAGAAATATAAGAATAATGATCCATTATTATAAATGTATATCATAATCAGTAACATAAGTAAGATGTATAAATTTCATAAAATTCCAAGTAGTACTATAACTATATGATGGAGAATAAGCAATAGATATATTTGATATAGATTTAGATTGATTCTATTGTTATTACGTATTTTATGTTTGATTTTATTTCATCTTTTAGGATTTCATAATATTAGTATAAATAGGTATTATGTTTATTTTTTTGAGAAGTTGAATATTGAATAGAATTTGGGTTATTTTGTAACACCCCATTTTCAGAAAAAACTGCATAACATATTTTTATTCATAAATCATTTTTAAAATGATTTATTATAAATAATCTCTACATGGCAAGCTTTATGTTTTATCAAAAAGAAATGAGCTAATGTTTCTTTAAGTATGAAAAGTCTTGCAGGATAGCTACCCAAAGAGATCGAGTTGATCATGATGCACTCGACACACACGTGCAAAAGGATCGTATAAAAAAAATATAGATAAGTTGAATTTTAATAATTATTAAAAGAAGCATGACTAATGTGTTCAATTATAATTATGTGGAATTTATATTATATAGTTTTATGTGCAATCAATTATGTGACTTTATGATGTATAATATTGTACATACTTTCATGCATAATTAGATGATCAAATATTATGAAGACTTTAATTTAAAGATGTGTAAATTGATTTCAAGTAATGTGCATAATCTTACATATCATCCTATTTATGTGTGACATTATAATTTTTCCCACACATATATGATAATTAAGTTTACATTAATTAAATATTATAGGTAACAATTACATCAATATTCAAATTACTATGATCATCATTACAAACTCCTTTGTGTCATATTAGATGACACTACACTCAACCTCTCTCATATCTCCATCAAATCTACCACAAGTTTCAATGATATTAATCATCACACCTTTAGTGGATAAATACTACAAGAGGTGATCTACATGTTTATACATATTAGTATACATTATTTTTACAAGATCTACATGTATAATACATGCATTACACCATGATTATACACTATATATATAGATATGTGAAGGGGGATAGACATCTCACCCCTCTCATTTTGATCCCTCTCTCTCTCTCTCTCTCTCTAGCCCATTTGCTCCTCCTTCTCTCTACCCTTTTTTCCCTTCATTACAAAAAGTATTTTCACTCCCACCTTCAAACAAGCTGTCTTTTTCAAGAGTTAAGTGAAAAAGACAAGATACTTCCAAGATAAGATGGGGAGTTAAGCTCAAAAGTATAGTCTTCTTCCAAGCAAACTTCAAAGAACTCTTTGTTTGTTCATCCAAGAGGTATCCTGGCTAATCCTTACCAATGTTCTCTTTAGGAGCATGATTTTGTTCTAAATGTTGAAATGCATGTTGAAAAAGTATTGAATGTTTGTTTCCCCTCATCTATGCTCATTGCATATGTGATCTAAGGGTGGTTCTCTACTAATGTGATGAAATTTGTTGGGTCTATGTGTTTGATCTTCAAAATTATGTCATCATTAGTGTTGATTGAACAAATACATGTTGAATTAAGCTTTGCATGTTTGATTCTCTTACCAAAACCTCATTGCATGTAAGATTTAAGGAAGATGGTGAAGAATTTGTTAAATGTCTTGCTCCAAGTGTTGATCTTCTAAATATGTGATATTTGAGTGTTGAATGTGCAATTGCATGTTGATTTGGCCATTGCATGTTTGATTATCTTGCCTAAACTCATTGCAAGTGTATTAAACTGAGTGATGATGATTTCTTGAGGTTAATGGAGTCTTAAAGGTTGAATTATCAAAGAAATAAGTGGATCTAATCAACTTGTGAAAAACTTGTAAATTGCAGTCCCCTTTTACGAATTTTATAAAATCATATGCTTAGAGTTTTTCAAATCTGTTTCTGGATGTTATTCTACATGAAGTCTTGAGTGTATGGTTAAATTTTGGTAATGTGTGGAGTAGTTTATGAATTATAATGAATTTTCAAAGATTGTCCAATTTCAGACCCGGAATGTGCAGTTTCAGACCATAGAAAAATATTTTTATAAAATCTGTCAATGAATATTTTTCAAAACTGTTCAAGTATGTTATACTACATAAGGTTTTTAGTCTATGATAAAAATTTGGTAATTGTTAGATTAGTATATGAATTATAATGAATTTTCAAAATTAGTCCAGTTTCAAATTCAAATTCTACAATCTTGGACCTTAGAAAAACAATTTTATAAATTTACTTAGTCATGAGTTTTCAAAGCTGTATTGGTATGTCATTTTACATGAAGTCATGAGTCTATTTTTAAAATTTGATAATGTTTAAAGAAGTGTAAAAATTATAATGATTTTTCTTACATAGTCTAGTTTCAAGATGAAATTTTGCAGTTTTGGACTTTAGAAAGAATAATTTTAGAAAATAGATGAATTACAATTCTTCAAATATGTTTTAATACATGATGTTGTAAGTTTACATTATTAATTTCAGAAGGTTTTAATAACTATGTGATTTATGGTGAATTTTATAAATAGAGTACCTTCCAAACAATTTTTTAGTACAATAAGTTAATTATCAAAGCTTGTGTGTTTGGAACTTATATCTATTGTTTTAGCATGACTAACTAAGAGGTATTATGTGAATGTACGATTATTTCATGAATTTTAGATGTTTTGTTATAAATATGAAAATTGTTATATGCTAACGAGTGTTTCTATCTACAAGTTACTAGCTTTTAAATCAAATTTTATCTATATATGATTAAATGTGAGATTCAACCATCTTTTGAAACTGATTTTAAGAAATAAAATGTGAGCTTATGTGTAAGGTGATGGACCATTTAGGTTTCAAAGTAATGTAATAGAGTATTATGAGTTCATAAGGTCTAAATAGTTTTCTTTCGAATGATTAATTGATGCATGTTTTAAAGAATGCTTTAGAGTCTCTTAATATTATTTGTTATGCTTTTATAATATACATATGTGGCATGGATGATAAGTATGTTAGGTTATATAGGTGTTCATGACATGACTTCATCGGTATTATGCTTAACTAAGACATGTTAATGGGCATCGAGTAATATGATAACTAAGTAATACATGAGAATGGATATGCATATATTCGTATGATATGATCGAGACTGTGATCAAAGACTAAATGTTAATAAATGTGCTGAGTGCAGTACGAGACGACCGTATACTTCAGTGGCTATCCCCAGCTTCAAGTGAAATCTTCAAAAGTGGATAACTTCTACTCTCTACTACGTGGTGATAATTAAATTAGTAAATCTACGGAGGGAAGCACCGTAGCTATAACCGGGATGGCTTCACGTCAGGCGACGACCATAAGAGCCAAAGTGCCTGGTCTATGAAAGCAAGGTATTGTGGGTTAGCGTGCCCACATTCCTTAATGTTATGTGACCATAAGGGTGAGAGTGTCTGGTCTAATGCTATGAGGGTCCAAAACGGGTGAGCGTGTCTGTTGAACATGTAGTATGTGCTTAATAATTTAATTGCTTCTATGTATGAGAGAGTATTGTTATCCCACTGGGCTCCCTCTCAAGAGGAGTCTCATAATGTTACCTTTAAATCTTTTTAGGTTCACCTTACAACAAAGCGGATGTATAGTTGGCTGTATGGACTCCTCCCAAGAAGTATATGTTTTGATTAATGTTAATATGTATGTTTTGATGGTGCTTAATACTTTCTGAAATCTTCCATGTTGGTTTAACTGTTTATGAAAGATTTTCATATGATTCAAAATATTTCAAGGTTTTGACTAACAAATGTAGGTAAGACACGAGTCGGATATTTGCATTTTTTTATCCATTGTATTTTAAAAGGGAAAAAAAAGGTTCGTGTTTTCATAATTAAGTCTTCCGCTGAGTTTTCATACACAAAGCATTTCATTTTCTTAATCATTTTTGTTCCTTGTACAAATATTTTATTTTGAGCATGTAACGTCATGGTAGTGCCTCAATCCTCCAAAGTCAGGGTCGGGGTGCTACATCGTGGTATCAGAGCCGAGGTTGGGTTTTTCCTCCTCGGATTATAAGTCAAAACATTTTTCCTTTAAAGCAGTTTATCTTTTGAAGTAATACAAGATTAAAAAAAAAACAACATAATTTTACTTTGAAATGTGAATGTTTAAGATATTCAACAATTGATGGGAGGTCTGTATCGTTCCGAGGTAAGCACACATGAGTAAATGTTTAAAAATGGATTTCATAAAACAAAAGTTATGATAATGTTTCTGAAAGATATTTTATGTATATGGTATACAGTAAATGTTTATGATGAACATGAATGATGACCATGAGTCAGTGATGAGGAAGGAAAGCATGAATGATGAATGAATCTGTGAAGTATTTGATGAATTTCTCTTATTTAAATGCTTTATGATCCTCTTTGCATTTAAAATTATCTTCAAATGCTTGTTTTATGAAAACTTTACATGTGTTTTAAAAGATAAAACTACTTTATGAATACACATACATTATTCTACAAATGTACCCTCGAAGTTGTAAGATTAGAAATGACTTAGAGTTCATTCATTGTTTGAAAAGATTTCCTAAGATAGACCATGATAAGACTCATAGACAACATCTAGAGATGGAATATAGAGACTCCTATCATTTTGAGTGAGAGGACATTCGGGAGTTCATAGCTAGGATTACCCTTTCTCGTGAGAGAGACTCGTTTGAAAGGGATGAATGAAACTGATATCAAGGCGGCGGAGCATCTCAGAGACAGAGTGCACCCAATGTTTAGAACCTATAGCCCAGACAGTGTTCGGGCGACTAGTGGTTTATAGATTTCATACATTTTCCTTTTTTGCGCTTGGTTTTTGAATTTTAACACTTACTACTACGTTATGTTAGACCTACATTTATGTTATGTTAAGCCCACCATTCTGCCCAAATTTCATATTTTAAAGTTAAAAAAAAACCTAAGTTTGACACATGTACAATTACGTTGTATTAGACATACCTTTATATATAGTTAGATATACCTTTGTGTTATATTAGACCTACCTTATGTAGGTCTAACTATACATAAAGATAGGTCTATTGGAGCGAATTTGGATGAACTTCAGCGTGAGTATCAGGTGTGTGGGTGCGTGAAACTCGCGTAGGAGCGCTTTTTTGGGCATTTTGACCAGCTCAATCCTGATGCATGGATCTAGTTTTGTACAACCAACTCATATAAGTTTTTACCTTAATTTAGTAATAATTTGGCAAAATATTTTGTGCAACTGGTGCATGGATCTAGGATCCATGCACCCGAGTCGACCCACCCCACGCGCCTCTGACGCGCGTTTTCACTCGCCACAACGTGCTCTCACATGCCCCCACGCGCCTGGTGGGTGCGTTCAAACCCACCAAGATTCGCTCCAGGCAGTCATACCTTCATATTATGTTAAGGTTACCCTCATGTTATGTTATTGTTACCCTCATAGGGTAACACTAACATAACATGAAGGTATGATTAACATTGTTTTTTACCTTCATGTTATGTTAATATTACTTTCATATTATGTTAGTGTTACCTTCATGTTATATTAGTGTTACCTTCATGTTATTTTAGTTCAGTGGTTTTAAACTAAGGATATGAAATCTGGAGATTGGGTCACATTAACATAACGCGAAGGTAACCCAAATTTCATATTTTAAAATTAAAAAAAACCCTAGGTTTGACACATGTATAATTACGTTGTATTAGACATGCCTTTATGTATAGTTAGACATACATTTGTGTTATATTAAACCTACCTTATGTAGGTCTAAATATACATAAAGGTAGGTCTATTGGAGCAAATTTGGGTGAACTTCAGTGCGAGTATCAGGCGCGTGAAACGCGCGTAGGAGCGCTTTTTTGGGCATTTTGACCAGTTCAATCCTGATGCATGGATCTAGTTTTATGCCGAACAGGATCCTCTATTCCCATTATATATTCCATCTTGTATTCCACCGTTGGATTATCGCCACGTGTCGTTGGTGCACAGACATATTTTGTACTAGATTACATATTAACAATCCAACGCGCTCAAACAGGATTTGCACGACAGATTTTTTTTCCGCCAAATCTCACGTAAGAGCAAACGTATCTCGTGATTTCAGGAATTGCTATGAAGATCCCAAGCCAAAATGCAATAGTTTTAACTAAGAACAAGAAGAAGAATCAAGATAATTCAATCCGCCTCGTGTTGCCCTCAAAATTGAATCGAAAATTTGTAAGTTTGCTACCATTTTTTTCTCTTTTCCTAGTTCCAATTCTGATTCTTATAGGCGGAATTGAGTTATATTCAATTGTGGGTTCTTCATAGCTTTTCATTTCAATGGTGGGTTCTTCATTTCAATATGAACATTAGCTGTTTGATGAAATGTCTCAATGACAAATACAATGTGACTTCAAACTTGTTTGACGAGTTTACTAGCATTTGTTGAAAGGAATCAGTTTATATAAAGTTAATGAAACAAGTATGATGTACTCTAACTACAAAATAGAAAAAAATAAGAAGAACAAATCAACAATGAAAGTATACATGCTCCATATTTGACTCCATCATCAGGTGCCATGCTCAAAAGAATGAGAATTGAATTTGCAGTTTATGTCAAAAACATGGTCATTGTTTAATTCCTCCCACCTTTAATTCTAGCTATGCATAACATGGTCATAGTAAAACTGCATAACTAATTTGGGAGATTTTTCAATGATGCATTTTGAATTACGTCCCCTTAACACACCTGTCGTGATGTGGAGCAGCCAACCACTGTGGCGAGAGCTTCCGGTGTGAGAGATGACTGAATTAAGGATCGGAGCTTCTGATTGGCAAGACGCCATGATGAATACTCAGGATTGGGGACAGAGACACCACTATCGGTTATGATATAGGTTGGCGGAGTAGAAGTAGAGCCATCCAAGAGATACATCTGATTCGCACACTCAAGGAGGGGTTCGATCTGAGAATGCCAGAGCAGATAATTAGACGAATCAAGTTTGATCGTAAGGAGGTGAATTAGGAGGACTGCATGGCGACGGTGGGATTAGAAGATCCAGTGGAATCGGTGGGAGAGGTCATAGGATCGAGAGAAGAGAGTAAGGTGTTAACGGGAGCGTATGATACCATATGAATATTGAGCTGGACTCCTGTGAGACCGTCTCATGTGCGACGGCACTCGCTCACGGTCGTGCGCTGGGACACGGTCGTGTCCCAGGACACGGTCGACCGTGCGCGGGAACACATACTTATAGCACAAAAAGACATACATATAGACCAAAATCACATACTTATCTCGACCGTGTCCCAGGACACGACCGTGCGCCACAAATTGCTCTAAGTTTTCAGCGAGGCACGGTCGTGTTCCAGGGCACGGTCGTGGGCGAGGAAAAAAAATCACATATCACATACTTGTTGTTGAAAAAGATATACTTATACACAGCACTCGCGCACGGTCGTGTCCTGGGGCACGGTCGACCGTGCGCGAGTGCCGTCGCATGTGAGATGGTTGCATATGAGTATTTGTGATGAATTTTTGTGTTCCACACCAATTGTGTGTGGTTGATGTATTATATATATTGAATACAAGGTACACCAAAATAGGAAAAAAATATACAAATCCCTTAATTGTTGCTATTATATACAAATCCCTTAATTATCGCTATTAATAATTAATTATTTCAACAACTATCTATTATCTGACTCCAATTAGAATACTACTCAATATTCATATTACTGTGTCACAGATCTAGTTCTAATCAACCACAAATTCTTCTACGATAAGATGTACACATCGCAAGTGTTTCCTATACTACTTCAAATACTAAAACTTGTTAATATATAAAGATTCCTAAACCTTTACAACTTCTTCACACGACCAACATCTACTATATATATCCAACAAAATCTCTTTTCAAAAGAGAAAGAACCTTAATTTCCGACGATGGCTTCATTAGAAATAGACAGAGAAAAAGGGTTTTCAGAAGAAGAAGATGTTTCACCCATAGAACAAGTCCGTCTGATCGTGCCCACGGAAGACGACCCGACCCAACCCGTCTACACGTTCCGTATGTGGTTTATCGGGATCGTGTCATGCATGGTTATGTCCTTTGTCAACACTTTCTTTGGCTACAGAACGGAGCCTCTCTTCATAAGCATGATTTCCATCCAGGTAGCGTCGCTGCCCCTCGGCCGCTTCATGGCCAAGGTGCTGCCCGCCACCAAGTTCGGGCTGCCCGGATTCGGGGACCGGGAGTTCTCATTGAATCCGGGACCCTTTAACATGAAGGAACATGTGTTGATATCCGTGTTTGCCAACGCCGGCGCTGCCTTTAACAATGGCACTGCTTATGCTGTTGGCATTGTTGATATCATTAAGGTTTTTTATAAGAGGAAAATCTCCTTTGGGGCTAGTTGGCTTCTTGTCATCACTACTCAGGTTTTTCTTTTTCTTTTTTTCAATAAATTCATTCTCATATATATGATGAATTAAGTTTCAATTCTGATACTGTGCTTAATTAAATAAATATTAGGTTAATTTCAATTTCAATTTTGTACGTAACCCACTTACAATTTGTGTTCAATTTTGATCCGGATTTTCAAAATATTTGCTACATGGAATTGATGGAATTTTATCTTATTATAATAATGAAATAATTAATGTAATTTTTGATCAGGTATTGGGATATGGATGGGCTGGAATAATGAGGAAATATGTGATAGAGCCTGCAGAGATGTGGTGGCCCAGCAGTGTTGCTCAAGTTTCTCTCTTCAGGTATCCATTTTTAGCCCTACTTTGTTGGCAATAACAATATTGCAATTAATTTTGTTTTACATAATGAGTAGAGTAGAGTAGAGTAGTATGCATGAAGTACTTTTGATCAATTGATCTGTTCTACTGATCATTTTGCAGGGCCCTTCATGAGAAGGATGAGAGCAAATACTCGAGAGGGCGATTCTTCCTAATCGCCCTCGTCTGCAGCTTCGTATGGTACCTCTTCCCCGGCTACCTCTTCCCAACTCTGTCCAACCTATCCTTGCTCTGCTTGCTCCTTCCCAGGTCCGTAACAGCCCAACAAATCGGGTCTGGCATGAAAGGCCTTGGCATCGCATCCTTCACGTTTGATTGGTCCGTTGTGGCCTCATATCTTGCTAGCCCTCTTGTCACCCCATTCTTTGCCATCTTCAACATCCTTGTGGGCTACGTTGCTGTCATGTACGTGATGATCCCGACTGCCTACTGGGGCCTCGACCTCTACCAAGCACGAACCTTCCCCATCTTCTCCTCCCACTTGTTCAATAGAGAGGGCCAACTATACAATGTCTCTGCCATTGTCAACGACAAGTTTGAGATTGACATGGCGGCCTATGCCCAACAGGGGCGCGTACATTTGAGCACCTTTTTTGCTCTTACCTATGGCCTTAACTTTGCTGGGGTTGCGGCTACCCTAAGCCATGTCGCCATCTTCTATGGAAGGTACGTAACTAATTTCATTTCATTGATGTTTAGGATAATTTAGACGTTTGCGGCCCTTTTTCGTACTAGTAATGAGTGGTAAATCAATTGATGATCATGTTGAAACAGGGAAATCTTGGAGAGGTATAGAGCTTCACACAAAGGAAAGATAGATATTCATACAAGGCTTATGAAGCAGTACAAGGATGTCCCAGATTGGTGGTTTTATGTGCTGCTTTCGTCCTCTTTGGTGGTGGCTCTTTCACTCTGTATCTTTATGAATCATCAAGTTCAGCTTCCATGGTGGGGCCTCCTTTTTGCTGCCGCTCTTGCTCTTCTCTTCACTCTCCCCATTGCCATCATAACAGCAACCACAAATCAGGTCCAAATTCTAATTTCTTCATGTCTTCTTCATCTCCATTAGTACTACCATGATCATGTCTCAAATTTGCATGTGTACGAATTTCAGACACCAGGACTTAATGTGATCACGGAGTACATAATGGGGCTGGTGTATCCCGGTAGACCTATAGCCAATGTGTGCTTCAAGACCTATGGCTACATAAGCACGACCCAAGCCATTTCCTTTCTCAACGATCTTAAGCTTGGCCACTACATGAAAGTCCCACCTAGATCCATGTTCATTGTTCAGGTACTCGTAATTACTAGCTAACTGGAAATACCTCTTTCTATCCAATCTTTTCAACTAACATTACTCCAAATAATCGTATAGTTTATCGGCACCATGATGGCTGGAACAATCAACATTGGCGTGGCGTGGTATCTTCTAACCAGCGTGCCAAACATTTGCGATGATCAGCTCCTCCCTCCAAACAGCCCGTGGACGTGCCCATCGGACCGCGTCTTCTACGGCGCATCAGTCATCTGGGGGCTCATCGGACCCAAGCGGATGTTCGGGTCACTCGGAAACTACTCGGCCCTCAACTGGTTCTTCATCGGCGGCGCCGTGGCCCCCGCGCTCGTCTGGCTCATGCACAGAGCCTTTCCGAAGAAGTCGTGGATAAAGCTGATCAATCTTCCAGTGATTCTGGGAGCAACTGCTACCATGCCCCCCGCCACGTCACTCAACTTCAACAGCTGGCTGCTCATCGGAACCTTCTTCAACTTCTTCCTGTACCGCTACAGAAAGAGGTGGTGGCAGAAGTACAACTACGTGCTCTCGGCGGCGCTGGACGCCGGAGTGGCCTTCATGGGGGTCTTGTTGTACTTCACGCTTGGGCTGGAGAACGTTAGCATCTCCTGGTGGGGGACCGGCGGAGAGCGCTGTCCCTTGGCTTCTTGTCCGACGGCGAGAGGTACCGCCGTCGATGGTTGTCCTGTCCGATGATTCATTTTCTCTCTTTTTCCAACTTAGTGGGATAAGGATCATAAGGTTTGAGCTTCATATTTAAGTTTTCTTTATTTTCCCCTCTTCAATCTATTTGCATGTATATGAAGAAAATGTTGGGTTGATTTTCTTTTTAATTTCAAGTTATATATGAGTCTAAACTTACATCTTGTGATATATTATATTTAATAGTGGAAATACCTCTCTTTACCTATATTCATGGGTTAAGGAACTTTTATACCCATTTTTTAAGAAATGACTTTTTTTATCCAATTTGACAAGTGAAAACTTCTTAATACCCTGATCATAAGTTTGTATTTTTCTTGTTTTGAATACATTGTAATTTAATTAAAAAACACAATTTAATACATTGTATTTAGTGGAAATACCTCCCTTTACCCAAATTCATGTGTCAAGGAACTTTTATACCCATTTATTTAAGAAATAATTTTTTTACCCAATTTGGGTAGTGAAATGTCCTTAATACCCTCAACTTAAGTTTGTATTGTTGTTCATTGCAATACATTGTAATTTAATTCAAATACACAATTTAATACATTGTATTCAAATTAAATAATGTAATGAAAGTTCAAAAAGTAATTTGGATCTCCAAAAACACCATAACCCACTTTTTGCAATCACATTTTCATGTTCTCATCTCCTCCGAAGAATCGTTGCAAGGTTTGACCAATTTTCTTATTTTTTCATGATTCTCATCTCCATTGAAACCTTGAAGCACTTGAAACACAACTGAAGTTTCATTGCAAATGGTAAGTTTCATTTCTATTTCTATATTCTGGGTATGTAGTGATTTTTCATTGTAAACTCCTCATGAATTTTATTGTTTAAATTTATGTTTGAAGTTAAGTTGATATACACCATATCTAATAGCACAAACTCTTTTGTTTTAGGTTTCAGCATTATACATGTAACTTGTAAGATGATTCTGGGTAGCTCGGACTTCTGAGAATGATTCTTCACGATACGGCTCACTTATGAAGATATGTTGGTATACACGATATTTAATAGCGAGTGAACTCTTTTGTTTTACGATTTAGTTTTTTCGCCATTGATGTTGGGTAATTCTCATTTCTGAGAATGAATGTTCAAGATTTGAAATGTAATATATATTCACGATATGAACTGATAATACATGTTCACAATGGTTATTTTCAATTAATTGCTAGCAATATATATATGTCTTTTTTTAATGTAATTAATCCATAAATAAAGTTTTGAACTAAATATTAATTTATTATTATTTATTATTAATTATATTTTAATGTGAATTGAAAATTATTAATGTCATAATTAATTAGTCTAATATGACGATTTTGACACTATTAAAAAATGCAACCAATAAATAATTAATTTGAATTGATAATAAATAAATAAAATAGAATATAAATTAGTGGATAATGAAACTCACATGTAATGATTAAAATGATTTTCAAAACTTATTCAGCATGTTAGAGATGAAAACTTCATTTTTTCAGATGAAAACTTCAAATATGGATGTCACAGCGTGTTCACGATATAAGTAGTCGTGTTCACGATATGAGTAGTCGTGTTCACGATATGAGTAGTCATCGTGTTCACGATATGAGTGGTCGTGTTCACGATATAAGTGTATCGTGTTCACGATACACATATGAGTCGCCGCCTTAATGAATTATTCCAGCGATTCCAACTCGACTCGAGTAATATTACTTGAGTCGAGTTTAAATGTGAACATGATTACTCATATCGTGATCACGACTACTCATATTGTGATCACGACTACTCATATTGTGAACACGATGACTATTCATATCGTGAACACGACTACTCATATCGTGAACACGCTGTAACATCCATATCGTGAATGCGCAGAACATACAATTATTCAAACCAGAAAATTCAGGAGGTTCACTCAACCTTCAAATCATCAAATTCAAAGTCACTCCATAACATTCAACCTTTTTTCGACCTCCTTCATTCAACTCGGTTTCCATCTTGATCTGATAACGACAACAAAATATATATTCAGATTTACCGGTGAGATCCAAACTTTATTCTAAAATTTTCATTTGTCATTAGTGTTGAAGTGGTGAGGATTGCACATGGTGGAGTTTTTTGTATGAGAATGTATTATTGAAGTGGTTGTTATAATGGAGTTTTGGTGGATTTTTTTTTTTAGATTCATCAAATATATCATATTAAAAATCTCAAATGTCTCATAGAAGTTCAAAAGTCAAACTGAAAAGTATTTGTGTGGGGAAATGAAATTTGGTGTGGAGGTAAATGATATTTGGTGTGGGGGGAAATAAATTTTCAACTTTTCAAAATGAGGGACTTTTGTCTTTGGATTTCATTTTAAATTTTGTATTTTGTATTTAGTTAGTATATCTTCATTTGTATTTTGTATTTAATATATTTATATTTAATTTTTATATTATGTAAATATGTACTTAAGTTGAAGTCATCTTAGACATTTCACTACCCAAATTGGGTAAAAAAGTTATTTCTTAAAAAAATGGGTAAAAAAGTTCCTTGTCCTATAGATTTGGGTAGTTTGGAAATCCTCCCTTGTATTTAACATCAAATTAAATTAAATGAATACTTTAACATGTATTTCAAAACCTTGTGTGATCAAAACACCCTAACCCACTTTTTGCAGTCACATTTACATGATCATCATTTCCCCTGAAAGCTTGAAGCTCCTCTCATGTCCACGGTAACAACATTTTTTTTGTGATCCTCATCTCCATTGAAACTTTCATCCTCGTTAAAAGCAATCGAAGCTTCATTGCAAATGGTAAGTTTTAGCTTGTAGTTTTAACTTTTTTCGCAATTGGTGTTGTATGTTTATATTTCAGTTTTCTTGCCATTGATGTTGGTGGGTAGTTCTCATTTCTAACTTCTAATGTTGACCGAGTCTCATGCTATGAACTGAGAATAACGTCTCACTATTTGAAATGATGAAGCTTGTTGATGGTGCGGTTACGATCTCAACCGATGAAGCTTCTAAACGACATGAAAATTTAGTACACGATTAGGAAGGCGAAAGTGTGTTCAAGACATGAAGTTTTATTACATTTTCATGATATGAACTTAGCAAGTGTGTTGACGACATGAAAATATAGTTTTTAATAGCGAGTGAACTCTTTTGTTTTACGTTTTAGTTTTTTCGCCATTGATGTTGGGTAATTCTCATTTCTGAGAATGAATGTTCAAGATTTGAAATGTAATACTACCTCCGTCCCAAAATAAATGACGTTTTAGCAACTGCAATTTGTCCCAAAATAATTGTCGTTTTCGTATTCCAAAGCATATTTATATGCAATATACCAAATATGCCCCTATTTACTCATCTCAAATTAAATGTGTGAAAGAGATAAAAATACATCATTAATTAAACTTAAATAGGGGTAGATTGGACTTTTTATCACATTTCTTAATATATGTGCAAAAGGCCAAAACGTCATTTATTTTGGGACGGAGGTAGTACATACATATTCACGATATGAACTGCTAATATGTGTTCATGATATGAAAATTTAATACATGTTCACAATGGTTATTTTCAATTAATTGCTAGCAATATATATATATATATATATATGTCTTTTTTAATGTAATTAATCCATAAAACAAAGTTTTGAACTAAATATTAATTTATTATGATTTATATTTTAATGTGAACTGAAAATTATTAATGTCATAATTAATTAGTCTAATATGACGATTTTGACACTATTAAAAAATGGAACACATAAATAATTAATTTGAATTGATAACAACTAAATAAAAAAGAATATAAATTAGTGGATAATGAGACTCACATGTAATGATTAAAATGATTTTCAAAACTTATTCAGCATGTTAGAGATGAAAACTTCATTTTTTCAGATGAAAACTTCAAATATGGATGTCACAGCGTGTTCACGATATGAGTAGTCGTGTTCACAATATGAATAGTCGTGTTCACGATACGAGTAGTCATCGTGTTCACGATATGAGTGGTCGTGTTCACGATATAAGTATATCGTGTTCACGATACACATATGAGTCGCCACCTTAATGAATTATTCCAGCGATTCCAACTCGACTCGAGTAATATTACTCGAGTCGAGTTTAAATGTGAACACGATTACTCATATCGTGATCACGACTACTCATATCGTGAACACGACTACTCATATTGTGAACACGATTACTCATATCGTGAACACGACTACTCATTGTGAACACGATGACTACTCATATCGTGAACACGACTACTCATATCGTGAACACGCTGTAGCATCCATATTGTGAATGCGCAGAACATACAATTATTCACACCAGAAAATTCAGGAGGTTCACTCAACCTTCAAATCATCAAATTCAAAGTCACTCCATAACATTCAACCTTTTTTCGACTTCCTTCACTCAACTTGGTTTCCATCTTGATCTGATAACGACAACAAAATATATCTTCAGATTTACCAGTGAAATCCAAATTTTATTCTAAAATTTTCATTTGTCATTTGTGTTGAAGTGGTGAGGATTGCACATGGTGGAGTTTTTTGTATGAGAGTGTATGATTGAAGTGGTTGCTATAATGGAGTTTTGGTGGATTTTTTTTTTTAGATTCATCAAATATATCATATTAAAAATCTCAAATGTCTCGTAGGAGTTCAGAAGCCAAACTGGAAAGTATTTGTGTGGGAAATGAAATTTGGTGTGGAGATAAATGATATTTGGTGTGGGGGGAAATAAATTTTCAACTTTTCAAAATGGGGGGACTTTTGTCTTTGGATTTCATTTTAAATTTTGTATTTTGTATTTACTTAGTATATCTTCACTTGTATTTTGTATTTAATATATTTATATTTAATTTTTATATTATGTAAATATTTACTTAAGTTGAGGGCATCTTAGACATTTCACCACCCAAATTGGGTAAAAAGGTTATTTCTTAAAAAAATGGGTAAAAATGTTCCTTGTCCTATAGATTTGGGTAGTTTTGAAAATCCTCCCTATTTAATACACATCATATATCAATTAGTGATGTCATTGAATACATGTGCACTGTAATGATTGATTTGAAATAGTAGATATAACATCCAGTGCAACAGAACATTTCAAGTGATCGTTAGAGACTTGTGTTAGCATGTCATGTGTTATATTTTATTTTATTTTATTTTTTGATGAAAATTGGAAAAGAAGATGTAACACCAAGTGTAACAGAATATCTCAAGTGATTGTCAGACACTTGTGGTAGCATGTCATGTGTTATATTTTATTTTATTTTATTTTTTGATGGAAAAAAAGAAGAAGAAGGTTTGGTCTTGTAAAGTATTGTGTCTTAAAAACAAATAATTATAATAATAATGACAATATGACATTTATTAACTTATTCTTCGTATAATTAAATAATGAATTAATATAAACAAATATAAGATAAAACACATGAAATAAAAATTTGGGTTATTTTGTATATTATTGGAGGCGAGGGTTTCAGTTTTGAATTTTAGATCCATTGTTTACATAAAAAATAATAGAGTAAGTCTTGTGTGAGACGATCTCATGGATCTTTTTTCGTGAGATGGGTCAACCCATAATTCACACTAAACAATTCATATCAAAGTTTGTGGATATGAATTTAATTCATGGATAATTAAGATCCATCTTACGAAAAACTATCCGTGAAACCGTCTCACATGAGTTTTTTCAAAAAAGTTATTATTTTCCGGTTATATGTGGTATTGCCGGCAAAAGTCGGTGAGAGGTGGCTTATTACAAAAATGAAATATTAGAATTACAAATTTGTTTTACAATCACATCGCACCCACCCCAGCCACCCTTACTTATAATCTATAATTATATATTTTATCTATTTTATGATAAACCTACAAATTTTATTTGTGTGATATAAATGTATCATGCTGATGAAATATTTTTATTTTGTTATAAACCTACTTATATTTGTTGGAATATGAAGTACAATTAATTACGTGGAAATACCTCCCTTTACCCAAATTCATGTGTCAAGGAACTTTTATATACATTTTTTTAATAAATAACTTTTTTACCCAATTTGGGTAGTGAAATGTCCTTAATACCCTCAACTTAAGTTTGTATTGTTGTTCATTGCAATACATTGTAATTTAATTCAAATACACAATTTAATACATTGTATTCAAATTAAATAATGTAATGAAAGTTCAAAAAGTAATTTGGATCTCCAAAAACACCATAACCCACCTTTTGCAATCACATTTTCATGTTCTCATCTCCATTGAAACCTTGAAGCACTTAAAAAACAACTGAAGTTTCATTACAAATGGTAAGTTTCATTTCTATTTCTATATTTTGGGTATTTAGTGATTTTTCATTGTAAACTTCTCATGAATTTTATTTTTTAAATTTATGTTTGAAGTTAAGTTGATATACACCATATCTAATAGCACAAACTCTTTTGTTTTAGGTTTCAACATTATCCATGTATGTTAATTCTGGGTAGTTCTGACTTCTGATAATGATTCTTCACGATACGGCTCACTTATGAAGATATGTTGGTATACACAATATTTAATAGCGAGTGAACGCTTTTATTTTACGTTTTAGTTTTTTCACCATTGATGTTGGGTAATTCTCATTTCTGAGAATGAATGTTCAAGATTTGAAATGTAATACACATTCACGATATGAACTGCTAATATGTGTTCATGATATGAAAATTTAATACATGTTCACAATGGTTATTTTCAATTAATTGCTAGCAATATATATATGTCTTTTTTTAATGTAATTAATCCATAAACAAAGTTTTGAACTAAATATTAATTTATTATTATTTATTATTAATTATATTTTAATGTGAATTGAAAATTATTAATGTCATAATTAATTAGTCTAATATGACGATTTTGACACTATTAAAAAATGCAACCAATAAATAATCAATTTGAATTGATACTAAATAAATAAAATAGAATATAAATTAGTGGATAATGAGACTCGCATGTAATGATTAAAATGATTTTCAAAACTTATTCAGCATGCTAGAGATAAAAACTTCATTTTTTCAGATGAAAACTTCAAATATGGATGTTACACCGTGTTCACGATATGAGTAGTCATGTTCACGATACGAGTAGTTGTGTTCACAATACGAGTAGTCATCGTGTTCACGATATGAGTGATCGTGTTCACGATATAAGTATATCATGTTCACGATGCACATATGAGTCGCCGCCTTAATGAATTATTCCAGCGATTCCAACTCGACTCGAGTAATATTACTCGAGTCGAGTTTAAATGTGAACACGATTACTCATATCATGATCACGACTACTCATATCATGAACATGACTACTCATATTGTGAACATGATGACTATTTATATCGTGAACACAATTACTCATATCGTGAACACGCTATAACATCCATATCGTGAATGCGCAGAACATACAATTATTCACACCAGAAAATTCAGGAGGTTCACTCAACCTTCAAATCATCAAATTCAAAGTCACTCCATAACATTCAACCTTTTTTCGACTTCCTTCACTCAACTCGGTTTCCATCTTGATCTGATAACGACAACAAAATATATCTTCAGATTTACCAGCGAGATCCAAACTTTATTCTAAAATTTTCATTTGTCATTAGTGTTGAAGTGGTGAGGATTGCACATGGTGGAGTTTTTTGTATGAGAGTGTATGATTGAAGTGGTTGCTATAATGTAGTTTTGGTGGATTTTATTTTTTTTATATAGATTCATCAAATATATCATATTAAAAATCTCAAATGTCTCGTAGGAGTTCAGAAGTCAAACTGGAAAGTATTTGTGTGGGGAAATGAAATTTGGTGTGGAGGTAAATAATATTTGGTGTGTGGGGAAATAAATTTTCAACTTTTCAAAATGGAGGGAATTTTGTCTTTGGATTTTATTTTAAATTTTGTATTTTGTATTTAGTTAGTATATCTTCACTTGTATTTTGTATTTAATATATTTATATTTAATTTTTATATTATGTAAATATGTACTTAAGTTGAGGGTATCTTAGACATTTCACTACCCAAATTGGGTAAAAAAGTTATTTCTTAAAAAAATGGGTAAAAAAGTTTCTTGTCCTATAGATTTGAGTAGTTTGGAAATCCTCCCATTAATTATTGTATATTACAATGAACTAACCCGTTATAAATTGTTATCCAAAAACCGTTTTAAGGAATATAAGAATGAATTCTTTGATATGTGATAATAGTTCCGACATGAATTAGATCAATGCCTTGAGATAAACCTGGTTCGCGTTTGACGGCATTATGTCTCATGGGGAAAATATCAATTTATTTCTAATTTGCCTTTTCAATTTTGGTTCGTTACAATCGATTTTCTACAATTTTAATCATTCTGGTTGCCACGTCAAGTTTTCCGACGGTCATGTAAGATTCTCCGACTGTCACGTCATATTTTCCGACAACCATGTTAGTAATTTTGGTTGTTCCGAAAAACAATAGACTACTAAAGTTGGAAAAAAATGATAGTTAACAAACCATAATTGAAAAGAGCAAGATTAGTGTATCAAAATTCGAAAGAACCCAAATTACCACACTAAAATTGATATTTCTTATATCTCTTATTTCAATACTATCAATACAGTGCCATTACACTTTTATTACAAATAATATTATCAATCGATCGAGAGTATAAGAATACTTAATAATTATACATACGCAAAGAAGAAACAGAAGATCTTGATCCATACATATGGAGATGAAATCAAACGAAATTCGATTAACAACTTAAAAGCAAGAAGAAACATGAGGATTTTTTTCCTACAAACCAAGATCATTCATAATATTAATTTCTTTTAAACCCTAGCTAGCTATTGGACAAATCAATAGAATAAGAAGTAAATCCACCTATTGTGGCACCCACATTAGCAAGTATAGAGATCATGGCATATTCTTTTAGGCCAAAGGGGCCATGATTTATTGAAAACTCCAATCCAAATGTGGGATAATAAACCATCCTTTGTGGGATTAGCTTTGCCATTATGAATCCCAAGGGATATAATACCACCGTTGTTGATGTCATTCCCATGATGCAATCACTTGTCTGCTTCACAAAATATCTGTTGAGTACTAATAGAAACAAGAATGATATGGAGCCAAGAAGCATGACCCGAAATGTCCATACCGGTGCCTCCTCATTCTCTCTGTCGCCACTGACACAAAGCCATGCCTCCGCCACATTGGAGGTGGTGGTGGTTCTTTCGTTAATGGTGGTGAATCGTCTTCTTTGTGTTGCTTGGCTACACATTTGGGGCCACAAATTTAGTTTGATATGCACATGCACATGCATGGAATAATCAATTATATTGTTAAAAGGAATATTGAGAAGAATAAAATTAGTTAGAAATGTTGATAAGAGAAACATATATGTTGCGTAATTTTAGATCTCCAAAGTCGTCACAAGCGTCCATCTCTCTATATTTTGAAAAGTTCATATGGGAATCCTTGTGCCTAGCAATAGAATAGGAAAAAAATAAACATAAAAGGAAAAGGAAAAGAAAGAAGGCAATTGAATGAGAAGCTCTCCTCTGAAACAGGTCAAATCCATGCACCCGTTCGGGTCCGGGCCGATCAGCCTGCTTCATTTTTATTTTTATTTTTTTTCACGCTTGAATTTTTATTTTTTGGTCATGACTTTATGTTACATTAGACCTACATTTACGTCATGTTAAACTTAAATTTGTATTCCATTAGACCTACTCTTATGCCCAGATTTCTTACCTTTAACTTTAAAAAAACCATATTTTGACACATTTTGTACAAGTACCTTTATGTGGTATTATACATACTTTTATATTATGTTAAATATACATTTATGTTATATTAGATATACCTTATATAAATTTAAAGGTATAGCTTACATAATGTATGTTAAAAGGTATGTCTAACATTACTAAAAGTATGAAGGTATATATAGGTAAAATTTTCTAAAGGTATGAAATCAAGACACAAAGGTAGGTCTAACATAACATAAATGTAGATCTAACATAACATGAAGGTGATATCACTTGGAGCGAATTTGTGTGGGTTTGAGCACATTCCCCAGGTGCGTGGGGCACATTAGATGCGAGTGAGAGCACGTTTTTTACGCGTTGGCTAGTCCACCCAAATGCATGATTTCAAATTTATGCACTTGATATGGACAAAAGTTTCTATGATTGAAAATATCTCTAGGTAATTAGTCAACTTACATTCAATATTATATCTCTAAAAATAAATATGAACCAAAATGTTTCATAAGATCACAAGTAAATTACATAACTATGTTAGTTTTATTTGGAAATCGAACCAAGTGATGAACATCCCTAATTCTATAGAGGGTGGAGACTACACATGCCCCATCGAACATCCCTAATTCTATAAAAGGTGGAGATTACACATACCCATCCGAACATTCTGTTTACTAAACACACTCCATTGATAATCTAGCTTGACTTTACTAATATCACAATAAGTTACTCTCCTGTGCAACTGGGCCGCGCGCGGGCTGGGCTGGCCCAGCCCAGCCCAGCCCACGCCTCTTTACTTTTTTCACGTATTTTTGTCGTTACATTCACGTTATGTTAGTGTTACCTTCGTGGGGCGGGTCGACCCCTAGATCCATGCACCAGTTGCACAAAATATTTTGCCTATCGGCAAAATTTTTTATGAGTCAGGTGCATGGATCTAAGATCCATTCACCTAACCCGACCCGTTCATGCGCCCAAAACACGCCTCCCACGCGCATGCAAGCGCTCCCACACGCTGAACACTTGTGCTGAAGCTCACCCAAAATTCGTTCCAATAGACCAACCTTTGTGTATAGTTAAACCAATCTTTGTGTATAATTAGACCAACCATGTGTAGGTAGGTCTAACTATATACAAAGGTATGTCTAACATATATAAAGGTATGTTTAACTATATATAAAGGTATGTCTAACATATACAAATGTATGTTTAAGTATACATAAAAGTATGTCTAACACAACGTAAAGGTATGTCTAACATAAAGTAGTGGTATGTGCCAAAATTCAAAAATCAAGCCAAAAAAAGACAAGGCATGGAATCTGGGCAGAACTGATATGTTTAACATAGCTTAAAGGTATGTCTAACATAACGTAAATGTATGTCTAACATATACTATTGGTATGTGATTTTTTTCAAAAATCATGAGCGAAAAAAAAGTAAAAAAAAATCTGAACAAGAAATATAATGGATCCTGGAATCCAACCTGGATCGGCCAATCAGTATTTTAGTTTTTTTTTTCCTTGAAACCTGCTACATATCTCACTAATATTACATAAAAGTTTCACTAGTTATACATAAAAGTATTAGCTCATTTTAGTTTAAAGTGAACCTTCTATATATGTATGTGTACATTGAAACCTCGCTACATAAAGCTTTCACTAGTTACATATAAAGATATATATTTTCATGAACATATAAGTATTAGCTCATTTAATTGGATATTCACTTTACAATGTTGCCAAGTGTCCTTCCTTAAAAATTATTTTATTTATAAAATATCAAAATATTAATATCAATTAAATACACACACCACTACTCTACAATAATAAAGTGCTTGGAAAAATTAAATATGTAAGTTACAAATGTTTGTTAATGTTGTATTTTTTTTTCTTTTTTGTTTTACTTGAAATCTTTGGTGTCAAACTTTAATAATTGTTTTTATCCAACATTTCAATTTCAAAAAAATAAAACAAAATTTGAAGAGTAATTCTGCTACTACTTTTCAAGGAATTAAAATAAATAAATAAAAGATATTTGAAGGTGCTAATAATATTTTACAAAAGAACATTCAAGTAGTTCAAACTCAAAAAAATAAAAACCTTTAGAGAAAAAATTATTTAGAGGATTCAAGAAAAAAATAACATATAAATAATAGAATTCGGTAATGTGACGCATGAAATAAAATAATGTACTTTAAAATTGTAATTTAAACTATGAAACATATTGCTAATGAGATTACCAAAAATAGGTGTTAAAAACACATTAAGATATGTGAGATTGAAACATATATTTGGCATTATAAAAAAGTAATTGCTTGGAAAAAAAAATGTAAGTTACAATTGCTTGCTAATGTTGTATTATTTTTTTACATGAAATCTTTGGTTTCAAACTTGAATTATTGTTTTTGTCCAACATTTTAAATTGGCAAAAAAAAAAAAAGTAAGCAACAATGTGCAACATTAGTTCAGTAATGTCATGCATAAAATAAAAATAATGTACTTTGAAATTGTGTTTAAACTCTGAAACAATATTATTAGTGACATTAACAAAAAATAGGTGCTTAAAATTTTTTTAGGATATGTTTAGGTTAAAACATATGTAAATTTGGCAAGTATGAATGTGAGTTATAAAAAGGATGAAATTTGATAATTTTGTGTTTGTTTAGAAATTTTAAAGAGTAGGATTATAATTAATATGTCATCATATAGGGAATTATAAGAAAAATAGATGATGTACTGTTATTTTATCTTTAAACAAAGAGCTAACATTTTCAGTTCAAATTGTAAAAAAGTGGATGAAGTAGAAAAAAAAAATAGTTATAAGATTCTGCAAACAAATAACATGATTCGGATATTGGTAATCTAAAATCCAAACGTGCACATTCAGTCCAACCATCCCCTTAAACAATCGAGAAATTGTATTAAAATATTACAATATGTAACAATTCGTTAAGGATAATAAAAAGATCACAAAAAGAACACAATAACAAAATAAACCAATATATAAAGCTAATAATGAGTGCACTTAGGACAAACATTGAACAAAACAGATGTTTTCGAGCGATAAAAATGAGATATATTATATACTTTTTACAGAAATATATGAAAATACCTAATGCGATAATTAAAACACCTATTAAGAACTATATATTAACAATTCTGTGTTAAAGAATAAATGAAAAAAATTATTAAAGAGAACAATAAGACTCTGTTTGGATAGATTGATTTCAAATCCAGAATTTGAAATGAGTGGATTTCAAATCCTTACAAGTTTGAGTTGATTTGAAATCCACCAAAATGACTCTAAAATTAGCTCAAAATGAAAACTATGGATTTTAAATTCACATTCTACCCCAACACTATCAGTGAATTTGCCAACAAGGATTTCAAATCTCTCCTTAAATCCACATATTCAAATGTACCCTAACAAATATTATTTTAAGAATAAAGAAAAAATGCCACACTTATATAAAAAATTACTATCATATAACAATAAACACTAATTATAAAATAAAAAATGAGATAAGTATTAAATGAAACCCGTGCAACGCACGGGTTCAAACCTAGTATAACATATAAGAGTATTACTTGTATAGGAAATATATTAATAAAATAAATGTATTGATATATTTAGTTAAATGTATGTATTACATATTTGTCAAAATACGAAAAATGCAACATAAATGTAGCATTAATAGCATAATTAAAAGGTATTACTGACATAATTAGACATTATATGTATATGTAATGTAAAAATATAACTAACATAATATAAAAAATCAATGTTATAACTAAAATGTATCGATATGTATAAGGTATTATATATTTGTAAGAATATAAACACAAGGAAATGTGCACACGAAAGTATGTGAATGCGGACACCTAAGCATTTGAGAATGTCTAAAAAATGATCTCGAATGGAGTCAACACGAAATTTAGGATTCTTGTATCAATTATGTATGAGTATTTGTGAAATACAAATGGTAAAAGAGTTTCACACGAAGCATAAACTGACAATATGTCTTAGCAATTTGCAAAGACAAAAACCAACAAAACAATTAAGGTTTCGGAAAAATAAAAAATATGAAAGTTTACACAAATATCTCCCCCGCACTAGGTGCATTTGTCCTTTGAAACTAATTTTCACGCTTTCTACACGTGTCTCTCGCTTCTAAGTAATCTTATGCTATAACATTTATATTATAATAATATAACATTTATAGCAATATAAAGTATAAGTAATCTTACTGGAATAAATTATATATCACATAAATGTATATGATCAAATTGTCAAAATTGTTTTATTTTTTTAAGCTAAATTATTACATAAATGTTATGATGTATGTATATAAATGTTATATTGATATACTATAAATTAAAGTATCACAATACTGAGTAAGGCTGCATGAGTTTTTAATATGCTGATAGAAAAAAATTAAAAATATATATAATATTACATATCATAATATTTATACTATACTAATAGCAAAATGTTTGGGAAAAATTACAAGAATGCCATTTTCCCGTCCATTTTATTCTTTATCCTTTTGTCCAAGTGTCAAAATGTGATTGAACATTGATTGTATATTTTTTATTTGATCATTATTATTAGTTATTTTAATGTTTGGCTTGGAGGATACTCTTCAACAATTAAATAATATTAAAATGTAGAAGTTATGATTATGTCTATAGTCTATAGATATTTATATACAACTTTTATTGGAGAAATCAATAGAATGATTTGCAACATACTCTTCTATTAATTCTTTGTCATTTTGTCCAAGTGTCAAAATGTGATTGAACATTGATTGTATTTTCTTTCTTATTTTTTTAGTTGATCATTATTATTAGTTATTTTAATGTTTGGCTTGGAGAATAATCTTCAACAATTAAATAATATTAAAAAGTAGAAGTTATGATTATGTCTATAGTTTATAGATATTTAGACAACTTTTATTGGAGAAATCAATAGAATGACTTACAACATACTCTTCCATCTATAAAATAATTTATATCTATATTCATACTATATAAAATGTCACATAAATTTGTGTAAATAACTTTTTTTTTCAAGATTTCATTTTGATTTTCTAAATTAATTTAGTAATTTTAAATTAAGTTTCCATCTCAAACCATTGAAATCAAATTTTCTCTCAAAGTCATTGCCTTAAATAAAGAATGTTTATTCATTTAACAATTCTCACTTACATAGCTTATAAAAATCAAAAAAATTTAATAAATTCTTTAATTAATAATAATAATAATAATAATAATAATAATAATAATATTAGGTAATATATTAAAATTATTTCAAATAAATAGAATGTCGTTTTCCCGCTCATATTAAAAATTATTTATACTATACTAATAGCAAGACAGTTGAAAAATTATATAACAAGACGCGCAACGCGCGGGTACACTGCTAGTTTATACTCCCTCCGTCCCGCTCCAACTTGCCTACTTGTCATTTTCGTCCGTCCCAATCGAACTTGCCAACCCCAAAATGGCAAAGAAATAACATTTTTTTAATCAAAAAGTAACAAAAAAGTAAAAAAAGGTGGGCAAAAAGTATAAAAAAACACCTTTTTAATCAAAAAGTAACATAAAACAACAAGTCAACTGCATTTTCTTAGGTTCCGTGCCCGGTCCAAGTCTTGTACCGGGACAGAGGGAGTATATAATAGTAACATAGTTATAAAATAAAAATTACCGCGTAAACTCCAAACCACGCCGGTTGCAACTTGCATGGGCTGCACACAATTCCTACTCTGATCAAATAATGGATTTTATCTTTAAACAAAATGAACAAGTGTTTATGTCACACGCGCTTTAAGTAGCGTGAAGAGACGCCCGCACCTCAACCATAGAGAAGTCCTTGGTGTTGGTGGATGCTTGGATGGTGAACTCTTCGTCAAATAGGGACTTTCTCTCTCTCTCCCTCTCCCTCTCCCTCTCCCTCAAGTCTTTTTAGGTTTCAAAGTCTCCCTTTATTGGTAAAACCTAAAATCCCCTTACCTAATTTTATTTCAACAATAAGTTTATTTTATTATTACTCAACAGTTGAAGCCTATTTTCCTACCGGTCGATCTGATTGTCGCAGGAGTTGGATTACAGGTACAAGGTTGTCGTTATTTTCGATGATCACCTATGATTGAAATTTGTTCACGGAATTTTCTTTCTCGTGTTTGATTTTGTTTTTTTGGCATCTTAAGTCTGTGAATTTTGTTCCGAGGTGAAGGGCTTTCCGTTCGAATTCTTGATTGGGGGAAATAATGGCTGGAGTTTCTGATGATCAGGCAACCAGCATCTGCAGCCACTGGTAATTTTCTTTTCTTTTTTTATTTCGTAATTATATCTGTAAAATTTTTTTTTTTTTTTTTTTGACTGTTAGCTCTAGAAGTATTGGAAATCATTTAACAATGCATCATAGGATTTTTGTATTAGCAATTCTTGAAATTGACAGAGAGAAATTGGTGCAGCTGAAAAGAAATAAGTAATTACTGACTGAGTTATGAGATTGTTGTGTGCTTATGGGAGCTGGATTTGTAATGTGACATTATGATTCTTCTTTGAATTTAGCTTGTTTTTTCTGATCATCTGATGGATTGTCTATTTTATGGTTTTAGTGCCAATTATCATTTTGAGGGGTAGCTTCTTAAGCTGTGTTGAATGTAAATGGATGTGTATACTATTTGTGCATGCACATATACGATAGCTTAGATAATTTCCCTGATTAATATGTTCATTCAATCTTATCTTTATTATTCAATGACCAATTTGACCATCCATCGGTACAGAGCTTGTTTGTGGTAACTGAAGACATACTTCTGTGTAATTTAGAACCTTAACAAGTGGAATAAGCTTTGAATGATGGCTGTTGTGTCCTTTCAATTATTAAACCTGAAAAACTGCACATATCATCTGTTTGTGCTATGTTTTGGACTTGTCTTTTGATGCTGTATATGTAAATGAGCTGTTTATTGAATAGTTGAGCTTGTACGAGTTATTTTGTTTGAGTAAATAGTCTTGGTTTTCGAAATATGTGCCTTCCTTGATGGTCGGTTTGACAGTTTGATGTAGTTTGTGCATCTTCTGAATAGGCACTGTTGCATAGAATTATATTTGTCTTTCATGTCTTTCTAGTTCAGTGAATTCGTGTAGAATCAAGGATAAAAAATATGCAAGATATCTTTGTTTTTTGTATGGTGCTATATGGATATGTGGGTAAAAAAAAATTCTGAATATTGAGAACTATTACAGAATATCGATATCAGTTGAGTAACAATTCAAAATATGATGGAATTCACATAAATTCTCAGATACGTTGCATTGACTGAAATATCGAGATTTATGAAATAAATATAAAACAATATAATTTGTCATTAGATCGACATTTTTACTCACACTCTCAAATAGTCAAATGCCATATGAAATTCAAGCATATATTAACAATAACTATCTCATCAATTGTGAGATGGTTAGAAGGGATAGAGAAACGTACCAATAATTCTGAACTGTTGTCATAAGGACGTACATACATTATTTAATTTATTATCAATATGCTTATTACAAATACACCGTTTTGTTGAAGTTTTAAATTAAAAACACCTTATAGTTTGTTATAATAGTCTCTATAATCTCATGCTATATTTCCAAATATAAACAAAAAAATCATGCATTTTGTAAAACCATTTCCAATTTTGATATACCCACCAATATTCCTGTAAAATTAATATTGGGATTCACATCGATATTGATATTTTAAACCTTGTATAGAATCATTGAAGGTGTCTTATCTTATTAAATACATGGATGTACAATTTTACTTTGCTTCAGTATTTTGATTTATTTGATAGTGTCTTTTTTTTTTTTTTGGGGAGGTGGGGGGTGGGGTGGTCTATGTCTGAAATTCGACAGAGATAAGTTTCCTTAGAAGTTAGAACACTAGTCTATTCGAAACTTGTTACTCTTATTTCTTATTTCTCACTCTTCCCCTGCTTGGATCCATCCAAACCATCTTATATATCTGTAAATTGTGATGTATGCAATTATATTTACATGTGTCACAATCTATTGAGATTGTTCTATTATTTTGGATACATGCATGAATAATATCAGGCATGGCTACAGCATGGTAAAGTAAAGTTTTGGGACAGCATATTACTGTCTGAGTTTGTTTTCCTAGTTTGACTTTGACTTTCACTTTAGATAGAGCATGGAACTAGCGTTCAATATATATTTCTTTGTCTGTTCTAGAATCATATATAACTAGCGTTCAATTTTATTTTCTAGTATGCATTTTAACTGTGCAAATTTCACTTAAAAAGTGCTTCTTATCTTAGCATGTCTAAATCTCAAAGTTAGCAATGAATTGCTCCACTCACCTTATTGAGCATCATCACGAGTTTTTTTATCTTTCAAATTTCTTTATTTTGACTTTGGAAATCGTAACCTCATTTGTGATGTTATCATTTACAGTGACAGAGCAATTCCTTCTTCCAATATTGACTTGCATTTTGCTCACTGCTCCCGGAATCTGGAGAAATGTAAAGTTTGTGGTGATATGGTTCCCAGGAAATTTGTGGACGAACATTATCTAAGCACTCATGCTCCGGTAATTTTTTTAAACTAAGCTGCTGAAGTACCTCGAAATTTACTCAAAGAAATAATATGACCCAAAAGCATGCTTTATTTTCCTTTGAGGAAGTACTTCTGCTGTGTCGTGGGAGATACTTTGGTGTGGAAAGTTTTACCAGGAAGCAAATTAAAATAATTATCAAATTCTCGATGCTATGTTCAAGTCTCCACTAAAATGCTTCATGGTTGCTCACTTATGATGGTTAACATGGCATGGGTTTGCAAGAACCATACGTGGAATTGTAACTACAGAGAAGACGCCTTCTGGGTGCTTGTGCCTTTTTACTTGGATATAACATTTGCTCTTCAGCAAAGTGAATACATGGAGATAATGGATAAATTAAAAGCATTGAAAGAAGTAAACTAGCATTTGAGGGGGAAATAAAAAGAAGCAGAAGAGAATAGGAAAAAGAATATGGAAAAGGAGAAATTAAACATGAAAATGCTCACAAACGTTGAACCAGATGCAAACTAGACATGTGTCCAACTAATCTGAGGGTGAAACTGATCCTTAAATTCTCAATAGAAGTCTCTGTGTTGATTAATTCCCTTTCTGTAAAATCAGATAATTATGTACCAACCTTAAAGCTTTTGCAGGAAATTACTTTTTAAAAATAATTATAATACTAGATGGGTAAGACTCCTGTTAGAACTTAAATAATCATTGAAGTCTTAATGAAAAATTCATACAACAATTTACTATGATAACAAGTGTTGTGATGACTTGAAAGACAACTCTGAAACCACTGGAATTTTACTTTGGACCAAAGAAAGCTGTTTGCTTATGATGTGCCCTATAAGCTTCTGGATGCACTTTGTTGATTTTGTTGTTTGCATTATCTAGTTTAGTTCAGTAGGAACAAACTAAGCCATTATCCCACTTTAGTACACGTGTTCTACCATAGACTTGCTCTCACTCATGTCATATGCAATCTAACATGTTCGAAAATTTTGTGGCATAAATTGATAAGTGGAGTGACATAATAGAACCAACCCCCCCCCCCCCCCCAAAAAAAAAAAAAAAAAACGGTTGGCTAAGTGGCAACACATGAAAAGTTAAGGGGTTCGGTGATGATTTTGTCAATAAACACATACACACACAGACATTATTGTTTTTGGTAGGTTTGAAATTAACTTTTATGCTCCAATTACTTGGCAGGTGTCTTGTTCCTTGTGCAGTGAGACAATGGACCGTGACATATTAGATGTTCACAAAGGAGAAAATTGCCCGCAGAGGATTGTGACATGTGAATATTGCGAGTTTCCACTTCCTGCAGTTGATCTATTGGAGCATCAGGTAGTAGTTTATTTGTAAGATTTGGATTTTTTTTCATTTTATGTAATTTGCTTGTCATTTGCTATTCCAGGAAGTATGTGGGAATAGGACAGAGTTATGTCATATGTGCCATAAATATATTAGACTCCGAGAAAGGCATGGCCATGAAAGCAGATGCACTGGTTTTGTTAATAATATTGCTGAGACTTCAAGGTAAGTAGAATTGGTCAGCTTCTTACCTTATATTCTACCGTAAAGTTGGTGACTTGCAATCCCTTATTGAGATAGAAGCGTAATCACTGTCAAGCAATAAACAATAAGTGCTAGTAAAATACTTCCTATGAGAGGTATGAGGAAATTCTCCTGCATCGATTAGCTTTATGACTTTAGTTTAGAAGTTGGTTATCTTATAGTCAAAAGAACCAAATTTGATCCAAATGATGAGAATTACTGAAAAGGAACTGTGGTTTTAAATATATTTAAATACTAAGGAATGTGAGAATTTGGAAATTACATCTACAATAATGAGTGTGGATTTTGTAGACATTTTTTCATTTCTTGAACATCAAATGCATTTAAGTATCTCGGATTATAGTTCTCTTGGAGCTTTCTATAGATCATTGATGAAGTATGCGATTAAATGTCCTAATAAACTCAGATGTTGCATATGATTTATTTGGATGAGTAATCATTCTTTATTTTGTCATATAACTTTGGTGAATCATTATATGAATAACTTTCTCTTTGATTAATCTTCCTTGATAAAACTATCAAAACGTAATGCGCTTGGACCATGTTAATGTTTTGAGTTCTATGTGCCCTAACTTCTGATGCAAACCTAGATAAATTAATATAGTATCATATAACCCTCAAGTTACATTGTGTCACTGACTAATACTCAAAACTAAAACTTTTAATTCTCATGTCAAATAAATAGTGAATTTAGCCTAAAGATCCTTTTTGTGTATGTATATCAGTATATCCCACATTATCATCATTTTTCCCATCTGAATAGAAATATCATGAGTTCCAAACAAAGCTTATGTTCCTGTGAAGGCTTTTTCGTACATGTCTCTACATTTTATCAATACACAGCTTTTCAAATTCCTTACTTCTCAGTTTCAATCTGTTTCGGATTGCATTTAGTTGTTTGCTTATTGTTGATGAACGTTATGATATCCTCGAAGGAACATACGCGCACCAGAAAGGCCCCCTCGCGCACCAAGAAGGCAACCACGCGAGTTTGTACCAAAGCGCCTACTATTTACCATTGCAATTACCGGGATTGCTGTTCTGTTAGGTTCGCTTTTCTTCCAAAGGAAACCAGATTCCACTCAAGTGCATTGATATTATGAAGAATGCTTCAGCATTGTTCATACGATAATGTCGTGGTAGGTTACTGATTTTACGTTTTCTTACCGTGTGTTTAACACGACAGTATGATTCGGGACATGTTAGTGTTGAAAGATTATGTTCATGGATCCTTTTTTATCAAATGAGAATCGATGTTCGTTCAGTAAATAGGAGTATATGTAATTTAAAGGAGAAATGAAGACAATCTTGATTTAAACTGGGAAGGAATAAATGATTTTGTTGTACCCAAAATGCCAATATGATCTTGCTATTGTTTACTTAATACAAGTTGATCTATTAGCTTGATCAAACAGCTACAGAATGACAGATTATATGATATATTGCTGCTATCATATATATATATATATGTATGTATGTATATATATATATGACAGATTATATATATTTATTAGCCTATATATATATATATCTATTTCTATTACCTATATAAAAGTACGGATATTTCTTACAAAATATGAATCGTCTAATATATTATTGTTAGAGATTATTATTTAAGGTTATAATAGTAATTTAGAATTTTCATATTTAAATAATTTAACATGAGAATTTTAAATTAATATCATATAGAATTTTATTATGAGTAAAACTCTAGAATATTAGAATTCTAATCTAATATAGATTATATATCCTTATAAGAGATTATTATTTAAGGTCTTAATATTTAATATTTTTTATTTGAATTAATATTTATTTATCATTTTATTTTTACTTCATACTTTATTTATTATTTAATTACTTTATATAGAATCTTATATAGAATTATATTTAATGATTTTATATTAGATTATATCATGATTTCTGTAGATAATGATTCAAGCCAAAAAAGATAGGTTTTGAAATGTGAAATGAGATACAAAAACAGGATCAAGAAGTTATATATAACCCGAATATCAAGTAACTCATAGTTTCTTCAATTATAATAGATTGTGTAAATGAAGGAAATAGAGGAGTTTTCATCATTGAAGGGTCAGACAAACATATGTGTATAGAGAAAGGTAAATGAAACTATCATTTTTCAAAACTTATTAATCTTTTGATTATTTAATTCTTTTTTTCCTAAATTTGATTTGTTAGGAATTGAATAACCAAATTTTTTAATTAAGGACAAAATTTATATACCCCAGGTTACGGATCTTAGATTCCAGCCCCCGACCCGCCGCATGGTGTTATATATATACTCTTCAGGTATCATATGTATAATCTTAAAGTATTACTTTTCATGTTAAATCATCTAATATACTTGCTTATTCACTAAAGGTGTTGATTCTTGAGTAGGTCTTGTGTGAGACCGTCTCACGGATTTTTTGTCGTAAGACGGGTTAACTCATAACCCATACTTAGCAATTCATTTGAAAAATTTTGGATATGAATTCAATTCATGGGTGATAAGGATCCGTCTCATGAAAATTATCCGTGAGACCGTCTCACATAAGTTTTTGTGTTGATTTTTTTGTTCTGTATATAAGTAATATCTTAAGAGTACACACGTGATACCTGAAGAGTATATACCTAACACCGGATCGGGGGCACAAATTAGGATCCATACCCTGAGACACTCAAGTGTCACTCTTTAATTTAATGCATCAATATCATCTTCCACGTGCGACTTACGTACTTTATGCTAGTAAAGAAGTTCAGGCTGCTCATCTGAAAGTTGCACTCTATGCCCGTGTGTATATAACTAAAGAAGTTTAGGCTGCTCATCTGATATTTGAGAAATGCCCTTCTAATGTATTATTCATAAATAGGAATTAGGACTTTGTTTGGTACTTGCAAAACATGAATTGCCCACCCCACCATCCAATCACCATTAATGCATCACATGTGACATTAATTTCTATGGTTGCGATTTTGTATTTCAGTTGCTAGAAAATATTATTTTAACTTCTTAAGAATTGAGTATTGAGAAAGTAGTCGAAGTTTTTTTTTTTTTTGGGAAGCTTATCTTATATGTAAATGTAGAGTCCTTATATAGTACATCGGGTGTATTAATACACCATACTCTCCATCATTTTCAGTCATTAGATCTGAGACATAGTTGACTTTGACCTTAATGATCTCAAATTTGATGGCTGAAAATGAGTGGAGAGTCTTAATACACCTGGTGTACTATAGAATTACCCTTTACACCAATAGAATTACCCTTAAATGTAAACTCAATAGCAATGTGAAACTGCATTTCTAATACAGCAATTTGGTTCGACTTTGATATTTTAATGATTTTTATCTCAAAATCGAACCAAATTCACTTTTATTTTGCTAAAGTTGAATACTGAATCCAAATCAAAATATATTTTTCGATTCAGTTCGACTTGACTTTCATTTTGACGGAATGATTGGCCTTCTACTAATTTCTATAAGAGCTTGCTACATTTTATCAAGATGCACATATCCACACAAATCCTCAAAAAACTTTTGGGTTTCGTTTACTTGTCCTTATTAGATTAATATATACCATATCAACAAAATTAATTTGTTTACTTGAAAAATATAAACATATGATATAGAAAGGGTCCGGTTTTATCTCACTTAATCATGTGATATGATTATCCATGAGGATGGATGGATAGTTTATTTCATGTATTCTACTCAACTCATAATCAAATTGATACAATTAAGTCTAATCAATAATTGAAGCAAACGCACCCCTAAGATAAAACATATCAATAATTAAAATATAAAAATGATATAATAAAGGGTTAATTACGTAAAAAAAAATACGAACTTAGGATTTCGCTTCAATTGCAATATAAACTTTTGACTACAAGAAAAAAGAAGAAGCTCAATTTAGCACTTGTATCAATTCAGAACATGTTTGGATTTTTCAGGTTTTAATTGCTAACATGGAGTTCAAATTGTACAAGTTAACTGTCAACGTATAATTACATAAAAGTCATCATCCACACATAAATTTATACATCGATAATTAATTTATACAATTTGGACTCCACGTTAACAATTGGAGCCCGAAAAATCCAAATATGTCTCGAATTAAAACAAATATTACATTAAGTGTTTTTGATTTACAATCAAAAGTTTTATATTGCAGTTGAAACTAAATTCTGATTTTATTTTTTAACTAACCTTGTAATAAAATATAGGAAATTTCACGTGATGTAATTATAATAATTACATGCAAAAAAATGACAAAATAATTTTAAAACAAAAACAAAAAGAATGAAAAAGAAAAATAATAATAAGAAACGACGACGTATGCATCCCAGCAACTCCTGCTGGGTTTAGAGGGATCCATGTCGGAATTGAAAAGGCCAAAACAAAACAAAACTCCACTTCTCTTGGAGGAAAAATAACCAACCGACTGCTCTCTCTCTCTCTCTCTCTCTCTAGATCAGAGGTTCCATAGAAGTTGGCGAAATGGGTGGTGGTGGAAAACTAAAGAAGACGATCAAGAGATTTTGGAGGTGTGCGTGTGCGGGCCCTCCAGGTGATCATCTCTATCCCACTACTGCTAATACTACTTCACTTCTACGTTCAATTTTTATTTGATTTTTTTTCTCTCTCTATTACTTCTCTTTTACTTTAATTCCATGTATTCTTATCAATTTATGTGAATTCCTTCCTTGTTATTGCATTTTGTCCTTTATTTGTTGATTACTTGGGAATGGGGTCTTCTCTCCTTTTGCTTTATTTCTTCTTCTTCCTAAAGGCCATATCGTATGACTAATATGGAATTTAATGTGCTAATAAGTTTGTAAGAATTGGGTTTTGTTTGTGTGTAATTGGCTCTGTCTTGAAAGGGTGCATTGCTAAAGCTTAAGGTATAAATTTAAGATTATGAAAAGTGATTTCTTGCTTGTTAAGGGAAGTAAAACTCTTTATGTGGATTTTACTATTTAGAGAGAGAGAGAGAGAGAGAGAGAGAGAGAGAGAGAGAGTTGTACATATTCTTATAAATTTGTATGATTTGTTAGGTATTAACAGTTTTGAAGTTTGCTTTTGTTTCTCTGGAGATTGGTTTTGTATAATGTAAGAAGATTATGAACCTTATTTCCCCTGCTAAAAGATTAAGAAATGTCTAGCACAATGTGGCCTCTTTAATGGGGATAAAGGTTAAAATTTTGTTGTGCATTGCAGAAGATTTTGGAGTTGGAGTTATGTCGCCTATAGGTGTTCGTTTGTATGTTCAAAACAACCATGTAAATTCACTCTCTCTTTCATTGTTAAGAATGAGATTCCACTTATGCTTTCTTCTGAGGTTTCTGATCGATTTTCCATTGTCATGATGGTTTTCAGGTTGTTTTGGATAATGGTATACTCCAAGTCACATTATCAAATCCCGAGGGCATTGTTACTGGAGTTTGCTATAACGGCATTGACAACTTGCTAGAAGTCCTCAATGATGAGAGTAACAGAGGGTAAGATGATGAATGTATGAAAATTGTTCAGATGAAATAATCAAGTATTGAAGCTCACTCATTGGAAATGAATATGTAGGTATTGGGATGTTGTATGGAATTCACTGGATGGAACTAGCAAAGCAGGAACGTTTGAAGTGTAGGTCCCCTATTTGTGTTTATTGCTTGTATCTCTGATCAATGAATTTCCTCTTAAAAATGCTGTAAGATTATGACACTAAAATATAGGATCAAAGCAACAACGTTTAATGTTATAAAGGAAAGTGAGGAACAAGTAGAGGTGTCGTTTTCAAGACCATGGGATCCATCTCTTCAGGGCAAGCTTATTCCGTTAAACATAGACAAAAGGTATTCTCTCTCACAGACAAATACATGTAATCAGTAATGAAACTGATAGTCTTGTAGGTTTGTTCTGCTGCGTGGTTCCTCAGGATTCTACTCATACGCTATATATGAACACGTTGGATCACCTGAGTGGCCTGCTTTCAGCCTTGGTGAAACCAGAATAGCATTCAAACTACGGAAAGACAAGTGAAGTTTTCTGCTTCTTTCTTATGCTAATCATTAGAATTTTTTGTTTTTAAAAAGGATTATATGAAAAATAGTATTCTTAATGGATAGATAATGTCTAGGTTTCACTACATGGCCGTGGCAGATAACAGACAGAGATTTATGCCCCTACCAGATGATCGATTACCTGGACGAGGCCAACCTCTTGCCTATCCAGAGGCGGTCCTCCTTGTCAATCCTGTGGAGCCTGAGTTTAAAGGAGAAGTGAGTTCATCTTCACTTTCTCATCTATAGTATTTCACCTGTTGGAATACCATAGACTTCATTGTGGATTGTTCTATATAAACTCTTTTGTAGGTTGATGACAAGTACCAATACACATGTGACAACAAAGATCTCAAGGTCCATGGATGGATTTCCATGAGTCCATCAGCTGGATTCTGGCAAATCACACCTAGTGACGAGTTTCGTACAGGCGGGCCCCTCAAACAGAACCTTGCGTCCCATGTGGGGCCCACAACACTCGCTGTATGATGCTACATTGTCTTGTGACTATGGTTCCAATGATGCTTGATTGTTTCATAGTCTATATTTTTGAGGTGGCAAACTATGCTAATTGTGTCATGATTATTACACATGATTTACAGGTTTTTGTTGGTGCCCACTATGCTGGAGATGACTTGGTGCCAAAATTTCAGCAGGGAGAGCCATGGAAGAAAGTTTTTGGCCCGGTTTTCATCTATCTCAACTCTGTAATGGATGGAGATGATCCACTAACCTTATGGGATGATGCTAAACGACAGGTTTGCCTGCTTAAATGTCGACAAACAAAATTCTTGCATAAATCAAATTCATTTCAAATGAGTTGTTCAAAACTGGCCAAATTTTTCTTCAGATGTTAGTTGAGGTCCAAAGCTGGCCCTACATCTTTCCAGCATCAGAGGATTACCAAAAAGCGAATGAGAGGGGTAATGTTAGTGGCAAACTTTTGGTTTCAGACAGGTGATGTCTCATATATTTGGTCAAAATCTAACTTTTTTCTTACATATAATGGACTGACAATTGTCTGTTTTCTTCCTAGGTATGTTAGCAGTGATAATATTCCTGCTAATGGTGCATACGTAGGATTAGCACCTCCTGGAGATGTAGGGTCCTGGCAAAGAGAATGCAAGGTATTTATTCTACAAATTCAAGAACTTATGTTGGTTGTTTAACCTTAATGATAATCATCTCTCAATTCATTTAAACGATCAGGACTACCAATTTTGGACAAGAGCAGATGAGATGGGTAATTTTTCCATCAACAATGTCCGAACTGGTAACTACAATCTTTATTCATGGATCCCCGGATTCATTGGAGACTATCGAAATGAAGTTCCTATCACTATAAGCCCAGGTCTTATTTTCCGTGCATTCTTAATTTGAGGTTTAGATTATACTCAAACGTGTAAATGCCTATATTTGATCAATGTGAGAACAGGCTGTCAGATTGATATGGGTGAGCTCGTATTCGAGCCTCCTAGAGACGGTCCCACATTGTGGGAGATAGGCATTCCTGATCGTACTGCTGCAGAGTTTTACGTTCCTGATCCTGATCCCACATATATCAACAAACTTTTTGTTAATCATCCAGAGAGGTTAGTTTTATACTTAAATTATCTTACCCGTTGACTAAACAAGCATCATGAATCCATTTTATGAACAGATTCAGGCAGTATGGACTATGGGATAGGTACTCAGAGGTGTATCCAGTCGAAGACTTAGTTTATACGGTAGGCCAGAGTGACTACAGAAAGGATTGGTTCTTTGCACAGGTTAACAGGTACATTATGATAGTTTATGTCATTTATATTCTCAGCTCTGGAGAAGAAATCATCTAATGAAAACTTTGTTTCTTGATGACCGATTTTGCATGCATTTATTTGAATTGGTTGAGGGATTTTAATCCCTAGGATACCAACAATATTTTTGCACAAATCGATTTCATCAACATTATCATCTCATCATTGCAATCCATGAGGCCCACCTCAAACTCATCCAGAACTCAATTTTCCTCAAAAATTAACCAAGTTGTATGTTTCATACGCTAAAACATTCTTCCTCCTACTCAAGCCATAGCAAATTCCTAAATTAATTTACCGGTTGGGTTCCAGGCCAACTTAAAATTTGCCAAATTTTAAAAGTCAATGTCCTAATCTGAAGAACCAAAAAAGTTAAAGAGTCCTAAATTTACAATAGTCTGAAGAATTTTTTTTACTTTGACCACTCTTACATACATATACATATATGCCTTTGTTCAAGTTCTCTATTCTCCTCATTGGTCATTGATCAGTCATATAACGGATGCAGGAAAAGACAAGACAACACATATCAAGGAACGACATGGCAGATCAAATTCACGTTAGACAGTGTAAATAAAAGTGGGACGTACAAGTTACGAGTGGCTATTGCATCTGCAGCTCTAGCTGAACTGCAGGTAAAACTGGTGAAAGACAGATACTTGACTAATGGGAGTAGCATGTTCTGTCTGATCGATTGTTCTTTTGTAGGTTCGAGTGAATAATCCAAACACGAATAGACCATTGTTTTCAAGTGGACTGATCGGGAGAGAGAATGCAATAGCAAGGCATGGAATTCATGGGCTATATTGGTTGTACAATATAGACGTACAAGGTAGTGTTCTTGTTGAAGGGGAGAACACTGTTTTCTTGACTCAACCAAGGAATCAGAGTCCTTTCCAGGGCCTCATGTATGATTACATTCGGCTCGAAGCTCCTCCACAGACACCGTAATATAGATTTTCATTTTTTTTTTTTTTTATATGTCTTTGTGTTAATAATTTGAGGGATACAGAATCTTTTATTTTCTATCATGTTTTAATCTTGTATTGATGGAATGAAATGTAGAATCGAAACATGATAGAGATTCGAAATAAGCATAAAGTTTTCATGATGTGAATTTAAAACGTTTCCTTTGATTCCAAAAGGTTGTACTATTGAAGTATCACAAACAACATTAAATCAATCATCTTTTAGAATTCAATGTTGTTATTCAAAGATGTTGTTCTGATTCTGAATTGTTTCCAAACTTAAAATTATCTCTTACATGTTTTTTTAACGTTATTAATCCTTAAAAAAAATCAATGAACCCATCTAAGCAATTTTTTTTAAGGAACTAAAAGCACCACACAATCTTCTAAGAGCACACACAATTTTGATATAAATTATTTTTTTGTAAAAAGATTAAAATATCCTTCATTAATATATAAAATGTTAAGGGCACCACAATAATTTAAATTGGATATCAACAATACTAAGGGCACCACACACACTCCCTCTTCTTCTCCATCAACACTTCTTCTCCATTAACACTTACGAAAAAAAATTGCAACAAAAATTTGCAACAAAAGTCTTACAAATTTCATCATTTTTCCCATCAGTAAGTGAAGAAACCATCAATGGCTAGTGAAGATTCATTCGGTACAAACAATGTAAGTGTTTGCATAAATGTAGATAGCAATGTTGTTTCGTTTTTTTGAAGTTGAAAATTCGCGCAGAATGGTACCCGTTCGGCAAACACGGACCGAACAACATATAGGATGTTCGACCATGCTGGCCGAAGTTGACAGCGTGCATGCGGCCGAGTCGGCCGAACGAAAGCTTGTGAGTTCGGCCTGGCTGGCCGACAGCTTTGTAAGGCGTTCGGCAGCGTTGGCTGAACGTTTTGAAGCTTGTTCGGTCACCCTGGCCGAACAGTCGCATTTTTGACATATAAAACTTTTCGATTTCAATTTTTTATATTATTATGATGTTCTTTACTAATTTATAACAGGAACATATGCAGAAACGACGATAATCGATATCTTTCTTACAATGGATGTTGAGCAAGAAATGGATTCGGACGATGTAGATCCTCAATATCTTGATATTGATTTTGCTGAGGAGTTCACCACAGATCAAGTATTTGAATCTCGGAGTTCGATGATGAATTGGATTAACGTCGTAGCGCATAGACACAATATGGTGATATTAGTCGTACGCTCTGATCTTGCTGGTCATCAAGGTCATCGACCTCGGGTTGATTTAGGATGTGAAAGAGGTGGGGTGTATCATGTATGCAATAAGGCCAAACATCTACTTGAAAAGATTGACAGTCTACAGATCGTTCAGAAGAAAAGTAGGAGAAACACAGCCATAAAGAAGTGTGGTTGTCCGTTACTTCTAAGGGCATTTCAATTGAACGAGAGCAGACAATGGTCTTTATCGGTCGTTTCGGGAGTTCACAACCATCCAATGGGTAGGACCTTGATTGGTCATTCATATGTTGGCCGACTAACACCGGTTGAAGATTAATTTGTAGCCGACTTGTCCAGAAACAAGGTTGCCCCGAAGGAAATATTGTCTACGTTGAAAGAGATATTTTTTGAAAATGCCTCCACCCTGAAGACTATTTATAATGCCCGTCATAAGCATAGAGTTGTTGAGCATGACGGTCGATCTCAAATGCAATATTTGTTAGGGAAACTGGAGTTTCACAAGTATTATTACCTTGTGAACAGATGCGAGAAATCTGATAGGGTGAAAGATCTTTTCTATACCCACCCGACTAGTGTCGACCTGTTGCGTGCTTTTCCAAATGTCTTGTTGATGGATTGTACGTACAAGACCAATCGATACAAGATGCCGCTATTGGAAGTGGTTGACATTACATGAACGGATATCACATTTTCTGTCGTATGCATCTATCTTGAGGCTGAACGTGAGGAGAACTATAGACGACGTGAGGTATGGTTCGACGACATCAAGGGATCTTACGCATCCATGGTAGAATGTAACCTCACTGCACGGGAATGCGTCCCTCACCCCCGAATATGGAGTCCAAACAACCTACAAAATTAACTAATTTTTCTAAATGCGGGCTCCCAATGTTATTCCAAATGTATTGAATCGGAATATTTGAAGAACAAACTTACAGAATTTGGACTACAAGCATCTAACATCTCCCTCCAAGCTATGAGGCGATCAAGAGAACTCCCAGAAGGGGCATGTTGGGCCCAACGCATTGCCAGAGGCTCCCCTTTATTGTAATTAACATTGTAAGTTGGTCGCAACATGGGAAAGTACTCGTATATCCATGCCTGCAAAAATAAAGTTAAAAAATTACTCCAAAATGTACAGAGCGTATCCAGACAGAAAAAACATTTCAAGTAAAGATAAAAGTTACCTCCAACAATGTCAAGTACCCGCTGATTTGTTTCACTCTGTATCGAGAAGCAAGCCCCAACTGTCGATACAAGTATGCTAATGCAGCATTGCCCCAAGCATACTTGTGTACTCTCTTAACGTGCTCCAACAAGGGAAGAAACTGGGTGGAGACTTTACTGCTGCTCTTGTCAGTAAAAATAGTATACCCGAGCACGTACAATAGATACGCCCTAGCAGCATAGAGTCTCTCCTCTTCATCAGGAGATGAGGTCATGGGACTGAAGGTCTTTCGAAGCCACTCCAACCCAACTCCATGTCTTGTGCTTTCCTCTAACGCCTCATCCCTACTCACCCCCAACACGTTGAAGCACATAACTTGGTCGTTCGAGACCTGTGGCCGGTGTGACAACAACTTTTCCCTCAATTGGAAGTCTGGTGATGCAGAAGACATCGTCCAGTGTGATCGTCATCTGACCGAACGGCATATGAAACTATTTGTCTCCAGATGCCACCGCTCAACGAAAGCACAAATAAGGGTCTTGTTGGGGTTCTTATACGAAACATGTCGTAGATCGGCAATTTTGGAACGCCTCAATAGCCTTAGAAACTGGGCTAAGTCACCCCCGGATCTCCACGATTCAAGATTTGTTATGTGACATAAACACTTCATTATGCCACGCTCCTCACCGAACCATATCTTGGCGGCCACATGTGTCTTAAAACTTAGCAATAGACGATGATTGCTCGGGCCACTAGGAAAAGGTCCAGTAAGTACCTCAGACTCACGCTATCCCTGGGCACCGGGTGCTCCTCAACTTCTTCATTGTGCTCATGCTCAGGGGGATAATACTCTACTTCAGCTTTAACAGGAATATCCTGTGGGAGATAGATATCATGTGGGAAATCCTGTGGAGGCTCCTGATAAGCAAACAGCATGGGTACGGTCGCTTCTTGCGTAGCCGAACCTTCACCACGTAGAACTTCTCAACGCCTTCTTTCAGAAGCGGTGGGTCCGTTCCTCCTCCAATATGTAATTCCTGAATTACAAAGAAGAATAATTAACACAACAATAAAAAAAATGGACAAAACATAAAATATTATTGGTTATTCGGCCAGACCGGCCGCACGCGCACAAGGAGCGTTCGGCCAGACTAGCCGAGGTCGCAAGCTGTTCGCTCGGCAAGCGCAGCCGAATGCCACATAAGGCTTTTGGTACTGGCAGCCGTTCCGCACGCTGCGCTTGCGGCCGACCAGTGCCGCCCGGCAGTTCGTCTTTAACAGAAAAAAATCTGACGAATTGGCTCAAATTCATTCGTTTTTGCTTCCAAATTTCAGCAAATTAAAACATTAAACCCTAAACCATAATAAAAGCTAATGTACTACATCAATTTCTACAAAAATCAACTCACAAATTTGCAAAATTGAAACAAAACTTTCAAATGAACTAACCTTTGAAATTTATTGCTCTAGTTGTTGGAGTTGGATGAGTTGGTTCCATTTTAACCGAAGTTCGGATGAATCAACCGAAATCTTCTCTTCTCCAACAGCCGAATCGATTGTTATAGCTTAGTTCTTCCTTCTTTCTTTCTCTCTACTTCTCTCTCGTTTCTCTACTGCTTTCCTTCCTCTCTTTTTTTTTTTTGTTTGTTTTATTTTACACATTTGTTTAATGAGTAAGAGTAGTTTTGGTAATAAATGTGGTGCTCTTGGTATAATTTTAAGTTGATTTATTATTGTGTGTGGTGCTATTAGACATGTGTGTGGTGCTTTTAGTTTTTTTTTTTTTTTTTTTTACGTTTTTAATGCAAGGGTCAATTAAAACAGCATCCATATAAAACTTGGAATAACAACCAATCAAATTTTTTTAAAACAAATTAAAAGGAAAAGACCAATCGAAAGGATTAACATAAAAATGAGATTGCATTTGCAAATAACTATGGAAACCTAGTTTGTTTTTCGCCTAATTCCAATCGTAACATGAACTTTTGATTGTAATAAAAAAAAAGTTCAAATTAACAATTGATTTAATTTATAACATGTTTGGATTTTTTGGACTCCAATTACTGATGTGTACCAAATTGTACAATTTAATTGTCAATATTAATTGTAACTACAGTCATAATTCACTTGTAAATTTATACTTCAATAATTAACTTGTACAATTTGAACTTCACGTCAACAAATGGAGCCCCAAAAACACAACATCAATTGAAGCCCTAAAAACCAGAACATATTCCAAATTGAAATGTTTTTTTTTTTTTTGAGTTGGTCTCTTGTGAGACTGTCTCACATGCGACCAAATTCAAGTATGTCTTTTATAGGTATAAGTATGTGTTTTTCAGCTATAAGTATGTGTTTTATAAGTATATTTTTACAGGTATAAACATGAATTTTAAAAGTATGTCTTTTACACTCATAAGTATGTCTTTTTCAGCTATAAGTATGTGATCTGGAATTCCGTCGCATGTGCGACGGTTGCACGCGAGTTTTGTTGTTTTTTTTTTGTGTTACAAGTCAAAATTCTTTATTGCGATTAAAACGAGGATCTCAATGTGTCTTATTAACGTAAGGGAGATTCTATACACACCCCACCCACAACTAAACACACCCCATTTACTAAATACACACACATTTATATCAAAATTTTTACACAATTTCTAAAAACACCCCACAACTTTACAATTATACCCTTTTTGAATTAAAAAACACAAAATAACATACAACACTTTATACACCCCACCAACACACCCAATTCTCACACCCCACCACTACAAACGGATCTTTTGAAGAAAAAAATTGAATTTGAGAAACATCCAAGTTTTGATCCAAATTTACCGAACAATTGATAAGGCGTACGGCGTGTAGTCGAACGGGCGTGAAGGAGTTCGATCAATCCTCATCTACAACTTATCATGGACCCTAATGAAGCACAAAACTCACCATGTAAGTGTGTGTATTTTTTGTTTAAGAAATTTGTGTTATACTATGTTTCATGGGGTAAAATTGTATGAAAGTTGTATATGAATCATCTTTTGGTTATGGGTTTAGGGTTGACATAATTTATGTGTTCGATTTGATGGAATTTGTGTTGAATTTGAGCCTGAAAATTGGAAAATCGGGGTTTCGAAATCTGGGTATGTTCGGCCCTGGTTGGCCGAACATTGTTAAGTGTGTTCGGCAACCAGCCGAACAAGTTCAAGTTGGTTCGGATATGCGCCGAACATTTTCAGGTGTGTTCGTCCGTCTGCCGAACATCTTTCTTTTTGTTCGGTGATCTGCCGAACACTTGTAGTTATGTTCGGCCATGAGCCGAACACTTGAAGTTATGTTCGGTTATCCGCCGAACTTTTCTGATATTGTTCGGCAACATGCCGAACGCGTGAAAATAATTTTCGTTTTTTTTTCTGTGTGTATTTAACCTTACGACACTTGTGTTATTTAATTTCGCGTATCTTTTTGACTGACTGTTGAAGCTTTCTTTTGTAGTAGTGTATCGAAGGAAACGACCTACTGCGTCTAATATAAGAAGACGTGAAGCGGAAGATGTGAGGACTGAACAACCATTGCCCTCTGAATCTGATCTTCCTCTAATTCAGTATAACGTGGAGGAAGCAAATGCTGTTCCGGAAGTTCCACATGACGTGGGGGATGAGCATGCTGATGATGAAGGGGGAATGGAGGACGATGACGAGGCCGACGAGGAGCTATTGACTGGTCCTTGTCCGGGTGGTCCTATTGATCCTCGTTTGACACTCGGAAATGCACGCATCAACTCTACAGCTGTAGGATGAGCGTAGAAGAGATCGGTGACCCTATCTGTATTTTCGCATCTCCTACTCAAGTGGTAGTACTTACAATCCTTCAATTTCCCCAACAAGTACTGCATCTGAGTTCGTCCTCCATGCTCAATCACTTTATGCTTTTGACGAGCATTGTATAGTGTCTTCAGTGTAGACGCATTTTCCTTAAAAGATTGCTTCAAAGTGCTCAAGATATCTTTGGGCTTTGCTCGGTTTAGTGAAAGGTCACGAACAAGCTGATCCTCAGCAGGCGTTAATCGACCTGCAAATGAATGTCCGACCAAATGAATGCCCATTGGGTGATTGTGCAAACCACACACCACCTCTAAGCTCCAATGTCCGAACTCATTCACCTGCACGCCTTTTAGCATGAAAGGGCAGTCACATTTTTTTGTGTCGGTGTTTCGGGAAGATACCGGCACCTGATCAACGGAGTCCACAGTTTTTGAGGCCAACCTCTTCTTTGGTGGCCGATACTTACCACCTCGCTCACATCCTAAAAACACTCGAGCGCGCCTGCCACTTTCACCACTATCACTACGTCTAATAAGGACAACCGTGTTTAGACGTATTCCAACCTTGTACGCCCAACTGACCATTTCCTCACGACTCTCAAATATTTCAGTCGTCGAGAACTCCTCCGAGAAATCAATAAATTGATACATGGGATCATCATTCGACTCCTGGGGTTCGTTAATAATCCTCATTTCCACATCATCAGATTTTTTTTCCTATCCATAAGCAAAACCGAACAACTACATAAGCATACTTTGCTCAATATATCAATTCAAATCAAAAGTACTACATTATAAGAAGGTCGAAAAGCAAAAATTGGACCTGTTCGGCCAAAACAATCCGAACAATATGAACACCGTTCGGCCAAAACAGGCAGAACGCGCTTCAAATTGTTCGGCCAATGCGAACTTGCTTCAAAGTGTTCGGCCAATCCGAACATATACAGTTTTGTTCGGCCGTCTGCCGAACACGTCAACATATGTTCGGTCGATTGCCGAACTCTCTTAAATCAGTTCGGCCTGTGCTAGCCGAACAAATGTCGAGTTCAATTTTTTTTTTACTGCTTTTACGAAAAAAATGAAACCGTACACCCAAATTTAAACACTTACATTGTCCATATCTTGATCTCCTTCTTCCTTTCAAGATGCTTCACCTAATGTGTAATTTTTTTTGGGAAACTTTGGAAGATTAAGGATTTGAGAGTAATTTTTTGTGTTTTGAAGAAGGTGATAGATATATATGTATTGTATGGAAGTGGGGTGTGTTTAGTTGTTGTATGATGTGGAGTGTAGTAGTTTATTATTTTGATATTGAATTATTTTAATAATTGGTTAGTAAGGGTAAATTGGTAATTGTTTAAATATTTTAGTTTTAAATTATTTAAATGGGGTGTGTTTAGTTGGGAGTGGGGTGTGTATAGAATTGGCCTTAACGTAATTATCCTTTTTTTTTTAAGTAAAAAGAAAGATTTGTCAAGAAAAAGAAAAAGTAGAGAGAGAGAGAGAGCGCATGGGAAGGAGCTGTATTCTCTCACTCATGACTCCACCCATAAAGCGTGAGAACGGCAGCATTATGAGCTCAGAGAGGCATTTCTCTGAACAGTTGGTGGACATTTGGTACTTCGCTGAACTCGCCGCTAAGAGCATGTCTTGCAAGTTGCAATAATGGCGACTCGCCTTGTCACTACAAAGCTTGAAGACTTGGTATGATAATCTTTATTGCTGGAGATTTGTCATATTGAATTTACAAATCCTACTCCTCTTGCATTGATTGCGTTCCGTTCTCTTCGTGCCTACTTCGAATAGATCTTGTGTTCATGTTATGATTATATTCCGCGAATACATTTTCCTTCATTGGGTTTCAACTAAAGCCATTGAAGAAATAGCTAGTATAATGTATGTTTAATAATTACCTGTGTTTGATATTTGTTTGCTTATGCTGTATTGTTTGACCCCTTACTAATTGGATGCAGAAATTTTAAAAGGAAAGGTTTTGGTGATTATGATATAAAAGAAAATGTGATTGGATTGATTGTCTTTTTCCTTATGTTGCGTTTGTGCAGTAAACTGTTTGCGATATGCAGTAATTCTCAACAGCAATCTACCTACAGCTTGATTGTCAATCTTGTTCATATTTACTATGCTATCAAACAAGAATGATTTAGAATAAGTATTTCAATAGTATTTTCTGAATATCATTCTATGAATAATGCAATATTCAGGTTGTGATTGATAATGGAGTACTCCAGCTCACTCTGTCCAATCCAGGGGGGATTATCAAAGGCATACAGTATAATGGAATTGATAATTTGCTTGAACTCCACAATGAAAGCTTGAATGGCGGGTACTCCTCTTGTTTTTCGAATTTTCCATTGCTTCTCATGCTATCATGTCTTTAGATGCTCACTTTGGTCATAATTGTCATTTTAGTATATAAAATTGCTATTTAATTAATATTGTATCATGTCCAAGAGTTTCTTCTCTTATCAATCCAATTCACTGCTATATATTCTCTTTAATCTGTCAGCATGAATGTTACGAGAGCTCCTATTGTGTTATTTACAGGTTTTGGGACCTTAATTGGAGTGAAGAAGGGAGTACCAAAACAAGGGGAAAGTTTGATACGTATGCCTTTGATATTGCATCTAAATTTCCAATCTTCTGTGGAATTTCATTCAGTAATAATTTTCTGTCTTTCGACTTGATAAAGCTATTATAATTGTCTGTATGGTAACTGCATTCCATAAAAGAGTATGGAATGGATGAATTTGATTCTATTAAAGGTTTATCATCATAGGATAAGAGGAAGAGTAAGTCGTCTGCCCATGATTCCTTCTTCTTAGCTGTACATGGTATAAAATTTACAATGTTAACCTTATAATGTGAGATCTACAAATATACAAGACAATTGGAAAGTTGGAGTCTTAGTAACTATATCACTTCCTTAACTTGAAGCTATATTTCTTTATAGGATTGAAGGGACAAGCTTGAAAGTTATTGTTGAAAATGAGGAGCAAGTAGAACTCTCATTCACAAGAACGTGGGATCCTTCGGTCCAAGGAGAACAATCGCCTCTAACTATAGACAGGAGGTTCTCTTTTCTGTCCTATCTAATTTTCATCATGTGTCTTCCTATGTATCTTTTTATTCAAGATTGAGTACTAACCCTGTTGAACTTTCAGGTTTGTGATGCTTCGTGATTGCCCAGGATTCTACTCTTATGCCATTTTTGAACATACAACTGATTTTCCTGGCTTCAACCTTAACACTACCAGGATTGCTTTCATGCTTAGAAAAGATAAGTAAGAATACCTATACCCTGCCTAAGAAGACTGATTTGACGACAATCAGATACCATATGTTCCTCATAATAGCATAAGTAGTGTTTCCTAGCTATCTATTTTGGGTTGACAATTGGAGTTAGGAGTTCTTGCATAAAACTGCAGATGGTTCAATGCAAAATTGAGTCTCGTAGTAAGAAACATTGAACTTGCAAGATTGATACACGGAATATGAAAAATAGTAATAATAATAACAATAAAAATAATATTTCCTTGTATCTCGTGAGTGGGAAATCAATGTGCTGAGATTCACAATTTTTTTTAACTTACCAGGTTCCACTACATGGCTGTAGCAGATAATAGACAGAGATACATGCCCCTTCCGGATGATCGGCTACCAGGAAGAGGTCAACAACTGGCTTACCCAGAAGCTGTCCTCCTTGTTGATCCTGTTGAACCTGAATTCAAAGGAGAGGTACAGTCAAATAACTTCATTTCAAGAATATTTCTGAATGATATGTTTCTATATGCATGCCTCAGCTTGCTGACTGTAACATATTTGATATGTCCTGTGCAGGTGGATGATAAGTACCAATACTCATGCGAGAACAAAGATAATAATGTACATGGATGGATATGTTTTGATCCACCAGTTGGTTTTTGGCAAATTACACCTAGTAATGAATTTCGAAATGGTGGACCCTTAAAACAAGATCTGACCTCCCACGTTAACCCTACCACCCTTGCAGTAAGTCAATGCTACTCTACTTTTCCTTAGTGATAGATGTTGTAACTACATTACTTCAGGAAGAAAGAATTTTGTGAAACTTACATGTTAAAAGACTTTCATGGAACTAATATCTGAACACTGAATAAAACATGTGTAGGTTTTTCTTTTTGCATCTTCTTTTACATGAAATGACTAGAACATTGTAGGAAATTTTATTTCCTTTTCTTTCAAGAATAAGAAATTTTAATCTGAAATGCGTACCAGATATTTGTTACGTCACATTATGCAGGGGAGGATCTTATTCTGAAATTTAAACATGGAGAAATATGGAAGAAAGTTTTTGGTCCAGTTTTTATCTATCTCAATTCTGTGTCAGATGGCCATGATGCGCTTACGCTTTGGGATGATGCAAAAAAACAGGTAAGTAATCAGACTTGAATGTAAATTAGTTGATATGAGATTGCATGTCATTCTACAAACTACCTGTATGGGTATTTTGGCATCTCAACTAATAGTTGGCTGTAATTATTTCAGATGAGAAAGGAAGTGGAATCATGGCCATATAGTTTTGCAGCTTCAGATGATTTTCCTAAATCTGACAAGAGGGGCACACTAAGGGGTAAAATGCTTGTACATGACAGGTCTCTTTCTTTGTCTCCTTCATTCTTCTGATTGTATTGTATATAGTCGTACATTATGATTTCGATAAGGACTCAAGTGTAGAAGGTTTACATGGTATATTTGGCTAGCCTCTTGTATAAGCCAAGATGATAAGAGCTTATCACATTGAAACATGAGAAATAAACCATAGGAAAACCTGCTAAAGGAAATGGCACATCATATTCTCAAATCTTTTTTAGACATACATCACTTACCTTGTCTTATAATGTTCTCAGTTATTTATATAAACTTGTTCAGGTATATTAGCAGAGACATTATACCAGCAGAAGCAGCCTATGTTGGGCTGGCACCTCCAGGAGATAAGGGATCATGGCAAAGGGAATCCAAGGTAACACTTGCTTCCTGAATCGAGCACAGTTTTTCTCTATCCCATTTTACACTTTCCCATATTTGATTGTACAGGGTTATCAATTTTGGACCAGTGCTGATGAGAAAGGTTGCTTTTGCATAACTAATATACGAGCTGGTAACTATAATCTGTATGCATGGGTGCCTGGATTTATTGGAGATTACCAGTATGAAGAAGCATTAACCATAACCGCAGGTTTTACATGTTCTGAAGTTTTTCAATTATAGCATCCTTAATATCTTAATTGTGGTTTCCAACAGACTTTACACACTTGATTTCCTTATAGAAATATTGATCCAAACAATTTTTCTGACAATCAGTAATGATTTTCAACGCAGGTTGTGACATTGATGTTGGCGAACTTACATTTGAGCCACCGAGAGACGGTCCCACATTGTGGGAAATTGGCATCCCTGATCGTACTGCATTGGAATTTTATGTTCCAGATCCTAACCCAATGTACACTAATAAACTATATGTAAATCATCCAGACAGGTTAGATTTTATGCAACTTAGTTTCACTAATTCCACTGGGATTTCCTTGGTATATTTCTCATATGTTTAAACTACTAGGACCTATTTGATGGTTTTGTCTTGGCAGGTTTAGACAATATGGACTATGGGAAAGGTATACTGATTTATATCCAGATAAAGATTTAGTGTACACTGTGGGTATCAATGACTATAGAAAAGACTGGTTCTACGCTCAGGTTACAAGGTGGTTTATTCAATATTTAATCCTTTCATTCCAAATATTCATTTAATAATCTTTCCCAATTGAGAAGCACGATTTTCTGTCATCCTTCTTAAAAGTTAATGTTCGCAGTTTATAGGATTTTCCATTAGTTGAGACTGACATGCTTCATAAGAAAGTTATAGCAAGAAACTTCAGTGGGTTGGTTTCACTTGACCAACCAGGTATTTATACTAGGAAATGTTATCTAATAATGGGAATATTTGCCATCTCTTTGGATATTACGCTATTACTTCTATATCATACTGGTTAGAGGCCATTTCAGAGCCGAAACAATTTTTTGCATATAAGCATTATTTTATTAGATAAGTCACTTTAAATAGATTTTAGAAAGGGAAAAAAAACATGAAATAGAAAAGGAAAAAAAATAATTTTCTGAGAAAAACTCATTATAGATCTCTCATGCAGAGACTGGAGAATCAACGATGAACAAATTAAATGTGTGGGATTATAACTGGGGAATACTAGTTGAATGCAGATAACGAGTGCTGAAGTTCTTCTATTTTGGGGGAGAGGGGTTTATAGTGTGAAATTTCTAAGTTGCATATCTATATCCCATTTATGATACGGGCTCTTTCATTTGAGGAGTACACATTTGTTCAGCATCTTGTATAGTCTCTATGTTGGCGTTGCCGTAATTACAACCAACACCTGGTTCTTCCTCATACAGGAAAATTGGTGATAGTGAATACAAGAGTACAACCTGGCAAATTAAATTCAGTATCGACAATGTTGATGAAGGAATCTACAAACTACGGTTGGCACTCGCATCAGTCCACAATTCTGACTTACAGGTTCAAATTCTTAAACAACTTTAGTTGTTGTGTTCTATGATGATATTCAAGCATTAATATGATGAAACATTGAAAATACCATTTTTCTTCCTCAGTTACTCTCAGACAACAAGATTACCTTCATATTTTGAACATTCACTCAATCATCTGAACTCTTTCCAGGTTCGGGTCAATGATGTTGATGCAAATCCTCCCTTATTTTCAACTGGAGTAATTGGGGCAGATAATGCAATTGCTAGGCATGGAATTCATGGAATCTATTGGTTGTTTAATGTGGATGTACCACCTGCTCAACTCATGCAAGGGGAAAACACCATATATTTAACACAAGCGAGGAGTAGCAGCCCTTTCCAAGGCATTATGTATGACTACATTCGTCTGGAAGGTCCGTCTTCTATTGATTATTATAGTTGAGTGAAGGAAAAGAAAAATAGTAGCTTCTCTATTGCATTTAATATTTCATGTTATTACTTCACCCAGCATGCACATTGAAGATGTCATCGGTGCATATATAGCATGTACTGATGAAATGAAAAACCAGATAAACCAAGAAATTGTAAAATCAAGACAGCAAAGAGTTTTTATGAATCAGAATTAAAGGTGTCCTGCTCTGAAATGTGTTTGGTCTTGCCCAAAATATACAATTGCAATCTGATGTTGCATCTCTTACTCTCATATGCATCCCAGCATGTGTAATATGTATGGATGAAATAATGTGTAAGGTGAAACACACACAAAAGAGTAAAGAAGCCAAATAGTCTGGTCAATTCCCATGCAATAAACACAAATTTGTCTTTCTTGACCTTAAATATATGAGATAGGATCATTCATCTATCTGCATTAATGCAGATTTTGATTGAACTAAAGAGCATTAGAAGTGATTAACCATCTGTGAGAGTGGGAGGAGCCTCAAAACGAATATAATCATACATGATTCCATGTAAAGCACTAGCACTCCTTGCTTGTGTTAGGTAAATTGTATTATCTCCTTCAAGAAGTAGGGAATTTTGTATGTCCACATTGAACAACCAATACAGGCCATGAATCCCATGTCTTGCTATAGTGTTGTCACTCCCAATTAATCCGCTTGAAAATAACTCGCTTCCCTGATTTGTTTCTCCATTGTTGTTGATCCTTACCTGCAATCAAGTTGTCATCATAAGTTACTTTCCACTAAATTTCTTGGTCTTCTACTTTACACTGTAATATTATAGCTTATGGAGAACATTCAACAGCAGAGCTGGCAAACTGGGCCAACCACTCAGACAAGGAGTGGAGTCGGAATGGTCTGGGTCAAATTGACTTTAAACCAGGATTTTTATAGCCTAACCTGACCTGTTTCAAAACATGAAATAAAAAGAAAAAAGTAATAACTGACTTCAGCCCATTCAGGCAGGACCAAATAGGTCCGGGTTTTTTTGGACCATCAAATAGGGAGCCAGTCCAGTCCATTTCTCTGACTGTCCGTGTCAGGCTCAAATTTCAATCTCTATTCAACAGAAGGAATGTGAAATACTTGGATACACTGAAATTACCTCTAGGATGGAGAAAGTTGCAGATGCTAGTGCAATTCGCAAAGTGTAGTTTCCACCATCTTCAACCTTGTCAAGTTTGAACTTTATTTGCCATGTTGTTCCTTGATATGCATTTTCTCCAACCTTTCTGTAGTTTATGACCATGTAATAGTGAACTTGAATATTGACAATAGAAGCAGCTAAACATCCAATTTGTTTCAGAAAATTATGAAATGCACCTTGTGACCTGAGCATAGAACCAGTCTTTCCTGTAATCACTAACACCAACTGTATAAACCAAGTCTTGATCTGGATATAACTCGGCATATCTCTCCCACAAACCATACTGCCTAAACCTGTATAAGACAATCAACCTCTTTACTTAAAGATAATCAAGAACTTAACGCTAGCAGAAACATCGTTAGGGGTTGCTGTAACAACCTTTGAGAAGGGTGATTTATGAAAAGCCTGTTGATATACATTGGATTAGGATCAGGAACAAAGAACTCTGCTGCTGATCGGTCAGGTATGCCTATTTCCCACAACGTAGGTCCATTTCTTGGAGGGACATATACAAGATCACCCACATTAATCTCACATTCTGAATTGCCAAATTTGTATATTTCTTACATTAGTTTCTCATCAAGTTCAATCACAAAAACATGTAAACGAGTTGGGAAATAAAATGTGAATGCATTGGACCTTCTGTGATTACTATTTCTTGTTCATATCTATAATCTCCAATGAAGCCAGGGATCCATGCATAAATACTGTAATTTCCAGGATAGATATTGGTAATGATGAAATAACCATCTTCATCTGCATTTACCCAGAATTGATATCCCTGAAATTCAACTTTTAAGTACTCTATTAACCTAATAAAATAATACCAAAAAAAAAAAAAAAGGATAGAAAAAAGTAGAAAACTTGAGTACTTTTGCTTCCATTTGAAAGGATCCATCCTTTCCCGGTGAAGCCAACCCCACATAAGCACCCTTTGCTGCTATTTTTTCCTCAGATATGCACCTTGCAAGTATGGTAATTCGATGAAAACACAAGTTATAAATTTCATATTAATTGAATATTTATGGTGTTATAAGGACTTTATGGAGATGCACAGTTAAAATACTAACCTGTCTAGAGTGAATAATCTACCAGTAATGCTACCCCTATCAGATTTGTGTGGAAAATCTTCTGAAGCAGGAAAGCTGTATGGCCACTTTTCAACTTCTTTCTTCATCTGAGTCAATAAGTTAGATTCAACTTCCAATTGTTGGTTGCTAAGAGAGAAAGGGATGAGCAGAAACGGTGCTCATACCTGCTCTTTAGCGTCATCCCACAATGAAGTTGTGTCGTCCTTGTCTGCAACTGAATTGAGGTATATGAAAACCGGACCGAAAACTTTCTTCCACTTTTCACCTTCTCCAAATTTTATGATTAGATCTTCTCCACCATAATGAGTGCTTACGAACATCTAAAAACACGTAGTTATAAAGAAATTAACTATGCTACAATTAGAGGAACAGTTCAAACGTAAGATGACATTTATCTCATCAACTTCTGATTATAAGATTGGTAAACGGAAACATACAGCCAATGTAGTAGGATTAACATGAGAAGTGAGGTCCTGTTTGGAAGGTCCTCCAGTTCTAAACTCGTTGCTTGGAGTTATTTGCCAAAATCCCACAGAGGGATCAAAGCATATAAATCCATGGACTTTGTTATCTTTGTTTTCACAAGAATACTGATATTTATCATCAACCTGCAGATTAAAAAGTAGAAACACATGCTATAGTTTCCAAGAACATGAAGCATCATCATTTAAAAGATGATTATTTTGTGTAGAAATTTCCTTACTTCTCCTTTGAATTCTGGCTCCACTGGATCAACGAGAAGAACTGCTTCTGGATAAGCTAATTCTCTGCCTCGTGGGGGAACACGATCCTCAGGGAGGGGTAGGTATCTTTGCCTATCATCTGCCATGGCCATGTATGCAAACCTAGTATCGGGTTTAAACATTTAGGCTTACTATCTTTAGTTTCAAGAAACATCAGATGACAATCAAGATTGTCGGCCTACTTTTCTATCCTAAGCATGAAGGCGATTCTTGTTTCATTTAGATTGAATGCAGGCATCTCCTCATCATGTAGGTAAATACCATAAGAATAGAATCCCGAAGAACCTCGTAGCATTATGAACCTGAGATCACATGCATCATCACATAAGTTACTATCAACATTAGTAGTGTGGAAAGATGTCTGAAAAATATGAGTTTCAGAACAATATATATGATGACCTTTTGTCTATAGTCAATGGAGCATGCTCTCCCTGCATCGAACGATCCCACGTTCTTTTAAATGATATTTCTATCACATCCTCATTTTCTACTATAACCTGGAACTCAGTTCCTTCAATCCTGCATGAAAGTTTAGTTATCTTCAGTTACAATTGGACTCATTTTAAAATGTGTGTAGTATTTTGAGCATAATTTTTAATTGTAGTCTGTCTTTAGAGAGAGATTTAGGGGAGACTTACACATCAAATTTTCCTCTTGTGCCTGAAGTACCAGGTTCACTCCAATTAAGGTCCCAAAACCTGCATGATTTTATTATATTGGCTTCAATTAAAGATGTCCAATTTGGACCTTTAGCTTTGATAATACTGGGTCATTATTCTGCTATATGAGGTCAGTTATATGGATCATAACAAAAAGAGAAAAGTTTCTCATGTATATCTGTCTATCTTTATACTGTATGATGCATGCTCCACCGTATAATATGAACAATGTGAGAGCCATCATTCATTCTACATATTATATTAGTGTCTCTATGTCTTTGTGGGTGGGTTGAATCAGTGTTTGTGAAATCAGACACTGCAGCAACCTAGATAGTCCGTTGGTTCACGGTTCAACCGGTTGGATCGATTAAACCAGTGATCCAATATGAAGAGAAAAATAGTCGGTAAATATATTCGTGGGATTGGCTCCCACATTGAATGAACTTAGAGGAAATAATAGACATTCAATATTATAAAAAAAAAAAAAAGGTTAAGAAAACATTTGGTAATTGCATATTTTCTCCCACATTGATTTAAGATTGATAATCAAAAGATATTGATGAGAAAACGATGTAAAACATGTTAGATGTGAATTTAATGTTCACATATTTTCATTTTTACCTCGTGTTACACGTTCATGTTTAACTATACTAGTACTCGCACCCGCGCGATGTGCGTTTTGTAATATAATGTTGGTAAATATTAATTATTTAATAATATAGTGTAAGTAATTTCAGTATAGAAAAGACAATATAATATTTAATAACCAAAAAAATATGAATTTACTTAAGATAATTCAATTCACAACAATATATTTATATTATATACATCCAAATCACTAATCTATAATTAATACTAAAAACAAAAATATCAATATCATGATCTTCAAATCAAAATTGGAAATTCTACCTGTAAAGTTTGCAAGTTTTTTAGAAATTTCTTTATACACAACAATTATAGTTGAAACATTTTTTTTTATCATTTGTGTTACAAACTAATATCTTTAGTTACTTAAATTAAATATACTAAAAAAAGTACTAAAAAAATATGAATTAAAAATCAAATTCAATTATTTAAATTAAATACATGTGTGTGTGAGTATGTATATATAGAAACATTACACGATAAAATTAGAAATTTTACGTAGGATCTTGATGCAAGCACTGTCAATTATGTATTTTCAACCTTTTATTTCAAAATAAATTGAATTATAATTTTTTTATAATATCGCTTAACATCGAAAATGACAGATAATTATTCCTTTATAACTATTATGTAAATTAATTCATATAGCACAACATTAATCATTACAATTTAAGTTCAACACATAATCAAAATGTAGTAGTAGTCTACGATCATGATGACGACAATATAATTAGAAACTAAGCATATAATTTAAATAATCAGGTGTACCATATAAATTCAAAACGTGCACTCTCATATAAAAATATACGAAGTCCTAAGTGTAAAGTAAAAGACTAAAATTTTATTTGATTATAAGATATTTATAATTTAAAAAATATTTAAGATGACATATAATTTAGCCTAAATACATATTATATATACATATATGTGTATACACACATCTTTAATAGTGTTATATTTATTTATTAATTTATATTATTATGGTATATAAATTATCCCCATGCAAATTATTATTGAAATTATTGTTTGGATATCTATTGTTGATTTTTAATAAATTCTTCAATAAAAATTAATTTAATTAAGATCGATAAAATGAGAATAAATTAATACAATATTTAAATAATTAGATCAAATGGATTAAATAGTAAAAAATGCAAAATAAAAAAATTTGTTGATGGGACACTTACAAATATTAATTTAAAAAATACTTAGAATGACATATAATTTCACACTAAATACATTATATATATACATATATGTATATATACGCATCTTTAATAGTGTTACACTTATTTATAAATTATATTTATATTAAATATGATACAATTATCTCCAAACAAATTAATATTTATTATTGAAATTATTGTTTGAACATTATCTATTGTTGGTGTATAAGAAATTATTCAATAAAAAATAACTTAATTAGTATTAATAAAATAAGAATAAACTAATACAATATATATATATATATATTATAAATTGAATGAATTAAATAATAAAAATGCAAAATAAAAATACGTTGATGTGACACTTTTTTGTTGAGAAAATAGCATTTATGTAAATATCTCAAACTTTTTCTCTATTATTATAGTATAGAAATATATAAATAAAGTTATCTATTTACTTTTTCTTTTGAATTTCTATGCAATAAATATAAAATTAAATGTATTAAATATTAATATTTATGTATTTGTTTATTAATAAATTTAAAATAAAAATTATTAATGATTTCTTAAAATGAAAATATTTAATAAATGAGACATTTATTGTAACTATTTTTTACAGAATATTCTGTTTTTATATATATAGATATGACTCCCAATATGAGTTTAGGTGTGTTATCATGAGCAAAGGTGATTAAGGACCACTCACAAAAAAGAGAGAGATAAAACTATCTGTTTTTAGTATTAAAAAATTAAAAAAGTGGTTTGAAATAATATGCAAAATTTATGAGTTTATGACCAGAAAAAAGGGTCTTACTTAATAGAATGACTTGGTTTGCCATTTCACACAACTAATTTAATTGACAAATTATTCTTTAAGGAATGGACATATGTTTGATGCCACTTAACTTGAAAGAAAATTAAAATCATAATAAAAGTACCCGTCATTTTGGCTTGTTTTGTTTTTCCTGAGCTCCGGGATTGGAACGGAACAATAAAGATTAGAAACTTGCATGATTCAAGTTTGAATCCTAATTATCACACAATCTGTACATATATAAATATGAGACACTACTTGAGTTAAAAGAAGGGTGGTAAATGTACCCGCCATTTAGCTGAGGGTTATTAAGCTCAAGCAAGTTGTCAAGTCCATTATAGCATATTCCAATTATAAGGCCTCCTGGTTTTCTTAATGTAAGTTGAACCAACCCATTGTCTAATACCACCTGAAATATTAAATATAAAAGTAATTCACTTATATGTAAGAAAATTATTTGGTTTTTTAATATAATGACGTCGAATTTCCGATGACTAGTACAAGACAAAAATTGATTCAAGACAAGAATTAAATTCTTTTTCTATAAGATGAAATTATTTGGTTATGATATTTCAAATTAACCAAGATTTACTCTCAAAATACAGTAGCCTAAAATAGCAGCTTTACAAATTACAAGGAGCAATCATCCAAAATGGGTTTTAAAATATGAGAAAATATACATTTCTTGTAGGATTTTTGTAGACTTAAAGGTCAATTAATTCATGTTTAGTTGTAAGTTTGTGATTAGATGCACTTCTTGGTTTGAATCATGTATAAATTGTAAAATTGTTATATCACATGAACTTGAATCACTAAAGAGTAGATTCATATTTTGAATACAAAAAATTAGGATTATATTGCAACTTTTGGAACTGTAGTATTTACTTTTATCATTTGACCTTCAAAGTTGGGAATTTCATGGCAGCCGATGTGATGTGACATATTTGGCGGATACGTGACTTTTATTAACGGAAATTATAAATGTGGTATAAATAATAACCACGAATAAAGATCATGATTTTTTTCTAAATTCAAAAGACAAGAATTAATTTACAATTTAAAAAACAATAACTATTTATTTTTACAAATACGCCCAATAGTTACTATGATTTCTATCGCATTCTTTACCTACATTCATAAGTGTGTGTATATATATATATATATTAATTTACCCATTTCTTAAGTATATATATTAATATATAGTTAACATTTGAAAGAGAGTTTTCTATTTTATTCACACCAAAATTTCAACATAAGTTGCAATTAATCTTGTAAATACCAAATTGTGTGAATTGTATTAGGTATAAGTTATAACTCTAATATTAATATACCTATAAGCAAATATACTCAGTATAAATTATGAACAATGACCAATATGTATTTCATAATTACTGCTCAATTCGATCTTGCTTTTATACCCTAATTAAACCATCATCAAGCCATAACTCTTTTAATAACTTTTTTTAAAATTCGAAATACAAATTTTGAAATTGGACAAATTTTAGAGTTACAAAACTAAACTTGATATTTTAAATTTTATAGAACTATTTTCACACATCTAAATAATTTTTTTTTCCAGATTCAATAACCACAAGAAATGTAAAACTGAATAAATAAATAAATAAATTACCCGATCATCTTCGACAGTCAATTCCATGGCAGCACGATAAATTGATAAAGCTTTTGTAATTTCTGATATTCTATGTATTGATCATAAACTGATCAAATCTAAAGAGAGGAATTTAAACTCACATATATATGCTACCTTTTTTTTTCAATCTCCTAAAGAACATGTATTTAAACTCATTTATATATACATGTATAAATTACTATTTAAATAATTTATTTATCTCATCTGTAAATAATAAAGTCGTTATAGGTTGGTTTCTTGAAGCAAAATCAAGATGACCCATCTCTGTTATGGAGTAGATAATGACATATTAGTGGTGATTTAATTATGTTCCTTACACAATTCTTTGCTGTGTAAATATTTTACGTCAACTTTCCACTTTTTTTTGAAGAAAGAAAATGCCAAAAAGTTACAACGTAAAGCAAAGAAAAAGAGAAAAAAAATATTCTCATACAATTATTTGAAGTTTCCTATGTAGAATATGACCGTGGTCCCATTTATGTAGTTGAACATTTTTAATACGAATTATTGAGATTGTTGAAGTAATGGTTGTACAATCACATTTCTTTGTATACCATCACTTAAATATAAGATCGACTCATAATTATAACTCTTGTGAAATCATCTCACAAATTTTTATTCAACATTCACAACATGCATACTCCACACAATGACTTGTAATAATTTTGGATTGAAGAGTGAGGTTCGTAAAACGGTCTTATATAAAAAAAATTAGAGTAATAATGGGAAACTTAGTTTAAGTATATATGTATCCCATTTTATAATGGAAAACGGTTCTTTTTTTTTTTTTTTTTTGTAATTTATAAAAGAGAATTACTAGAAAGAGGGATTTAAGTATTAGAACAGCACAAATGCTCCTGTGCACCAGGTGCACGGATCTGAATTGGTGTAACTGGGGCTACCCGACCCGGATCCTCGCACCTAGGTCATCTGGGTTTTTTTTCGCTTCAGTCTGTTACCTTTATGTTGTAAGGATGTGACATTTATGTTATATAAGTGTGACCTTTATATATAAATGTTATGACCTTTATGTTCAGTAACTTAGAAAAAAATTAAGATTTTCAGGTTTTTTCGCTTCAGATTGAGACCTTTATGCTGTATTGTTGTGATCTTTATGTACAATTCTTGTGACCTTTATGTACAAATATTATGACCTTCATAGTGTAAAATTCTTCCTTTTTTTTTTTAAGTTAGAGTATATAAAGGTCATTACATTTATACATAAATATTACACTTATATAACATAAATGTCACATTTATACCTTTAGTTTGAAGCGAAAAATAAATTCAAAAAATAAAAAAAAAAGTTCACGGATCCGAGTCGACCCGAACCCGACCCGAATTATATGTGCATCAGGTTGCACAGGAGACTAACTATTACAAAAGTTAGTTAATAGGCCGGTTTCCCTAAAAAATGTTGTGAATTAATAGTTTGAAATGGTTTCGTGTAAACGTGGAAAAGAAATAGAAGAAGAAATGGAATATTCAAAGTCATTTGTTTTTTTTTTTTTTTCACTTTTAAGTACATATGACCCCACTTAAAGTCATTTATTTTAAGTACATATGACCCCACTTAAAGTCATTTGTTTTGATTTGATCATCAAACATAGAGGTATGTGTAAATCTTTTGGAGTAATCAAAGATATTGAGTAAATCAGCAATCTCTCACTCCCTTAAGGAAGGAATAACTCCCATACATACATTTGATATTTTAGATCTATTTTATTGCATTTTATATTTGTTACATGTTAAATAATTATGTTATTTGATAGATTTGATATAAGATGATGAGTGATAGTTCTAATGTGCGATTTGGTTGGATCTAGATCCGTACACTTTTGATTTTTTTTCTCATTTCTTTTTCGTGTGGTGTGTAGCTTTTATGTTCTATTAACATAGCATCTTTGTTATATGATATTTATGTTCAAGTATGTCGACTTTTATGTGATACTGCTACTTCAACCTTTTATTTTCGCTTCACGTGATTGACCTTTATGTTGTTTGTGTGATCTTTATGATATATTTAATATGAAATTTTTGTACAAGTATGTTGACCTTGTATAATATTTTCGCTTCAAAAAAACAAAAAATAAAAAAAGATTTTTTGCACATTTATGCATATATACCTTCATGTAATATTACTCATACATTTATGTGATATTACTTGTATCTTTATATTAACATTGTCATACATTTATATAACGAGTATCAGCACATGCGTCGCATGTTAAGGATGGATTATTTAAATCAAAAATATTATAATACTATTAACCTTAAATAATACTCCCTCCGTCCCAGCATTTTTAGCCTACTTGCCATTTTCGTCCGTCCCACTTAAATCTGCCAGCCCCAAAATGGCAAAGAAAAAGTTGCCACTTTTGCACTTTTACACTCAAAAAGTTGGTTTAAATTACAAAATTGCCACTCAAAAATATTAAAATAACACATCCAATCAAAGTCAACAGCTTTTTCTTAATATGTGTGCCGGTCAAAGTAGGCTAATTTTGGTGGGACGGAGGTAGTAATTTGTTTACAAGGATATACAATCTATACTAAATTAAATTAAATTCAAACAAAATGTATAGTAAATTAGAGTCATACTCATAATAGAACTCTATATGATTTTGGTTTAGAATTCTTTTGTAAAATTATTTAAATATGAAAATCATAAATTACTATTATAACCTTAAATAAAATCTTTAATAAGGATAAAATAGGCAATCCATATTTTGTAGGAAATATTCATACTTTTATATAGGTAATAGATATATATAAAGATATAAGTAGAACCACATCTATATCTATATCTATCTATATATACATACTAAAGGAATAACCACTAGAGGACACATGTCACTCTCACATTAATTTGATTTTCTTCCCAAATTATGATTAAATATATATTATATTTAAATTTATTTTATATATCATTAATGCTAAATTAAATAAATTATTAACTTTCCTTTTCAATTGTCAATCAATATCTAATCTATATTAACCCACTTCTTGAAATAGAAAAGGAAATATTATTCATTATTAAAAATTTAGAAAATCAAAATAAAATCAAAATTTAGGTGCATTCAAGATGTTATATCAAGTGCAAAAAAATCAATTATTTTTAGTGTGTACAATAAATCTTTTATGTATATAATCATTAAATATTGGAAAAAATATATTTCATACATAACATGAGTAAAAAGCTTATGTATATAAATCTTTATTATATTATAAAGTAGTAACCATAGAGGACATCACTCTCACATTAATTTGATTTTCTTCCCAAATTATGATTAAAAATATATTATATTTAATTTTATTTTATATCATGAATGTTAAATTAAATAAATTATTAACTTTCCTTTTTAATTGTCAATCAATATCTAATCTATATTAACCCACTTTCTTAATGTTGAAATAGAAAATGAAATATTATTCATTATTAAAAATTTAGAAAATCAAAATAAAATCAAAATTTAGGTGCATTCAAGATGTTATTTCAAGTGCAAAAAAAAAAAAAAATCAATTATTTTTAGTGCGTACAATAAATCTTTTATGTATATAATCATTAAATATTGAAAAAAATATATTTCATACATAACATGAGTAAAAAGTTTATGTATATAAATTAAGAATATATACAAATACTTTTTAGATCATGTGATTATCATGAAAATATTTTTGTAAGAGAGATCATTAACCAAAGTGAATTTAAGAAACTGAATTGTTCTAATATTAATATATAAAATAAAATACTATTTCAAAAAGGATGTTAAAATTACGTTAATAATACATATTTATAAAAATACTCTAAATATATTTCATTTTATGTCTTATTATTATATAGATTTCAATTCCAAATAAGTTTTAATATAACAAATAGTTAATAAATGTATATGTGTGTGAATTTGTATGAATATTCTTACAAACTTCACTTAAAAGATCATAAAATCTTTAAAAAATGTAAAATATTAATCACTAAAAAATATTATTCATTATTATATTCTTCCAATTATTATATTTCTTACTCAAAATGTATTATATTTTATATTAATTTCTTAAAATATTTATTTTGATGTATGACATGGGCTTTATACTAGTAAAGATATATTGTTGATCCAAAAAAAATATTAGCTGAAAATTATCACTATATTTCTAGGTTATATAAATATACAAAAGTAACGATATTTGTTTATACAAGTTATACTACTATAACAAAGAGGTCACACATTAACACACATCTTTATAAAAGATGCAGATTGCATCATAACTAAGGGGATCACACAAGTTTTATAATTTTATTTAGGCCAAATAGTCAAAAAAAAACCCAAATCTTCTAAGTTTTTTGTTAAATTTTGTCAATTCATCAACAATTTCACCAACTAGTTGTAATTTTAGCCAAATTATATACTTGCTCAAAATTAAATTATTTGACTGTGTGACATATAAGCAACATATCTGACATGTCATCAAATAAACTCCCTAATTAATTCAAAACTTAATTCCAATCTCTCTCCAAAATCTCATTTTCCCCACTAATCTCAATTTTCTGAAAGATCAGACATTAATGGTCGGATTTTTTAATGGTCGGATTTTTTAATGTCATTTACTTTTCAGAATGCCGGAAGATCCCGTCGCCAAAGTTGCCCCTTCATTCCCAGCACAAAATCATTAATTTCAACCAAATATATGTTAGGCGAGTTAGTCTCCTGTGCAACTGGTGTAAATACAATTCGGGTCGGGTCCGGGTCGATCCGGATCCGCGCACTTTTATTTATTTTTTTTTTAATTTTATTTTTTCACTTCAGATTGTTACCTTTATGTTATACGCATGTGACTTTTAAGTTATATAAGTGTGACCTTTATGTATAAATGTAATGACCTTTATATACTCTAACTTAGAAAAAAATAAAGAATTTTAACAAAATTTGTACATATTTACGTTTATGTAATATTAGCTGTACATATATCCATCCTTAAAATGCACTGAATTTTGAAAATTTCAATTTTTTTCAAAGTTATGGATTATAAATGTCATAATATTTGTACATAAAGGTCACAAGAATTGTACATAAAAGTTACAACAATACAACATAAAGGTCTTAATTTGAAGCGAAAAAACATGAAAATCTTCATTTTTTCCTAAGTTACTGAACATAAAGGTCATAACATTTATATATAAAGGTCACACTTATATAACGTAAATGTCACATCTTTACAATATAAAGGTAACAGCGTGAAGCGAGAAAAAAAAAAGAAAAAAAAAATTCAGGTGCGCGGATCCGGGTCGGGTCGCCCCAGTTGCACCAATCCAGATCCGTGCACCTGGTGCACAACAGCATTTGCCATGTTAGCCACTAATTGGTGAAGTGAAATTGTGGATAAATCGATAAAATTTAAAGAATTGGCAAAAATAATAAATATTCAGAAAGGTTTGGATTTTTTTGACTATTTATGCTTTTATTTATAAATTTTTGTACAAGTATGTTGACCTTGTATAATATTTTCGCTTCAAAAAAACAAAAAATAAAAAAAGATTTTTTGCACATTTATGCATATATACCTTCATGTAATATTACTCATACATTTATGTGATATTACTTGTATCTTTATATTAACATTGTCATACATTTATATAACGAGTATCAGCACATGCGTCGCATGTTAAGGATGGATTATTTAAATCAAAAATATTATAATACTATTAACCTTAAATAATAATTTGTTTACAAGGATATACAATCTATACTAAATTAAATTAAATTCAAACAAAATGTATAGTAAATTAGAGTCATACTCATAATAGAACTCTATATGATTTTGGTTTAGAATTCTTTTGTAAAATTATTTAAATATGAAAATCATAAATTACTATTATAACCTTAAATAAAATCTTTAATAAGGATAAAATAGGCAATCCATATTTTGTAGGAAATATTCATACTTTTATATAGGTAATAGATATATATAAAGATATAAGTAGAACCACATCTATATCTATATCTATCTATATATACATACTAAAGGAATAACCACTAGAGGACACATGTCACTCTCACATTAATTTGATTTTCTTCCCAAATTATGATTAAATATATATTATATTTAAATTTATTTTATATATCATTAATGCTAAATTAAATAAATTATTAACTTTCCTTTTCAATTGTCAATCAATATCTAATCTATATTAACCCACTTCTTGAAATAGAAAAAGAAATATTATTCATTATTAAAAATTTAGAAAATCAAAATAAAATCAAAATTTAGGTGCATTCAAGATGTTATATCAAGTGCAAAAAAATCAATTATTTTTAGTGTGTACAATAAATCTTTTATGTATATAATCATTAAATATTGGAAAAAATATATTTCATACATAACATGAGTAAAAAGCTTATGTATATAAATCTTTATTATATTATAAAGTAGTAACCATAGAGGACATCACTCTCACATTAATTTGATTTTCTTCCCAAATTATGATTAAAAATATATTATATTTAATTTTATTTTATATCATGAATGTTAAATTAAATAAATTATTAACTTTCCTTTTTAATTGTCAATCAATATCTAATCTATATTAACCCACTTTCTTAATGTTGAAATAGAAAATGAAATATTATTCATTATTAAAAATTTAGAAAATCAAAATAAAATCAAAATTTAGGTGCATTCAAGATGTTATTTCAAGTGCAAAAAAAAAAAAATCAATTATTTTTAGTGCGTACAATAAATCTTTTATGTATATAATCATTAAATATTGAAAAAAATATATTTCATACATAACATGAGTAAAAAGTTTATGTATATAAATTAAGAATATATACAAATACTTTTTAGATCATGTGATTATCATGAAAATATTTTTGTAAGAGAGATCATTAACCAAAGTGAATTTAAGAAACTGAATTGTTCTAATATTAATATATAAAATAAAATACTATTTCAAAAAGGATGTTAAAATTACGTTAATAATACATATTTATAAAAATACTCTAAATATATTTCATTTTATGTCTTATTATTATATAGATTTCAATTCCAAATAAGTTTTAATATAACAAATAGTTAATAAATGTATATGTGTGTGAATTTGTATGAATATTCTTACAAACTTCACTTAAAAGATCATAAAATCTTTAAAAAATGTAAAATATTAATCACTAAAAAATATTATTCATTATTATATTCTTCCAATTATTATATTTCTTACTCAAAATGTATTATATTTTATATTAATTTCTTAAAATATTTATTTTGATGTATGACATGGGCTTTATACTAGTAAAGATATATTGTTGATCCAAAAAAAATATTAGCTGAAAATTATCACTATATTTCTAGGTTATATAAATATACAAAAGTAACGATATTTGTTTATACAAGTTATACTACTATAACAAAGAGGTCACACATTAACACACATCTTTATAAAAGATGCAGATTGCATCATAACTAAGGGGATCACACAAGTTTTATAATTTTATTTAGGCCAAATAGTCAAAAAAAAAACCCAAATCTTCTAAGTTTTTTGTTAAATTTTGTCAATTCATAAACAATTTCACCAACTAGTTGTAATTTTAGCCAAATTATATACTTGCTCAAAATTAAATTATTTGACTGTGTGACATATAAGCAACATATCTGACATGTCATCAAATAAACTCCCTAATTAATTCAAAACTTAATTCCAGTCTCCAATCTCTCTCCAAAATCTCATTTTCCCCACTAATCTCAATTTTCTGAAAGATCAGACATTAATGGTCGGATTTTTTAATGGTCGGATTTTTTAATGTCATTTACTTTTCAGAATGCCGGAAGATCCCGTCGCCAAAGTTGCCCCTTCATTCCCAGCACAAAATCATTAATTTCAACCAAATATATGTTAGCCGAGTTAGTCTCCTGTGCAACTGGTGTAAATACAATTCGGGTCGGGTCCGGGTCGACCCGGATCCGTGCACTTTTATTTATTTTATTTTTTTAATTTTATTTTTTCACTTCAGATTGTTACCTTTATGTTATATGCATGTGACTTTTAAGTTATATAAGTGTGACCTTTATGTATAAATGTAATGACTTTTATATACTCTAACTTAGAAAAAAATAAAGAATTTTAACAAAATTTGTACATATTTACGTTTATGTAATATTAGCTGTACATATATCCATCCTTAAAATGCACTGAATTTTGAAAATTTCAATTTTTTTCAAAGTTATGGATTATAAAGGTCATAATATTTGTACATAAAGGTCACAAGAATTGTACATAAAAGTTACAACAATACAACATAAAGGTCTTAATTTGAAGCGAAAAAACATAAAAATCTTCATTTTTTCCTAAGTTACTAAACATAAAGGTCATAACATTTATATATAAAGGTCACATTTATATAACGTAAATGTCACATCTTTACAATATAAAGGTAACAGCGTGAAGCGAGAAAAAAAAAGAAAAAAAAATTCAGGTGCGCGGATCCGGATCGGGTCGCCCCAGTTGCACCAATCCATATCCGTGCACCTGGTGCACAACAGCATTTGCCATGTTAGCCACTAATTGGTGAAGTGAAATTGTGGATAAATCGATAAAATTTAAAGAATTGGCAAAAATAATAAATATTCAGAAAGGTTTGGATTTTTTTTGACTATTTATGCTTTTATTTATTATTATCCCCTCCATTCTACCTGCGAAGCTCATTAAAAAAAGTTAAACTAAATATAAAAATACAAAAAAATAAAAGAATTATTTAAGAATCAAAAAACCTATTTTTAAATATTTATCCACATCTACTGGCCCACCATCTTGTTGACCCTTCGAGGCAATATCAAAACTAACACTCATCTGTCAAGATCAATTTTCTAAATTTATGTACATTGAGAACAAAAGTTCCATCCCAATCTTATATATATAGTCTAAAAATAACTTAGAAAATGAAGAATTTAATAGTGTATAAACTATAGCTTACTTGATTAGTTCTTTTTTAAATTTCTTTTCTTAATTTCTTTTATGACATGACACTTCTTTAAAGCAAGAGTGGCATTTCTGTAAAATTGACTCACTTGTCTATTAATAAACTTAAGGTCCAGTTTCAATTACAACATGAACTTTTAATTGTAACATAAAAAACACTCAACTTAACACTTGTTTCAATTTGGGACATGTTTGGGTTTTTTTGGGCTCCAATTACTGATATGGAGCCCAAATTATATTTGTTAATTGCCAACATGTATATTTAAGTATAGTCATCATCCAAATGTATATTTTTACGTCAATAATTAACTTATACAATTTGAACTTCACGTCGGCAATTGGAGCATGAAACACTCAAACATGTCGCAAATCTATCATCATTCACATGAAAATATATATATGTCAATAATTAATTTATACAATTTGAACTCGATATCAGTAATTGGAGCCGGAAAAAAATCAAACATGTCTTAAATTGACACAAGCATTAAATTGAATGTTTTTGGTGTTACAATTAAAAGTTCATGTTGTAATTGAAACTGAACCCTAAGTTCATGTTTTTTTATGTAATTAACCCTAGATTATAACACCTTATTTGAAGGAAGTTAAATTTATTTTTCCTATTTTCTAATTGTATATTAGAATAAAAAATCAAACAAAAAGAAACAATAGAAAACTTCATTAATCCATTAATTTTATCCTAATTGATTAATTAATGATATAGGAATTTATATGAAATCTGCGAATCCCCATTATCCATAAATTGAACCCTCTCTTCAAGTTTTTATATGAATTATTAAATAAATTATGGACTAACTTATCTCCCACAACAAAATCTATGACATAATCTCATATAATATCTACTCTAATTCTTATTTGATAATTAAAATTAGGATAAATAGTCATAAATTTTTATATAAATATCTTACGAAAAACTATATCACAGATCTTCATTACGCGAGACGAATTAACCTATATATATCTGATACTTAATGATCCATACGATAACTCGTAAAAATGAAATCAATTTACAAATAAAAAGATTCATCTCACTCTGAGTTCTTGAATACATAAAACGCTGTGGAATTGCATTAACAATAGCTGCAGCTACAATAAATAGTCGTAAATACTTGTGCATGATTTATAAAAAAGGATTAGAAAAGTGCAGTATACATACAATACAATACAAGTAGTGCTAATTATTATCATGAAGTCTGTTCTTGATATGTTGAGCGTGGTCGGCGGCGGCGACCTGCATCTTGGCGGCCTGCATGTCGGCATCGGTGGCCTCCTCCTCGCTTTTGGCGGTGGCTTTCTTCCCCATTCCGGTAATTGATGCTTTCAAATATCCTAATTTCTCTTCAATGGAAGCCATTGTAACTATACCTTTTCTTTTTATGTACTGCAATGCTGTTTGTGTTTCTTCATTTCTCTTCCCCAAATCTTCCATTCTCAATACCTTTTTTTATTGGAAATTATTAATATGAATTCAAATATATATGTTCATGTTTTGGATGAGTTTAAAGAGTGCACGTCTCTATTTCTATCTACTCTCCACATGTCATCTTTTTAGACCTTGTTTCTTGGTTAGTCATTTAATTTACTAAGGTTCGTGTCCTTTCTTTTCTGAATTTTTTAGGGTGAAATGAAAAAAAAAAAAAAAAAAACCCCCACCTTTTTTTAGTTTCCAATGTAAAATTCTCTTTTATTAATGAATTTCTTAGGGTGAAATGAAAAAAAACAAAAAAACCCACCTTTTTCAGTTTCCAATGTAAAATTCTCTTTTATCAAATTTTAATAAGTCTGACTCCTTCAAAAATAAATGTCACTTTAATCTTTTACTTATAAATTAAGAAATGTAATAAAAAAATTCAATCTACTCCTATTTAAGTTCAATCAATGAGGAATTTTATCTCTTTAACATATTTAATTTGAGATGAGTAAATATGGACATATTTGGTATTATTGTATGTAAATATATTTTAGAATATGAAAACGACAATTATTTTGGGACAAATTTTAGTTGCTAAAATGACATTTATTTTGGGACGGAGGTAGTATTTATCAACTTGCAATTTTCAACTTATTTTCGAATAAAAACGTGGACATGTGGCCGTACATTAAAAACATGCATAAAGGTATTCTTACAGTCTTGTAATTTAAAATGACTTTCATACAAAGTCAAAGTGGGTGTTATGGACTCTCATTTTTGTACGAAAAATAGTTTGAAAGTTGTAATTCGATATATTTTAATAGTTTAGGTTGTAATTTAATAAATTTTAATAGCTTATAGGTTGCAATTTGATAAGAAAAGAAGTTCCGGTAGAAACCAAAAAAAAAAGTTAATAATTACTTCAGGATGTGTTTTACGTATACTCTCTCTCCATATATCTTGTAAATTTTTAATGGCTTGTTGAGGGTTTAATAAAACTATTCCATCAATTTTTTTTTCTTTTATATATAATTTACAAGGTTTATATTTATAATTTTGTATTTCAACTATTTTAATTTTAGTTTAGTTAGTGTATTACTAACTCATTTTTAAATTTTAAGTGTATCGTATTATAATTATGGTTTAAGAATATCAAATATTTTCCTATCTATTACTTACATATTTTAGTATAATAAAAATTAATTATTTATCATATACAATAGATAGATATATAATAAATTTTAAAAGTTGGGTTAGTGTCACTAATAAAATATAAAAATGTTGGCGTTGGGTTGTAGGTTGTGTATGTGGATGAAAGAAAAATGAATATTTTATTAGAAGGTTGGTTTCGATTGAGTTGTTGGTAAATATAGCGTTACCACTAACACTTTTATTTTCTCCACCATTGGATGATGATGTTAATTTGAAGTTTCAAGGTTGAATACTATTTGAATATCTAGCTAAGTCATTTTATTTAAATCTTTTCTTCATTCAATCTAAAAATCACCCTGGTAGAAATTTTAGGGCAAAAGAGAGAAGTGAAGGGCATAAATGATAATTTAGGAATTTTATCGAATAAAAAATAAATGAACCAAATAAATCGATCAATTAAATTAAGAAAGACCAAAACCATCAAAGCAATTATGTACCCTAGAAGTACGCACTTAAATCAATCAATTAAATTAGGAAAGATCCAAACCATCAAGAAAATTAAGTACCCTACAAGTATGCACTTGATGAAGAAGAGTATGTCTCTTGTGAATTAGGTGGGTCGGATCAGAATTGGGGGATCGCATTTTTTTTTTCGCACATGATTTTTGAAAAATATCACATACCAATAGTATATGTTAGACATACCTTTACGTTATGTTAGACATACGTTTAAGCTATGTTAAACATACCTGTTCTGCCCAGATTCCATGACTTGTCTTTTTTTGGCTTGATTTTTGAATTTTGGCACATGCCACTATGTTATGTTAGACATACTTTTACGTTGTGTTAGACATACTTTTACGTTGTGTTAGACATACATTTACGTTGTGTTAGACATACCTTTATGTATACTTAGACATACCTTTGTATATGTTAGACATAATTTTGCATATAGTTAAACATACCTTTATAAATGTTAGACATACATTTGTATATAGTTAGACCTATCTACACATGGTTGGTCTAACTATACACAAAGGTTGGTTTAACTATATACAAAGGTTGGTCTATTGGAGCGAATTTTGGATGAGCTTCAGAACAAGTGTTCAGCGCGTGGGAGCGCGTGCAGGCGCGTGGAAACAAGTTTTGGGCGCCGTGCAACCGGTGCATAAAAGTTTTTGCCGATGAAGAAATATATGATACTATAAGAAAAAAGACGTTTAGTGATGCAAATATAATGACGTTTTAATAAAGTGTCCTTAAAATTGAGCGTTAATGACAAGTTTTTACAAGTTAAATACACTTTAAAAAAGTGTCATTAACGCTCAATTTTAAGGACACTTTTATAAAATGTAATTAAATTTGTCCATTTAATGACATTTTTTCAAAAGTGTCGTCAATTTAGTGACACTTTAACAAAAGTGTCATCAAATATAAAAAATGTTGGTGCTTTATTAAAAGAGTCATATTTTAAACTTTTAGTGACGCAAATTTCACGACATTTTTCAAAAGGTCATTAAAAATAAGTGTTTGGTGACACTTTTTATAAAGGGTATTTAATTTATTACAAATTGTGACATTTATGAAATAACCGTCAGTACATTAAAAGAGTCAAACTTTAGTGACACAAAGCTAATGATATTTTCGTAAATGTCATTAATAATACGTGTTTGGTGACTTTTTTAAAAGTGTATTAAATCTATTAAGAATTGTAAAGCTAATTAAATAATTGTCAATACATTGAAAGAGTGAAACTTTTGGTTACACAAATCTAATGAGGTTTTAGTATATGTAGTTAAACCTATAATGCAGTGCACCCATTATTCCTCTAATTATGCAATGCTCAGTCAACTCCATCAAAGTCAAACAAGAGGGTTCCACGTCCTCCAACATAAATGTGGAACCACCAACATGCTCAGCATGGGGTGAATATACAAATTCACCCCCCAATGCAAAACCACAGTCAACACTTCTTAAAAGCCAACTGTTTAAAACAATTAAAAAAAAAAAAAGACACAATGAAAACAGTGACATATCCAACAAAGTCACATGAGGCATATCCAAAAGGCAGCAAAACATGTATGAACCACACATTGTCATAAAGTGAATAAAAAAACATATGGTATACACCTTTCAATGCCAACAACCAATAATTAAATGGTGAACACAGTGGGAGCCTACAACAAGCACAAAAAATTCCCTAAACTATCATATAAATAGAAAGAGAATATGTTACTCACCTTTCATTGCCTTTCCTTTCGCTATTTCCTCCCGCAACCTCGCAAGCTCCAATTTTCTCAATGTCTCCTCCGCATCTCTATTTGGTGGAGGTATTTCTTCCAAACTTGAACTTGAGCACCTGTCGTCCTCAACATTTACGACTTCTTCTAGATTTGGTTCTTCAACGGTTTTTGGGGCTTTTTCAGAAGGATCGGCTTTCGCACGTTTTGATTTTGGACCTGAGACTTTCGGTTTTCCCCCATTCGAGGCTTCCTTATGCTTTTGGGGGGCCATTCTCAAACAACGGTTGCCGGAGATGGATGGCTTGCTCGCTCAATATTGGATTCCTCTCTCAATCAGACTTGTCGATTCTAAAACTAGGGTTAGGGATTTCTTTTCGATTTAGGATTTAGGGATATGTTTTCAATTTAGGATTTAGGATTTCGATTTTTGATTTTAGTATTTCGGTTTAAGATTTCAAATTTAAAATATTTTACTTTTTTTTTTCTTAATTTTTCTGCAAATTTTTTTAGATATATAAAAAGTAGAGTCAGATAATAATTATTGGTCCACGTGGGCTTCGGAAGTGTCACATAGGAGTTTAAAAAATTCCGACAACGGTTGAACTACAATCGCTGGTGAAACCCGTTTTCCGGTGGAAATTGGACCAAATAGTGATGAATTTTGACCTAAGTGGACTAAAATTGAATTTAGCTTCCATAGTGGACGTAAATGGACAGTAGCCTCCTAAGTGGGCTAAAATTGAATTTTCCCCTCATTAAAAATAAGTTTTTTGAGACGTTTTTTAAAGTATTTTTAAATTACAGAAAATTGTGACGCAAAAAAAAAAGGTTAGTATATCAAATAGCCGAGTTTTATTAAAAAATCAATCTAATGATGTTCATATAAAATATCATTAGAAATAAGTACAAAATGAAACTTCATTAAAAATGTATTTAATTTATCAGACTTTTACAACGATTACCAATATATATATATATATATGTGTGTGTGTGTCATTGAGTCGATGTTAACACGACAAGAAGATTGAAAAATTATTCAAGTGGGTGCATATAAGTTAATTTCTCTATGTTAATACATACTGGAAAAACCTTGCATGATGATCCATTTGTATTTTCAATTTTATGTGTGCAAGATCAAATATATATATATATATATATATATATATATATTGGTGTTGAGTTACCTACACCAATATATATAACATTGATTTTTCCCTTTCTTCATAGTGGAATGTCATGCCATATGAACATACATTCAATGACACATGCATGTATTGTATTGTGTTCACATAAAGAGTTCTTCATTCATGTCATATGAAATACAAGGTACTTGTTGAAAAATCATCTAAGTAACATACTTCATACTAACAATGTATGTCAACCACCTATTGCGTGCCCCTACCTGTATAATCTTCAATGGGTTCATCATCCCTAAAATCACTCTGTGCCTAAATGATTGAGTCGTACTTTGAATTTTTTCCTTGTGTGATGATGTCCCATCATTTGTTATCTTCGACTTTCTTTCATTAAAGATGGATTACGATGAGGAAATTAAGGACACCATTCATGTGTTGGAGGCAATCACAGTGCCAGTAAAATCATTTCTTGTGTTATTTAATGTCATTCACAACAAGTTTTTCCGTAAAAAAATGCAAGTATTACAATACATATCGGTCTTCTGAACGCTACAACATACGCGATAGGATCATCCAAACCCTAGAGCACACTAGGAGAATCTCCCAAGATAATGATATCACCGGTCTAAATCACTTGCGAATGAGCTATGATTCCTTCTTAAGGTTGTGTTATCTATTAAAAAATCTAGGTGGTTTCCACGCAAGCCGTCATGTCACCATTTCTGAACAAGTAGCAATATTCATCAGTACTCTCTCTCATCATAAGAAAAAGTGAATTTAAACATGACTTCAATTGTAGTGGTTACACAATTAGTACCCAATTTCACAACGTACTAAATGTTCTACTCAAGTTACATTCTATCCTCCTAGTCAAACTAGAGTCTATCCCTGATGATTGTGCTGATAATAGATGGAAATATTTCAAGATAATGTACAAGTGTAACTAAACTTCTCACTTAAAAAAAAAAACTTATAATTGCACTTATTAATTATAACTGACACTTGTGTGCCCCCAGGGGCACTGTGCCCCCAAATTAATCATCATATGGTGTTAAATATATAATCTACATGTATCATGTATATACTCTTCATGTATCACATGTATACTCTTATATACATATGATACATGTAGAGTATATTTATCACACCAAGAAACATAACACCTATAAAATATATGTATGACACCTGAAGAGCATGTATATAACACTTAGATCCGTACCCCTATGTGCCCAAGGGGTATATAAGTTTTTGTCATTAATTAATTCGCAACTTGTAGGGTTGTATTGGTGCACTTGACGAGACTTATATGCCGGTCAAAGTTGCATTGCAAGATAAACCACACTATAGAAATCGTAAAAGGAACATTTCTATTAATGTTATGGCAGCGTGTGATCGGAACATGAACTACGTGTATGTGTTAGCCGAGTGGGAAGGTTCGGCGGCAGATAGTAGGATCTTGCATGATGCTATCACTCGCCCTCATGAGTTTAGAGTTCCCCAGGGTAAGTTGTATTAAATTCAACAAAATCTAGGTTTCATTACACAACACACCTAATTCATATATTTAAATGAACCTTTTCAAGAAATTGTTACTAGGTTGGCGGAGGTTACACTAAATGAAATGGTTTCCTCACACCTCATCGAGGTGTGAGGTATCATTTACAAGAGTGGGAGCATTCCAACGTTAGCCCTCAAACCCCTCAATAATTTTTCAACTTAAGGCACGCTAAGGCATGTAACGTAATTGAACATTCTTTCGGTATACTCAAGGCCCGATGGGACATACTTACGAGCAACTCGTACTTTCCCATCAAGACTCAAAATGTTATAATCTTGGCATGTTGTCTCCTACACAACTTCATTCGTACTACCAATAGTGAAGATCCACTTGAATGTGAAGTCCCTGAGTGTCATAGTGAACTCGATGATGGTATGTCCAATGAGGAAATGACCATGATAGATCAAGTTGAGACTTCCCAAGCTTGGACAAATTTGAGAGACAATATTGTTTTGCAAATGTATAATGATGCGATTATAATACATTAGTTAGGACATGTGACTCTTTACATTTTGGATCATTATGTTGTATTACACCTTCTGAGCACATGTTTTTGGCATGTATTTCACTTTTCTAAAACTTGATGTGTTGTATTATCTACAAAAAACTTGGCTTGGTTGCCATGATCGAATAAACTCTTCTTATGTGATACAAGTCATGTTATGTTAGTTTAACACCATTCTGTTTATATAATTCTTTGAGAATATAATATAATTCTGCCTAAATCCCCAAAACTTAAGTGATTTTTTTATTTTTCCCATAAGTTACTTCAATTATATGATTGACAAGGTTTCATTTTTTAATACACTAATTAAAATATAGTATCCTTGTTATTAACGAAACAAGATCATACATATGTACATGGTCTGCCAATGCATTAATGGAAGCGCAAGACTCTCAAATCCTCAAAATGAAAAAAACGGAAAAGAGTAGGAGGACGTGGACGTTCACCGAGGAGCATGCTTTGGTCAACGCCTTGAAGGGATTGGTCGTCAAAGCTTATAAGTCCGACAGTGGATTTTGAATTGAATATCTTAACTTCTTGGAGCACGAAATGGCTCAGAGTTGTCCCGGGATGAATTTGAAGGCTGAACCGCATATTTCTAGTAAGATACATGCATGGAAAAAATTCTATCACTCCTTGTCACGTATGATGACGCTTTCTAGTTTCACTTTCACTCCGAACTGGGTGATGACGCTTTCTAGTTTCACTTTCACTCCGAACTGGGTGATAGATGTGAAAGAGGATGTGTACGTGGCAAGAGTACTTGAATGTATGTGTGCTATAAATTCATGTTACATCTTAACAAAGTGTTTATAAGTCTTTTTTTAATACTTAACATGTCATAAGTGTTGCTGTCCATACTTATGTACAATGTCATAATATAATCTCATCATATGGATATGTAGATTGATCCATTTACACGATCTATGCACCACAAGTGTTAAAACTTTTATAATGATTTGGGAGAAATATTCGGTAAGGATCGTGCAACGTAGGGGAGCATGTTGTGAACTTCCACAATGTCATCCACGACGTACTCAATTCGGAGTACCACCCACCATCGTCAAATGGAGCCACGTCAAAGATTTCAACAACACCACCACTGAATGAGTCCACCACTGAATATACCTCAAACGTATTGCTGATAGTGGAACGCGAACTCAAAAGGCAAATAAGTCTAAAGGGAAATGAGTCAAAATCGGGGATGTCGATGAGAGACTTGTGTCCACTATGGAGACTTATATGCATCAATCAAAAAAGAGATAAGTGAACTAAAGGATAGTGTCAATGTCAAACATGATGTTGAAGATATGCATGGAAAAGTGTTTGTGGAACTCATGAAATTTCAACACCTTAGTTGAACATGAGAGTGCATTTGCACGACGATTGTGCCAAAATAAAGATGATCACGTCCTTCTTTAAGTATACCAAAAGATGCACAACTATCGATAATCAATCACATAGTCGACGGGTTTAACATGTGTAGAATATGTTACTTCCTTACTACCTTGCATTAGGCGTCTTGTAATTGCAAAACTGATATGTCATGACCAGTGATTAAAAAGGCGCACCTAGGTGAGAGGCGAGACAGTTCGGGGTTTTCCACCTCGATATATAGAGGCGGAGCGAGGTGGAGAAAAGTGTCACCTAAGTGCGCCTCGTGCGTCTCAGACTTTATTTGAGGCGCAAAAAAGCAGCGCCTACTTCTAAAAAAAATTATACTCTTTTTTTTGTTAATATTAAATAGAGACAGAGGGTCTTTTAAAACCTAATTTCAGCAGCTCATGTCTTAGAAACCAACCCCATTTCACACTTTCCACTCTCTTCTTCGTCTCTCCCCCACGACCACTACCGGCGACCGGCGCACAGCAGCGGACAGCAGTAGGTTTTACCTTGTTGATTTTTTATTTTTTTTTCCATTTTTTTAACTTTAAAAATTTATTTTAGTACAATAAATTAGAACTAATGTGCTTTAGTATATATCTAATTTTGAACACTTTAGACTATTTATTATTTAATAATCTGAAATTTATTATTATATTGATAAGAATTAAGAAATTTATTATTTTTGTGTAATTTAGTATTTTGCAATATATGTTTTGTAAAGATGTCGAGTGAAACGATAGTAGAAAAAACCCCGCATAGAAGTATGCCATAAGAGATGGTAGCAATATATGTGCATTCAAGTGCAATTTCTCTTCAAAAGTACTTAATGGAGGCGTATTTAGAGTGAACCAACATCTTACTGGAGGCTATCGAAATGTTGTTGCATGTCCAAAATCTCCTCAACCTGTCAGATAAGAGATTCAAGAATATATGGCTAAGAAAAAAGAGGCAAAAGAGTAACTGAACAAGGTTATCGATATTGATGAGAGGGTTGGTGATGAAGATTATGATATGGATATTGATACCAACTCACATGCTTTGCCAAGTACTCAGGATTCTTCTAGCCATATATCAAACAAGGGTAAGAGACCTATTATTAGGAAGCACACGAGAAAAGGGGCCATTGATTGCTACTTCACTCCGGATGCAGAAATAGTTATGGAAATGTGAAGAAAGACGGGAAAACAACTAAAGATTGATGAGAACAATCCCAGTAAAAAGGAGTTGGCCAAATGAGCTTATCAAAAGATAGCAAGATTCACGTCTAACACGGGCATTCCTTTGTCTGTTGTCCAAAATCCTAATTTTGCACATATGGTGCAAGCTATAAGGGATTATGGACCAGATTTGCCACCACCCTCGTATTATCAAATGCGAATTTCTCTCCTTAAGGATGAGAAGTTGCATGTCCATCACATGATGCGGGATCACATTGTAGCAAGAGAAACTAATGGGTGTACATTGATGTGTGATGGGTGGACAGATAGAAGAGGAAGAACTTTGATCAACTTCTTAGTCAATTGTCCCCGTGGTAGCCTCTTCATTGAGTCGATTGATGCATCAAGTTATGCTAAGGATGCAATGAAGTTATTCGAGTTTCTTGCTCAAAAGGTTGAAGAGCTTGGAGAAGCAAATGTTGTTCAGGTTGTTACAGATAGCGCTGCAGCTAATAAGTTGGCTGAAAAGTATTTGGAACAAAAGAGGCCACATTTATTCTGGAGTCCATGTGCGGCCCATTGTCTAGATTTGATGTTGGAGGATAGTTTCAAGATATCTTATCTTAAGAGAACGTGGGAGAGAGCTATTCGGGTGCATGGATATATATATAACCAACCAACTTTGTTGAATCTGATGAGGTACTTCACACAAAAGAAGGAGCTACTCAAGCCTGCCAAAACCCGCTTTGCAACGGCTTTCTTGACACTACAAAACTTTCATCTTCAGAAGGAAAACTTGAGGAAAATGTTTGTTTCTGATGATTGGACTAAAAGCAAATGGGCAAAAGAGGTACAAGGTAAAATGGTGGCTGAAATTATGATAATGCCTTCATTTTGGGATAATGTACATCTTGCCTTTTGATTTGTTTCTCCTCTAGTTCATGTCCTTCGAATATTTGATGGTGAGGCAAAGCTTGCAATGGGCTACATTTATGAGGTGATGGATAAAGTAAAAAAGAACATAGCAGATATTTTTCAACGAAATAAGAGCAAGTATAAAGAGGTGTTCGAGATCATAGATAAAAGATAGAGTATTCAGCTGCATGCAGGTGGTTACTTTTTGAACCCTGAGTTCTTTTACAAAGATCCTGATGCTTGTCTTGGTAATTCCACTGTCTATAGAGGCTTGTATGAATACATCCAAAGATTGGTTCCAAGTACTGATACACAAGATCAGATTTGCAATGACTTGGACAAGTATAGGAAAACCTATGGACTTTTTGGGATGCCTATGGCTATTAGGCAAAGAAATACAAGGGCACCAGGTAATAAAATTTTAGTAACTTATCATTTATCAAAATATTATTTTTGATATCTAATTAATATGGTGTTGGCAGCTGATTGGTGGGCAGCATTCTGCTCCGAAACTCCCGACTTGATGAAGTTTGCTATCAAGATCCTAAGTCTCACTTGTAGCTCATCGGGATGTGAACGAAACTGGGGTATTTTTGAGCATGTAAGTTATTAACATTTGTGAAATGTTACTAATTAGATTTCTATTTTATATTAACATTAGATTATTACAGATCCATATTAAGAAAAGATGCAAGACAGATCATAAAAGGTTGAATGATTTGGTATTTGTCAAGTACAACAGAACATTGCAACGTCGTTACTTGATGAGAAATACAATTGATCCAATTGCCTTGTAAGAGATTGATGAGAGTAATGAATGGTTGGTGGGGGTCCCTGAAGAGGAACGTGTGTTTGATGATGATGATGATTTGAGGTGGGATGATGTTGCAGCAGCTGCAGGAGTTGAAGAACCTATTAGGAGCACAAGAAAGACATGTAGTAGGGGGCAACAACTTCAAAGACTTCTAAAGCATCATCATCTTCTAGGCCTAGTGCTTTTAAACTTGTGGATGAGGAAGAGGAATTGGAAGATTTAGGAGGGGAGTCGGATGAGGGTGAAGAACAAGATGTAGATGGATATGCATCGGAGGATGATGCACAAATTGACTTAAGCATTAATGATGATTAGTTAGTTAGTGGCATGTATCTTTGAGATATTTCTATATTTTCATGATATTATTATGTTTGGAGTTTGAATTTTAGACGCTAATATATTATGTTTCAAATTATGAAATGTATTTATGGTTTATATGTGCTATTTTTTAGTTTGTGCGCCTCGCTTCAATGAAGGCCTTGCGCCTCACGCCTAGGCGGTATAATATGCACCTCAGTGCACTTCGCACCTTTTTAATCACTGGTCATGACTGTAAAAATCCCATGTGTGATGAGAACACTACCGAGACCTATATATAATTTGTATGGACGTGATTGGGTCGACTACAATGAGGACTTTCCTATGATCTGTTTCACTAATGACTCCTTGACATTATATTTGTTTATTGCAGTAAAACTTAAATGTGGTGTTAAGTCTTTTGTATCATAAATACCTCATTTTCATTATAATATGAATAAGCTTCATAAGACTGTATGTGTGCTATAATAAAATCGTTAATTCATGTCACAATCTTTTTGGTACGAAGGAGCATAGTGTCAATTTCAAGGTGATCATATGTTAAACTTGACTCTAATCTCATGAACCACCAATAAATTTTGTGGTCAAAATTTTATTTAAAAAAAAAACTAGGAATTCATTTTCATTTCATAACTGAACTGGATTACTAATTGGACATGAATAAGGACTTGAAACACTATAATATTAATACATATGCATCATATAACAACAAGGAAGCAAGATCAACTACGTAGACCACAAACATCCAGAAACATTTCATGTGTCAATGACACTTCTACACAACACATAGCCCATACATCTAGGTATATTTCGATAACACAAAACGCTACATGATTACACAAAATACGAATTCAACAAAATTCGGCAACACCAACTACATGTGGAGGACGTCTTTTCTCGTATATTCATTTATGAGTGGGGGATTGATGCAGTTCTTATCATTTGCACTTAAGTCACTGTATTTTCACATCTAAATTTTTCATCAATCTTCGTTAGAATAAAGGCAATGAGAGCATGTTTACCAGAAACAAAGTCAATTCCACAAATGCGCTCAACACATACTACGATTGCACATTCCAATCTGAAAAATCACGCACTTTCTCTTGCACTTAACACATAAAAGTTGATATCACCATACTTCAAATTCCAGAAATGTCTCAAATAACACCTTTGAAGGTAGACAACTTTTGAAGTAGAATTATACACATTTGAGATGCATCAACCTACATCTAAACTCGTAATAACTCAGGGGACGAAATAGGTGGAGAAATACTTTGAGACCCTGGAGTTGTATGACATGTTCACTAATGTCGGCGCTTGCTCTTGAAGAAGTCGCCACACCTCGAACCAAATGTGTGCACGTCGCAAAACTGTGCTCACGCCGGCTAGAATCCGAAGATGTGTAATCCGGAAAAGAGACGACAACGATTTACTTTGATTCACAAATGAGTGAGTAGAAATCGATCATAGCGTACAAACCCAAATGTATGTGCCCTAACTTTATGATAATTTGGGGAAGAAAGAGAGAAGGAGTAGGTATGATCCAAAAGGGAGTGTGTTATAATATATTTAAGTATGTTTTGATGAGACAAAACCTTAGAAAAGTAACCCTCAATCTATCAGCATAATCTATCTGATAAGGTTACTGCAGCAAGGTCACTACAGGAAGATATAACAGAGAAAACTTCAAAGAAAGGATACTGCAGAGAATGGTGAAGGAATCCGGTAAGCTAAATGGATACTGCTTACTGCAGGAAGCTACCTGGAAGAGACCATGCCAAAGCATACTACAAAACAGCAAGCTATCTGACAGGAAACTACCTGGAAGAGACCATGCCAAAGCATACTGCAAAGTAGCAAGCTACCTGACAGGAAACTATCTGGAAGAGACCATGGCAAAGCATGCAGCAAGCTACAGAAGCTTCAAGCCCCCTGACAGAGCAAGCCTGGGAAGAAAGCTACAAAGCAAGCATGGGAAAGAAGCTAAAAGTTACCAGTAGAGAGAAAAAGAATGGAGCCAATCAAATGAAAACACGTGGAAATCAAAAAGTTGGCGTGTATCAAAAAAAGAACGACGCATTAAATGTTGGGAACCTACCCACCTTCAACGGGCAGATTTCATACATCTATAAATAGAAGACTGAAGAGAGTAAAATAAGAGCGAGAAGAGAAGAGAGAAGAGCGTGTGGAAGAAAAAGAAGAAGGGGAAAAGAAAGAAGAGAAGAGAGTGTATAGAAGATCAAAAGAAGGGAAGGAAGCTCAAACACTCAAAACCCTAGAAACGCTAGATTACTCAGTCGTTCAGTCTTGTAGCAAGCTACAACAGAGCAACTTGCAAAAAGTCGAAGCTTGCTACATCTAGTTGAAGAAGAAGATAAATCTTTTAAGGACTGTCTCGAAGTGCTTAGTGCTAGGACTAGGGTCCTGATAAGCTGTAAGGATCCTGAGTGGGTCAGGTAGGATCCTGTGTGGGTCAGTTAGGAGAGTAGACAAGCAGTTGTGTGTAAGTTTGCTACTCATTTGTTAAGTCTATGTTGTAATAGATAGGTCTATGTAAATCAACAAAATTAACAATGTTCCCTCTTGAGAAGAGGCAGAGAGGATGTAGAAGGATTACTCCACATTCGAACCTCTGTATATCTATGTATATGTTTGTGCTTACCTTTCTAATTGCATATCCTATATCAGATGCACATCTTTCATACTTGTGTTTTCAATGAAAGAAAGATTCCGCATTATAACTCTGATAACTCCGAAGTAACCTCCCAAAAGGTTACTGTTTCTGGATTTAAGGCTTTCGAAAGAAAAAGTTTGAAAATTGAGTAGGCTTATTCACCCTCCCTCTAAGCTTACTACCCCTTGGGACCAACAAAGTGTAAGATGGATTTGATTTGGGGCATTTTAGCCATTTGTGCCATGTGGTGTAATAATTTATATATCCAAACAAAAAATTGTTTAATATACACTAACACAAAAAACATGTCGATAGACCAATCCAAACATAAATTAAAACTAATCCAACTATTATAAACATACAATCCAAACATTCCAGTATATGTCAAATCATTTGTTACTAATCTCTAATCTATCAAATCAAAACTATCCCAACCATCTATTCAAACCACCCTAAGAGGGTATACGGGGTACGTGGTAGGGCTAGACTTTATCCTTCTTTTAGGTATGAAAGTGATGATGTTTACAATGAAAACATAATTGTTTTCATAATTAGCGGTTTTTTTTCCATCGGCCTTTATGAGCGGGTTTCTTCCATCGATCTTCTATGATTATATAATTGTTTCAATTTAATTAATATTATATTGTATCTGATATAAATCATTTTACTATTGAAGGTTTCACCTTCTCATTTAGTTCTTCCATTCGTTCTCTTCTTCTCAATCCTATTACAATAAGATTAATTGGGTATGCCATTCATTTTGAACATATTAAATGATCGCATGAGGTATGAGTTTGATGATATCATCTTTTACAATTAATCTTTAGAATAATTTTTGAATTAATTGATCGTTATATAGATTTTTTCATACTCAATTTGGGAATCCCATTCTTGTACTTCCAATAATAAATTTTGGTGGTGGCCTATTCTTCGAGAGAGGCTTACCATCAAATGTTGTCCTTCTAAAAGAATTGCAATTTATTTGCGATGAAGTAACCAAATTAGTCACCATTATTTTTTCCAATATTAAATATTTGAAAATATGTACAATACATCCTTATTTTCCACCTAGATATAACACTAATAAGTAAGGTGAGATCATTTATGAAAAAGTTATGACAACTGTTTAATTTAATATTTACCTTATTAGAATTTTAGTCCCTACGTTTACACTTTTGATTTTTAGTCCTCTATTTTTAACATTTATTAGATTTTTAGTCATTTATCTTTCAACTTTTGAATTTTAGTACTTTAACAATTACGTCATTTGATTTTTAGTCCTTTATTTTTATACTTTTAATTGTCCTTTTAATTGTAACATATTACTTTTTTTTCCTTTTAGTTACAGTTTAATTTTTCTCTATTGGATAATTTAACAGACTATGATTCATAGATTATTTGGTATAATTCGAGAACTAGTTGGATATGATCAATATCATCTTTTTGATCGATGGTCTATTCTAGCCTATACCGCAAGTATACAGTGTCAACTATAGATAGGGCGAGCAAAGTCGATCCCACAGAGACTAGTGAATTAGAATGTTAACTACCTAATTTTATCTAAGTGACTGAATTGAGAGAATTGAACCTAATTAACCTATGTCTAGAAACAAATAAATGGAATAAAATATGGAACAAGCAAATTGTCAAGAAATATCAAGATTCAAACAAGGATCCTAAGACAACGATTTCATTCTACTTCAATCAAGTTTACTAATCTAGAAAAAATCAACCTCAAATCCAATTAATTAGAGCATGCATAAATTTGTCAGAACTCATACATGGAATAAACACAAGGAAGCATGAATAAAATATCATGGATTAGAGGAAAGATTAAAATTAAATATTCAACAAGAAATCCATAGAACTACTCTTGTGTCCTAAGATCACAAGACCCCTAGCCAAAAATCATGTTCGTAAAGCAAAATAAATTACAAAATGACATGATCAAAACTAGAAATAAATCAAAGAAAATCTTATTAAATTTGTGATCGTTGGTTGCTCCACTTGACTCTTGAATCTTCCAATTCTTGCTTTATTGCTTGCTCTCAAGATGTGGATGTGTATTTGAATGTGTGTGGATCTTTGTGTATCTTTGTATCTCTCCTCTGACTTCCCGAGTCCTAATTTGTATCTAAGTAGGTCAAAATTAGACTTGGAACAAGTTGTATCCAAATAGGAGTTCAAACGGGGTTAAAAACCTGCGACCTGACCACCGACCCGGCCAAGTGACCCGGGTAGCCCAGAATCCCGGCTTTCAGCCTCGATTCAGCCCTCCTCCGCTCATAATTGGGCTTCGACTTCTTCATTAAAGTTGTGGTCCTTCAAGTTAACTATTCAATGCCACTAATTTAAGCCCAATATCAGTTTTATACACCAAGTTATACCCAATTTACTCAAGCCCTATCAAGACGAAAATCAGGACATTCTTGCACGACTTTCAATTTCTTGTACTATTCTGCTCTCTTGGATGCAGAATTGATGAAAACTTTCAACATCAAAGTTGTAGAACTCCCTCTTAGATTTTCAACAAGATAAGAAACTTTGAATTTGGACTTCTAGAGCTCGAGATATGATTTTTCTCCCATAACTATGTGTTATCGACTTCCTATCTCGACTCCAACTTGGCGTAAAATTCCATTGGACTTCCATTTTGTGCTAAAACCTATCAAATTCCTTTCAAATCAAGTAAAAACGTGAAATTTTAAAAAGATAATGAAATCTAATTAAATTCCCACTATTGCATGCTTTTCAACACAAAATGATATGAAATTAAGCCAAAAAATGCATCAAATAACGAAGTTATCACTTTTTAATTTTGTGTTATCTGTTTACGATACGAAATGTATATAATTCATAAAAAAATAAATTATTAATTGCTTAATATTAATTTTACGCTAACTTTTTTATTTCTCACATACAAAACTCTAAATCACTTGTAATGGAATGAAAATATAATTCTGTATTATTAAATTAATTTAGACTTGCAAATTTTATTTTTTTGTGAGAAAAATTAAATGCAGCTAGATGAAAATAATAATAATATACTATTGCAAGTAAATAACTAAAAGAATGACTTTTTTTAAACATAGCATATTAAAAATAAAAAGTAGAAAGATAGAGGACTAAATATCAAAGTTGAATCATAAAGGATAAAAAAAATCAAATAAAGGTAAATATAGAAGACTAAAAATCTAATCTATATATATAAAGAGAGAGTTGTGTCTCTCCAGAGCATGACACATCAGCAATTATAAGCGTTCCTAGGGCGACATGTGTCTCGCCATCTCATCTTTCAATTCTCCAAGTAGATCAAGTATTTCACCATGTCATACTCGTATTTCTCTCCCCAACTCTTATGTCATGAAAAAACCACCGTTTCATCTCTCCACCTCAAATCTGAACTTTGATCTTCTCTCAAATTCTCATTAAATCTGAACTTTGATCTTCAACTGAACTTTGATCTTCTCTCAAATTTTCTCCAAATCTGAACTTTGATCTTCTCTCCAATTCTATACAATTCGAAGGCCTTTTGGGGATTTAGATCTCAGCAAAAATGTCATGGAAAGATATCTATTGCTATGAATTTTCCAGAGAGAGAATAATTTGCATAGATAAATGAAGGAGACTGTGCAAGAAGTACTCTTTAAGGTGCGACGGCGGGTTTTTTTTTTTGGATTTTGATTGATTTTTGTTGTACTGAATTATTTTTAGTTTTGATAGAGCTTTTGCATACTTATTTACAGAAATTTTTGATTGTTAAGCTTAGAGATGGTAGCGGAGGCAGTATACTTTCTTATCTTCCATTTCCAGGTACATGATTTTTAATATTTTTTACTTTTGGGGATTTCACAATGTGTAAAATTGACTGTGTTGAGGGCAGTTCATGGTGTAATAGGATTGTACATGATCGAGGTCATTCTGAATCAATTTTTTGTTGTTTCTATTGCAAAGTGCCATCATTAATTCTAATGGCGCTTGGAAGCTTAAATGATCAATCTTCCAAAAATTCCACCAGGGCGTCCCATTATACTGTGAGTCGTATATTAATTTGACTTAGTAAATTTACATGTTTTATCATCACCTTTTTTTTTTTTGAATATCTAAGGCCATTTTATGCATTTACTCTTTTGGTATATTTTATGCATTGTTTCGCCACAAGTACGATCATAATGGAATCAGCAGCTGCTGCGGTTGAGAATCCAATTGGACACTATCCTTCTGTCATCCTGTTCATATGTGAATATAGCATGTATGATCTCTTTATAACTTATTATTATTTCTGTTTTAAGTTTATAAATCTACATTGGAAGAAGGTTATATTCGTGTGCACAATGACACTTTATCTATTAATCTTCTCTGCATATTACATCTATTTCCATGACATCTTCCCTGATGGGCTTGCTGATTTTGAATTTAATTGGAAAACCAATTGTTGATAAAGTTTTATCGACATGGAGTAATCACTTCAATACACTTGAGAATGCAGTAACTAATTGAGAAATAATACATTCACCTCATTATCCATTATATCATTTCTTATGTGCACGGAGTGTGGGTCTTTTAATACTTTTCCTCATGCTTGATTCATTCTTGGTTAGATGAAATCCTTCATCTGTTTTATCAGCCTTCGGCCAAAGAGGATGTTTTGATTAAATATATAGTTAAGAGACTAAATAAGTTTAACCTAAAACTACTTTAGGATTAATCCATTTTTTTTATAAAGTTATATTCTAAAGACCGCTGTTATATCAGAAAACATCACATGCCTCTTTTGAAGTCTCCCTATCTCATAAGTGATTTATTTCACCATTCTTTTTTCATTGCAAATAAGAGCAATTTTAGTATTATCTACAGTAGTTGTGTTTATGTAAATAAGCCAATGTACGATAATGGTGATATTTGAGGTTTGTTCTACTATTAATACTTATCCTACATGCCTTACTTGGATTTTGGTCAATATCTCTTGCCAACTCTTAAGTTAGATGAGCATCACTCATATGGAAAACTATTTTTGAGTTTTTTTATTAACCTATAGAATTTGTTTAAAAATTAGTCGTATTTGTTTGTTGTATTAGTAACAGCTTCCCCTACCCACTTCAGACTATACATGATTTTTTTTTTTTTTTGGGTGTGTGTTGTGATTCATGGACTTATTGTTCTACTTCGCCACTTATATATCAGTAGTAGTGCCGTTATTGCATTGAGTGTTTCATAGCATCTTATTTGAAAAGTTGGAAGGCTACTTAATTTCATACAAACTGTGAACCACATTTCTTTTTATTATGATTTTTTGTTTCCATCCTAATTAAAGTTGTTATCTTTAGTTTTCATCAGTTGCTCCTCATTCTATGATATCCTTTGGCCAGTTCCAACCATTGTGGAGTCATTACTTTCAAAACACGCGAAAGACTAATTTTTTATGGTTGATAGTAATGATCAAGATCCAAGAATTGGATCTATAAATTTAAGGGAGTTCTTGATGAGGCTTTATGTTATCCTTACCTCTATTTAGGTTCTAATTGGTTTTCCTCTGTAGGTATTAGAAACCAATGTCACGTAATTGTTACATTTGATATAAGTTGCGTATATAAGCTCTCATAGTGTATATCTTTAACATTCCAAAATAGTTTAGATTCTCATGAAGTTTCTTATGTTATTTTTTTTCATATTACTCTTAACAGCTAATGTTGATGTGGTTTTTGCACAGGTTGCTAGCACCTCTTCTATGGTCCTTATCTTTCAGTTGATGTTTAATTAACTGGCTTCGCTGATCCACTTCATGGCTTGGCTATCAAGTGTGTAAATGTCATTGTTCAGTTGGTGTTTGAGCTTATGTAGAGTCTCAAATGATCATTAGTTACTTGACTTGGGTTTTAGGCCGTTAGCTATTATATATGTGGAGGATTATCACCTTTGAGTTAGGAAGTATTTTGTTAATATTGAAGAAGATGAAATTCTCTTGCTATCATACGAAATATCTTATGAATATTGAAAAAGATTTTTTCACATATATTTGTTGGACCAAATTTTTTTAGTTTGATTTCGAAACATTATTTGTTTATGTAGTTAAATATTGTGTTTTTTTGAGAAACAATTATAAATAACAAACTAATTTGAATATCAATGTTAATAAATTCAAAATAAATTAATACATGACCAATTAATACATACATTGCGTTGTGATAAAAAAAATATATTTACATTAAAATTTAAATCGATATAAAAGAAGATTCAAAATTTTATTTTACTATGAATAGTTTCAAGAAATAAATTGCAGATGAATCCTACAAATGAATCACGAATGAATCACGTGCAATGCACGGGTAATAACTAGTAAAGGTAAATATAAATGACTAAAAATCAAAAATTAAAATTGGAGGACAAAAAAACATTTTTTTCACATTAATTTATTAGATAATTAACTTATTAAGTATATGTGTTTTGTTTTTTTAATTTAGGCATATATGTCAGAGACTTTATTGATTACAACCCTAAATGATAAGTCAACCATAAAATTAAGATTCCAAAATACGTAAAATATTTTGGACACCCGGGTGCATGTGCAGTCGGTCAACGCATCCTCACACGTGATCAACGTGCTCCCATGCGTTTGGTGGGCGTGCTCAAGCACACCAAGATTCGCTCTAAATAGTGTTACCTTCATGTTATGTTAGTGTTACCTTCATGTTATGTTAGCGTTACTTTCATGAAGGTAACACTAACATAACATGAAGGTCACACTATCATAACATGAAGGTCAATCTAACATAACATGAATGTATGATTAACATTGTTTTTTACCTTCATGTTCTATTAGTGTGACTTTCATTTTATATAATCTTGACCTTCATGTTATGTTAGTCTGACCATCGTGTTATTTTAGTTCAATATTTTTAAACTAAGACTATAAAATCTTGAAATGAAGGTCACACTAACATAACACGAAGGTAACACTAACATAAAACACGCGAAAAAGTAAAGAGGCGCAGACTGACGACCCATACCAACTCGCGCACGGCCCATTTATATGGATTTGACCGATTACACGGATCTCAAATCTGTACAATTGGTGTACAGGAGAGCAGACTCTCCAAAATAAAACATTGCTAACATTTCTTGCGTTATCTCATTTTCTTCTCTAGTTTACGTGGCAGTCAAATCACACAATGATTTATCAATTGAAAAAAAGAAAAATTAGAGTATAAAACTTAAAATTATTATTGTGTTAGCTATCATGTTATATTGGATGAGATTGCAAAATGAATATGTCAAATATTACTATTATATTGGATAAAATATCGAAAAATATCAATAGTGATTCAAGCGATCAGTATTTATTATTGGACAAAAATCAATATCACGTACAAAACTTGTAAAGATATTGCAAATATTTGCTCGATATATTATTGGACATATATCAATATCACAAAATGTCAGATATTATATTGGATACAATTTAGCAAAATATCGATCAATTTTGACAGTGGACTATGAATAATCTAAAATTTATTGTATTCAATTCAATTTTTAATAAAATATCATAACTAAAAAAACAACAATTTAAAATTTTACATCGTTATTTTAGTTTTAAATTTTCAATAGACCGTCGACGTAATTGGACAACCACATTAGATAAGGAAAGAGAATGAGATAACACTCCTGGAGAAATGTTAGCAACATTTTATTTTTGAATCTTAATTTGATATTTTTTTGTCATTCAAGCCCTGATCGATAAGATTTATCATAACAGAGAAATGTTAGCAACATTTGATTTTTTATTTTTTATTTGATAGTTTTTAATCTTTAAAGTCTCGTTGATAAAATTTATCTAAATCTTAATTTGATAATTTTTAATTTTTCAAATCTCAAATTGATAATATTTTTCTTTCACATCCTGATAACTTATCTTTAAGCCTCTACATCGATAAATCCCTCTATAATAATGTTTTTTTTGTTTTACAATAAAGTTATGAGCTCTATTAGCTTTTGCCGGATTATGAGCTCACCATCTATTACAAATGGAAAGATCTATAGGAGCTTCTAGAAGTTATGAGCTTCTTAGGGCTAGTTTGGATTGAGTGTTGGGATTGTTCAGGTGAGATATTATAGGATTATTTTAACCTTTGATGTGACATATTTTTTTGTTTGGATTATATGCTTAATGTAGTAGGATTAATTGAAGTTTTTGTTTGGATTGAAATATTGTGACTTTTTTTAGGTGAGTTTAATTTTTAACTTTATGTTTGGATTGTATGATTATTATCACATGTCCTGAAATACCCAAAATGCCCTTCATGAATCTACACAAAAGTTCACCCAAATTTCTCTTGTGTTTTTTAGAATTTCCTTGTGCATTTTTTTTTTGGTGATGTGTCATTCTAAATTCAAATAACACAAATCGTATATGTTTTTCTAATTAAATTTGATAATATTAAAAGGTTGGAATACAATATTCACAAATAATTTATATCGTAAACTTAAAAGTTTACATTCTATTTGTTTCTATCTTTTTTTGAATTTTTCATATCACTTCATAAAATTGATAAGCTAGTAATTTCATGAGTTGATTAAAAGTGACCAATTAACAATATAAATTTTGAAATATTTACTTACATACAACACTTTTCAAAATTACAAAAAAATATCTTTAAATTTCTTTAACTTTAAATTTGAGAATGAGAATTATTTTAGACTTAAGTACGTAATTATAGTGAATAAAAAATGAATTAAATTATTGTTCAACATTTGTCAACAAATAATAATAATTCTAAATAAGGGATATTTTAATATGGTGTATTGTGATGAATTGGGGGTATTTTTGTAATTTGAAATGTAATAAAAGTAGGATAAATCATGGGGGTATTTTTGTAATTTGAAATGTAATAAAAGTAGGATAAATCATGGGTTTTAAAACCTACCAAATTTGGTGGGTTATGTAAATACACCTCCGTCCCACCCTAAACCCTCCACATCATCAAAATTAAAATCGGGCCCTAAAACAAAACAGGACTCCAACCCATGATCCAAAAAAAAAAAAAAAAAGATTTAGACTGGGTTAATTAAACTAACCTTCAATCCAAACATGACATTAATGTATTAGATCGGGGAAAATAATACTCACGACAGACAGTTCTTAATATGTCAACTCTTAACGTGTAACGATCACATCCTTTCGTTATATGAAAAGTGAAATTAATTGATATGTTGGATATCTGACACGTCATCGATGTACACATATTAATGTATTCACGGTGAGTACGATGTACACATATTAATGTACTTACGGTGAATACGGTAGCATGAGTGATTAGACCAATTACATTTATTTAATGAGTGACACTCTTGTGCACCAGGTGTACGGATCTGAGATCCGTGCAACAGACAGCCCCATGCGGGCTTGCGTGGGCAACCAGCCCGCGCCTCATTACTTTTTCACGTGTTTTGGTCGTGACCTTTATGTTATGTTAGTGTTACATTCGTGTTATGTTAGCGTGACCTCATTTCCAAATTTCATACCTTTAGTTTAAAACTATTGAACTAAAATAACACGAAGGTAACACTAAAATAACATGAAGGTAACATTAAAATAACATAAATGTAACACTAATATAACATGAAGGTAAAAAACAATGCTAATCATATATTCATGTTATGTTAGACTGACCTTCATGTTATGTTAGTGTTACCTTCATGAAGGTAACACTAACATAACATGAATGTATGATTGTCTGGAGAGAAGGTAACACTAACATAACATGAAGGTATGACTGCCTAGAGCGAATCTTGATGGGTTTGAGTGCACCCACCAGACGCGTTGGGGACGCGTGAAAACGCGTGTAAGAGATGCGTGGGGTGGGCTGACCTTAGGATCCATGCACCAGTTGCACAAAATATTTTACTTTATTTAATTTAGGTAACATAAACTTGCCTAAAATAAACTCCAATGAAATAAAACTTTACTTATTTTGCTATATATATTTATTTTTATTATGTCATCATAAGAAAACCTTCATATTTTCTCATTGTGAAGATCTCACTTCATTTCATATTAGATTATTCTCTTCCATATCAATTTAATTTATCATGTTTCTTATTTTTAACATGTACTCAAATCATATTAGATTTTTATATCTAATAAGATTCTTAGATCTTATTAAATTCATTATTGGTGCATTCATTATGAGAAATAAAGATAAGCTAATTATCTAGGACGATGAGATATTTTATTAGATAAAATATAAATGATTATTCATTTCCAATGTTTACTTTAACATATAATAACTCTGGTTTACTATGTAATAATATATGAAAGTTAAAATAAGAGTGATATTACATAAATGTCCCTTTTGATAATATTACACATGAATGTTTAATATTTAGCAGAGATAGAAATGTAATTTTCTAATGTTATCCCAAGTTTTGAGTAAACTATCTTAAGGGAGGGTCCGAGTAAATATCCAAGGTATTATTCAAGTTTTCGCCTTTTATCTTGAGTCGGAAGAATAATACGATTATTCATTGCTATTAAAATAAACATTAGTCAAAGGTAGATAAGATATTATTATCCTAAGTTATCACGGAGCTAAAAGTAAACATCATACAGGCCAAAACAAAAAATAGTGAAGCAAAAACTCTAAACAATATCCGTAGTAACGATAGAAACGTTTGTATTATGCCAATTCAATTGTGTAATTTAATGGGAATAGGACTATAAAGAAGAAGTTATTATAATGTGTTTTTTTCTTGAAATGGATAATTTATTTCAATTCTCAAGTCCTCGGCCCATTTGTAAGGCCCATCGACAAGTCTGATCTTTATCTTTAGCAATAAATACAAACACGACATAGAATTGTTATAAATGAATAAAAATAAATAAAAACCTGGATTGAAGACTTTTATTGGAGAAGAAAAAAAAGCCAAAAAAAGAAAAGAAAAAAAGTCATAGGGTGATAGAAACATAAATAAACAAATGCAATAAAGTGGAAATAGAGGGACCAAATAGCAAAACCGCCTTCGCAAAATCAGAGTGAAAGACGCTTCGCTATATATGTCAGCCCTTGAGTGTGTGTTGTGTGTGTTAAAGGTTTGAACCCTTTGCTTTTTCCAGGGTTACAACAAGAACAACAACTCGCACACAAAACAACAGATTAAACCCACCATTTATTTGTTCTTGGGGTTTTCCATAGACGATTTCTTGCCCTCTTTCTCTCTCTACAGATACATAGTTTTGTATACATCATTCTGTACAGTGCTTACCCGTTAGATGTGCAAGCATCCACCGGGTTTTGGATGGTGGGCGTTGTTTTGTTCGTTCATTCAATTTAATTGATTTTTGGGTTTTCATATTTTGTAATTGATTTTTGATGTTATATGTTTTTCCTATAATTAGGTTGTGATGCTGTTTTGTTACAGTTAATAGAGTAGCAGAGGTGACCAAGAATGGCGAGTATAAGATCGAGTTTGCCGTCGAGGCTTAGGCAACTCCTTTCTAGTGAAGGGGCAATTGGTCCCTCTGTTAAACTTGATTCCGAGCCTGTATGTTCTTCTCACTCTGATTTTGTATTTCTTTTAAATGTGCTCTATGCCATTGATTATTGCTTATGGGCTTTTGTTATGGTAACTGGTAGTGGGTGAATTGAACCCTAACTGCTCATTCTGCATTGAGGTCTAGGATAGTTTGGAGGATGGTTTAGCAGAACAGGGGCTTTGTTTCGATGATTTGATCTATGGTTAGCTGGTCTTTCATGGTTTCTTGTTGTGTTTCATGGATTTTGTTGTCTTTATATTTCTAAGGGGTGAATAACCAAGTAGTAGATTGAGAAAATCAGATGAAGAAGCTTGTTGTGTCTCATTGATAACTTATAATTTGTACATTATTTATTTGCATAGGGCTATTTGACTGTGCCGCATTTCTGATTAGGAGATGTATCACTTTTCAGCAGTGCAACAATTTCAGTTTTGTCCTTTCGAGAAGTTATTTTCAATTTGATGACTTAGAAACTCATGTGTGTGGATTTGACCACTAAATATGGTACTTATGAATACAGAACAATGGTAAACCTTCAAAGTATTATTTAAAAGTTAATAGATGCATTATATTTTGTGCGGATCCTTACATTCCTAGAAGTAAGGCTTCTAAAGAAAGCCTTGAAAATTTATATCTGCCGAACTTATTGTTTATAAGTGGTTAAGTAGGGAGGAGAACAATACATTAAATATTATTATCTCACCCTATATCTTTTGACTTTGTGTGTTATGAGGAATTTTTTTTTTTCTTGTCTCACATTTCATTGTAGCTCCAATATGGGATGAATAATGCCTCCATTACATCTCAAAATGGATCACATAACCTTTTCACCGTTGACTATGCTGTATGTATGTATTTAGGTCATAACTGGGTAAATTTTGTTATATTCTTATAAGGTTCAGTGGTAAAATTCCTCTTCTGGGCTAAATCATGTGCCTCACTGTCTATGAAGACTGCAATCTTGCATAATTAACTCTTAATCAACAGAAAATAAGAGCTTTGATTTTTACTGAACAGATTTGGATATATTATCAAAATGTCATAAGCTGCCTAATTAATTGGCACTTTATATCTTACGTTATTATTATTATTCGTCAATAAGACTCTTTTATGCTAGACAGCGCATCTGCTGAATAATCAGTAATGTTGAACACAACAAACAACATCATGAGGATAAGGATTTGAAAGTGGAAGATGTCATTGTACAAAAACTTACTAATATATAAATATGACTGATCAACATTGTTGGCTCTGAAAAAACACTTCTAGACATTTTGTTCCAGAAGCTGTAATATTGAACTATGTGAGCCACCTGTGTTATCCTCTTTTCTTCTAATGGAGATCAAAATTCTCAACATTTTTTTGGTAGTGGCTCGTAAGCATTACTTCCATAATTTCTAACAAATTTAAAGATACTGTTATATCCCTTACAATTACAAGTACAAAAATGTGGAAAGGGAAACCAATCGTAAAAGTTGGTTAGCTCATGACCAGGAAGCCACATGTTCCAGATTTGCGTGAAGTAGAAGATTAGATTTATAATCTGAATGTGCAGAAAACAAAATGTTATCTGAGATATTTCTCCGATGTTGTATAGTTGTCACTATTTGTCCACCTTATCTTGTGCTGATGGTCACATGAACCAGCTTTGCCACCATGTTTGAGATGCTATCTTGATGTTGACTTTGAGTGCTTGATCTGTAGAGTGAAGTTTCTTGTAATATGTGCACAAATGCTAAATGGCAGTGATCTTTAGCAAGATTAGCCATTCCACTGGACCCGTCCTGGTACATTCTGATGGATCTGGTACTCTTGTTGGAGATATAAATAAATTAGTGGATGTTTCTTGGTTTACCTAGTGAACAGAACAATTATTAAGGATGATGATTAATTGTTCTGTCAGGAAAAATTGATAATTAAATCAAATATAATGAAGTGAAGAATATTGACCACAAAATCTGGAAAGGACTGTTGCATTTGAAGACTTAATTTTTCTGTTAGGAGAAGCGACAGTAAAATAAAAGTATGGTGAAGTGGAGAACAATTGACTAGAAGTTATAAGTGCTACTGCTATTACTTTATGAAATAACACAGTTTAACGGGTAGTGTAGCATCTTATTTTTATTTTAATATAAGTTTTGTTTCTTTTTAAAAAAAATAAGCAACTTTTTTTTATGCCAAGGAGGTGGTTACATATGCCACTATTATTAGTGTTTTCTGACCATATCTTGACCTTGAATATCCACAAAGAGATCTATAAAGAATTGATCAGAGACATGCATTATGCGTTAATGCTGGATTATAGTACTTTTCTTGCAAATGTTAAAACTATAGAAACTTGTAGTTTGTGATGACTAATTTATCTGTTTTCCTGTTCAAATGGTTGGAGCTGCTAGGATAGAATTGTAATCTTAACTGGTAAATGCCTCAATGGTCATACTTTGTCAGAGGAAAGTGTCATGTATAAGGATACCTGGCAGGTCTTCGACATTTCTACAGTCATTGCTGGAATAATACATGTGAAGTTGTCAGTTAGACACTAAGATACATTGTTCATCCCGCTCCACTGTTGTGCATCATCCCTTTCTTATGCACCAATGAACAATTCCTTCGTCTCCACAAGGAAAAAGCCTATCAGATTGAATTATTATTTTGCTTATGCTTTAGTGGAGAAAATTGTTGGTGATTAGTATGTTATTTATCAGGTCTAGAGTCTAGACCACTGTGTTAGCTTTATCAATTATGAAAGTGACTGCCAGATTTATCTGTATTCAACTCATCTTTAAGCATAAAAGTTTTACATTCTTTTTTATTTTCCTATGGTACTGAACTTATTTAAATTGTTCTTTTTAAGCTTTTATTAAAATCTATTTTTATTTTCATATTTTGTCAGTGTCAATTAACATTTGAAAATTTTGGGAGTTTTGAGTTTTATGATACTGCTGGCTTTAACATAGCACTCTTTAGCAATTTTTGCTTTAAATTTATTTTTATTTTATATTCAGTCAGTTTAAGGTAACAATTGAAATTGTTAGGAGTTTGAGTTTTATGATGGTTACTTCTGTCTTTATCATTGGTATGCTTTAGCTTTTATACTTTCTTTTAAATCTTATTGTCATTTTCAAGATTTAGACAATGGACCTTGACACCATCCTCTTTTGCAGCCTCCTAGAATAAAGGCGTTTATTGACAAGGTGATTCAGTGCCCATTACAGGATATAGCAATACCTCTCTCTGGTTTTCAATGGGAGTTCGGAAAGGTTGTAAATATACACTAGTTTGTTTTTCTCCCCCCTAGTTTCATCTCTTTATTTTCTGCTCATTTTTTGCTTCTTTTACAGGGGAATTTTCACCATTGGAGACCTCTATTTCTACATTTTGACACATATTTCAAGACCTATATATCTTGTAGAAGCGATCTCCTTTTGTCAGATGACGTTTTAGAAGACATCAGTCCATTTCCCAAACAAGCAGTTTTACAAATTCTGAGAGTTGTGCAGATCATCCTAGAAAATTGCCAAAACAAGAGTTCTTTTAGTGGTATAGAGGTAATGTGGTGTCTGAAAATAACCATGATTTCCTTCTTTTTGGTTGTGTATTATAGAATTATTGTGCTTCTCATGTTGGAATTTATTTATTTGGAGCTGTATATGCCTTTGGGTTTGATGGTTTATGCTTATGGAGGTTTGTTAAGTTTTTTTTTTCTCTCTGTGCAGCATTTCAAGCTCTTGCTTGCTTCAACAGATCCTGAAATTCTCATATCTGCTCTGGAGACTCTCTCTGCACTAGTGAAAATTATACCCTCAAAACTGCATGTCAGCGGAAAGCTGGTTGGATGTGGATCAGTGAACAGTTGTCTTTTATCCCTTGCACAAGGTTGGGGTAGTAAAGAAGAAGGTCTGGGTTTGTATTCATGTGTTAGTTTGCATGAGAGGACACATGACGATGGATTATGCCTGTTTCCATCTGAAGTTCAAAATGATTGTGACAAGTTACAGTATCGTGTAGGATCAACACTTTACTTTGAGTTGCGTGGCACAAATTCTCCAAGCCTTGTGGAAGCTAGTGATGGCATGAGTTCTTGTGGAGTGCGTGTGATTCATATCCCTGATCTTCAACTACGAGAAGAGGATGACTTGTCGCTTATGAAGTTATGTATTCAGCAGTATAATGTGCCTCTAGAGCTCAGGTTTCCATTATTAACCAGGATCAGATATGCCCGTGCATTCCGCTCCTCCAGAATATGCAGGCTCTACAGCAAGATTTGTCTTCTTGCTTTTATTGTGCTAGTACAGTCTAGTGACTCGCATGATGAGCTTGTCTCCTTTTTTGCTAATGAGCCAGAATATACTAATGAATTAATTAGAATTGTGAGGTCGGAGGAAAACATTTCAGGAAACATAAGAACACTTGCCATGACTGCTTTGGGAGCTCAGTTAGCGGCATACTCTGCATCTCATGAAAGGGCGCGGATATTGAGTGGATCAAGCATCAGTTTTGCAGGTGGTAATCGCATGATTCTTCTGAATGTACTGCAAAGAGCGATTATATCTTTGAATCACTCGGTTGATTTATCATCTGTTGCGTTCATTGAAGCACTTCTACAATTCTACTTGCTTCATGTCATATCTTCTTCAAGTACTGGAAGTGTAGTTAGGGGATCTGGGATGGTGCCGACCTTTTTACCCCTTTTAGAAGATTCTGATCCTACTCGGTTGCATCTTGTCTGTTTAGCTGTGAAAACCCTACAGAAGCTCATGGACTACAGCAATACAGCTGTCACCCTTTTCAGAGATTTGGGTGGCGTGGAGCTTTTGGTTCAAAGATTGCAAATTGAAGTACATAGAGTGATTGACTCTGCTGGGTCAAATGATAGCTCTATGGTCATTGGTGAATGTCCTAGATATAATAGTGATCAGTTTTGCACTCAGAAGAGGTTGGTTAGGACATTGTTGAAAGCACTTGGTTCTGCCACTTATGCCACAGCAAACTCTGCAAGATCACAGAATTCTTATGATGTTTCTTTAACTCCTACCTTGTTAATGGTTTTCAATAACAAGGAAAAATTTGGAGGTGAGATCTACTCCTCAGCTGTGACTCTTATGAGTGAAATGATTCACAAAGATCCAACATGTTTCAATGTTTTGTTTGACTTGGGTCTTCCTTCTGCATTTCTATCATCAGTGGTGTCTGGTATACTTCCTTCGTCAAAATCCATTACATGTATTCCCAATGGTCTTGGGGCTATTTGCCTCAACTCCAAGGGCCTGGAGGCTGTCAGAGAAACCTCTGCTTTGCGCTTCCTTGTTGATATTTTCACAGACAAGAAGTATGTGATGGCCATGAATGAAGGCATTATTCCTTTGGCAAATGCTTTGGAAGAGCTATTTCGTCATGTCTCTTCGTTGAGGGGTAATGGTGTTGATCTGATAATTGAAATAATCAATAAGATAGCATTGCTTGGAGACACCAAGTGCTCTGGGTCATCGGTAAAACTTGATGGAAGTGATGCAATGGATATGGACTCTTGTGAATCTGAGGGCAAGGAAAACATAAGTGGTTGCTCACAAACTGGTGCAGCAGATTGGGCTGTTCAAGGTATCAGTGATGAGCAGTGTGTACAGCTTTGCATCTTTCATGTGATAGTACTGGTTCACAGGACAATGGAAAATTCAGAAACATGTCGGTTATTTGTGGAAAAGTCTGGTATTGAAGCTTTACTGAAACTTCTTTTACGCCCAAGTATCACTCAATCGTCTGAGGGAATGTCAATAGCTTTGCATAGCACTATGGTATTCAAGTGTTTTACCCAGCATCATTCTACTCCTCTGGCTCGTGCTATCTGTTCTTCACTACGTGACCATTTGAAAGAAACTTTGACTGGTATCAGTGTTGTCTCTGGATCCTTTTTACTGGACCCTAGGGCCAGTCCAGACCCTACGATATTTTCTTCCCTCTCGCTCGTGGAATTCCTCTTATTCCTTGCTGCCTCTAAAGATAGTCGTTGGGTAACTGCATTGCTTACTGAATTTGGTAATGGAAGTAAAGACGTTTTGGAAGATATTGGTCGTATCCATCGTGAAGTTCTGTGGCAAATTGCATTGCTTGAAGACACTAAGGCTGGAGCAGATGATCAGTTTGCTGTTGGTGGTAATGCTTCTCGGCATTCTGAATTGGGTATGAATGATGCAGACGACCCCAGGTTGAACTCCTTCAGGCAGTTTCTTGATCCTTTACTTAGAAGGCGAAGTTCTGGATGGAGCTTTGAATCCCAGTTTTTTGATCTTATAAATCTGTATCGTGATCTCACTCGCACTTCAAGTCTTCACCGACAGAATGTTGATGCACCTTCAAGCTTGCAGGTTGAAGCCAGTCAGGAACAACTTGAGTCTGGTTCTTCTGATGTGACTGAATCCAGTGCTAGGAAAGATGATAATCAGAGGTCATACCATCAATCTTGTTGTGATATGGTAACATCTTTGTCAATTCACATTACCCATTTGTTTCAAGAGTTGGGAAAGTGATGTTACTTCCTTCTCGTCGGAGGGATGATATACTAAATGTATCTCCTCCTTCAAAATCAGTGGCTTCTACCTTCGCCTCAATAGCTATGGATCACATGAATTTTGGAGGACATGTAAATTCTTCTGGATCCGAGGCATCTGTTTCAACTAAATGTCGCTTCTTCGGCAAGGTTATTGAGTTCATCGATGGTATTCTTTTGGACAAACCTGACTCATGTAATCCTGTTATACTGAACTGTTTATATGGGCGTGGAGTTATTCAAACAGTATTGACCACATTTGAGGCTACTAGTCAATTGCCTTTTGCCATTAGTAGAGCTCCTGCTTCTCCGATGGAGACTGATGAGGGTAGGCAAAATGAAGTTGAGGAAGCTGATAACTTGTGGACTTATGGACCCTCAGCTAGCTATGGTAAACTTATGGACCACTTGGTGACTTCCTCTTATATACTATCACCATTCAATAAACATTTGCTTACCCAACCTCTAATACCTGGGGATATTCCATTTCCTCGAGATGCTGAAACATTCGTGAAAAATCTTCAGTCCATGGTATTGAAGGCTGTGCTTCCTGTTTGGACCCACCCACGGTTCCCTGAATGCAATTATGAGTTCATCACCACAGTTGTTAACATTTTTAGGCACATTTTCTCTGGGGTGGAAGTGAAAAGTGTTGCTAGTAATGTTGGTCGTGTAGCTGGTCCTCCCCCAAATGAAACCACTATCTCAACAATTGTAGAGATGGGGTTTTCCAGAACTCGAGCAGAAGAAGCTTTGAGGCAGGTTGGTTCAAATAGCGTGGAGCTGGCAATGGAATGGTTGTTCTCACATTCAGAGGAAACCCAGGAAGATGATGAACTTGCTCGAGCACTTGCAATGTCTCTTGGAAACTCTGCGACAGACACGAAGGAAGATGGCACAAACGAAAACACTCAGAATGTTGAAGAGGAATTGGTTCAGCTCCCTCCAGTTGATGAGCTGCTGTCAACATGCAGAAGACTTTTGCAAATGAAAGAGACTTTAGCTTTCCCTGTTAGGGATCTGCTTGTGATGATTTGCTCACAGAATGAAGGCCAGGAAAGACCAAGGGTAGTTTCGTTTATCATCGAACAAGTGAAACTTTGTGGTAACGTATCTGATAGTGGGAACCAGAAATTGCTTTCAGCCTTTTTCCATGTTCTTGCTTTAATTCTCAATGAAGACTCAGCAGCACGAGAATTAGCTTCCAAGAGTGGCTTGGTTAAAGTTGCATCAGATCTTCTTTTAATGTGGAGTCATTCATATGAACAGGCATCATCTCAAGTCCCGAAATGGGTAGCTTCAGCTTTTATTGCTATTGATCGTCTTGCTCAAGTGGATACAAAATTGAATGCTGATGTGTTAGAACTTCTGAAGAAGGATGATACAGGAAATCAAACTTCTATTGTTATTGATGAAGACAAGCAAAACAGAACACAGATGTCCTCAGGAACGCAGTTGAAGAATTTGGATGTACAGGAGCAAAAGAGACTTATTGATATAGCTTGTGCTTGCATCAGAAAGCAATTGCCTTCTGAAACAATGCATGCTGTTCTGCAGCTGTGTTCTACACTCACAAGAACTCACTCAGTTGCTGTTAGTTTTTTAGATGCTGGAGGTCTGCATTCCCTTCTTTCCTTGCCTGTGAGTAGCTTGTTTGTTGGTTTTGACAATGTTGCTGCTGCCATTATACGTCACATCCTTGAAGATTCTCAAACCCTTCAGCAAGCGATGGAGTCTGAGATACGGCATAGTTTTGCAACTGTGGCTAACCGGCAGTCTAGTGGAAGGCTTACTGCTCGAAATTTCCTATCAAATTTAAGCTCGGTTGTTCAAAGGGATCCAGTAACTTTTATGCAAGCTGCCAAGGCTGTGTGTCAGGTTGAGATGGTGGGTGAGAGGCCGTATATAGTATTATTAAAAGATCGTGAGAAGGATAAGAAAGAGAAGGAGAAAGAGAAAACTGAAGAAAAGGAGAAACAAGCTAATGATGTGAAGGTAAGCACTGGAAATACAATTTCAGTGGCTCCTGCTAGTGGCCATGGGAAGCTTCTTGATACGAATTCCAAAAATTCCAAGATACACAGGAAGCCTCCTCAGAGTTTTGTTAATGTAATTGAACTTCTGTTGGATTCAGTTATTAATTTTGTACCTCCTCCTTTGGAAGATGAATCTGTTGTGAAAGTTGGCTCATCATCAACAGCTATGGAAATTGATGTTTCTGCAAACAAGGGTAAAGGAAAAGCTATCATCTCTATGCCTGAATCAAATGAAACAAACAATCAAGAATCCTCTGTGTCCTTGGCGAAGGTGGTATTTATACTAAAGCTCCTAACTGAGATTCTCTTAATGTATGCCTCATCTGTTCATATTGTTCTGCGGAAAGATGCCGAAGTTTGCAGCTTCAGGGGAACTCCTCAGCGTGGCACAACCGCTTGCCTTAATGGTGGAATCTTTCACCATGTTCTTCACAAATTCTTACCATTTACTAAGAAACCCAAGAAGGAGAGGAAAGCAGAAGTGGACTGGCACCATAAACTGGCCAGTAAAGCCAACCATTTTTTAGTGGCATCCTGTGTTCGGTCAACTGAGGCGAGGAAAAGAATCTTCACAGAGATCAGTAATGTCTTCAATGATTTTTTTGATTCCTTTAATGGGTTTAGGGCACCAAGAACTGATATTCAGGCTCTCATTGAGTTGCTCAATGATGTCCTGACTGCTCGGACACCAACAGGTTCAAACATCTCACCAGAAGCTTCTGCCACTTTCATAGAGGTTGGACTTGTTCAGTCACTCACAAGAACACTTCATGTGTTGGATCTGGATCATACTGATTCACCTAAGGTTGTGATTGGAATTGTTAAAGTTCTGGAGTCAGTAACCAAAGAACATGTTCATGGTTTTGAGTCTACTAATGGAAGGGGAGAGCGATTGATAAAACCTACTGATCCTACTCAACCTGGGGAAGGAAATGGTGGTAGCTCACAGACTGTAGATGTTACAAGTCATGCTAATGAGAATTTAATGCCAACAGACCAGATTGACTCGTTTCAAACTGCCCAGAACTATGGTGGTTCTGAGACCGTCACTGATGATATGGAGCATGACCAGGATATCCATGGGGGCTTTGCTGCCACTGAAGATGATTACATGCAGGAAAATACTGAGGGGACACAAAATATTGGGAGTGGCCTTGACACTGTGACCATGAGATTCGATATCCACTCTGGTGTACAAGGGAATCTTGATGAAGATGAAGATGAGGATGAAGATGAGATGTCCGGAGATGAAGCAGACGAAGTTGATGAAGATGACGATGAAGATGCTGATGATGAACATAATGATATAGAAGAAGATGAAGCCCATCACCTCCCACATCCTGATACAGATCAAGATGACCATGAAATTGATGAAGATGAGTTCGATGAGGAGGTAATGGAAGAAGATGAAGATGAGGAGGACGATGAGGATGGTGTGATTGTACGATTGGGTGAGGGAATGAATGGGGTAAATGTATTTGATCACATAGAGGTCTTTGGCAGAGATAGCATGTCCAATGAAACATTTCATGTTATGCCAGTTGAAATATTTGGCTCCAGACGCCAGGGTCGAACCACATCCATCTATAATCTTTTGGGGAGAAGTGGTGAGAGTACTACCCCTTCGCAGCATCCACTTCTGGTGGAACCACATTCCTCACCGACTACAGGTCCTCCTAGACTGTCAGGTGCCTTTGTTATATAATTGTCCTTTGTTTTTTCTTTGCTTTTATTTGAATTCTCTTGGATATTATTTCAGTTTAGAGTTTTTGACAGAAAACTATAATTGCCGACTGTCATCTTCTTCTGCCATTACAGAGAATGATCGTGATTCTTACTCAGAAAGGAACCCTGAGGGAACGTCAAGGTTGGATTCCATTTTTCGATCACTCAGAAATGGTCGCCAAGGACATAGGTTTAATTTATTGGCTAATGAAGGTCAGCTAAGTGGTGGATCAAACTCATCTGTTATACCCCAAGGTCTTGAGGAATTACTTGTTTCAAGTCTAAGGCGTCCTTCTGAGAAGTCTTCCAACAATACTACAGTTGTTGAATCGCAAACTAAAAATGAAGTGAGTCCTTCCTCTGAGTTTGCCGAGATGACGGCTGAAAATCAAGGCAGTAATGCTCAACCTCCCTCAGTAATATTAGATAGCTCCAGAAGTGCTGATAACACACCTACTGCAATTGACCCTAATCAGGGAACAGAAACATCTGGTAGACAATCTCAGCCTGTTGATATTCAATATGACCATACTGATGTACTGCGTGATGTTGAAGGCGGTGAGCCAAGAGAGCAGTGGTAGTGGGGCGACATTGGGTGAGAGCTTAAGGAGTCTAGATGTTGAAATTGGAAGTGCTGATGGCCATGATGATGGTGGAGACAGGCAAGGTGGTGGTGATATTCGAACGAGGAGAGTTGGTCCGTTATTTGGTAATAATCCATCATTAGGTGGGAGAGATGCATCCCTTCATAGTGTTTCTGAAGTTTCAGAAGATCCTATTCGAGAAGCTGATCAAAGTGAACCCCCTGAGGAAGAGCAACACAACCGGGATGCTGAATCTATTGATCCTGCTTTTCTTGATGCACTTCCAGATGAGTTGCGTGCTGAGGTTCTTTCTACTCAACCAAGTGAAGCTACACAATCGCAAAATCCAGAGCCGCAAAATAATGGGGATATAGATCCAGAATTTCTAGCAGCACTGCCCCCTGACATACGGGAAGAAGTTCTGGCACAACAAAGGGCACAGAGGCTGCATCAGTCCCAAGAATTGGAAGGTCAACCTGTTGAGATGGACACCGTTTCAATAATTGCTACTTTTCCTTCAGACATACGAGAAGAGGTATCTCATCATTTTAGAACTTGTCAATAGACTCAATACATTTTTTTAGTTGACACTTGTTCTGATACTTTGTCCTGGCAATCCTTCCTGGAAATTCAGGTTCTTCTGACTTCCTCTGATGCTATTCTTGCAAATTTGACACCTGCTCTTGTTGCTGAAGCAAACATGTTGCGTGAAAGGTTTGCACGTAGATATAATCAAACTCTATTTGGTATATATCCCCGAAATCGCAGGGGTGAGTCTTCTAGGCGAGGTGATGGCTTGGATAGGGTTGGTGGCGTCTTGTCTCGTCGATCTATGGGTGTTAAGCCAGTTGAAGCAGATGGCTCTCCTTTAGTAGACAGAGAAGGTTTGAAAGCATTGATTCGGTTGCTACGTGTTGTCCAGGTATTCTTATGGTGTGCTTGAAGCTCTTCCGCTGGGTTCCTTTGCATGATATGGATATGTAACTGATGTATTCTTTTGCAGCCACTTTATAAAAGTCAACAGAGACTCCTCCTAAATCTCTGTGCTCATGCTGAAACGAGAGTTGATTTGTTAAAGATTATGATGGACTTGTTGATGTTGGATAAAAAGAAATCTCTTGTTGATCTGAATGATGCGGAACCCCCTTACAGGCTATATGCTTGCCAGAGTCATGTGATGTATTCTCGCCCTCAATATGTTGATGGTAAGTATTTTGCCCAATTTTATTGTTTTCTTTGATGGTAAGTATTTTTCCCAATTTTATAGTTTTCTTCAACTGCATCAAGTCATTTTCTTTCCTAATCGAATGCTCTTTCAGTGACTACCTATGTTTGCACATAAAATTATTAGACTTCGTTTAGGAGTGTATATAATTTATTGATAACCTATCTATTCTGAAATGCTGGAAGTAATTTTTTGTGTTTTATCAGCGAATGGTGTAGGACAAGGATAAAATAGAGATGGATGTCTACTCCTGTGTTTGCATTTCTAGGATCTGGACTTCCATTCTGTCCATCTTTTTTTTTTTTTCACGTGTGCCTTCCATTTTAAAGGAAGTTTTAGCTATGCCAGTTTCATTTATGTCTCCTTTAACAGGTGTCCCACCTGTGGTGTCTCGGCGAGCTCTGGAGACTCTCACCTACTTGGCTCGCAATCATCCTTTGGTTGCCAAGCTATTACTTGAGTTCAGATTACCACAGTTGACCCTTAAGGAGTCACCAAGCTCTGTTGACAAAGGGGGGAAAGCTGTTATGATTCTTGATGAACAGGAGGAATACCAGGAAGGGCAGGCATCCTTCACATTGCTCCTTAGCTTGTTGAACCAATCCCTTTATCTAAGAAGTATAGCTCATCTGGAGCAGGTGCATATTTTAACTACTTTGATAGTTGCAACTAAAATTACATTGCCCTTTGGATTTATCTGGGTTTTTTTTTCTTTTTCTCTTGTTGTTGCAGCTGCTGAATTTATTGGATGTGATTATTGACAATGCCGAGAAGAAATCAAATTCATCTCTTGATCCAGGTTCATCTGTGCCTGAACAGCCTGAACAGCCATCTGATCCTCAGGTTTCCACATCAGGTGCTGCTGAGATGAATGTTGTTTCTACCACAACTTCTGTGGAGGGTGATGTTTCCATGAAAGCTTCGTCATCTGATGCAGATAAAGAGCAAAATGCTCGAAGTGTTTTGAACAATTTGCCGAAAGCAGAACTTCAACTGCTTTGCTCACTTCTTGCTCGTGAAGGGTAAGCTAAAAATGGTGACATTTTTGTTCATTCTTAATATTGCAAGATGTGTGATTACTTTTTAGTACCATCCATTCTATGTGTTTGAAGATTTTGATATGTGTGGCTTCTGTACCTTGTCACGTTTTGGTGCTTGCACTTTAATTAAGCAATAACTCAACTTTCTTCAAGTTTTTAGAGACTAGTTGAATTTATTGATTGAGTTCTTAGGGAGCTCTCCTTACGAAGATATTGAAACCGAGGTCTTTTAATGTGGTAATAATTTATGCCTTGTAACTTATTAAACTTGAATGATTGTCTTAGAAGAAGCTTGTTTGTAGTCAAACTGGCATAAAAAGCTGTTCTGAGACTTACTGTCCTTTATTGAACTGGGTTGATAGTCTACTTCAACTAGGAGTTCAACCACTGATGCTGTACATTTGCTTTAATTCTCCTTTGCTTGTGGCCTGCAACTAAAACTGTATGGTTGCTTCTTCCTGTGTGGCTGTATTGATGCTGATTGTTGTGCTAATATGTGCATGAATAACTTATTTTTTCATTTCTGCAGTCTATCAGATAATGCATATACTCTCGTAGCAGATGTGCTGAGAAAATTGGTGGCTATTGCTCCTGTTCATTGTCATCTCTTTATAACTGAGCTTGCTGGTTCAGTTCAAAGCCTTACCCAGTCTGCGACAGAAGAGTTGCGTATATTTGGGGACATAAAGAAAGCACTCCTTTGTACTACAACTCATGGGGCTCCAGTTCTCAGGGTCTTGCAAGCATTGAGCTCTTTAGTTGTTTTACTTCTTGATAAGGACAAAAAGCAAAAGATTCTCCCTGATACTGAAAGCAGTGCTACTATTTCTCTGGTTTGGGATATTAATGCAGCTCTTGAACCCTTGTGGCTGGAGCTGAGCAGCTGCATAAGCAAAATAGAGAGCTATTCAGATATGGTGCCTGATCCGTCACCTTCATCTGTTAAACTCTCGAGCTCAGTCCCTCCACTTCCTGCAGGTACTCAGAATGTATTGCCATATATAGAATCTTTCTTTGTAATGTGTGAGAAGCTGCATCCTGGCCAGTCAGGTGTGGGCCACGATTTCGGTATTACATCTGTTTCTGATGTTGATGAGGCTGCTGCATCCGCTAGTCAACAAAAAACTGTAGGATCTTCTATGAAAGTGGATGAGAAGCATGTTGCTTTCTTAAGGTTCTCAGAGAAGCACAGAAAGCTTCTCAATGCCTTTATCAGGCAAAATCCAGGATTACTTGAAAAGTCCTTCTCACTAATGCTGAAGGTTCCTCGGTTTATTGATTTTGATAATAAGCGATCTCACTTCCGGTCCAAGATCAAGCATCAGCACGATCATCATCACAGTCCTCTCAGAATTTCTGTAAGAAGAGCTTACATTCTCGAAGATTCATATAATCAGCTGCGAATGAGATCGGCCCAGGATTTGAAGGGTAGATTAACTGTTCATTTTCAAGGGGAAGAAGGGATTGATGCTGGTGGTCTTACCAGGGAATGGTATCAATTGCTGTCCAGAGTAATTTTTGACAAGGGGGCCCTGCTATTTACGACAGTTGGAAATGAATCAACATTTCAGCCGAACCCCAACTCTGTTTACCAAACAGAACATCTTTCGTACTTCAAATTTGTTGGAAGAGTTGTGAGTATTTCTCGTTTTCTCTGCTGTGAGACAAAGCAGCGTGCAGGCTTATCTAACTTTTACCTCCCATATTTCAGGTTGGGAAGGCGCTATTTGATGGACAGCTCCTTGATGTCCACTTTACCCGGTCCTTTTACAAGCACATCCTTGGGGTTAAAGTGACATATCATGATATCGAAGCTATTGATCCAGATTATTTTAAGAATTTGAAATGGATGCTTGAGGTTTGTCCCAAGGATAATCTCCCTCTTTTCCGTTTTGATAATGTTTGATGAATTATTATTCATAATTTTTAATTGTCTATTGCAGAATGATATAAGTGATATTTTAGACCTAACATTCAGCATTGATGCTGATGAAGAAAAGCTAATTTTGTATGAACGTGCTCAAGTAAGTATTTTTTCTTCTTGTTATGACTTTATAGTCTTGTGAAATATCTTGTTTTATTAATGTATTATTGATTTTGTTATGCAGGTAACTGATTATGAACTGATCCCTGGTGGTCGAAATATCAGAGTAACCGAAGAAAACAAGCACCAGTATGTTGATTTAGTTGCTGAACATCGGTTGACTACCGCCATTCGTCCACAGATAAATGCATTTATGGAGGGTTTCAATGAATTAATAGCTCGTGATCTGATATCTATTTTCAATGACAAGGAGTTGGAACTCCTAATAAGTGGTCTCCCTGAAATAGACTGTGAGTTTCTAATTTTATACTTTGTTCTGTACAATTTCCAGTTAACTTTGAATTTATTTTCCCCTACCATCTCCTGAAAACCCCCATATTCATTGCTTGAGCTCACACATTATCAACATGAATCCTTTCAGTGGATGATCTGAGGGCAAATACGGAGTACTCTGGGTATACTGCTGCTTCACCTGCCATTCAGTGGTTCTGGGAGGTTGTTCAAGGATTCAGCAAAGAAGATAAGGCTCGCCTGCTTCAATTTGTGACTGGAACCTCAAAGGTGCCTTTATCTTCCTTTCTTTCATGATTTTGCCTTCTTTGTGCATCCGAAACATGTTCACTTCAGGGATACTAAGCTAAACCATATCTAAACCTCACTTTTGCATATAATTTACTGTTTTCTTTTCCAAATAATGAATTGGCATGATGTCAAACATGATAATCAACATCTCTTACTATGTTATCAACCTTCTCTTGCGATTGTGGTACATTTGTATTTTTTGATGACAAGCATTGTCATTTTTTCATCCAGGTGCCTTTAGAAGGATTTAGTGCGTTGCAAGGAATTTCAGGATCTCAAAAATTCCAGATCCACAAGGCATATGGCAGTGCTGACCACTTGCCTTCAGCTCACACATGGTGATCTTTCTTAGATTACTCTTCTTTTCTTTTTATCCTTGAATTTATTAATTGTTTCTGCTATTAAAATGTACTCAACATTTTCCCACTTGATGCAGTTTCAATCAGTTGGATTTACCAGAATATCCTTCCAAACAGCGGTTGGAGGAGAGACTGCTACTCGCTATCCATGAAGCCAGCGAAGGTTTTGGATTCGGTTAAGTGTGAAGCAACGTTAATTGTATAGAAAACGTGATGTCAAAAAGAAAGACAACTCAGCTGAGGTAACTCTTTGAGGAGATCAATCACTTAGAAAGCTCTGCTTGGATACTGTCGATATACTGTACAGTGCTATATTGTTTTCTCAAATTTTTTGGCTAGTTTTTTTTTTTCTTTAAAATATTTATCAACACCTACCTATTCATGTCCAAGTTGGCAGGTTCTATGTGCTGCTCTAAATGTGTTAATCGTTTTGCTTTTAATTAAAGCATATGTTTATCCTTTGTCGATGCTTTCTAATTCTTATCATTCAATTTTTGGTTATTTATTTATTAGACCAAGTTAAATTAATTAAACAGCTTTTAGGGTCAGTAGTTTTGTTGCTTGGATTAATGTTTATAGTTATGTTTTGCCCAATCTTCCTAGGTTTCTTACAATGTAATGTCTATGATTTTCTTGATTTTTGTAAATAGTAAAGTAAATGCATTCAAAAATTAAATCGACTGAAATTGTAATTGGTTGCAATTAACAATTACTGTTAAGAGTTATATGTAAATACACGCTGAATTTTTAATTAATAACAGTTAGCAATTTCAGTTACATTTAGAATTAATAATTAAATACATCTAATAATTTGATTCAATGCGAACAATTTCAATTACAATTAAATACATTAGTTAAATACAATATAAAGCCCACTGAATCATAATTCAGTTACAATTGAATACATCGATTGAATGCATCCCTTGATTATTTGGAAATTTAAATTAATAGGTACGCTAAATATGTAACATACAAGTAGAGTCTAAATCCAATCACAGTTAACAATTTCAATTACAACTAAATATATTAAATATATACATTCAATAGTTAACTCCACTTAAAACATTTTTCAGTTCCATCCAACAATTAAATCCACTTAATTTTAATAAACTAGCAGTATACCCGCGATACGTGATTTATTATTTATTATGATAAATACGATTATTAATAATATAATAAATTTATTATATTAAAATATTACTCATTAGATCTTATTATTTTGAGATTTGTAAAAAATCTGTATTTTTTTAATAATGATAATGATGAGAATGACAACAACAACGACAACAATAACAAAAACAATAATAATAATAATAGTTTTGTATTTTGTGTGCTTTAATTATAAGTGATTAATTATATTTGTTAATTTATATGTTCTATTCATATTTTTGTTCCTTTATATCTTATAATTATATTTAATAATTTGTAAATAATTTTCTACATTTTTTTTAGATGGATTTATTTTACAAACACTGTATTTATTCAAAAACTTAGTTTATATTTAAAAAATTTAGGTTTCAAATTCATTTTACAATTAAAACAATATTTTTTTTTAGAATTTTGAAACCATTTTAAAATATTTTTTCTTATAATTATATCTATTGCATATATGTTTGAATTTATTTTTTAAATGTTATTTGTGGATTTTTTAGATTAACCTCACAACATTATTAGATTATTATTAGTTTTACTTTCAAATTTAATTATTATTTTTAATAATTTTATAATAGTTTTTAAACTTTTAAACATTTTAAAGCCCTTCATAAAATGAAATTTAGCTTTTAGACCTATTTTTCACATTTATATATTAAAATTACAAAATTTTCAAATTTTAAATTTTTGACAATGTTTAAATTTCATTATTTTCAGATTTTTTAATTATATCATTAAGACATAATCATATAATAATACTATCCAAAATAATTTCCTCTATTTCATTTTACCCCTATATTAAATTAAAAGACTACTTATTATATTTAAAATATATATGAAGCTTGTTCTATAAGATTCTCAAATTTTTTTAGTTTTTTTTTCCACAATTTTCTATTGGTCAATAGCAAATCAGTAATTATCTCTAATTTTACAATTAAGTGGCAAATGTGTAAAATTTGCCAACTTCTTCCTTTTTATATATAGTATAGATTAAAATTGACAATTTCAATTATAATGATATTCATTAACTACATACATCCGATACTTAGATCCATTGAGATTTTAATAATTTACTAACCACAAATAAAACTCATTTTCATTATATTATATGTGAACTGTAAAGTGTAGACTGACCTGTCTCATGCAATTGAAGTCATATACGACCTCACATAAATCTCACTCTTTAATATTAAAAAAAATTATTGACTTTTCTTTTAAAGATAATTATTGACTCCCATTTAGTCACCCATCTTGGGTGCTTTATGGAAACTATAAATTATGGTAAAAAAATGAATAGCACCTATCGATCATATTGAAATTCCACTTATTAAATATACTTAAATGTAATGTGCAATGCACGTTTGTCATAGATTAGTCTTACTAAACATCCAAAATGCCAATATTTTTCTCCCTTTTTTTTTTTTTTTGTTCCCTAACAAAGAAAATTGTGATGGTGAGGCTGATTACGAGTGTGGTTGAATGAACTTATCAACTCCTTAAAATATCTTATAACATTTTGAAGTATTTATTGCTCAAAAGTGTTTAACAAAGTTTAGAAAATAAGATGTTAGGAGATCTTTTTTTCTTTTTAAATTAAAGTAAGAGAATTACAGCTTAATTTTTAAAGCATCTTTAAATTTAATCACTTAAATTACACAGTTATCATTACCTACATTTTATTTATCCAAACACATCAATAAAATAATTTTAAACTAAAATTAAACATCATATCAATTTTAAAAACATCTCATACAATGTAAAAGTTCTTTCAAATAAGTATAGTCGGGGACTTATCTAATTAGTTAGAGAGGTTTGTGACAGTGGGGGAGAGATTTAATAGGAAAAATGATTCTTTTTTGCTTTTGATGTGGAGAAATGAAACCCACAAATGGTTTGTAGAGTATGATCACGGAAGATGCTCTTTATTTATGAGTTTATTTAGGTTATGGCAAAATGCATCAGCATGGCTATGGATATTGAGTAGTTTCTTGTATTCTTCAAAAAAGGAATTTTGCTTAAATCAATAAAATACATACAGTTTGTTCTCACAGACTGCATTTGAAGCTTTGGAGTCACATTTCCAACTGAAAAAAGGTCTCTCGCAATAGATGTTCTCCAGAAACACGAGACGAAGCACGGTTTTCTTACTCTTTGCACACTGTTTCTTGCCGAAAGAAGAGCTGCAGCATCTCTACAATTTCAGTTTGCTAAAATCAACTTTCTTCAGAGGATATGTATATGCCTCATAATTGATCTTTTGGCCCAACGAGCTCAGTTTTGTTAGAGTGGTGATGAGATCAACCTGTAAAATAACCACTAATTGTTTTAGAAATATATATATGTCTCTAACAAGTGCATGGATCGGAACATCTTGCACTTAAATGCAACGGGATGGGGCAGGGAACGAAGGAGAAATTAATGGTGTAAAGAAATGGTAAATTGAAAGAGATGAATATGGGAAATGTAATATTGACCTCATAATCAGTTTGTGATACTGTTTCACGACTGCGTTGGTATTTCTGAACCCATGGTGACACCTCTGGGTCTGAGGCAAGTAGTGCTTCAGTTGCCAATTGATCGGGACCCAAGAACGCGGACATTACAGCTAGCTGGAACATAATTTCAACTCATAACAATTTCTCTATGCAACTAATGGAACTTAAAACTAAATTAGGATTTTTAGATGCAAGAAGTCTATGGAATAATCAAATGAGCTCCACGGTTTGACATTTTGCATGATTTCTGTATGCTACTGTTATCGAAAAATAGAAGAGAAAAGGAGAGCAATAGTGACGGGGTGACCACTTACCTGACGGGGGCCAAGGCCAATAGCAGAGAATTTATTCTTCATTTCCACAACACTTGATTTATCCCACTGAGGAACCCTTCCTTCAGGATCTGGTTGTTCAGAATCTGACCTCCCAAACTGCTTATCAAACAGGCTCCACTGCATGATAAAGAAGATTGTGAACTACAAGCATTATCGTCAAAGAATAGATTTTCCACATATTAACAAATCCATAGTTTCTGTGCATGAAAATAAATCAACTGTGTATAAAGGAGACTGACAATAATCTTCCCCAACAAAGCAATAGCTGAATATCTCGAGCTACTTCTTCCAAATTAAAATTAGAGATTGGCTAATATATGGACAAAGTATCCCATATGAATTGTATAATCATATGAATTATAGGATACAATTTTTAAACAAAAGGCCACCATAAGAAACCAAAGTAAGTTCTTTCAAACAAAATCATATAGTATGCTTCTTTTCTTTTCTAACTTCCTCTTTAGTGGGCCTTCTTTTGCTCGTGTTTCATTTGTCATGTTTCTTGCCAAAGGAAGTAGAAATAGACTCATGGAGATAATAAAAGGGATAATATTGTGAATTGAACAGAAAATTTGTTCAATGATTAAACCACGACGCAACGAACCTGCCCACTTGAACCATATGCAGTGTACAGTAATGCCCCTTTCTCTTCATTCCCACCACATTTTCTAATGGCAGAAGCCAGAAATGTAGATTTAACTGCACTTTGAGCTGAATTAAGAGAGGAATAGAATAATATCAGTACAAAACATTGAGCCACAGGAAACCTTGAGAAGAGTAAAAGCTATTGTTCATCATAACAGGGTAAGTACATAGCAGTGAACTACTCATGGAATGCTTGATAATCAATTAACCTGCAAATTGGATGAGATCTGCATATGATATAGGCCCTGCTTTAGAATATGAATCTATTTCCTTCTTTGCTTCCTCTAAAAAACTTAAAGCAGCACCAAGATTTCTATTTTCTGGTCGGCTAATCTCTGAGCTTCAAAAATACAAATAAAAAAAAGAAACAAAATTAAGGAAATGTTGAGCAAAATGTATACTCATAAAGATATCTTCTGCAAAGGATGGAATCAGTTGTGTACAAGTCCACTATTCTAAAGCAAATTAATGCCAAAATTTTAAGATTGTCTTTACAAAGAATTGGTTAATTCCAAGTTGCAAAATGCTCTTTACTTTCATATAGAACCAGTTTATTCTAGAAGAAATTTTATAAATTGTGGGAACCATTTAATACTTGTGCATAGTAATGCCTTTTGGAACTCCAAAAATTTATTACAATTTGATTTAATGTGAAATCTCAAATGTGTTTCAAGTTACCTAAACCGTATTGATCCATTGGGGCCACCAGATTTAGTTGCCTGCAAACTTACTAAGCAAATATGTACGTTATTCCTTTTCCAAACCTTTGACAAAGTTAATGTGCAACATGCTGATCTATCTGACCTTGTCATAAGTTATAGCATCATTGAGTGCCAAAGTTAATACAGAAGGGATGAGATCTGGATTTCCCTGCACGGACAGAGACATATAATGAATGTAAATATTTGCTCAAATAGATGCTAAGACAGATGACAGCCATATTTTTTACAGCTAGTTCTAAGAACGGATATCATTCTAGACTTCTAGTGCTCATATATATTTACCTTTAATGCTGTGGCGAAGGTCCCCTTCAGTTTTGCTACAAAATAGGAAGAGGATTTCCATGGCATCAGACATAAGAAAGAACTGTGATATTTTTGCAATAAAATGCTGGAGTTTTCCATTAAGCTTACATTGAAATTCAGAACGTTGTCTGAGTTGTATTAAGTCAGCAGCATTAGCCACTTCAATTAATGAGCTGGATCTTGCTATCAAGTCCTGAGAACAAAAGACAAATCTATTACCATGTCACTTCTGTTTGAAAGCCTATCATTATCTCAATTTACCATCCTAACTGACAAATTTAGCATCATCTCAATCATTTTTTACTATCACTTCGAAAGAGGAGGAAAAATGTTCTTGAAAACTCGACTCCACTCTGCTCAACCATGTATTACATTTGCATTTGAACCACATGCAAAAAACCGATCTTCTATAGATGCCATCTTTTCTAGTTTCTCTTTATGTCCCATATCACCATCTCAACTCTCACTACACTCCATTACATAGTAGTTGCTTCATAACAGAGCAATACTCTGTCTCAAACTACCACTGTACCCCTAATTGATACCACTTAGAACATTTCGATATTCTGATTCTTGGATAATCACAGCCATGCATACAAATATACAATTAGGTTTAAATGTGGTTCACCAGATATTGTGATGTTCAACTTAATCCATGAAATCTCTTTAGATTTATCTGTAAAAAAGGATTATATTGACCCCTTGAGGTCTAGATGTGTATTGGGAAAGTGATCGAGTAATTTTACACTCAAAGATGCCAAAACGAGTAACATCGTGAATCCTCAAGTTCACAAACAACACACCACCACACAGAAAAATTACAAAATTGTGCTGCAATTGAAGACAATCAGAAGAAGAAGTAAAAAACTCACGATCCCAATGGTAGCGCCAACGCAATGCAGAATGCGCCTTCGAGAGATGCAATCCTCATTACCAAAATCAGCCTCTAGTTTGCAATTTACTGTGCGCTGACATTTGAACAGAGATTCCAGAAAAAAAATCGTAGAAATTAGAACTTACCATCATGAAAATTGAAACGTCCAATAGCAGTTCAGCATTTGCCATGTATCCATGGCTTAGTGTGAGTGGATCCACTTACTGAATGAGGATACAAGTAGGTAGGTGGTGAGGTAGATGGTGATGGAACCAATGAAACCAGTGAAGGTACAGTAGAAATGAAGGAGACCATTCCCATCTCTCTCTCTCTCTCTCTGTGAAAGATGATGGAGGAGAGAGAAGATGGTTTGTTTGGTGTTGTGTTTGTATGAGATTGGGTCTACGTAGTCCTGTGTGGAATGCAATAGAGTGTTGCTGATTTTGCGTTATCTTCTATCCTACATGGCACCTTAACCTCGACCCTTTTTTCAGTTTTTTTTTCTTCTTTTCAAATTTCACAAAATAAGTGTAATCATTGAAAAGAAAAGGAGTGACACTTGTGTGTCTATCCTAATCTGTAATCATTTTAGGGCTCATTTGCTAAGAAGTTTGGGATTGAGTTGGATTGATAATTTTTTGGGCTTTTATTATTCATGGAAGACAAAATTGATGTTTAGTATGTGAGTTTTGTAGTAGGTTTATTTAAAAAATCTTATTTGGTAATAGTTTTATAAAGTGTCAATTATTGATAGACTAAAATACCCTCATTAGTAGAAAAACAAAACCTAACTAAACTAAAAATAACACCTACATGAATCCAATTAATTCAAAGGCAATTCTATATACACTCCAAGCAATACTAAACGCATCACATTAATTTAATGTAAAATAAAAATAATTACAAAAAGACTCAAATACCCTTACTAATCATTTTATAAAAAATATATATTATAAAATTACAATTTCTAGTACACACCAAATCCTATATCTACTAAACACATCCCATTATGTATAATACACAATACATATCATTGTTCTTCCTCACCATAACACATACATTTTATGCAACTCCATTAGAACCTTTGAAGAAATCCTCCAACAATCATACACTTGTTAAAGTTGAAGAAAATGAAGAAGAACTCGTCATTATGGACAATGTAAGTTGTAAAGTTCGTTTCTACCGATTTGTTTTACTTTAAAAGTAGATTATAGTTGATCAAAATTTTGAAAGTCGCGACTTCTCATGGACAAGTACATGCTGAAATTCGTAAAGCCGGATCAGCCAGTACTAGCTGAAAGTATAATAGAGCTTTTAGCCAGTACTGGCCGAAAGTCCATGAAATAATTCGGCCTTTAGTGGCCGAAGCTTATAGGAGTGTTTCAGCCAGAATCAATCGAAAATTGTGAAGGCTTTTCGGTTGATTTTGGCCGAACAGATCCTATTTTTACTTTTCGACCTTCTTACGACGCACATATTTTTTATTTGAATTGATATATTGAGCAAAGTATATTTATGTTGTTGTTCTTTTGCATATGGATAGGAAAAAAAATTAGATGGGGCGGAAATGAGGATTATTAACCAACCTCAAGAGTCGAATGATAATCCAATGTATCAATTTATTGATTTCACGGAGAAGTTAATCTTGACGACTGAAATTTTTAAAGTCGTGAGGAAATGGTTAGTTGGGCGTACAAGGTTGGGATACGTCTAAACATGGTTGTCCTTATTAGACGGAGTGACAGTGGTGAAAGTGGCAGGCGCGCTAGAGTGTTTTTGGGATGTGAGCGAAGGTGGTAAGTATCGCCCACCAAAGAAGAGATTGGACTCAAATAGTTTGGACTCCGTTGAGCAGTAGCCGGTATCTGCATGAAACACCGGCACTAAAAAATGTGACTACCCTTTCATGCTAAAAGGAGTGCAGGTGAATGAGTTTGAACATTGGAGCTTAAAGGTGGTGTGTGGTTTGCATAATCACCAAATGGGCAGGAATTTGGTCGGACACTCATTTGCAGGTTGACTAACACCTGCTGAGGATCAGCTTATTCGTGACCTTTCAATAAACCAAGCAAAGCCCAACGATATCTTGAGCACCTTGGAGCAATCCTTTAAGGAAAATGAGTCCACACTGAAGACACTATACAATGCTCGTCAAAAGCATAAAGTTGTAGAGCATGGAGGACGAACTCAAATGCAATATTTGTTGGGAAAATTGAAGGAGGAGGGGTACTACCACTTGAATAGGAGATGCGAAGGTACAGATAGGGTCACCGATCTCTTTTACGCTCATCCTATAGATGTAGTTTTGTTGCGTGCATTTTCGAGCGTGCTCTTAATGGATTGTACCTACAAGACTAATAGGTACAAAATACCCCTCCTAGAGATCGTTGGTGTTACCTCCACGAACATCACATTTTCTGTGGTCTGTGTGTATTTGGAGAAAGAGCGTGATGAGAACTATCGGTGGGCACTCACTACACTCAAGGGACTAATGATCGATGATGTAGATGCGAATGTGATATTAACTAATCTGGAGATTGCCCTCATGAATGCCATTGTCGTTACTTTCCCCACTTCTACACATTTGCTTTGTAGATGACACATTAATAAAAATGTTTTGGCCAAATGTCGACCTTTCCTTGGTAGGGCCGATAAGTGGGAGTGTTTCATGCATTCATGGAATATTCTGATATATTCTGAGGATGAACCCCGATTCAACGAGCTGCTGAGGAGGTTCCACCTTGACTATGCAGATGTGGAACGTACCATGACGTATTGCATGAAAACTTGGATTGAGCTATGTTGGATAAACAAGGTGATACATTATCAAAATACAACAAACAACAGGTAGAATGTGTTTTATTATTAGTTAAATTCAATATTTAATTGTCGTGATTGTTTATATTATGATGTTACTTAATATGTCGTGTTATCTACTGGTAGGGCTGAGAGTGCACATGCGAAACTCAAGAGGCAATTGGGCACAAGTCAATCAAACTTTGAGACTTCTTGGGAGAGAATACATCACTTGTTTATCATGTCTCACACTCAAATCAAGGCCTCGTTCGAGCATAGCCTTAATGTGGCACCACATCGATATTGTTTACCCGTTTTCAAGAATATTCGAGGAATTGTGTCTTATCACGTCTTTGCCTTGATGTTTGAAGAGATGAAAGGGGTGCACAATTGTGGTGTCGACCCTCTAATGTGTGGTTGTGTGTTGAGGATGACTTGTGGTTTGCCTTGTGTATATGAGCTTGCGGAGTTGAAACGAGATCACCAAGTCGTCCGGCTTGAGATGATTGATCTTTATTGGACAAAGTTGGATTGTGAGCCCTCAAGGAGTGAGGAGACTGTGAACGAAGATGTGGGTAATCGTTGGGATGAAACTGTTGGCGACATATTGGAGTTGTACAAAACGGCCTCTAAAGCCAAAAAGTTGTTATTGTTGAAAAGATTTCGTGAGATAAAGATGCCCACAATGAGTACATTAAAGAACCACTCGAGATTGCTCGTCCCCCGTGGTAGGCCGAGCAAATCTAAAACCAAAGCATCAACCTCGACGAAGCACAACTCAAGTAAGTTTGAGATCATTCCATCATTTCATGATAGCAACTCCTCATCTCTTGAGCAGAACGTGTATTTCAAGGATATAGCCCCATTTCATGAATCATTGGTGGGCATTCCCGAAGATGACATATCTCGTCGCCAATGCTTACAACGTGCCCATTGTCCACTTGTCTCCACAACTTTGTGTCACTGTTCTACCAATGAGATCCCAAGTGCCACTAAATCCGAACCTAGTATGCATGACCCTCGTTGGGAACAATCACTACGTTGTGGTAATATTAACTTTTGTCTTGATTCTACATTTTTGAATGCTTTCATACTCTTGATTTTATTACTTAAATATGCTTAATGTTATTGTTAGGTGAATTTGGATGGAGAGACACCCTTACCTCCAATCATTGAAGGGTGGTTCGGGCAACGATGTGATTGTGCAGCCGGTTGGTCAGAAATTTACAAGCACCGAATCATGAAGTATGCATTGGAAAATCGGAGTTGAAATAGTTCATTTGGATGATTTGTAGATGATTTCTCTAAAACATTTATGTAATTAAACTTCGGATGATTTGTAGTTGAATTCTCGCTTTTTTGAAGAAAGTACACTTGTGCAAGTGCGTTTTGTGTGGTTTTCAAGATTTTTGTATTTCAATTTGCTCTAGAATTGTCACTGTTTGACCATAACTGTGTGAAAAAAACAAGACAGATTCGACCAGTAGCTGCCGAATGCCTTTTTCACTCTTCGACCAGTAGCGGCCGAAACCTATGAAGCACATTCGGTCAGTAGCTTCATCCCATGTTTACTAAACTGAAAACAATACAAGATTATAGCCATCTTTATTTCTTTTCTTGAAGTCATATTCCTACGTACTATAAAATAAGCTTTAGGTAGGATTACATAAGCCCCACAAATAAAGACATGTCAATTAATTCAAAATTGAGGAACCAAATCCAATCATACAAGATGTAAAATACAGTCCTACTTGTGCTTTGATTCGGTATCCACTCAACTACTTTACACAATTCTGCTTGAAAGTAATCATTTAATTTGATTTGCACTTATGATATTGCAAATTATGCCTCTCACAATTCTGCTTGAAAGTAATCATTTAATTTGATTTGCACTTATGATATTGCAAATTATGCCTCTCTAAAATAATCAAAATTGAGTTGAATCGTTTGCATTTGTACAATTTAAGTCCAATGCATAGAGTGTATCAATAATATGAAATTAAAAGATATACCAACACATGAAATGTGAAATGACCATTAATTATTCCTTGGCTACATCGACCTTTGCGATTTCATCATTCATCAATGAACACACATTAGGTTTAGCAGCTCAGAAATCAATGAAATTCAAATAGTAGAAACAAAAACTGCAGAAATTAACCACAGTAATGACAACAATTCATATTTAATTTTTTTTCCAGGAAAATGAATTAAGAGTTATTGATTAAATACATCTCACACATACAACAAAATCAAGAGAAAAAATTGAAAAGTCAACAACAAATAATCACCACCAGATTTGAAATGAGCAATGATTCAATTCACCACAGTTACAGTGGAAGAGAAGAGGATGAAGATGAAGAGAGACAGTCAAGAAGAGCCGGCGGACCTCAACAAACCTTCGATAGCTTCCTCATCGGAGGACAAGTTGTCGGTCCTTCTCAGGGCGGCATGAATCAGCACCGCCACCACTCCGACGAGCAGCGAAATCAGGATGTTGGAGGAAAAATCAATTGAGCGCAGAGTGCTTTGTCATCGACACCAGTTCAGATTTGGGAGCCGCCGCCGGCGGTGCTCAGGACAACGGAGGCGGTGGTGAGGACAACAATGGGTTTGATGGTGTAGGGAAAATCCAAAATCAGATTATATATACAAGGGTGAATGTGTTGTTTCTAATGTATGGAAGGGTAAATGAGTAATTACTCCATGAACAGTAGGGGTATAAACGTTATTTAACATCAATGGTACTGTTGCGCTAACTTTAATTAACCCACCAAAGTTGATGGGTTTACAAAAAGTGTCATAATCCAACCTAAACCTGGGCCAATTTATAAACCCGGGCTTCAAACCTGCTTACTAAACATGGGTTTAAGTTGGTATATAATCGTCAACCATCATGTACCAAACATGACCTTAGTATTATGAAGAAAATTAATACAAACAAGCCGAGAAGTGGAACAAAAATATATATATATATATATGTATATATATATAAATTCATGTGCAATCATCTTAACATACTACGACCATACTTATACACATAAAAGATATATTTGAATCTCATACGACGATCATGTTTATACCTATAAAAGACATACTTAAATCTCGTTGTCTGTGAGATGGTCTCACATGATACCAACTCAAAAAAGGAAATTCATTATAATAGCTATTTCCAATCTTTCATCTTTCATCTGTACATATACTAAAGGACCAAGAGTGACACATGTCACTTTCTAGTTAATCTTATGTAATTTTTAATTAATTCATTTAATATTTATAATTTATTATGATAGAACATTTAATGAAATACTAATAATTGAACAAAATACTAATAATTATGATCGATATTAAAATTGTAAATTTTGAAATTTTAGGCAAACATCTTAATTAAAGTTGATCTTTGCAATTATACTAAATGATAATGAAAAAAATTAGTACAATTAAATTTAAGTTACATACTAATTAAATTGAGAATTAATAATAAATAATATTAATAATTAAATTTCTTTATAAATAACAATTTTAAAATTTCTTAATTAATATTAAAATACTCGTGTGGTTGAAGTTGATGTTTACATGAAATGATAATTAATTGTCGCAAAATGAAATTTAAATTACATACTAATTAAATTAAGAATTAATGATAAATAATAATAATTAAATTTATTTATAAATAAGAATTTTTAAATTTTTGAATTAGTATTAAAATATATATGTGATATATGAGACTTACCTAGTTTATAGATAAATTCTTTTAACATTATAACCTAAAACCTTTGTAAATGAAAATTAATTGGACGTAAAACAAAACCTCTCGTATGTAATGGGCCTTGGGGCATGGGTCATTGACTCATTAAAAATAGAGCATTGTTCTTGTGCATCAGTTGCATGAATCTAAATCCATGTAATTGAGCGTCCACGGGTCGGGTCAGGTTGGAGTTGATCCGGATTCGCGCCCATTTATTTATTTATTAATTTATACGGTAACCTTTATGTTATACGAGTATAACCTTTATGTTATATGACTATAACCTTTTTGTACAAACATCATAACCTTTAAGTTAATATACTCAAACTTTTTTCAATATAAAATGTAAGATAATATAGCTGAAAACATTTATGTTGTGATGATTTAACTTTTATGTTATGTTGATTTAACTTATATATATATAAATATCGTAACCTTTATTTACTTGAATAATAACATAAAGGTTGTGTTAATATAACATAAAGGTTAATATTATTATGCGTAAATGTTGCATTATTACAACTTAAAGGTTTACAGTGTGTTAAAACCTTAAAATTATATACTTAGAATTATTTCAATCATGTAATATAATTGAAAACTTTTATATTCTTATAACTTAACATTTATGTTATATTGACATAACCTTTATATACAACTATCATAACCTTTGAAAAATATAAAAGTTATATTATTATAATATAAAAGTTAAATTATTATAACATTAAGGTTAAGTTATTATAACATAAAGGTTTAAAATGTAATATATATTTATCTTACTCTGTAAAATATTAAATCATCAGGATAGAAAGGTTATGCGAATATATCATAAAGGTTGTGTAAACATAATGAAAAGGTTAAACGGGCGTAACTAAAAGGTTAAGCGAAATAACTAAAAGGTCATAGAGTGAAATTAGGGTTTGAGCACGATTTGGGGGTGCGTGTCAGCGCGTGGGGGCGCGTTCCAGCACGTTTTGGGCGTGAAAATCACCTCTCGAGTCATATGATCCGGATTGCATGGGTCATGACCCATGCACTTAATGTATAAAAATAATTATGTTAAAAATATATAAAATCTAATATTCATGAGAAAAGAAAAAAAGAGAAAAATTCTAGCGCTGGAATAACTTGGCGCGAAGTGCACTATAAAAATCTTCATTTTAGCGCGGAATGTGGCGCCTTGCTGGGAGGACAAAAGTGGTGCCCAACTCTAGAGTAGGGCACTACTGACCTTCTCTAAGTTTACAAAATGCCTAAAATAAATTTAGAACATTAAATTAGAAAATATGAAAAATAAACAATTCATTTTGTGGTGTTTTGTTGAATCTTAAATACATTAGATTATGAACTATAAAATTAAGATTTTCAATATGTAAGCATAAAATTAAAATATATATGTTATATAAATTTTTACAATAATATATGAAGAAGTTGGTCTGTTAGGCCATCTAAACTTTTTTTTTGAGACTAATAAAAAGGTTTATCTAATAAATTTTTGATATGTCTTATTTAGTAAGGCTACCTTTATCGGTAACCTGCCTATATGACCAAGTTTATCAATGACCTCTTCCAAGGTTGTCCTAATAGGACAAAAAAAAGGATTAAAAAAAAGAAATAAATTATGGAGTGCGATCGGTTGCTACATGGGGACTTTGACCAACCCATGTATCAACCCTTTACTTTATCCAAGAGTGTGAGTGTCACACTCTAATTGGTTCTAGTTAATTTTTGTGGATATAATTTAGATTCTTGATAAATGATATACATTTTATTTTATTTTTTATAAATAATCAAAATTCTTATTTTTTTTATCTATAAATAGAGTATAATATTGTCATATTTTGAATAAAAAAAAACTCTCTATTTTCTCTGAATCTCAAATTCTATCTTTTCTTACATTTTCAGATTTCAATCTCTTCTCATATAATTTCTATAATTTCTTGTTAGGCAAAAACTTGCGTACCCCCGGTACACCGTACCCCCAAAGGTGTTATTAATTTGGTCTTGATTATATACTCATAATGTATTATTGGTGTATTCATAAGGTATTAGTGGTATATCTCTGAATCTATTAGTAGTATACTCATAAGGTAATAATTGCATATTCATAAGGTATTACGTGTATAACTGAAATATATATTTTAGTCAATATATTATTCAAGGTATTATTTGTTGCAAGTTAAAGAATTAACCTTATCACTTAAGGTATTACAATAAGGGTTTGGGGCCACGGTGTCCCGGGGGTACGCAAGACCTACTCTCTTGTTATGGATTCAAACAATCTTAATTACTATCCAAACTCCTAAAATTTTCCAAACTTTGATGATTTTATTAATCTTGGAAATTACCAAAACTCTCAATATCATCAAAACTCTCAATTTTCACCAAATCTCAATCAAGTTCCAATTTCCGAACAAGTTCAAACATCACAAAATATCTCCTGAAATTTGTTCCAGCTCAAGAAACAAATCTCTCCCAAAAGGCAATTGGTGTTAAAGAAGATGTTGCTCTTATGTCATCTTGGTGGTTCATTAGTGAAGATAGAGTGCATGGAAAAAAATAAAAAAAGGTTCTTCAATATGGGGACGAGTTCATAAAATGTTTCTTGAAACTTGAGCAGAAAATCCTAAAGATATGAAGGAAAGAAATGTGGATATGTTGAAAGGTCACTTCAAAAAACTAAATGAAAATGCAAACAAGTGGATTGCAGCTTGCAAGGAAGTACATGGTCGAAAAAGGAGTGGAATGAGCTAGAAAGATGTTCAGAAAGAAGCTCATACAATTTATGAAGCAAGTGGTAATAAGTTTCATGATTTAATTGTATTTAATGAAGTAATGTGTTAACATCCAAAGTGGGAACTAAAATTACATCATGATTCAACACGTTTCCGTCCTGAAAATGAGGAGGGTAATGAAGAAAGTGGTGGAAGTTCAAAAAGAGCTAAAACAAGTGAAGAAGGTGAGTATTATATTCCCTCAAATCCCAAAATTCCAAGGAGTGGATGCTCAACCATTGCTCGTCCTAGTGGTAGAGATAAGACAAAAAATAAAGGGAAATGTAAGACCTCACAATCTTCTGCAACGAATGAAGTTGCTGCTGAAATTCGTGCATGGAGGCTCACTAGAGATAATGAAGTTGAAGTAATGAAAAAATTGGGAAACATAATAATCGAATTGGAGCGAGAGAAGTTACATATGAATCAAATGAGCATGAAAGAAGTTATGTTGAATACATTGTTGGCAAAATATCACTTATCCCCAGAAGATGAAGAGATAAAACGCAAACTAATAGCAATTGTGTTTGGACAGTAGATGTATCTTATTGTATTGTATTTTAGTTTATCACATTTCAATTATTGTCTTTTAATTTCATATACTTTAATGCTTTTAGTTAATTTCATGTAATTGTAGTTTGTTTAATTATGCAATTGAGTTGTCAACTCTACTTTAAATTCATTTCAGAACTTTTCAGAATTTTTTCAAAATTTTAGATGCATATATAACTTTTTCAAAACTTTCATATGCATATATAAATGACATAATTAAAGTGAATTCACATGCATTTTGATGTCTAATGACCGATAGAATATGTGTTGTCGGTAGGATTCAAAACGGACATAAGTTTTAACACCGAACTTCGATTTTCTATTATAATATTTGTTGGAACATATTTAAGTATGTTTTGATGAGACAAAACCACAGAATAGTAACTCTCACTCTATAAGCATAACCAATCTTAGGAGAGGTTACTGCAGAAAGATACGACAGAGAAAGCTTCAGAGAAAGGATACTGAAGAGAATAGTAAAAGGAATCGGGTTAACGAAAAGGATACTGATGACTGCAAGAAGCTACTGGAAGAGATCTTGCCGAAGAAGAGTGCAAAGTAGCAAGCTACCAGACAGGAAACTACTTGAGAAACCATGTCGGAGCATACTAAAGAGCAGCATACTACAGAAGCCTCAAGCCACCTGACGGAGCCAGCCAAGGAAGGAAGCTCCAAAGTGAGCACGAGGAGGAAGCTACAAAGCTAGCATGAGAAGAAGTCAAAAGTTACCTGTAGAGAGAAGAGGAATGGAACCAATCAGATGAAGACACGTGGAAAGCAAAAAGCTAGCGTGTATCAGACGAAGTGCGGCGCATTGAATGATGGAATTCTACCTACCTTCAACGGGCAAATTTCCTAATCTATAAATAAAAGAAGACTGAAGAAGTGCGAGAGAGAAGAAGCTAGCACAATAGAGCATGGAGAAAAGCTCGTGGAGAGAAGAGCACAAGAGAGAGCTCAAAAGAGAAAAAGTACAACAAAAGAAGAGAAAAGCGCAAGAGAGAGCTCAGAAAAGAGGGGAAAGACATACAGAAAAGAAGAAGAAAATAGTGTACAAAAAAGATAACAAGAGAGAAGAAAGCTCAAACACTCTATGCCCAGAAATGCATACTCAGTCACATAGTCCAAGCAGCAAGCTACAACAGATCAACCTGCAAAAGAAGCCTAAACTTGCTGCATCCAGTGGAAGAAGAAGAAGACAAACCTTTTAAGGACTGTCTAGGAGTGCTTAGTTAGGACTAGGATCCTGATAAGCTGTCCACTTTCTGAAGAAGAAAGTGAGGACCTTGAGTGGGTTGAATAGGATCCTGTGTGGGTCAGTTAGGAAAGTAGGCAAACAGCTGTGAGCAGCTATGTGTAGGCTTGCTACTTACTTGTTAAGTGAGTGTTGTAATAGATAGGGCTATGTAAATCAACAAGCTTAACAATTGTTCCCTCTTGAGAAGAGACAGAGAGGATGTAGAAGGGTTACTCCACCTTCGAATCTCTGTATATCTATGTGTTAATCTATGCTTACTGTTCTATATGCATATCTTAAGTTAGATACATGTCTTGCATATTGAGTCTTTACAGGAGAGAAAGCTTCCGCAAAATAACTCTGATAAGTAACCTCCCAAAAGGTTACTGCCTCCCGACCTAAGCCTCCTGGAAAGAAGAAAAGTTTAAAAATTGAGTAGACTTATTCACCCCCCTCTAAGCCTACTGCCACTTGGGACCAACAATATCTTTCCATAAGCTAAACAGTGTAGGGTCCAGATGCCAAATTCAAACGTTTGATAGCCCATTTGGGCGTTTTATTGTTTTAATTATCTTAGAAATGTTTTTTTTTTTTTTTTGCTTTTCGGATCAATACAATTTTTTTGTCATATGAACTAATATGTTTTTTTTAGAACCTCCTTTGTTATATTATAATAGACAAGAATGGACTTCAAAATTTATATACTAGCCACCAAAAACGTTTTAGTTTTCACACTTTATTCACATGCTCTTGTCGCTTAACCTACTACCTCCCAAAAACAATGTACTAGCTCTTTCACATGCAGTTGTCACTTTATTCACATGCTCTTGTCTATCAATTTACTAGCTTCCAAGTGAATTGTCTCAATCACACTCACTTTATGGTAGCTTTCACATGTTATCTATGATTTTTCTATATATCCTTGTTGAATTCATTTCTAACTTACACTCAAACCATTGTTTATCCTCAACTTCAAAAATGTCTTTCAATGAAAACTCATAAATTGATTCAGATTCAAATTTGGTTCTATCAATTTCCCAGAACTTGATGAATGGGAAAACGAGTTGTTCAAAGCAATCATCAAATTGATAAGATTATCGAGGATGTGATCTTAAACAATCCTAATATGATTGTGGAAGATTACACTCCTAGAGTTGGATGACGGTATATTGATAGAGAATGTGAATTTGGTGAGGAGCGTTTGATGAATGACTATTTTATCGAAAAACCGACATATCCTCCTGAGATCTTTCGACGCAGGTTTCACATGCAAAAATCATTGTTTCTGTGTATAGTGGAGGTTGTTGCTTCCAATAATGAATATTTTCAACAAAGACCTGATGCCACAGGTAGACAAGGGATTTCACAATTACAGAAATGTACTAGAGCTATGAGGGTGTTGGCGTATGACACATCAACTGATGTCGTTGATGAATACTTGCGAATGAGTGCAGTTGTGACAAGGGAAGCTCTCATGCACTTTGTGGATGGTGTTATTTCTTGTTTCGGTGGTGAGTATCTGAGAAGGCCCAATGAACTAGATTTGACTAGATTACTCTACGTCGGGGAACAACGTGGATTTCGGGGCTTGATAGGCAGTATTGATTGCATGCATTGGGAATGGAAAATTTGTTCTACTGTATGGGCCGACCAATATGTAGGAAGAAGTGGAAAGCCAACCATCATTTTAAAAGTTGTTGCATCATATGAATTATGGATATGACATGCATTCTTTGGAACACCAGGTACGTGTAATGATATTAATGTACTCCATCAATCTCCAGTTTTGAATGATGTGTTGGAAGGTTGAACACCAAAGATTATTTACGTTGTGAATGGCCGCGAAAATGATAGAGCATATTATCTCTCTGATGACATATATCCTTCATGGGGTGTATTTGTTAAATCAATTTCTGCTCCACAACTCAAAAGGCATAAGTTATTCGCTCAACACCAAGAGATTGTGAGAAAAGATGTAGAATGCTCATTTGTAGTTCTACAAGCTCGTTTCACATTTCTTAGACGCTCATGTCTTATTTGGGATAAACTTCAAATGAGCAAAATTATGATGGCTTGTATCATCATGCAGAATATGATAGTAGATGATGAACGACACACATATCAAAACTATTATGATTCCATCGAATTTATTATTGATAGGCCTATAAACCGATAAGAAAGAAGAAGTGGAGTACATGAAAAAGATGATGATCAACATTTGCAATACTCTGCCGAACACATTGCAAGCTTGTCCACTTATATGTGTAATATTACACAACTTCGCAATAGAGAAGCTCATAATGCTCTTAAAAATGACTTGATTGAGCATATATGACAAAAATTTGGTAATGATAATTGATTATATAATTTGTATCTTTTATGTTTGTAATTTTATATTTCATGCATCTTTTTTCAATTTTCGTATTCCCATTATTGTAATTTTAATATACTTATTGCAATTTTCATTTAGTTATTGTGTTAGTATGTTACTTTTAATGTATTTCATAACAATTTTCTTACTATAATTCATAGATTAAAAAACATTTTAATCGATGCAATATTATAACTAATATAATTAAAGAAATTCTCAAAATAATATACAATTTCATATTAATAATTGTAGTATATATATAGATGAGAGAAAAATAAATATTTTATTAAAAAGTTAGGTTGAGTTGGGTTGTTGATAAAGTATAAAAATATTGAGATTGATGTTGGGTTGTAGATTGTGTATGTGAACATGAGAGAAATGAATATTTTATTGAGAGTTGTAGTGGATTGTTGATAAATGTAGTCTAAGGTCGTAGGAAAGAGATAAAAATATATCAAAAAAAATGAAAAACAATGTAAATTGATCAACTGTTGTGGATGGGGTCGGTTGATCAACCCATACCACAACCTCATTCACCATCATATATTCATATTTTATTCATATATCTCATATCTCATTTTCTTATTTTGTGACATAAAATATATCTCATAGTCTCATTTTCTTATTTGTTCATATATGTCATGTCATTTTCTTATTTGCAGTATTTATATTTTTATGAATATAATTTAAATTCATTTGAAAATTACTTTTATTAATTTTTAAAATTATCAAAATTCATATCTTTTTAATTCTATATATAGTGACGAATGTTGGCATATTTCAAAACACTTCCGATTTTCTAAAATGTAATTTATTATTTCATGTATTATCTTTCATTTTTGTATTCCAATTATTGTAATTTTAATTTTATTTATTTTTGTGTATAGAGAAATGAATATATTATTAAAAAGTTAGATTGGATTGGATTGTTGATAAAGTATAAAAAATTTGGAATTGTATTGAATTGTAAATTATATATGTAGATGAGAGAGAAATTAATATTTTATTAAAGAGTTGAGTTATAACGGCGTAATAAATGTAGTCTAAATAGGCCCAACGAACCAACACTTAATCGAGCCGTGGATTCCTATCAAGTAGCTAGCATGACCTATTCCCACCTCTATTGGTGAATAAGACCAATTATTAAAACCTTGAAAACAAGTGTAACCATTAAAAAAAGAATAGGATAAATGATATTATATATATATATATATATATACACGCAAATGTTGTTGTACACCAGGTGCACAGATTTGGATCGGTGCAATTGGGGCGACCTAACTCGGATCCGCGTACCTGGGTTTTGTTTTTTTTTTTTTTATCACTTCAGGGTGTTACCTTTATGTTGTAAGGATATGACCTTTACGTTATATAAGTGTGACCTTTATATATAAAAGTTATGATCTTTATGTTCAGTAACTTTGGAAAAAATGAAGATTTTCTGGTTATTTCACTTCAAATTGAGACATTTATGTTGTATTGTTGTGACCTTTATGTACAATTCTTGTGACATTTATATACAAATATTATGACCTTTATGATCCATAACTTTGAAAAAAATGAAAATTTTCAAAATTCAGCCCACTTTTAGGGTGAATATAGGTGCAACTAATATTACATAAAGGTAAGAGTGACACTTGTGTGTCCCGGGGACACGGTATCCCCAAATTAATCATTATATTGGTGTTAAATACATACTCTATAAGTATCATGTGTATACTCTTCAAGTATCACATGTATATTCTATATAAATATGATACTTGTAGAGTATATGTATAACACCAAAAAATATAACACCTATATAGTATATATATAACACCTGAAGAGCACATATATAACACCTATATATGTGCCCCTATGTGCCCCAGGGGTATATAAGTTTTTGCTTAAAGGTAAATATGTATAAATTTTGCTAAAATTCTTCATTTTTTTTCTAAGTTAGAGTATATAAAGGTCATTACATTTATACATAAAGGTCACACTTATATAATATAAAGGTCACATGCATATAACATAAATGTAGCAGTCTGAAGCGAAAATTAAAATTAAAAAAAAATGCGTGGAACCGGATCGACCCAAACCCGACCCGAATTGTATGTACATTAGTTGTACAGGAGACTAACTCATATATATATACACACACACACACACACACAAATGCTCCTGTGCACCAGGTGCACGGATCTGAATTGGTGCGATTAGGGCGACCCAACCTGGATCCGCGCAACTGGGTCACCTAAGTTTTTTTTTTTTTCGCTTCAGTCTGTTACCTTTATGTTGTAAGGATGTGACCTTTATGTGTGACCTTTATATATAAATGTTATGACCTTTATGTTTAGTAACTTAGGAAAAAATAAATATTTTCAGGTTTTTTGCTTCAGATTGAGACTTTTATGTTGTATTATTGTGACCTTTATGTATTTTTCTTGTGACCTTTATGTACAAATATTATGACCTTCAGGGTGTAAAATTCTTCATTTTTTTCTAAGTTAGAGTATATAAAGGTCATTACATTTATTCATAAATGTCACACTTAAAGGTCACACCCATACAACATAAATGTAACAATTTGAAGTGAAAAAATAAAATTAAAAAAAATTTTAAAAAAGTGTGAGGATTCGGGTCGACCCGGACCCAACCCGAATTGTATGTGCACCAGTTGCACATGAGGCTAACTCATCTATATATATATATATATATATATATATATATATCGTAAATGCTGCTGTGCACTAGGTGCACGGATCTGGATTGGTGCAACTGGGGTGATCTGACCCGGATCCGCGCACCTGGGTTTCCTTTTTTTTTTTTTTTCCACTTCAGGTTGTTACCTTTATGTTCTTAGGATGTGACATTTACATTACATAAGTGTGACCTTTATATATAAATGATATGACCTTTATATTCAGTAACTTAGGAAAAAATGGAGATTTTCAGATTTTTTTGCTTCAGATTGAGACCTTTATGTTGTATTGTTGTGACCTTTATGTACAATTCTTGTAACTTTTATGTACAAATATTATGACATTTATGATCCATAACTTTGAAAAAAATGAAAATTTTCAAAATTCAGCGCATTTTTAGGATGAATATAGGTGTATCTAATATTACATAAAGGTAAATATATACAAATTTTGCTAAAATTCTTCCTTTTTTTTTAAAGTTAGAGTATATAAATGTCATTATATTTGTACATAAAGGTCACACTTACATAACATAAAAGTAACAATTTGAAGCGAGAAAATAAAATTCAAAAAAGAAAGAAAAAAAAAGTGCGCGGATCCAGATCGACCCGAAACCGACCCGAATTGTATGTGCACTAATTACACAGAAGACTAACTCGATATATATATATATATATATTCCTTTTTTAATAATTCAAAAACAGTCCCATCGATTTTAGACGATTGACATAATAATCTCATAAAAAAATGACAAGCACACATGTCTCACGTCCGTTAGTTTGGATGTCATTTTCTTTGATGGTTTAGGTTGGTTTAGGTTTATAATACAACCTAAACACATGTTACTTTGTGTGTTATAGGCCCGGGTTTGAAAAAGTAACTGGGCTTATTCTCCGGATTGGGGTGTGCTATATGCTGTAATATAAACCCACCAAATTTGGTGGGTTTAATCCAATACCAACAGTAACAATTGTGAAATTCCAAAGCCACCCTTACTATTCATAACCGAATGACCCTTATGCCCTTCTTGTTCGAGTTATTTATTGAAGTACCCATACATATAATAGAGATTCACAATTGAAAATTGTATGCAAACTGAAGAAGAAGAGACAGTGAATAGTGACGATCTCTTCTTCCCCAGAGAGTGCGATTGAGAGAGAGAGAGTGTAGGGAGAAAGGGGGAAATAACAGATAGAGTTATAAAGGGGTGCAGCAGCTACGAGGTGGCGGCGGGGACAGCGGTAGCAGTGGCGGCGTAGGAGAGATGGCTAGGATTTGGCGGTGGAAACAAGGGCAACAACGGCAGAAACGAGAACGACATAGGTGGCGATAGCGGTACCGGCGACGGCGGCTCGAGCGACGACGATGCTAAAGAGATTGAGAGAACCAGTTTATTGACATGGAAATCTCATGTAATTAAGGGGAAAAATTCAGGTTCTAGATGTGTGAAATTTGGGGAAAATTTGGGGAAGAAAAAGTTCTCTTCTTGATGAAATTTTGACCAGATATATATCCACTTTCAAATAAATTTATATTGCAAAATATAATAAAATATGGTTTGGCATAAAATTGTCATTTCATTCATTTAATCCATATTAACCAATATACCAAACAATATTTTATAAACAAACTCACTTCAACTAACTTACAATCATTCAAATCAAACAAAAATTTAATTAAACCCACAACTAAACCTCCATACCAAACACTCAAATTAACAGTTTTTTGTCTTCCATGAACAGTGCGATCCCACTTTTTTTATCAATCCAAACAAACCCAACCTCCAATGTAAACGGGTCCTTATGAGACTATTTTCACTACTTCCCAAATCTGCAATTTATGATTCTTATTTGTAATTTTTGTTTACTGTTAGTTTTGTTTCGTGTTTTAGGGAATTGAGGTGTTCAATTTCTCTAAACGTAAAATTGTTAAGAGTAAACTAGTATTGTACCCGTGCGTTGCACAGTGTGTTATATATATAATTATTAAAAAATATAATAACATATAAAATGTAATGATTATTATTTTAACAAAAATATATTGATACTCTTTTAATTTGTATTAGTATAAAACTAGGTATTTTAACTTTAAATTTATGTCATTATAAATAATTCTATTCGAAAATATTTGAAATTTGAAATATATAAAGTAATATATTAATCTATGGATTAAACAAACAAATAACCTGGGTAGTGAAATTTTAAAAAATAAATTTAATATCTAAAAATAAATTTTATGTATTAGAAACGTTATGATTTTAGTATTAAGATAAATAAATTTATATTTTATTGGCATTTATAACTATAAATACACACGTATTTTAATAATTTTTTTTGGTTCAACGCCACATATAACTCATTTATTTTGAATCAAATAAAAATTATATCAGCTTATCAAATACATGAAAATTTCTCTTGCTATCTATTTAAATGAAACAATTCAAAATTGGACTTAATCTATATATTTTGAATAAAAAAATTATGAATAATAATTATAAGATTGATAAGTCAATATATCAGGGACTAAAAATGATGAAATTTTAATTTGTGAAAAACCAGAAAAATTACATTTGTCCAATTCCTTATGCCACCTCAATTAATCATAATATAAATATAAATAAAATTTGACAACAAATAAATATCAAATAAGAAAGATAAAATTAAATATTTGTATATTTCAAATGAATAAATTGGTTAACTTGCAATAATAATTTTAATCTAATTTTTTCTATTTGATATATTTTATATGTGTAATCTATTAAGTACACCTATAATATTTTTTTATTTCTATATTTTAATATCAATTTACAATAAATTAATACTCCCTCCGTCCCAAGTAACTTTGCCTAGGTTGACCGGCACGGAGCTTAAGAAAAAACCGTTGACTTTGATTGGATGTGTTATTTTAATGTTTTTTAGTGGCAATTTTGTAATTAAATGTGCTTTTTGAGTGCAAAATAAGTAAAATGAAAAAAATGGAGGGGTAAGGGAGTAAATTTTTATTTGCCATTTTTGGGCTGACAAAATAAGATGGGACAAACAAAAATGGAAAGTAGACAAAATAGAGCGGGACGGAGGGAGTACTATATATCATAAAAACGTTTAAAAATGAAAAATCATTGAAATCCACACACATACATTTCAATATTTCGGTTTGATAAATTTTATATGAATATTAAATTTAAAATTATTAAATAGTGATTGATTTTATATATTATATTTTTAAAATTGATTTAAAATATGGTAAATTACAGAAAAACAACTCAGCTATTGACTTTTTTAAAATTGCAACCTAATCTTTTTTTTTTTTTTAAGATTGCCACCCAATCTTTCTGTGGTTTTGCCGATTGCAAAATTTCCGTTCATTTTTTGGGCAAATGAATTAATTTTTTTCACTTTGCAACTAAAACCTTAATTTTTTTGTCCAATCACAAATCATGATTTTTTTTTTGGCTACACACTGATACCTTTATGTTATATATATGAGTGTGACACTTATGTTATATAAGTGTGATCGATATTCATAAATATATAATCCCTTATTTCATTTTATTTATCTTTTTTTTTTGAATTTTCTATACAATAAATACTAAATTGAGTATCATAACTGATTTCTTAAATTAAATATTTATTTATTTGTATTGAATTTCTTAAAATACAATAAATAGGTTTATTTATATTTATTTGTATTGAGTTTCTTAAAACACAATAAATAAATTTATTTGTATTGAGTTTCTTGCAATAAATATAATATGAAAGCAATTAATAGGTTTCTTAAAATAGTAATTATTTAATAGGTAGATAATTTATTGCAGTTATTTTTGACAGGATATCCTGCTTTTATATATATATAGATATAGATATAGATATAGATAGATTAGGGGATTGAGGTGTTCAATTTCTCTAAACGTAAAATTGTTAAGAGTAAAAGCTTTTCATTTAAAATCTGTTTTCATGCATGATATATTAAATTTATCATTTTTAATGATTTTTAGATTATTATTAGATTGCATATATAAGAATATAATATTGAAGTATTTATCATTTTTATTTGTAATTTTGTTTATTGTCAAATTGTTTAATTTGTATCTGTAACTTTTAAAGTGTTTAATTTTTTTAAACACATCATATATTTGAATTTGGACTTATTAATTTAAAATTTATTTTCAGTACATGACATATCAAATTTATCAGTTTTATGATTTTTAGTTCATTAATTTTTACATTACATATTTTAAAAAAGTCAAGACTTAAATATTCACCATGCGTGGAATTTAGCATTCTTATTTGTAATTTTGTTTATTGTCAATTTTATTTTGTTTTGTGGTTTATAAGGGGTTTTAAATACTTTAGACAAATCACAATTTCGAATTTAATTAGTTATTTACATAGCGTATATTAAATCAAAATATCAATAGTTATTTAACTTCTTTTTTTTTTTAATTGATGTGTTGTAGTTTCGACTAAGTAGTAAGCAAAAAAAATTGGTTAAAAAATGAGCGTTAAAAGTAAAATTGAATTTTCTAAATTTAAATTTAAGATTATTATAGAGAAGAATGGTAGACATACTTTTCATATAAAATTGGTAAAGCATAACTACAAATGTGAGACTAATACTGTGTGTATTTTCCTAGAGAAAAAATTACATTTTGGACCAATATAAGGTTTCACTTCAATCTACAGAGAAATACCAGTTTTTGATTTAAATTCACTTCATAGTTTTCAAAATTTTAGGATCAATACTGCAAGTAGTTCCTCAAAAAATTACATTTTCACGTTAGACAAAGTTTTGAATGAGACTGTCTCAGGAATCTCATTATATGAGATTGATCAGATATAATAAATTATGTATATTTTTATATGTATTATATAATATTTTTCTATATATATTAAGTAATACATTGATATTATATGATGCATTTTTGGTTTGGTAAGATTATAAGAAAATATGTAACACATTTAATGTATTAGATAATACTTTTGTATTATATGATATATGACCAAATTGAATCAAATCGGTTATAAGCAAAAAAAGGAGGATCATTTGAGCTGCCCTATGTTCTCTTCTTCCTCTTACATGATTATTATAACATGCAACATTTTTGTTGTGTTAGGTAATATTTTTATGTGTATTAAATAATATTTTTATATATGTACTCGACATAATATAAAAGTATTTTATGATATAATGAAAAATATTACCTAATATACATAAATGTATTATATAGCCCCATCTCAGGAAATGAGATCCTTGTGATGGTTTTATGCAAAGCTCACTCTTTTGAGTCTAAATTTACAATTTTTTCTAACGAAAAATGTTATAGCAAAACTACTTTTGCAATATTTTGTTATAATAACACAAAAATTCATGTACACTAGTGCAATTGGGTCGAGCATACCCAAGTTTGTGCATTTTTTATTTTTTTTCCGCTTCAGGTGTTGAGATTTTTATGTTATATTAATGTGACATTTATAATTTATTGGTGTGAACTTTATATACAAATATCATGACATTTATGTACACTAACTTAGAAAAGAAAATGAAGAATTTCAGTGTATTTTTGATTAACATACTTTTATGTGATATTACTTATACCTTTATGCGATGTTAGTTATAAATTTATATATATATATATATATTACATAAAAGCATGACTATGTTAGTATAAATGTATATGCAATATCATAAAAATATATGAGTAATATCACATAAATATATATATGTACAGATTATATTGAAATTTTTCCTTATTTTTCTAAGTTACATTATACATAAAGATAATATAATATAGAGATCAAACTCTTAAAGTGAACAAAAAGACAAGAAATTAAAAGTTCATGTATTCGAAATCGACCCGACCCGATTGCATTTGTGGATTGTTGCACGTGATTGTTACTCAGTTTATAGTAACAAAACATAATAACTCTTACTCGATGGACTCCTCTGACCCAGATTGCCAACCCTGTTATCATATTTGAGTATAATTTCTTTTTTATTTTTTTTGATAAGCAAGTGAGGTGTTTGTTGACCACTTGACCTTAATTGGAATGATTATGAATATATAAAAGGGGTTAATACACATAATAATAATTAAATTAATTAGACGATAAACAGGGTTTGTGCAAAATTGATGAATTAGTTAAAATTCACAGCTTTCCTCATTTCTGATTCAAATCCGAGTTCACCTGAAAATTATTACAGTGTTGATCGCTCAATTAGTTGGTTCGCCTCTCTCGCTCCAAATCTTCACCATTAATGCTCGCATTTGAAGCCCTAGCTTGATCCCGCTTTCCTTCAGCTCTCACCACTTGAGTCCTGAGATTTGATCCGTTTGATTTGCAGGTTTGTGAATTGCATTATATTGCGATGAATTTTTACTTAATTTTGTATAAATGTCTAATTGAACTAGTTACTAACGCAAATCAAGCTGTGATTTCGCAGAGTTTAGGTGAGCATTTAAAATGCAGCGGCCGCCGGCGACGATGGAGGAACAGTTGATTCTTAAGGCCATTGCAGAAGAAAGTCCCTGGGAGAGCCTTCCTAAGCGCCTTCAATCCACCTTGAATTCCAAGGAAGAATGGCATCGAAGGTTTTCCCTCTCCCCATCTTAGAGCATGAGTTGATGCTATTCTGCTAATTAAATGTTTGTTCTATGTACGGTGTTATATGTATTTCTTCTCCCCTCAATGTGATCACCATCTCCAGTTTCCCATTTAGAGCTTCACAGTTCATACAGAGTGATCATACACTAAGTGCATTAGAAAATTTATGGTCATCTAGAAAGGAACCTTTTGTTTTAACATCTGCACAAGACTTGACGGTAAAGAAACTATCTTCTTAAATAGAGGAATTAAATGTTATATCTCAATAATATATGAAGTAGTGATAGTCGAGTATCAAATGAATTAGTTAATTGTCGTGGGATCTGAGTTAACTCGTGGTATAATGTGAATCTAGTCTCTAAAGAAGTTTTTTCTTCCATTACATGGTTTTGATTTTATGTATATAACTTTGATTTATCTTTGTTATTTCATGAAGGATAATTGAACACTGCATCAAGAAAAGACTCCTCTGGAACTCTTGTTTTGCTCGCAAAGTGTGCAAAGAAGGTGAATATTACGAAGAAATGATGCGTTATCTACGAAGGAATCTAGCGGTGTGTTTAATGAAATCCCTGTCTCCATTATTCCATATGCCTAGTTTCTGTTATATAGCGGTGAAATTGCTAATAAAATTGTTACAGAAGTAAAATGGCAAATAAACTGTGTTTCATCTTGAAAATATGACCGTCGACTAAGAATATACAATTTTATTCACGGAGAACATAAATGGATCAAAAAGAATAATCAAGCAGTACAAGTTAGTGAGTACAATTTTGCTAGATATGTACAACACAGGTAACCTTGGGAGAGAGAAAACATCATCCCACAAAATGATATGGAAAATAGAAAGAAAGATGCATCGTGTTATTTTCCAAATCCAGCCCCTTAGTACAGAACAAAAGTTTTGGCTCCTCCTGTTACCTGAGGAACATCTTGGATCCGGGGGCTAAAATATAAAGCAAAAGTATGTCTCCTATTACTTTAGAATCTCATAGAAAATTACAAAGGTACTTATGTCTTTGCCCCTTGATTTACTTTAAGGAGCAGTTTAATCTGTTCTATTTTAAACACTTCACTAAAACAACTGAATGATTTATACTAAGAATTAGCTTAAAACTAACCTGATTACTTTTGCAGCTATTTCCCTACCATCTTGCGGAGTATGTTTGCCGTGTGATGAGGGTTTCTCCTTTCAAATATTACTGTGATATGTTATTCGAAGTGATGAAAAATGGTATGAAAATTTCACAATGACCTCAATTGTATTCTCACTTCCTCTACATTGCAAGAGAAAATGACTTATTTTCTATGATGGAAAGTTGTTCATTTAATTTGATCAAGAGTGCTCAAAACACATATTTTATAGCATACTTCTTAGGTTTCCACTTTACACCCCTAAATTCTGTTCGAAAACCAAGGAGCATCCCCTTATACTCTCAATTGAATGCTAATTAGAAACATGCAAGCTCTGTTAGAATAATCATAGATAAGGAAAAAAAAATCATAGATGTGGCTAGTCCTGTAGTTTCTATATATATATATATATATATATATATTTTCAGAAAGAAACAGATATTTTTTTAATGAAAGAAAAAGGGTCGGATGCGAGACCCCTCAAAAGTAATACAAGATCCAGAAAGATCTGCAAAAGTGACAAATCCCACACCAACCACCACAAAATAATTCAACCAAAACTTAACCTTTTTTTAACTATACCCCAATCCTGTATAAGATCTTAAGAACTGAGAACGAAATCCTCTAAGAGAGCTATGACCCTAACTTCACCCTACCCAAAATTTCCTCTAGGGACTCATGTATACCCTCACAATCCTTTTATTACTCTCTAACCATATAGACCAACAAACAGCAGGCACGATAACTCTCTAAAGCATTTTCCCCCTTTTACTTGTAGAGCCCCCCAAGTTAGCTTGAAATAAATCCAGCATTTATTGTGGTTGGACCTACAAACAGCTCAACTCATCGATCACTCTGCCATAGACGATAAAGAAAGAACAATGGATGTATAAGAAGATGGTAAATAAGAAAAATTTGAACTGTGACTGAGAGCGAAAAAGAGAGTGGTCCATAGGAAATTCAACGAAATTGATAAATACCCAATGTAGTAGGAACTGCCTATGCCCCATGAAGGCTTGCATAAACATCTTTTTTAATTAGATAATAACGTTAAAATTGTTGTAACAACAAGGAAGCAGTTGGCTATCTGGTTAATTGTTTTGTTAATCGAAAAATTGTCCTTCTGTTTGACTTAATCTGTAGTGCATGGAAGCTTTGAGCTGAACTAAATGTAATAGAAGAGCTTCCTCACATAAGTTATTTGGTTTTATATTTTGAGAAAAAATAAGAAATTCATCATATAGAACTTTTGGGAAGATGTGCATCATGTTAATTTCACTATATAATAGGTGTCTTATGTGGTTAATAAACACCAAACAATGGAGTGAAGAAGGGGATTAAATCTAACAGAGGACTAGGTAGAGAAGACTAGGTATTTGGTGATATCTCAATGCATGGTGCTATCTTAGCTGCTAGAATCTCCATCTTGATGAGATACAGGTAGCATATGACAAGCTGTAGTGATCTCAGTAACTTGATTGAGAACTGCACAAAGTCTGTAGTATTCTTTGGAGTCACATTGTTCCATTGACTGGTTTTCAAAGTTGCTTATCTCATTCGATTTAATATGCATCAATTCAAATTTTATGTCTTTAGAAAAGATGGAGGCTATGATTTACTTTAAAAGTTGATGCCAGTCTTACTACTGTGCTTTTCTTAAGCTGTTTTGCTTTCATGAAGAGAGTTTCACTTTTGTGCTATAAATTTGCAGAACAACCTTACGACAGCATCCCTAATTTTAGCGCAGCAGATGCCTTGCGACTCACAGGGATAGGAAGAAATGAATTCATTGACATCATGAACAAGTGCAGATCTAAGGTAGGGTTTACCACAGTTTATGACTGTTTGCATGCCATGTTGAAGATCAAAATAAATTCAGTGCACACACCAGCCTGATAAGTTGATAGATAACTTTCCTTGTTTGCATGCACAGTTAAAAGTTTTACTTCTTTGTTTGCACCTTTTACTTTATACTGCTTGAACCATCATGCTTCAGTCCAAGAAGCAAAGTAAAATAACAAATTAATATCGAATTTTTTTAAACCACATATTTTGGTATCCTTTTCATCTTTGTCCTTATCATGTATTCAAAATTGATGAGATTTTATGCAAGTGGCCGTCACCAGAATGCCCAATTAATTGATGCTCATGATTCTGATAAGTAATTGAACTGCTATCCAGTTTACTCCAAAATTAGGGTGCGGTTCTCAATCAGGAAGGCAGGCTGGAGAGTTACAAATATCCATTTAAATGTGGATACCAAGAAAAACTCCACCCGGTAACTCTATCATTTCCTGAATCTTCCCAGTTTCACAGAGAATAATGAAATGGATTAGAAAATAAAAGGAAAAAAATGGACTGCTAGAGTATATCGGACACAGTTCAATAAATCTATAAGCATAGTTGCCAGAATATCCTGCAACTGTTTTTAGCCTTTAAGTGAAGCTGGAGTGGGTGTTTACCTTTGTGCCCAGCTATCATGCTGCTGCTGAAGGTGAAGTAGTTGTTGAAGAAGCTCAACTCAGGCCCTTCTGGATTTTTTGACTTCTCGCTGGATGGTTTAGAATCCATTTGTTTTTCAATAACTGCCCAGAAATAATTGAAGTTCCTTATCTTATATGACATGGATTATCCATCCATCTATCCAGTATTTAACTTCTTCGATTATGCGCACATCCTTCAGTACGCAACTTCTTATATTATCTGATCATCTAACCAGTATTTTACTTATTGGAGCCTTTCAGAAAATTATGTGGAAGCTAAACAAGTCGATAGCTAAAGAACTCTTACCAATAGAACCTGTGGAATTTGTAATTGAACCATGGTGGGGAGTTTGTTTAGTCAACTTTACCTTGGAAGAATTCAAGGTCAGTGGTCTTTCAATAATTTTTTCCAAATGCAGACTTGGAAAGTTGAAGCTTAACTGATGCGACTCCTTAACCTCCTTTTTTCCACCTCTTCTATAGAAACTCTCAGAAGAAGAAATGGCAACTATTGATAAAATCTGTAAAGAGGAAGCAAATTCATTTATCCTTTTTCCTCCTGAAACTATCAAGGGTCTATATCGCCGGGGGCTTGTGTACTTTGATGTTCCTGTTTATCCTGATGATCGTTTCAAAGGTAATTTTAAGAGTTCCATTTAAATATTTAAATGCTATTTCAGTTACAAACCTCTGCCCATAATATATAATAAAGGGTAAATATGAGAATGAATATTATATTTCTGAAATTGGCAAGTAATCTTGGTTTTGATCTCACTAATCTGCTAATAGAAAAGTTTTTTTCCAATGAAATTCGTGAAAGCATCATAAATGCTAAACATAATGCGAAGTAGTACTTTGTGGACCCTGTATATGTTTACAAGTAAACTTTAGAGAGTTAAGTTTTTCTTTGGTTTGTATTTTTCAGTCTCTAGGCTTGAAGGATTTGTTTCAAACAGGGAGCAGTTATATGAAGATCCCATTGAGGAGTAATAGTCCTATCCAATCTTTGTTTTTGTTTTGGATTACATCTTCCAGTATAAAGAATTTGATCTTGTGATGCTATGGTTACGCAACCAGGCTGCTTTATGCTGTGTTTGTGGTGTCAAGTGAGAATTCAACCGTTGCAGAATTGGCAACGACTTTGCAAGCTGACATCTTTCAGCTACAGGCTGCAGCATCCTTTGCTTGTCGTCTGGGATGGGCTGTAAAACTTATTGATCCTGCGTCTATTCTTCAAGAATCAAATGTGCCTGCATCTCCTAGAAGTCTGCTCAGTGATGAAGAAGTTGGTTCTCATGGTGCTATGGGCTCTGCAAACTTATTTGGTGAAGGCAGTGCTCCCCAATCAGGAGATGCATTATGGACAGAAAATTCTAGTCCAGCTGCTGATTGTTCTCGTGTAGCTTTTGTTGTTGATGCTAATATAACATCTTACCTTATGATGGGGTCTGTTTCACCAGGTCTGTCCTCAGTCTCTGTTGCATCTTCTTCTTTTCTTCATGCCACTCCTGAACATCTAACATCTCTCTCGGACATGTTTTCCATCTGCCATGCTTGATGTGATAGCTTTAATCAAACCTCTGATATTTGGAACACATAGAACTCTTAAATTATTAAATGTTTATTTATAGAATATTATATGCAGGTTAAACAAATTTTTTCTTGTTGGTGGTGGTTTGTGCAGGGGTCTCCATTAGGGTTTGACGCCTCTGCGGGGATCTAAGATGGATTACTTCCTCATGTTTATTTATGTTTTTTCAAGTTTTATTCTAAGCTTTATAATCTTACATTTCAATTTTTTTTTTTTAAGGATTATATTAGCAAAATTTTCAGGTTGGTTGAAAAGACACACTGATAGGCACATGCATGCAAAATTGTTGTCTTGACAAACAAGCATTGATTTGTTTAAACAGTCTCATCTTGTATTCCTTTTATATTGCTTTCTTCCTTTCTCCTGTCTTTTGACGGTCCTTGTTTGCATGCAAAAATTCAGCTTGCTGGGTTATAGATGACTCTTTCAGCATCTAAATGTGTCATCTGAACTATTGCCTCTATTCATAGCTGAATTGATGTTTGTGCTCTCAAATGTTCACCATAGGTTTGAAGTCTCATGCTGTGACACTGTATGAAGCTGGAAAACTAGGTCATGCAAGCATTGCAGATCTTTGCCAGGATCTTATTACTCTAGAGGGCGCCAAATTTGAAGGAGAGTTGCAGGAGTTCGCTAATCATGCTTTCAGCTTGAGGTGTATCCTGGAATGCCTAACTTCAGGTGGTATTGTTGCTGATGGGAGAGAAAATACCTCAATATCAATGAATAAAGAGGAAGCCACTTCTTTGGTGACTGATGTTTCTTATGGTGATAAATATGGAGATTCTGGTGTGAATAAATCAGAGATAAATACGGAGGTTCATCAGCAATCAGTAATGCTTGAGAGTAATGGTTCTGCTGAGCTTCCAACTGGAAGTAATAATGATGAATATGTTTCTGTTCCCATAACTGAGGAAGCCAACTCTTGTGGTGAGAATTTGATATCAGATCTTAGTTCCAAGGTTGAAGGAAGCTCAGACTCTGTTGAAGGTCCTACAGGAAAAGAGACAAAGAAACCAAGGAAATACAGAGTAGATATACTTCGCTGTGAGAGCTTGGCTTCTCTGGCTCCAGCTACATTGAATCGTCTATTTCACCGTGACTATGACATTATCATGTCCATGATTCCACTCCCTCATTCTTCAGTTTTGCCTGGATCGAAGGGACCCATTCATTTTGGTCCTCCATCGCATTCTTCAATGACACCTTGGATGAAGTTGGTGTTGTATACATCTCTCTCCAATGGACCTCTTTCTGTTGTTTTGATGAAAGGTCAATGTTTAAGATTGCTTCCAGCACCATTGGCTGGTTGTGAGAAAGCCCTTTTATGGTCATGGGATGGATCTACAGTAGGGGGTTTGGGAGGAAAGTTTGAAGGGAATTTAGTAAAAGGAAGCATACTCTTACACTGTTTGAATTCTCTACTTAAATACTCTTCCGTGCTGGTTCAACCTTTAAGCAAAAATGATCTAAATGATGGTGGAAATGTTGTTACTTTAGATGTTCCCTTGCCCCTGAAGAATAGTGATGGTTCAATGGCTTGTATTGGGGAGGAACTTGGACTAAGCAGAGACGAAAGTTCCAAGTTAAATTCCCAGTTGCATGACATCTCAAAAAAGATAAATTTGTGGACAATAGGTTATATTCGCCTATTAAGGCTGTTTAAAGAAAGAGAGGCAGAAAACTTATCACCTGATGATGAGAAGTATGAATGGGTTGTACTAGGTGTTGAATTTGGTATTCCACTTTTTAGTCCCAAATTATGCAACAACATATGTAAACGGGTGGTTTCTTCAAAGTTACTTCAGACAGACTTGCCAAATGAGCATCATGAAGCAATGCAAGACTTAAGAAGCAGGTTACTTTATGTTTGTGCAGAGTACCAAGCAACAGGCCCAACTGCGAGACTTCTTTACCAGAAAGAGCATGTAAAGGAAAAAGATTCATCTCGACCACTGATGACTTATGCTAGTGGACGATGGAACCCACTGTCAGATCCTTCTTCTCCTATATCAGGAGCTTTGAGTGAGAACCAAAGATTAAAACTTGCTAACAGGCAGCGTTCTGGAACTGAAGTTCTGAGCTTTGATGGTACAATCCTAAGGTAATGTATTCCTTTTTAGATTCTTTAAAATACAAATAGATAGTAGGTAGATAAGTTGTTCTATACCTCACACATCAAATAGAACTCTCTCTCTCTCTCTCTCTCTCTCTCTCTCTCATGTGTGCACACATGATGGCCTTTCCCTTTTTCTTTGTGTAATTATTTGGGTAGTGTTGGGCACTATGTCTTTTGATTGTTGTCAATTCAAATAAAGAATATGCATCTAGAACCAGTTATCCTTTTTAGTAAATGATATAACCATCTTTTCTTTACTAATAATTTCCAAGCAACTGAATTCTTGCTCTAGTTTAGCTTAAAAGTAACTTCTGGATACAGTCTGGGTATTGTATGGTCACCTCTGTTTCAGGAGTTATAAACTCTTATATTCCTTTTATATAATATATATTTTTGGCTTGTGTGAAGAAAGACCTTTCAATGTGTTCTTTACTTCACAAACTCAAATTTGATCACTGCTATTTTCATGATTTTGCAGATCTTACTCTTTGAGTCCAATTTATGAGGCTTCCACTCGGCCCTTTGAAGATTCTCTCACTATGGGACCTGGAAAAGGTGAACCAGAGGATGCTGACAGCAAAGAAGTAACCCTCCCTGGAGTAAATCTTCTTTTTGATGGATCTGAGTTGCGTCCTTTTGAGATTGGTGCTTGCCTTCAGGCTCGTCAACCTGTGTCCTTAATATCTGAGGCATCAGCAGCATCTGCATCTTTGGCAGTCATTCAAAAAGTTTAGAATTACATTTCCCATACCTTGTTCTCCTTGGATTCCCTGTTAAATGGGATCACATGCAGCATTGGTGTTTGCAGTGACTGATTCATAGATATTGGCTTGTCTGTTTATCAATTAAAGACAGCATGACATGTCAGTTCTCAAGGTAAGGCTAAATTGTCTTTTATTTCCTTGTTTATGCTTCTAACATATAACATGCTTCAATTAACTAAATATGTCTCAAACACACTAGTTCATCTATCACTGTTGTCGTTTCTTATCATGCATTTCACTTGGTATGGATTGTAGATCAGTGTTGAGAAGTGCGAAAATAAAAAATAGAACTGTTAAGTGCTTGTCAATTGTACTAAGCACTTTTGGATTCAAATTTATCCCTTCAAAAGAAACAAAAATGAAAAATAAAGAACTATGTTAACAAAGGATTTGGACTACTTGATCCCAAAGGAATAAATGCTCTGTTCAGGAATAGAAAATGTGGTTTCCTAGTCTCTGTGATTATCAGTGCTTCTCACCTTGATCTTGATACTTGATCCACTGTGCTGGTTTGGACCCAAAAAAATTATTTGGGATGTTGATAGATATATGTTAGCTGCAGTGCAAGACTAAATTTGGAATATTATGGCGGCTAACAAGGCCTGCACATGGATGATATAGGTTAGAAACAAAAGCATTATCGTATTAAATATTATAGAATGCAAAAACAGAAGACTGAAATAGAACCAAACTTCTTTGACCTCATAATCTTCTTTGAGTGCTCGTTCCATAGCATCATATATTCAGAACCTTTGTTCCATTTCTCTGCCATGCATCATTTGGAGACAGGTGGACTTTTAAACTTTACACCTTGAATGATAACATTCCTCTGCCATTTATTCTTGTTCCCTTTTCTCTTCTATACTCCATTTAGATATCCAGGCAGTCAATCTTCTGTAGTTGCAGCAATTTACACATTATCAAACGACTCTTTTTGTTCATTGAGAAATATTTTAGGAAAGGGATGGATTTTGTTCAACTGATCTCGTAAGTGCTCTACTTTTTGCAGAAGAATGAGTTGTATTTGCTCTGGCCTTTTTTGTTGTGCTTTAAACTGGTGAAGCTACAGCTATGTTCAAATTCTAATGTTAATATGTTATAAAGTGTGACAAATTGTTGTTGCTCCCTTAGGCTTAAGGTATATCGCAAAATTGAGTCACGTGAGTACTCAGAATCATCACATTTTTGTTTTGTCGTTTCTCATCCTTGTCTTCAATAACAAGTTGAAATCGAGATGAACTGAAGAACCAGGTAATTTCATTTAAAGAGAAATATGGGAACCCAGTTGGGATAAATCTGATACCTTCTTCATACACTAACTCCTGAAAGCATCACATTACTCTGTTTGGAAGCTTTGTATGCTATAGCTGCAAATCGAACTCATTTACCAAAAAACAAAAATATCCAGCAGGGAATGTTTCAACTTTCACATTATGTGTGTGCATGTGTATTCTGTTTGTACTTTATGGATCTCACAATATATTTTTAAACTGTGAATTTCTGTATTTCTTGGGTGCTTTCCTTTTCTGATTGTTTAGAAATGTCTTCTTTCCCATTTGCAGCTTTCGTTTTTCTGGAGACACTGCATTTGATGGCCTTGGTTGCTGCAGGTTATTACATAATAGAGAATATTCTTTTGTTCAGCATTTGCATTAAATATGTTTTGCCCAAAATCTAACCACAATTCATTTGGTGTATAGAGTAAAAGTCCTTACTCTTTTATTGCTCTTCTTGTGCAAAAACCCCTGTATGTACACATTTCTCAAGTCTACACATGGTTAAGACGAATAACAAGTGAAGATGCTATTTAGACATTTTTCTCACTTTATGGAGTGGTACTTTTATAATATTGAAGCACTGCTCTCTCTCTCTCTCTCTCTCTCTCTCTCTCTCTCTCTCACTTGTGGAAGTTGGCTCGATTCCAACAATTTTGATAATTAGAGTGGAGCTTGGACGAGCTTTATTATACCCGTATACTAGTGAAGTTTGCTTATTTTACACTTATTTTATCTTTTATACTTATAGAGTTTGAATTAAGCTTTAGATTTTAGTGTATGAAAATGTTCATTCAAACTTGTTTAATGTATATCAAATCAAGCTCAAACAATACTCAAACAAATGATTTTGAATGAGTATCACATTATTTGGTTCGAATTTCAACCCTATGTACTACAATCAATACATTGTTTTTAAATTTTTTAAAAAATACTAAAATTGGTACTTGTGAATTGACTAAATTACCTTTTATAAATAGTTGAAATGACACTCATATCTTTCCTTTTGTTTTCTACTTCTTGGCTCTACTTCAACATTTTATATTGACTAAGTCTCCTATGAATCAGGTGTATGAATTTTGCATTTGGGTCGGATTTGGGTCAGGGATGCGTTTTTTTTTTTTTTTTTTCGCGCATGATTTTTGAAATTTTGCACCTACCAATAGGTTATGTTAGACATACATTGACGTTATGCTAGATATACCTTTACGCTATGTTAAACCTACCTATCTGCCCAGATTTCATACCTTTTTTTTTTGTGCTTGGTTTTTGAATTTTGACACCTACCACTACGTTATGTTAGACATACATTTATGTTATGTTAAACCTACATTTCTGCCCAAATTTCATACTTTAATTTTTTTTTTTAAAACCCTAAATTGCCCACATGTACCATTACAATGTATTAGACATACTTTTATGTATAGTTAGACCTACCTTTGTGTTATGTTAGACCTACCTATTGGTCTAACATAACACAAAGGTAGGTCTAACTATACATAAAAGTAAGTCTATTTGAGCGAACTTGGGTGAGCTTCAGCGCGAGTTCTAGGCGCGTGAGGGTGCGTGCAGGCGCGTGAACGCGTGTGGGGCGCGTACACGCGCGGGTCTGTCAGAATCCATGCACCTGATGCATAAAAGTTTTTCCCTTTTATATTTTCTCTCCCATAAACCTTTACTTCATCACTCTAAGAAGATGTTTCATAAATGAGATATTAGTAGAAATCATCAATGTTCAGAAAACGTTAATATACTCGAATATTAATTTATTTTCCACCAATTCATGTTTTCTTCACGATGTTTTTGCATAGTAAGATTATAAAATAAAAAAGTGTACATAGTAAAATAAAAAATAAAAGAAAAAGATAGAAAGGAGGTTCATGTTCAACCCATTTATTTACCTATAGTGACATATGTTAATATGTCTTATGTGTCACATGTCTAACATTAGAAGATGTATCCATGGACATGTGGACATTTTTTGGTTGATGCATTAGCAAAGTGGTAAGTAATAGTTTTTGCAGTGTAAACAGGCTCAAGAGTGAATTTTATGTGAATTAGTTGCATAAATTTTATATCCATGCATTCAGGTCGGATTCGAACCAACCTAACCCGTGTCATTTTATTTGAACCTGTATTTTTTTTGGATAAATGTGCAAATATACCATTAACGTTTATAGAGAGGTGCAAATACACCCTTAATCTTTTCTTAGGAGCAAATACACTCTTAATGTTTAACTTGTGGTGCAAATATACCCCTAATGTTTATATTTTGATGCACTATTATCAAACACTTCTTTTTTTTTTTTACATCTTTCTTACAATTTTTTTATTAAATAAGAAATTACTTATTTGTATTGCAACATGAATTTCTAATCTTAATTAATTTACAAAATAAAGTTTATCTTGATAAGAAATTATATTATTTTACTTAAATTATATTTTTTTTGGACTTTATTCTACACTTAATTTTTCAATTTCAAAATCTCATATGTAATATTTTAATATATATGATTATGAAGTAATTTTTTTTTTTGATTTTCGAATAAAATATTGTGTTTGTGTTTCATGTATGATATCATTTATTTTTTATATACTATTTAATACTTAAGAAAAACATAATTATTTTGATGTAAATGCTACATTTCTTGACATTATAAAATGTAGATCCGTTTAATTCACAAATTTTTTCCAAAGTAAATTTATTTAATAAAATTTAAAATTAATTTAGAATATTTCAGTACAAATGATTAACGACTATTTTACATAATATTATAAAATTGAGTGTATTTTGGCACTAATGACTATAATTTAAGCAAAATAAATATAATTTAAAGGATTAGAAATGTATATATATGTTAAAATATACTAAATAATATTAACGCAATTAAATATAAATAAATTTACTCAACAAAGTTGAATGTATTAATTTGGCGTAAGAAACATAATTTAGAATTAGAAAAAACATACAATTATTTACTTAAATAATTTTTTACTTATATATGATTATATTTAACATATAGAATTATTTACTTTTTTTGGTAAATTAGTAAGCATATTAAATTTTTTACTTAGTAAACATAATTTTTTACTTAAACAAAAAATTTAAGTAAAAAATGTATGTTTGGTAATAAACATAATATTTACGCAAGTAAAAGTAAATATAATTTATTATCAAAATAAACTTTATTTTGTAAATTATTTGGGATTAGAAAAGCATGTTGGAATATAAATAAGTAATTTTTTATTTAATAAACAAAAATTGTAAGAAGGATGTAAGAAAATAATAATAATAATAAAAGGAAGTATTTGATGAAATTGCATCAAAATATAAACATTAGGGGTATATATGCACCATAATTTAAACATTAAGGGTGTACTTGCTCCTAAAAAAAGATCAAGGGTGTATTTGCACCTATCCGTAAACGTTAATGATATATTTGCACCTTTGCCTTTTTTTTTTTTTATCCTAACTTTTATGTTATATTCGTCATATTTTCATATTATTTTAGTCATACATTTACCTTATACTAGTCCCTACCTTTAGTGCAAATATCATACTTTTATATACTACTTTAACTTCAAAAAAAAATAAAAAAAATAAATTCAACATGATTTGTACATATATACCTTTATGTAGTATTACTCATACATTTTTTGTGATTAGTTATACTTTTATATCAACATAGTCATATATTTATGTAGCATATATTACAATGTACAGTTAACATAACTAAAATTTATGATAACTTAACTAAAAGGTACGAAAAGTATAAATAGTAGTCTAAAAATATGTAATGGTATAGCTAAATATCCTAATTTCAGCGTAAAGTGTACATATATACATTTATGTTATATTAGTTATATATTTTTATCAACATAGTAATATCTTCATGTAATATATAAATATACATTTAACATACTAGAAGTATGAAAGGTATAAATGACTATATAAAAATATGCTAAGCTATAATAACTAAAAAGTCTAAAGGTAGGACTAACATAATATAAAGTAGAATTAACATAACATAAATATACAACTCCTGTGTCAAATTTTGTGTGGATTTAGGTGCACTCACCTAGGTGCATGACCCTACATGGAGCCGCATTATGATACATGGTGTTTTGGTCACAAGTGATAGAATGTTTATTGGGGCTATAATGTTAAGTTCAGCTTATTGTCCAGGTAAGCTTACTGAGCAGATGTTACTGTAGTGACCTTTTTGAGAGACATTATTAAATGGTTTGAACTTGTAGTGTTTTATGCAGTGGAAATTCTTTTATGTAAGTTTTTGAAAATATGTTTTGAAGAGTATGCAATATGATATATGATGCTTTAAGAGAGAGATATAAGCAAGATAAAAAACAAGTGATATACAGAGGTTCGAAAGTGGAGTAATCCTTCTACGTCCTCTCTACCTCTTCACACAGAGGGAACTTTGTTAGAGTAGTTGTTTTACACAGCCCTAGCTACTACAACTCAAAACTAACAAAGAGTAGCAAACTTTCCACACAAGTACTTGCCTACTGACCGCACTGTCGTGACGTGATAAAATTAAATAAAAATCCTTCCTAACCTAACTAACTAGTAGATAGGGCAAATCGGAGTCGATCCTACGAGGAGTGAAGATTTAATTATGCCACCTATGTTCAATTCAAGAAACAGAAAAGATGGGGGTTTTAGATTTGATTGGTAACTAACACTAAATTTAACTAAGAACCTAGAAAACAAATTAAACAAGAAATCAAAGGATGAAAAAGCATTTCAGTTAACAGTTCAGTTATTACCCAATATCAATTATGTCTTAATCAATGTTACACCCTCTCTCAGATTATCATGAAATTATCACCCCTAGTCTAACAACAAGCTCTGTTAAACCGAATCATCTCTTAAAATTAGTTAAATTAGGATAAGATCACTAATTAACCCTATTCAATTGAACAACCTAGAATAAGCTTTCTAGATTTAATTCATCAAATGCATTAATCACCAAGACGATAAGATGAACTAGACTCCAAATACACAAGCTCGATTTGATAATCTAGGATTATGCTACCCTAAAGATGCTCGACCTCTAGTTTACTACCAATGAAAATTAAACCACAACAATTAGGATTCATGATTTAAGATTCTAGCAATCAATTATCAAATACTTAACCTAGGTGATTAATCTAAATCAAGCATCAATAATCGAAATCATTCAACACAGATAGCATAATCAATTCAATCAAACATCGAGAAGGGGAAACTGAATTAATCAAAACATAAATAAATATATGGGTTCAGACATCCCTACAAACCGGAATTGAAGAATTATCCAAACATCTTTGAAATCGAATCCATAAATGTTGTAGCAAAATCCATAAGAAAAGAAACTAATCTAATAAAAGAATTCTCTCTCTAGAGTGGCTTGGAGAGAAAGAAAAGAATCATCTCCCCTTATATAAAAATCTTCCTTTTCAATATTGTTGGTCCCAAATATGGTGGCAGTAGGCTTTGGGGGGAGGGGGGATGAATAAGCCTACTCCGATTTCAAACTTTTCTTCTTTTCAGGAGGCTTTGGTAAGAAGTCAGTAACCTTTTGAGAGGTTACTGATCAGAGTTTATTGCGGAAGCTTCATCTCCTGTAAAGTCCAATTATGCAGGACATGCATCTAACATAGGATGTGCATGTAGATCAGTAAGCATAGATAGATGCATGGATATACAGAGGTTCGAAGGTGGAGTAATCCTTCTACATCCTCTCTGCCTCTTCTCAAGAGGGAACATTTGTTAAACTAGTTGATTTACATAGTCCTATCTATTACAACCCTCACTTAACAAGTAAGTAGCAAGCCTTCACACAGCTGCTTGCCTACTCTCTCAACTGACCCACACAGGATCCTAATCTACCCACCAAGGGTCCTCACTTTCTTCTTCAGAAAATGGAAAGCTCAGCAGGACTCGCTCCTCGCACTAAGCACTCCAAGACAGTCCTTAAAAGGTTTGTCTTCCTTTTTCTTCAACTGGTGGCACCAAGCTTAGACTTCTTTTGCAAGTTGATCTGCTGAAGCTTGCTGCCGGACTGACTGACTGAGCATGCGTCTCAGGGGATTGAGTGTTTGAGTTTTTCTTCTCTTTTTAACACTCTTTTCTTCTGTTTAATCTTCCCCGTCTCTTTTGCGCTTTCTTTTTTTGAGCCTTCTCTTTGTTGAGCTCTTCTATTTTCTTTTGCGCTTCTCTCTACGAGCTTGTAAATTCTGTTGTGCTTGCTTCTCTCTTTTCTTTTGCACGCTCTCTCTTTTTTCTTTTTGTCAGTCTTCTTCTTATTTATAAATTTGGAAATCTGCCCGTTGAAGGTAGGTAGACTTCCTAATCTATAAGTGTACTGCACTCCTGACACACGCTAGCTTTTCGCTTTCCACGTGTCTTTCTTCTGGTTGGCTTCTCTTCTCTTCTCTCCACCGATAATTTCTTCTTTCTACCGGTAAATTTTGAATTTCTTCCCATGCCTACTTTGTAGCTTCCTTCTCGCGCTTCACTCTGGAGCTTTCTTCTTCGGTTTGCTCCTTCAGGTGGCTTGAAGCTTCCGTAGCATGCTGCCCTGCAGTATGCTTTTGGCATGGTCTATCATGTAGCTTCATATCTGGTAGCTTGCTGTTTTTCTGCTTCAGCAAGTTTTCTTCCAGTAGCTTCCTGCAGTCATCAGTATCCTAATTAGTTTATCCGATTCTTTTCACTATTCTCTTCAGTATCCTTCCTTTGACACTTTTTCTGATCTTTCTTTCTTCTACATTAACTCTATTGCAGTAACCTCTCATAAGATTGGTTATGCTTTAGAGTTACTTTCTTAAGGTTTTGTCTCATCAAAACATACTTAACCGTTTCCAACAATTTCCCCCTTTTTGATGATGACAAAACCTTTGTAGAAGATCAAAAGAACATAACCACTCAAGCACTAAAAACAGACATATGATATATAAATATAAGTGCATACTGCTTTTCATCAAATCACATGTAAGTCAAAAAGAAAGGGCACAAGGAATGAACTTTTGAAGAATAAAAGAAATTTTATTTAGATAACACATTTACGATACAACACAGTAAGCAGAGTACAATAAACATCTTATCTAAACTTATTCTTCTTTTTTCTTGCTCTTTCCTTTCTTTCTTTTTCCCCTCTTGCTTGCTGCTGGCTTCTTTCTCTTTCTGCTTTCCTTCTTCCTCACTTGATGCAGGAACCTACTCCCAGTAGATTCTTTCTTCGGTTAGAGATGAGAGCTGAAAAAGGTGTGAGAAGCTATGCGAGAGAGAGAAGAAATTTGTTTGGAGGGGAACGTGAAAAGCAGAGAAGTTCAGACGACGCAGTAGCTTGCTGCTGCCTTTCCTTCTCCTTCAATCTCCACCGACTCCTCCAACTGTCCCTCCTTCTGACTCTTTCGCATGCAGAAGAGAATCCACCTCATAGAAGAGTTGGAATCTCTTTTCCCCCACCTCTGGAAGTCTTTTGATCTTCCATGACCCTTCGCAGTTCTTTCCCCCGTTTTGGCATCATCAATGAGCTGACGTTCTGGGGCTGCTGGAGAGGGGTCCTTAGCTCTATCCTCCTGCCTCGAGAAGAGAAACTTGTACAAGTTCTTGAGAAGTGAGGTGAAAGCTGAAAGTTAGAAGATCGAATCTTCTAAGAAAGGCTTGCTTAGCAAGTGTCAAGTGTGAGATGTGATTTATGGTGATTTGAGAGGTGCTTGTTTGATTATTTGCAGAGAATGTGTAGTGAGGAAGGAATAGAGAGAATGGTTTCCAACAATCGGGTGCCATGATGTACATACGAATGAGAGTGAGAGAGAAAGGATATTTGTATGCTTTAATGAAGAATAAGGAGTGCATGTATTTATAGAGTTGAGATACTACCTGTTGCAGTTAGATCTTTAAAGATATTCATTAACTACTTCGCCGGTTTCCAATAAAGATGTTGACAGTTTCCACAACTTTATTTCTTTTCTCCTGAAGTGTGTGGTCAACAGCTGGTTCTCCACCCTTAGATTCTTTTGATCAAACAGCTAAAAAATTTGTAGGGTTCTAAAAAGGTGGTCTATTTCTGGAAAGGTGATCCACTTTTTATGCGTGCACGTTACCAAAATAAATCTTTAGTAACTGCTCTGATTTGAGAGTTGTAACCTACAAGTGATCCCTTTATCCAATGACCTGATGATAAGTCCTGATGTCTAGTAACCTAGTATCTAGTTTATTGCTGTCTAGTATCCTGGTTTACAGTAACCTGGTGTTCAGTGATCTAGTGTCCAGTATCCTGGTGTTTAGCATCTTGGTACCCAGCGACCTAGTGTTTAGCGATCTAGTGTCCAACAACCTGGTATCTAGCATCCTGATATCTAGCGTCCTGTTATCCAGCGACCTAATATCTAGTTAGTCTGGTATCAGGCATCCTGATATACAGCGTCCTGTTATCCAGTGATCTAATATCCAATGTCCTGGTGTCTAGCGTTCTATTGTCAGAACTTTATCTTGTTCCTTGATATCAAGGAGTCTTTTCACATTGTTTAATGACTTGATGATAAGTACTCTGATGTCTAGTGACCTAGTATCTAGTAGCTCGGTGTCTAGTGTACTGGTGTGCAGCGACCTGATATTCAGCGACCTAGTATTCATCCATCTGGTGTCTAGCGTCCTGATTTTCAACATCTTATTATCCAGCAATCTGGTGTCTAGCGTCCTATAGTGAGAGCTTTGTCATGTCGTCAAATGTTCCCCCTTAATTTCGTAGCCTGTTTGTCTGGGATACCTGCAATAAAATTATTCTTGTATAGGTACTCATGCAAGTATGAGTCCTTCTGAGTTAGTCCTCTTACAGGAACTTATCCTTTCCTTACAGCCCATGGTTGCTGTAGGGAAATTTTGATTTCTGTAAGACTTTCGTTAGTAAGTATGTGAATGTGTGCAGGTGTTTACTTACTGGAACCTCTTTAGAGTATAGAAAAGGCAAAGCATGATACCAGTAAGGTAGACAATTTTCTTTCCCTTTTGGAGTTGCTGTTTTGCTTGGTTCCTTTAAGGAATGTCAATTTGTTGTAGACATTTTCAGCATACCCGTATTTGAGTTTTTCCAAGGATTTGACTCTTTTACCTCTGAATTACCTTGATTTGTACTAGAAGTTCCCCCTTACTTTATGATTCTCTCTTTTAAGATGTAGGGTCACTTTCAGTACTATTTTAGGTAATCCTTGAGGTTCGTATGATTAGGTGAAGCGTTCTTATTTGGAAATAAACTGTACAAGCTTCCCTTCTCATTTTCAAGTCAAGTGACCAAAATTTCAAGCCTGTTATCTTCAATCTTCTGAAGATTCTTTCACTTGACTTTCTTGATCTTTGATTTTTATGTGGGCCACTTGAGTTCTTTGACATGATAAGGGTGAGCAAGACCAAAAATAAAAGAGCAAATTAGAATGAGGTACCTAGTCATCACTGCAAAGAGTAGATCCTCTTTCATCTTTACATCCGTCTGGAGAGTGGTCTCTTTGATGGAGTGAGCTTCTCTTCTCGCTCTTTTGCTTGACATCCTCCACATCTTCTTCCAAGATTGCTTGCTTGCCTGTTGCTGTAGACTTGAAGATCTAGTATGGTCCATTCTTTCTAGCTTCGCTTTGTTTCAACTTCCTCTTCATGCTCACCAACGTGTCCTTTTTGTTGATCTGGTTCGTGTTAGTCTACTCCTTGATAAGTAGAAACTTGCTTCTTGTACACAATTTCCTTCTTTGTAGTCTGATCCTCGAGTAGCTTGCTGTTCACCAGCACCCTTTTTCCGAACAACTTTTCTACACAACTCAACTTTGATATTCTTTATCTTTAGCTGCTAGTTGTCTCACATCAATCATACCCTTTTTAATAGATGCAGTGAATTGATTTATGATGTGAAGGGGGGAGAGAGAGAGAGAGAGAGAGAGAGAGAAATTTTCATAGAGAGAGATTTTTCACAGATGGGATCTGGATTGATCGATTAGATCTTTTGCAAATCATCCAACCTTGCTCTGATACCACTTGTTGGTATCAGATAATACACGTTGGATGATTTATCCACCTGCTTTGATACCACTTGTTGGTCCCAAATATGGTGGCATTAGGCGTAGGGGGGTGAATAAGACTACTCCGATTTCAAACTTTTCTTCTTTTCAGGAGGCTTTGGTAGGAAGTCAGTAACCTTTTGAGAGGTTACTGATCAGAGTTTATTGCGGAAGCTTCCTCTCCTATAAAGACCAATTATGCAGGACATGCATCTAACATAGGATGTGCATGTAGATCAGTAAGCATAGATAGACGCATGGATATACAGAGGTTCGAAGGTGGAGTAATCCTTCTACATCCTCTCTGCCTCTTCTTAAGAGGGAACATTTGTTAAGCTAGTTGATTTACATAGCCCTATCTAATACAACCCCCACTTAACAAGTAAGTAGCAAGCCTTCACACAGCTGCTTGCCTACTCTCTCAACTGACCCACACAGGATCCTAATCTACCCACCAAGGTTCTCACTTTCTTCTTCAGAAAATGAAAAGCTTAGCAGGACTCGCTCCTCGTACTAAGCACTCCAAGACAGTCCTTAAAAGGTTTGTCTTCTTTTTTCTTCAACTGGTGGCAGTAAGCTTAAACTTCTTTTGCAGGTTGATCTGCTGAAGCTTGCTGCCGGACTGACTGACTGAGCATGCGTCTCAGGGGATTGAGTGTTTGAGCTTTTCTTCTCCTTTTCTTCTCTTTTTAACACTCTTTTCTTCTGTTTAATCTTTCCCCTCTCTTTTGCGCTTTCTTCTTTTGAGCCTTCTCTCTGTTGAGCTCTTCTCTTTTCTTTTGTGCTTCTCTATTTTCTGTTGAACTCTGTCGCAGTAACCTCTCCTAAGATTGGTTATGCTTTAGAGTTACTTTCTTAAGGTTTTGTCTCATCAAAACATACTTAACCTGTTTCCAACAAATATGATATGAGCCCTATTTCCTTGGCCCATGGTAAAGATTCTCAAGCCCATATCATTGGTCCATAGTAGAAATGGACTCTTCTTTGATCTTCATTACTTGGGCCTTGATCCATTTAACTCAATCAACTTCAAAATACTTCAAAAACTCCTACAATAATCGAGAAAATAAAACATGAAGTACCTTGAGTTCAAAAGCACATATAGGTACGAAAATAATGCATCCAATCAAATAAAAGATGATAAAAATCCAATTAAGTCAACAATAAAATGCACTAATTTTCTATCTATCAAATCCCCCCACACTTAAACCATTGCTTGTCCTCAAGCAACAAAGAATTAAAGCCCATGGGAGATCAAAAATGAAAGAGAGTATCGCTTGCTCAAATCCTTACTAACACTTATGGGAATTCGACTCATATTAAACAAAATGTACGCAAGCAAAAACACGTTGGACTAAATGGGATTATCTCAAGAAATCACAAGTATTGACAGGACATCAGAAATCAAAATTTTCTAGACAATTTATCAACTCACCCTTTCACCCATATCAATCAACACACTTCAACTCCTTTTACGATTTCCTTCATCTAGAACGAAATTCATTAAGACTTCATACATAATGAGTCACCCATTTTTCTCCAACTTTTTTCTTTTTCTTCTTTTTTTTTTTACTTTTCGTTTTCATTTTTTTTTCATAGACGATGATGACTTCTCGTCTTTTTTTTTTTTGGATGGGGTTGGCAGCTCCACACCACTCTTAGGTTAGTCCGTTTTCTGCGATTTTTTTTGCATTCTAACTTTCAAACGCGGACCCCTTAGAGTAGGCAGCTGATTCCACACCTCCATCATCTTTTTCAATCTCTTTTTTTTTTTTCAACTCATCATCTTTTCTCCATACCCCAAGTTTTTTTCCAATCAAGGAGTTCATAAAAAATGATCAAACTTTCACAAATTTTAATTTAGACTACTTCCATCAAGGAATTAAAAGCATATCTCAAGACACAAGTAAGCAAGCAAATCAATTCACCATCATAGATCAATTTTCAATCCAATATTATCCTTTCTAACAGTAATTTCCCAAGAAGACATTTAACAATTTTAACCAACAAAAAACAATGCTCAACAATACTTCATCCAACACAAATGAATTTCCAAAAATAAAATTAAGCAACACTCGAAACATCATTGCAAGCTCACTTACTCAAAACTTTTTATTTTTTCATTTTTTTCATTTTCCAATTTTTTTTATATATATGCAAATGCAAATGAAAATTAAACATGCTAAAACAAGTAAACGTGCAATCTAACTAAAAACAAAAAACAAATTACATGCAACTACATGAACCTAAATGCAACTACATGCAAGATATGCAATTTATTCCACACTTTCTCAATTATGCAACATTCCCCATCTCCCCACACTTGAATCTTGCTTATCCCCAATCAACTCAAATCACAACACAAAATAAAGATAACACAAGATCCAAACATGCAAAGAAATGAGAGAAAAAATAATAAGTATGAAATAGATGTCATCTGATCACCAAGGAGGTTTTGAAAGTGGTCTTCGAGAGGACGCATTAGAAACTACAATGTTTGTCCCTTCATTGAGCTTTCTCCTTTTTAAGGTTTTCAACTTTGGAAAATTGATGGGAAGTGCTTGAGAAGGTGTTTGGACATCATCTAATATGAATACTTCTTCAATGTGCTTCCTTTTGTCCTCCAAAATTGAGTACTTCAACAATTTGACATTGGCCAGCGGGGCATAATTCATTTCTTCATTGATTTTCAGAATTTTCTCTGCCTTTTTGAGCTCTTCTTTCGCTGCCCTTGCTAACCTGGAAGGGAAATTAATGAACCAAATTAATAGGACATTTTTTAGAAAATTCATTTTTTACCTGTGCAGATTCTGGAGTTTTGACAATGGATAATTGCTTCGACACTGGAGGCCCAATGTCTAACTGTTCGGCAGAATATTCATCTTCTTCATTTTTTAGAATTTCTGCAGGCTTTTTCGACTCTTCCAGCTGCTTCTCACTTGGTAAAATAGACTGTTCCTCCATATTGATGTATGATTCCATTTGTGGAAAACCAAATTGCCGTGAACTCATAGTCATCTTAAGAATAAGTCTTTGTGCTACTTTTAAAGTTACATCAGTTATCGATCCTCCACTTGCTGCATCAATCATGCCTCTCTCCACCCACGAAAGTCCTTCGTAAAAGTATTGAATTATGAGTGATTCAGATATTTGATGTTGTGGACAACTTGCCACCAGTCTTTCAAAATGCATCCAATACTCATAAAAAGTCTCTCCATGCATTTGCATTATATCATAAATCTTCTTCCGTATGTAGATTATCGAGATGGAGGAAAATATCTCTCTAAAAATAATCTCTCAATCTCGGCCCATGTGGTGACAGACTCTGACAAATAAAGCAACCAATCCTTTGCTGAGTCCTTCACTGAGAATATAAAAGCCCTCAACTTAATTTGATCGTCGGTCACTCTTGAGGGTTTCATACTTGAACAAACGAAATTAAATTCTTTCAAGAATCTATATGGGTCCTCATCTGCATAGCCATGAAAAGAAGGTAATAAGAGTATGAAATCATAGGTAAGCTCAAAATATGCATTCTCATCAAAATTAGGAAACTTAATGCAAAACGATTGAGGAGTAAATGCAGTAGCCAATTCCATCAACGTTTGATTTGCAGTCATTTCCCACTTTGATACAAATCCTCAACCTGCAAAAGATCCTCAAAAACACCAAAAATTTACAGAACACAAACTGCACAGAACGACACTGGAAGAATCAGGTCACATTGGGTGTGCAGTGTGAGAAACAGAGCAGAACAGAGCAGACTTGGAAATAGAAAAACTGAACCAAAATTCGAAAATTCAACCAGATTTTTTTTTATTTAAAAAAAAAGACACAAGATGGCACAATTAAATTCAAATCACTCCCCGGCAACAGCGCCAAAATTTGACCGCGCTGTCGTGACGCGATAAAATTAAATAAAAATTCTTCCTAACCTAACTAACTAGTAGATAGGGCAAGTCGGAGTCGATCTCACGAGGAGTGAAGATTTAATTATGCCACCTATGTTCGATTTAAGAAACAGAAAAGATGGGGATTTTAGATTTGATTGGTAACTAACACTAAAATTAACTAAGAACCTAGAAAACAAATTAAACAAGAAATCAAAGGATGGAAAACATTCCAGTTAACAGTTCAGTTATTACCAATATCAATTATGTCTTAATCAATGTTACAACCTCTCTCAGATTATCATGAAATTATCATCCCTAGTCTAATAACAAACTCTGTTAAACCGAATCGTCTCTTAAAATTAGTTAAACTAAAATAAGATCACTAATTAACCCTATTCAATTGAACAACCTAGAATAAGCTTTCTAGATTTAGTTCATCAAATGCATTAATCACCAAGACGTTAGGATGAACTAGACTCCAAATACACAAACTCGATTTGATAATTTAGGATTATGCTACCCTAGAGATGCACGACCTCTAGTTTACTACCAATGAAAATTAAACTACAACAATTAGGATTCATGATTTAAGATTCTAGTAATCAATTATCAAATACTTAACCTAGATGATCAATCTAAATAATTCATCAATAATCGAAATCATTCAACACAGATAGCATAATCAATTCAATCAAACATCGAGAAGGGGAAACTGAATTAATCAAAACATAAATAAATATATGGGTTCAAACATCTCTGCTAATCGGAATTGAATAATTATCTAAGCATCCTTGAAATCGAATCCATAAACGTTGTAGCAAAATCCATAAGAAAAGAACTAATCTAATAAAATAATTCTCTCTCTAGAGTGGCTTGGAGAGAAAGAAAAGAATAATCCCCCCCCATATAAAAATCTTCCATTTCAATATGATATGGACCCTATTTCCTTGACCCATGGTAAAGATTCTCAAGCCCATATCCTTGGTCCATAATAGAAATGGACTCTTCTTTGATTTTCATTACTTGGGTCTTGATCCATCTAACTCCTTCAACTCCAAAATACTTCAAAAACTCCTACAATAATCGAGAAAATAAAACATGAAGTACCTCGAGTTCAAAAACACATATATGTACAAAAATAATGCATCCAATCAAATAAAAGATGATAAAAATCCAATTAAGTCAACAATAAAATGCACCAATTTTCTACCTATCCCCTACTCGACCAATTGACCCACACAGGATCCTTACTCTTTTCTACAAAGAGCGAAAACTTAGCGGGAAACATTTCATAGCATTAAGCACTCCTAACTCAATCTAAAATTGAAAAATATATAAGATTTTTCTTCAATTGTTCTGCAGCAAGTTTTGAGAGTTAAGCTTTCTTGAAGGTTGCTTGCTGCTTAGATTAAGTGACTGAAACAATTTTCGATTTGCTTGAGTGATGAGAGCTTGAATTCGCGTATGAGAGTTGTAGTTTCAGTAGTTGCTTCAGTCTTTAATCTTCTCTATTATAGGATTGAAAATCTGCCCGTTGAAGGAGACAAATCTCCACCATTAATGCTCTTGATCTTCATTGTACAGATCATTAAATGCTTATAATCATCAGTAATCTTAATTGTACACATGTCTTCATTTGATTTGTATCATTCTTTTTGTCTGCACTGGTAACCTAGTATAATTCTCGTGCTGATCTGATTTATTCTTTAAGTATCATATGATCATGTTCCAGTTTGTCTTCTTAGGTTGCTTGGTTGACTTGATCTGCAGTATGCTCCAATTTTCAGCATCCTTGCAAGCCAGTATCCTGTTGTATCTTTGACTTAAGATTTTCAGCAACTTTACTTTTTTTGCTTCGAGCTACTTCCTTGCTGTAGAGTAGTATCCTTATTTGCTTGATATTCTTAGCTTGCAGTAACCTCCTGTACTTAGCAATTTTCACCGTTTATAGAATGTAAGAATTTTGCAAGTTTAGACAAGTAAGTCTATGCAGTAACATGCATGGTTTCTGTCTTATTAAATCTTACTAAATTAATTCTTAACATGATGTATAAAATCTTTGATGTTATTCTAGATCTTTCATTAATGTAATTTTTTTAATAAAATATCAAGAGGTCTTTTAATTACATTATATATATATATACACATATATGAAAATTTCTGTGAGATACGTATGATTAATTAAAGTTGAGTACAGAGCTTGATTACATATATATTATGGTAAAATGCGTCGTTTCCCTCTATGATTTGAAAATGTTGCGTCAGATCCCATTCTGTTAAAAGAATGACAACGTTTACACCTGTGATATGAAAAAGTGCACGAAATTCCTTATTCCTTCTAACTTAAGGAGAGCGTGTATCACTTGCACCCTTGTGCGACTTAGGCTTGAATTTGCTCACCTTTTGACTTGTCTATTGACTATAATACATTTTACATTGTATATAAGATGCTATTCATTAATTTCTTTCAATATCTAAAATAAACATAACCCCCATTTTTCACTCTGAATTTTTCTAAATTAATTAATTCTGTTATTTTTATTTATTATTTATTTTTCTATCTTGAATCTTGGTATATTTTTATGTGTAATATTTATTAAGTATTTTAAAATTATTTTTTATACATTTTTGAATATTTTTTTACAACTTTAATAGAAAAATGAAATTATGCTCAAAATATTTTCAATTGATTTTATTTTATTTTAAACTTAATATACATATAATATATTTCCAATAAATTTCAAAAATAATTTAGTCAATTTTGGAAATAATAAAATAAAATTTTAGAATTTAAAAAATTAAAATTGAAAAATTGTTCAAATCGATCTTTGCCCATTTTTCACTCTGAATTTTTCTAAATTAATTAATTCTGTTATTTTTATTTATTATTTATTTTTCTATCTTGAATCTTGGTATATTTTTATGTGTAATATTTATTAAGTATTTTAAAATTATTTTTTATACATTTTTGAATATTTTTTTACAACTTTAATAGAAAAATGAAATTATGCTCAAAATATTTTCAATTGATTTTATTTTATTTTAAACTTAATATACATATAATATATTTCCAATAAATTTCAAAAATAATTTAATCAATTTTGGAAATAATAAAATAAAATTTTAGAATTTAAAAAATTAAAATTGAAAAATTGTTCAAATCGATCTTTGAAAAAATTAATTAAATCTAAGAATTGTGAATCTACAATTTAAAAAATGAAACTTTACAAAATATATATATATATATATATATATATAAAATTTAACATTTAATTAGAAAAACCAATAGTTTTGCTTTAAGGTTTTAAATTATTATTAATTTGATAATATTCAAATATTAATGATAATTGAATGATATGTATTGTTTTTAATTGTGAAAAGATAACAGTTGTAAAGATAATGTTTAAAATGCAAACAATAAAATTTAAAAAAGATATGCATTATTCAATGTATAAGGGTATTGTTGAAAATTTTCTACAAAAGTTAACACGATTAACACTCATTTGATGGAGTGGAAGAATGTACAATATTTATTAAATTACAGGTGTAAATATTGTCATTTTTTTAATAGAAAGAGACCGACACACAATTTTCAAATCATAAGAGGGATTGAGACATTTAACCCTATATATTATTTCAAAATCGGGGAAAGCAAATTAATCTTCCTCACTATTCATACTGATTGTATTTTGTTAGCCTGTAATCAAAAGCCTCGTAACTATCAAAAGCCTCATATAACTAAGAAGAAGAAGAGCAACACTTCTATCAACATTTTTAAACGAAGAATTATATGATTCAGGAGATTGTAACTTACAATATTCAGAACTATGTTTGTTTGACTTGTAGAGATACAGTTTGTGCATATTTTGTATTTAACTATTTAATATAAAAAAATTGATTTTTTCAGTGGATCAGTGTATATTGGACTTGGATTTTGTAAGTTGCTAATAGATGTTAGACGTGGGTATATAATCCCATTAAACTAAAATATGCATTTGCCCGTTAGGAAATTGGAATCCAACGAGAAACCATTTTGGTATATCCGTAAGACGATCTTATATAAAATTTACTCGTCCCATTTGATATTTTTTTTTGGTAGCACTAGCAGTTAAGAAGGAGGCGTGAGTCGGATCTTTTGCATAGGTTCACGTGGCAGACATGGAACGTCCCCGCTTCTACGCTGCTCTCCCACCCATAAATCCCCACTTTTACTCTAATCTTTCCAGTGATCTCTCTCTCTCCTCCCTCTCTGTCTCTCTCTCTCTTCCTTCTTGTACAACCTTCCCCAACCACATGCGCTTTCCTTCAACAATTGCACCTTCAAGTGCCCACTGCAGTGAGTTTCACATGATCGGATTTTTTCTGCTGTCTCAGCAACAATTGCAGTAAGTTCAATTTCTGATCAATTATGAAAGTACTGACTCTTCCGCATTGTACTCTGTGGAGCAACGCCAATACCCCCCTCGTTCCCGCGCTTGGTGTCCGCCCGCGGTATAATCCACTTTACTATTTCCGTCCGAGTTTGGTGATTGCAGAGCCAACCGGTTTTGAATGGTTTCTCTCTCTTGAGTTATGATTGCAGTTGCAGGTCAAAGTCGAGTGAAAGAGCTTCCTTCTTAAAGAGTTCCCAGCAGAGAGTTTTGGGTGAAGTATGCAGCTCATCCATTTTTGAATTGTATATATATGAATTTTGAAATTTCGAGGATTGAGAATTGGTTGACTGATGTCTCAGGTTGGTCAAGAATTAAGTGGAAGTTATCGAATGAGTCAATGTGTGTTTGCAGCTCGAGGTGGTGAGCAGAGTCTAGTGATAGAGGTATGGCTATTGATGACTTCTTGTATGGTAGAATAATTTTTGCATATCCAATCTGGATGAATTTATTTCATAGGATTCACTTGAGAGAGTTTCTGGGGGAGATATATGTGCGTGGACTACTGAAACTACTCTTACTTAGTTCATTTGAGTTGAGGAGCATTTTAAAGTGTACATAGTTATTTTACTGCTTTTCATGTTTGTCTTAATTGCCAGATAGCATGGCTGTGCTGTGGGGATGTTATGACCAATTTACCCCATTTTACTTATATCTACAATGCAAATACAATTGGTATAACTATCTCAGGATAATTTCAGTTGTTCACGTTGTTAAATATTGTTTTTTCTGCTTGTTGCTCATGATTCCAGGAAGAAGCAAGCCAGAAGTCAGAGGGTCCACTGCAGGAAGTTTTGCCAGGTCAAGCGCATCCTTTAGGAGTGTCGGAGGTTGAAAATGGAATCAATTTTGCAATTTTCTCTCAAAATGCTACTGCTGTTACACTTTGTTTAGTTCTTCAAGCGAGGTTTGTATGCATCTTCTGCTAATACTGTTTATTAGAGTTTCAGTTTGGTTCAGGATGATCTTTGTTATCTCTTCTGCTTTATGTGTTGAAGTTCATTCTTATTTAGTGTCTTTTTGATATCAAATACATTTTCAGTAATATGATAATAATCTAAATGTTGAGATAGATATTCTAAGTTGTTTTATTTTCTTATTGTACGGATATCACAAAAAATTCCTCTTGTTTTATGTTCAAAATGTAAAAGATGAACAGAGTTTCAGATAGTTATAGTGTTTAGTTTATGACTTCTGAAGTTACTCTCAGCTTATGATCTGAAAGCATTGGAAGGTTTTGATTAATTCTCCTCATATTATTTCCATTTTCAGGGGTATACACTACAAACTTGATGAAGAGATGATAGAAGTTTCTCTGGACCCACGAGTTAATAAGACAGGAGATATATGGCACATATGTGTTAAGGTATCCATTTTTTGTTATCTATTGAAGTTAGTAAATTGGGTTAGATGATTTTTATGTTATCTCTACTCATCTTACCTTTTCATGAGAAAAGGAAAAAGTCAATAAAAGTCGTGATAAAAACCTCAAATCAATGGTTTCGAACAGGAACTAAGATAAAGCTAAAGCAATTACTCAGTTTTCCATAAAGTTGTCTTGTATGACTAGAGAGAGTAAGGGCCATAATGTTAGCATGTCGATGACAGTATGTTGGAGATATGCATGGGTTCGAATTGTAATATGCATAAAACTGAACCTAAGAGGCTGGTCTATGTGCACCTGTGTTTGTCAATTATATGAGTTGTCTCATGTCGAGTTCCTTTGGCAGAGGAAAGCTACTGTAAAATAAGGTTTTCAAAATTTCTGTTGGGTTTTGCTTCCACTTGGAGCTTTAGGCAGGTTCAAGGGGCTGGAAAAATTACAAGAAAGTATGTCATTAGTATCTGCATTCCATTTTGATTGCCTAAAATTGTCCTTATTTTAAATGATTAGATTTTTGGCATAAAGTTTTGCTAGTTGGGACTTTTAGAGCTTTAGCCAAAGCAGTGTTGCATTTCTCTGGGAGATACATTTTTTGGAGAGAAAGAACATCAAAAGTGAACTATGGTTTCTTTTAAGTTTGAATTCAGTTGTATGGTCACTCTCACAATCGTCTAGTACTCTTCAAATGCCCAAAGTTGTTTGATTTGGAAAAGGAAGTGGCTGTCCATTAGTAAGTCATAATAATTTTTGAGTTTATGGGTAATTCTAAACGTTATCTGTTGTGACCAATACTATTTGCTTGTTTTGTATTTGTTGTACCTATCTCCACTAATTTGCTACCGTACTTAGTTGCTTCTATCTTGCATTTTCATTCCTATGTTATTATGGTGTTGTATTTCCTACACTGTTCACTTCATGGGGCTTAATTGGTTCAGAAACTTGTATTTGTTAGGATTTGCCATGCAGCAATGTCTTATATGCCTACCGTATTGATGGCCCTCGAGATTGGCATCAAGGACATCGTTTTGATCATGGCAATATTTTACTTGATCCATATGCAAAGTTGATTGAAGGACGCAGAATATTTGGTGATGCCAGCAATAAGATGTCTAAATTTTTTGGGACATATGATTTTGATAGCTTGCCTTTTGACTGGGGAAATAACTATAAGTTTCCAAACATACATGAGGTAAGGTGAACTAAGCACCAAAATGATTTTACTGCAATATTGTGTATATGTTTAATTAAAGTTAGCTAAATATACCCTTTAAACAACTATTAAATTGTGACTGCATGCTTTAAATTTTTTATAATTTCAATTTCAATTTCAATTTCAATTTTTTGTTTTGTTTCACTTTGTACCCTTAAATTGAGGATATAGGAGGAGCATGTAAACTAATGTTGGCCTTAAAAGTATGATTCTTGACTAGCAGCTTCATTGGTTTGCATAACAGGTTTTTGAAATTAAAAGGATACAAGTTATGATTTCACCTGATTGATAATTGAAGCCATTACTTTAATGACGCCCAAATAGATTTTTTTTTTTTTGTTATCTCTTCAATACTTGTTAAGCTTATTTTTTGTAGGTTTTTAGGTTTGAGAGTGGGAAATGATGGGGATCAGTGTATGAAGTTGTTACTACATTGTACAAAGTCTCATTATTCTGAAACCATTGTAATTTTCTTGATGGCTGCTTAATAGTTTTATAAACCTATGACAGCAATCTCATAGTTGAAAGTAGTTGCAATGGCTGTTTGCAAATTGAAGGTCTTGAATCTTCCATTTTCCAATAGGAGCTGTGGCAGAGTCGATACTCATGTGAATTAGCTTGTAATGACAAGCAACCAGCAACATACACTGGAATGACTTTCATGGTTTTTTCATAAGGATAATATCCTACCAAAACTATTAGAGTAAATGCTTTTGAAATTGCTACTTACATGTACATCGTGAGGTTTGTTTTTCTCTGTTTCTTGTACAACTTTTGCATTTTGACTGCATAAACTATATCCTGGTTTTGCAGAAAGATCTTGTAATATATGAAATGAATGTCCGAGCCATTACAGCTGATGATTCTAGTGGGCTGGATCCGAAGATACGTGGCAGCTACCTTGCTGTGATAGAGAAGGTATTATTTGCATATTTTTGAGGTTTAAATGCTCTTTAATTATTCAGTCTCTACTGTCGCCTGACGTAGGTTGACTTCTGAATTTTATTTTTTTTTTGCACAAGTTTTAATGTTTTATGATTTTGCTTATCTTTATGTGTAGGATGCCTTTCTCATGGAAACATGTTTAACCTATGCACAATATCATTTCGGGGTTACCCAGATGAATGTTCTGTTTATAATGTTTTATACCCAATAAAATATTAATTATAGGTTGAGGAGTAGTTTGGAATGACATTCATTTATGAAGATGTTTTCTCCATGGGAAAATGATATGTACCCAGGGCAGAATATCTGTCAGTCTGCTTTGGATGTATTGTTTATCATGTGCTTTACTTAATAAAATATCTAATATAGATTCTGATATTTGTCTCACATGGATTCACTTGTGAAGATACCACATCTTTTGGAGCTTGGTGTCAATGCAGTTGAGCTGTTGCCTGTGTTTGAGTTTGATGAAATGGAACTACAGAGGCGCCCAAATCCAAGAGATCACTTGGTAAGTGTTGATGTGAGACTCCTTGGATAGATTTTATCCACTTTGTGGCTTCAATTAACAACTCTGGGGTCTAAATTATGTGAAGCTGCAGATTTGTCTTTCAAGGCTTTTGATTAGAGTTGTGACATATGCTTTGATATCTACATCTACTTAAAATTAATTGGGTTTGCTGTTTTAACTGTTTTTATATGCAAGATCAACACATGGGGTTATTCAACTATAAATTTCTTTGCACCTATGACTCGGTATGCAAGTAATGGCGGAGGACCAATTAATGCTTCCCGGGAATTTAAACAAATGGTCAAGGCATTTCATGATGCTGGAATTGAGGTATTGGTCTTAGTTTTTATAGTTTGCACTTTAAAATTTCTTTTTAATGCTTAACAGTAAATCTAAAGTTCTTGATCTGGCCTTGTTACTTTAATTATTCTCAGGTCATTTTGGATGTTGTTTATAATCATACAAATGAGGCTGATGATAAAAATCCCTATACTACTTCATTTCGTGGCATAGACAACAAGGTGATTTTCTTGTGATATAATAAGTGAATAAGTAACATTCTTTTGTCTCTTGACTATTTCTTCACCATATTCAGCATTATGTGTCATGTCAATTGTGTTGACTTGAAAATTACTTCAAAAATAGATCCATGTTTAAAATGGTTTCCCAGATGATGTTTATTTACATGTCTGGATTTGTTATATTGAAGATTTTTTTTTTTGCATACATGTCTACACCTATAACTTGTGTACAATGAATTTGACTGCTGAAATGGTTTAAGCTTTTGTTCATGATTTCAATAGCCAACAAATTTCCATATCCAATTCAATGTTGGAAAGTTGGTATTCTAAAAATCAGTACATTTAGACTTGTTTATGAGACCACTAATGCATATGGGATTCCGAAAAGTAATTTTTCCGATGCTTGTAGTCTTTGGATCTGTCTCTAGACATAGTGGTTGGCCTACCTGCTGTTAGAGTCTACTCTCAAGTTATACATTCTAATTATATTAACAAGAGTTATGGACATTTTCCCTGTTGTAACAAAAGATTATATGTGGGAGTTACTTATTTGTTCTAATCTAATTTGTAATGTGGTGATTTTTTAGGTCTACTATTTGCTGGACTTAGATAACAATGCCCAGTTGAAGAACTTCTCTGGTTGCGGTAACTTCATATAATTACTCTCCGTCTGCATTGCAGACATATGGCACTATGTTATATCATTTTTAAGATCGAGTGTTTTAATTCAATGTATCTGTTAATTATTCATGCATGGTTATTTGTGATTTCTTAGTATTTGTTATCATCAGTTTTACTAATCTGATTAATTAATGAACCATTTTTGTGATTAAAAGCATATATTTATGTGAACTGTGCCAATAGAACATGATTGACTGACCTACTCATCTTATATCAATGAAACCAGTGTACTTTTACGGATAGGAAGCAGGAACCTTTATGTAAATAATTTAGGGCCGCAAGCGAAGTACGACACCTATATGACACTTTTCTGACACCCTCCCAATATATTCAATATGTATGGTATACTTCATGGTGTTACTAGTGTGATTACATATCAACTAATTGATTTTACATTGATTTGGCATGAGATGCACCGGCATTTGCTGTTCTGCATAAAATGGCAACCAAACTTAGTCTGTTTGGTATGAGAATAGGGTTTTATATGAAACAAATTATAACAACTACAAAATATCTCCTTCATAGTTGTGACCAGTGATGATTCAAGTTGTTGATGAAAAAAAATATAAAATTAACGAGCTTTTGCAATCAAGAAAACTTTTCTTTGCTGTCATGGATGATTATGTCCATAGCTCTGATATTTAATCTGGTGTTTAGGTAATACGTTGAATTGTAACCATCCTGTTGTCATGGAATTAATACTTGACAGCTTAAGGCACTGGTATGTATATATTCTCTCCAATGATCTTATATCCTTTGTGAAGTTGTCTTGTATGGTGTTTTAATTGATTAATTTACCTTCCATTATTCAGATGTATGAAAGTAATTCCATATCACAGTTTCAATGAACATGCAGCCAATTTTTTTCCCTGTTTGTACTTTCTATATATCCATTGTTTGTCAGTTGATCAGGCATCTTAGAGCATGATTTAAACTGACGAAAAGTAAAATAAGCAAGTAGTGATCCTGATACCCACAATGGATGTCTTGTAAAAACTCTAATAACATTAGAGATGAAGTAATGGTCTAAGTAGATTTGCTGATTGATCGTGTCAACGTCGGCTAAGTTATTTATTTACAATCCACTGATAAAATCATTTGCATGATTTTCTTCATAAGTTTGTCCAGAAGCAGTACAGTGTCGCTTCTTTAACCCAAACACACTTGTAGCAGTCTCTAGTAGTATTTCTTGAATTTTTTTAATGTTCTCGATCATTTTAATGACAGAGTACATTCTGTTCTTCAGTTTATTTACTTCCGTATGGTCACTCTATTAGATGGAAATGATACGCTTTTTCGTTACCTTTTCTAGAACTCAAAATAATGTTCTTTTCCTTTTTCGTTCTGTTCTTCAGTTTATTTACTTCCGTATGGTCACTCTATTAGATGGAAATGATACGCTTTTTCGTTACCTTTTCTAGAACTCAAAATAATGTTCTTTTCCTTTTTTTTTTTTTCCTCAGCATACTGCTTTTGAATGGTTTTTTGGCTATTGCTTTTTTACTGATGTACTTTTCACTTTCTGTGATTGCCACTCTAATGGAAGGGTTACTGAATATCATGTGGATGGGTTCCGTTTTGACCTTGCAAGTGTGCTTTGTCGAGGAACTGATGGTTCTCCACTCAATGCTCCCCCATTGATAAAGGTAAGTCCTTACACCCTCAAATTGGAATTTGAATTGTTTGGTTGCTGAATATATCCTGGGTAACCTCAAGAAACCTTTTCTTTACCACCACCACCACCACCACTACTGCACTGCTTAAATGACTTGTAGCTTCACGAACACCTATGTATTCCTGACCATGCATTTGCTGTCATTATGCATTATAAACCTATACTAATCAAATCAACACAAGCCTGTTTTGCTCATTTTATATTGTTGTGAAAGGAGTCTTGGAGACATCTTTTAATGATGTTGATTTAACTTCATTTGGTCTCTACTTAATTGGAAATCAAAACAATTATGCATGGTATGCCTGACATACTCAGAGTCTTGGCATAGTTCCCTAACCCAATTAACCTTTGGTGTCCCTGTTTTTTCATATTTTCGGTTCTTCCTATTCTGTGATTCCAGATTCTTAATCTTAGTTGGGGCACCAAACTCTTTCCCCTGTACAGCTCAAGTCTATCTTCCACAAGCTGTAATTTGTTAAGTAGTGTTCATTGTCTTGTGGACTGAGTTAATGACATGCAATAAGATAGACCAAGGGTAATATACCAATGGAGTTCAGAAATATGGAAGGAAATCCATAGCCTAACTCCTGATATTTTGATAAGAAATGTGTCCTAAAAACTACTGATTTTGAAATTTGGTTTTATCAGGCCTCATTTTATTAGTTCAAATACTTTTGAACTATACACACAAGAATTTACACTGGAAATCATGGTTGAGAGACTGACTGTTTTACCTTGAGATGTTTGATCAGTTTATTCAAAGAATACTGAATTCTGAATTTTCAGTTTATCTCACTCTTTTGATGACAAAGGAGTTGCAAAAATTTAGTTGAGCTGGCTACAATATGTGCCAAATCTAGCAAGATTGCAGCACTTTGAGTGACTGTGGAGTTTATGATAATGTAACCCAGAAGATCTCTGATTATTTTGGGAAATGTGAACTTGTGATTGATGCATGGCTGACAATTACTAGCCGCCTTTTGTTTGGATTTGTTATATTTTATCACTAGTGTAAGTCCCGTGTATCACACAGTATTTAAATATTAATTACAAATTTTAAAAATTGTTATTTATAAATAAATTTAATTATTATTACCTTTCATTAATTTTTAATTTATTTAGTATGTAATTTAAATTTAATTGTACGAAAATTTTAATTATTAGTTATTGTAATTGCAAATATCAACTTTAATTAATATGTTTGTCTAAAATTTCATAATTTACAATCAATCATAATTATTAACATTTTCCTATTTAATTATTATTATCTCATAAAATGCATTATTACAATAAATTATAAATATTAAATGAATTGATTTAAAATTAAAATGTAATTAAATAGGATTAACCAGAGAGTGACATGTGTCACTCTTGGTTATTCCTTTAGTATAGATGTAGATTTTGAAATTTGTCTCAATTCACACAAGTGATTTGTTTTATTCTTCTGCATGCATGGTGTTGATTGTTTAAATGATGCAGGCGATAGCCAAAGATAATATCCTTTCAAGATGTAAGATCATTGCAGAACCTTGGGATTGTGGTGGCCTATATCTTGTTGGAAAATTTCCAAACTGGGATCGGTAATTTCTGCAAGTTTCTACTTTTTATATTTTGGCTGGAAACTTGTACACTGATGCAGCAATTGAAATATATAGGATCATCTTATATCATCCGCAAAGATATATAGATCAAGAATGCTTGGAACTGAATATTGTGCATGTAGTCTTCTTTATTGATTTCATTGATTTGCCACTACAACTTTCTCAAAGAGTAAACTTTAGATATTACAATTGACCTTTAACAAGTTACATATGAATCTTGAGCATGTTTATCAAATTATGTTTTGATGACTACAAGTTGGCATCTTTTGGTTAGATGGTGTTTTTTTCAATGTTGACTGGAGAACTCTTAACGAGTATATTCCATAGTTGAAAACATTTTTTCTCTTGTTATGACCTTTTATGTATTTTTCTCTAATTATATGTACTTGTATGAGAAGCTTTCTTGGGTTTTTGCTTGAATGGCTTTATGTCCTACTTTTTGCAATAAGAGGCTCAAAAATTTATTTTTGATCTTAAAAAATATCAATGTGCATTAGTATTTTAAGACCTGAGGAACCATAGATGTCTGGCCATTTGATTTTCCTCATCATTCTCTATTGATGTTTATGCCTACATGTTCATCAACACACATGAATACAAGCATAACCACATGAACCTTTGGTTTACAGGTGGGCTGAATGGAACGGGATTTACCGCGATGATGTTAGAAGATTTATAAAGGTACTGCAACTGCAGAAACTCTCACTTAGATGTTGACATTGAAATTCATTGGTTTTTCCAAGTTCAAAACTAAATTAAAGAGAAAAGATGAGTCCTACGGAAGCTTTTCCTTGAACATTATACAAAATGAGGGCAAATTGTTTCATCCAACTTTACTCATTTCTTGGGAATTTAGTATCTTAGTATTATACTGAATTAGTATAACTTTCAAGAGTATAATGTTGTTGGACCACAACTTATACGTTTTGAATCACTTTTCTCCTTACTGATTTTTTCCTTTTAGCAGTTATTTGCTTCCCCAATTCTTTTGAGAATTCATGTTGAATTTTCCATTTCACTATGAAATTATTTTATTGAGAAGATGGAGAAATACATTGAGACATTTTAATGTATATGCAAAATTACTTTCTTTCAATTAAATTTGTTTATTTGTAAGGTTTTGGATATATGCTTCATGATGGTGGTCATATGAACCATATGGATTGTGGGAACTCTAGAAGTTTTTAGCATCATTCTTTTATGCCTAATTGGTGTATGCCAACATGGTTCATGTATGACCTCTGTGGCTAAAATAGTAGGTTGCTTTTCTTGTTTAAATATTGTTGGACTATTTTAGAAGTTGAGTACTTTCTTTTGTCACTTCATCTTAACAATTGGTTTTAATTATTAATAGTGCATATCATTTGTATTGAGTAAATCGTTGTACTAAATGAACTATTTTTTTTATATTATTTATCTTCTTATCCAATCATTTCTGGCACATATGTTCAAGTTTTTACTGTAAGTATTTTATTGATAATGTATCTCCTATGAAAAAGGGAAACATTTATACATTGTGTTTGTAATTTTATCTATGTTTCTGAAAATTGTGTTAAACTTTGGATTCAATTTAGGGGGACACTGGTATGAAAGGAAGTTTTGCTACTAGGATTTCTGGTTCCGCTGATCTTTACCAAGTGAGTGTTTCTAATTCAGGCTCATGAGTTTTTCTTTCTCTTGTCATCTATGCTAATGAATATTCCGATGATGGTCTTTTTTATAAGATCTGTCCTGTATTCTGACTCAAGGACTTGATCCTTTGTTAGTAGATCTACCTTGTATGTGATCCTACCTTGTTGATCTTCTACTGGTTTGGTTGTGCAAGAAGATAGCTTTTCTTTCCTTTGATTGGTTCTTTTAAGAATAGATTTAGTTTTGCTATTGTTTTGGTACATGCACTGAGATGAACTATGCAATGTTCTTTCTCTTCAGCTAATAGATCTTATCTATTTTATACATGTATCATCTATCAATTAACAAAAAGATTATTTTGAGGAAAGCGCTCATAGTCTTAAAAAAAGCAGAGAACAGAAGATCTTATTCATATAGAGCACTATTTCTTCCCAGGTTCAAAGGGAAAGACATAAAGGGGCCGGCATTTCAAAAATATTTTAATCTTTATGTGTTTGCTTATGTTAGCTTCAAGTATGGATAATCTTTAGTTTAACATTAGTAAATTCTGGTTGTTGAAACCAAAATAAAGAACCATTAATCGGTTACGATGTATAATTATATACCATATGTGGTGCCGACTTTCCATACAGCAGCCCACACAATTTTCTTCGTGGTATCCTTTGATGTTAGATTAACCTTCCTGTGCTAAAAAAGTGCTCCTGACATCCATAAGTTTCTAGATTTGCTTCCAAGGTAAGGCTATCTAAGTGGTGTCTATCGATTAAGAGGTATTTAACACAAACCAAACCCTGGATTTTTGTCCATTTCATGGGCTATCTTTGATGCCTCCTGATGTTTTATCATGCAATTTATTTTGCAGAGCTCATTCTCCAATTTTCCGGTTTATAGTTTTTCCTCTGAAATTAGGATTAGTAGGATTCTGTACCGTTTTATATCTAATTTTTTCTTTCAATCTTCCAACTTGATTCTCACTTGAAACTGTCAGCATATCTGAAGCTGCTCATTTGACATCTCTTTCACTCTTCATTTCCAAAGACTCATCTAAAACATCATCTTTGAAAGATTTGACATTTCTGGAAAATTCGTCATCTAGTCCTCACCTTTTTCCATCTTAACTATGTCCGAGTTTGCATTTTTTGATAAAATTTTGAAATGTGTCACCGTACTGACTAAACTTTGGGGAAATTTCACTATATGGTAAATTTCATTATTCTGATCAAGTTCTCCAACCAACATGTGCTTCTCACGTACTTCTACACATTCGTGTGCTTGGAAAAATTGACTGGAATAGTGAAATTTACCAAATAGTTAAAATTCCGCAAAGTTTAGTCAGTATGGTGACACATTTTAAAATTTTTACCAAAAACTGTAAAATCGGGCATAGTTGAGATGAGAAAACATTTTTAACCTTATTAGATTGTTATTGCCTTCTCTAGTCTATTTGATCTGCCTACAAAGTCTTCTGACTTCAGCTATAAGGTATTTAATTCAGATTTGCCTTCTACCACCGCATAATAATTTTCAATGAAGTTTTTTGTTGAATCTTTCATCCATACCTTAGGATTCCAATTAAGGAAAGAAAATATTATAATTTGGATGAGGAAGGTTTTAATCTGCCCAAACATGCAACTGTAGAATGATGTTATCCTTTTCTGTCTAATCATGAATCGGAGTTCCATCTTCCAATAATAGTTGTCCAGGGCTCTATTTTTATGCATCAATTACAGTGGCAGCCTTAATTATACCACTCATTTAGTGTCATTGTGTTGTGTATTTATAATGTACTCATGGCTCTCCTATTAAGATTCTTTAGCTGTACTATATCATTAATTTATGTTATGCTTGTTTTTTTGAAGTGATCAAGTTAACAAAACTGCATTGTAATTTCTTAAAAAACATTTTATTATTCTATTTTATTTTATCCTATTCTGAGCTGTACTATATCATGTTTATTTTATACCTGTTTTTTTAAAGTGATCAAGTTAACAATACTGTATGGTAATTGCTTAGAAAACATTTTATTTTATTAAATAAAGGGAGACACATATTTTCTCAAGAACTAGCTATAGCGATTTGAACTTTAACATTGGTAGTAGAGTTTTTCTTTTTTTAAGTAAAATTGCTTTCTGGTTGGGTTTCATCTAACATATAGCATGACATTATTTTGGCTTCTTTTGGGCCTATGTATAGCAATTATATGTGATAAATTATCTTCCCTGTCATCTAATACTATAGAATTTTCTTTAAAATAAAGAATCAAACTTGATTGATTAAGGTATTCTGTGATTGTGCAGACACATGACTTTAAGATTCCTTTTGTCTTTAGGTTAATAAACGCAAGCCATATCATGGTATCAACTTTGTAATCGCTCATGATGGATTCACTCTATATGACCTTGTCTCTTACAATTTTAAGGTATTACATTCCAAAACGGTTTTCAATCAATTTGGTCAATTTGCGTATCAGCTCCATGTTTACTATATTCCATTTGCTGAAACTTTAGCACAATGATGCCAATGGAGAAGGTGGGAATGATGGATGCAATGACAATTTTAGCTGGAACTGTGGTTTTGAAGGTAGATCTGTACTCAATATTCTGAATTTTCCCTCCCCCCCCCCCCCCCCTCCCCCTCTTCTCTTTACTAACTAGTACTCATTAGTCAAATACTTTACCTTCAACATTTCATGGACATGTCCATATGATCTAGTTTTAATGATGTTCTTTGCACCCAAATACTGGACTTAGCATACTTTTATTTTGTCCACATCAGGAGAAACTAATGATACAAATATAAAGGCATTGCGTATGCGGCAAATAAAGAACTTTCATGTAGCACTAATGATATCCCAGGTAAACATATACAAATACTCCATGATATCTGGCCTTTTCTTATGAACCATCTTATACTTTTGTAAGAAATAGCAAATTCCTTGATCAAATTTAACCCTGACATATTTAATGGTATTTTAAGCTTCAAAACTTTTTGTTGAAACCTTTTCCTTCCAAATAGATTGTATTATCTTCTACTAGATAAAAGTTTCATGTGTTTTGTTTTGGGATTTTGTAGGGTAGGATTATAGTTAAGAGGCCATTTTCATATTGGGAATTGTAGAAAAAGTAGATGTTATATATTGGGAGTTGTAGAAATAGTAGATGCTTTTAATGCGAAATGTACAATAAGTAGGAAAAGTAGGATAGGATCATAGGATTTTGCAAACCCTTGTCCAAATCTGGATTGACCAAGTCCAGTCCAAACACCCCCCCCCCCCCCACCCCATGCAACGTAGTCTCAAGTTTAGATTCTATCTTTAAAAATGTCAGGAAAATATAACCTTCTTCTATTATAAAGTTGTGATCAAGACAAATTTCCTATAGTTTCTCTTCCAAGAACTTTGTAATTGTGATCATATATAGTAGTCTATTGCAGATTAACCAAAGATTAAGATATGAATTTGTTCAAGCTTGCATGGATCTAATATAGTTAATAATGTCAATCTGAGTGTGTGAGGAACTTTTCTTTGCCCTTAGACTGTATAAGATTTCAATAGAAACTCTGTTGATTGTCTTATGCTTTGGATTCTGCACAATTTTTACTAGGTGGCCTTTGACAGGAGAAGCACATGCTTTATGTTTAAATGTTTCCTTTCAGGAATTCGATCGTTCTTAGTTCCTTTTTGTATCTATCATTCTTTCTATTGTAATAGGAGCATGATATCCCAATATGACTCGTTTTCTTTGAGGCAAGGGTTTCCCTAAATTTAAACTTTAAACTTTATAACCTATTGTTAACAGTTGGAATTTTTATTGTCTAATTTGTGTAGGGAACTCCAATGATGCTAATGGGGGATGAATATGGCCATACTCGTTATGGAAACAATAACAGCTATGGACATGATAGTGCTCTTAATAATTTTCAGTGGGAGCAAGTATAACTATACTCATTCTTATTCTTTTCTTCGACCCTCTCTCTTTTTATGTATGTGTGTGTGTATGTATGCATGTACGTGTGTATGTATTACTTATAATTATATGTATCCTATTAACTAAAGATGACTTCAAATTTGGTGAGACAGTTGAAGGAGAAGAAGGATAATCTTTTCAGATTTTTCTCTGAGATGATCAAGTTTAGAAAGAGTCATCATGTTTTCGCTAGAGAAAATTTCATTGGCAAGGTAAAATTTTCATCTTTTCTTGCATGATTTATGGTTTGTTTTCTTGGGATAAGGATTTTTTAGTTATCATCTCTGTTTTTCTTTTTCTTTTTTTTGTATTGGCTAGAAATACATTTTCAGTGTATGATTCAGCTAGGAAACTCAACATTTTCTCTAAATCCATGAGATATCTTTAAGTGGAGTCTGGTCATACTCATAAATGTTCTTGTTCTCTTTTTTTCCCAGACATGTTAACAGTAAACTACTGGCTAATTACTTTATTCATCCCAAATAAAATGTCATCACTGAGTTCTTGAAAAGTCCTGATTGATATTAACAAAATTATGAAAGCTAAGTATGTCGTGTGAGAAGACAAAATCTGAGCGGATAATTTTCTTATGATGCTTAAGTATTTACAAATATTTTTCTTTGGTGAAAAATGTGTTCTTTGGTGAGGTAGAATGACTAGAAAGGTGTGGTAAAATATGCACATAGATATGGCTTTCAGTTCTTATAACAGAAGCAGACGTGCTCTTAGATATTCTAATAGTTGACATGCAAATATAATCATACTACAAAGTGTTGACAGTCAGAGCAGCTGGTGCTACTGTGAACTGCCTAAGAATGATGGTAAAGACCATGCTGAAGTTAACCTTTGTGGAGGTCCGTGCCCTTGCACCTGTTTTACTTGTTTTAGCTGTCATCAGAGACTGCCATCTGCAACATAGAAACAGTTATATGTGATGGCAAGATGGAAGTTAGAGCACATATCATTGTAGTGGAAATGACTGCAGTAGTTGGGAAATTAACCAAATAATAATTTCCTATTTGATAGGGTAAGGCTTTGTAGAAGAAATCCGTACTCATTTTCTGTTACAGATGTAACTTGATATACCAAGTAACAATTTTTAATAATGACTCTATAAAAATTTTATTAGTAAAATCCCTAATTTGTGGGAGTAAGTTTTTTTTTTTCCTTTTTGGCTTTTTCCAGATAAGGTTGCAAGCATGAAATATTTAATATAAACTAGTATATATGTTTTATTATATGGATTGTACTTCTTTCAGATTTCAATCTTGCACTTTCTTCATGCAGAATGACGTGACATGGCATGAGGATAATTGGGAAAATTACGAGAGTAGATTCCTCGCTTTTACGTAAGGAATATGACCTTTGCACCTCACAATACATCCTTAACTAATCTTAGCAAGTTAGTATTGTTTGATTTATACTTTGCACCATGAGATTGGTCATTTGTTAAACTATTGAGTCTGCTTCAAATTTTTTATAATTTATTAAAACAGCAACCTGGAATTCATACTCCTTTAGTTTGCTGGTATACAGATTCAGATATTAAATGAACAACCATCTGTTACTGGACTGTCAGGGAGTTTGAAAAGGTTTTTAATTATGTTTAGCTGCTTTCTTGTGATTCTGTGTGCAAGATCCATGAATCATAACATCCCTGAACAGATAAAGTGACCACTGGTTATGGCAAATATACAAACTGTTTTAAGTAATTGGTGAAGTTCATCTTCATTATCTTGTCACTCGCACATTCTTCTGCATCTTATACCCTTTTTGTCATATCCATTGGTAGTTCATGGTCCAAATTATTCGTTTGCATGTACTAGTGGAAATTGGGACTTGTCATATTACAATATTTCATGATATAATTGGGATTACTCACTTGAAAATTATACATCCAACAAATGATCGAAGATCTAAGAGAAGGGTATGTTAGATCCAACAAGGAATAGAACAACTTGTCAGTGTTTGAAGGTCTTAAGTGTGAAGGGTATTCACTGTGATTGGAGTCAGAGGTTCTAGGACATCTAATAATAAAGTTGGACTCGTCATGGTAGAGGAACATTTTCCATGTAATAGACTATTAGGTAGCCATTCTGAACCCAGTTCTTGAATTTGTTGGAAGTTTCACCAAAAGGACAAGAAATAAGGGTGTTACTGGTCAAGGGGTGCAATAATCGTATAACCTCAACAAAATCTCTCTCTCTCTCTCTCTCTCTCTCTCTCTCTCTCTCTCTCTCTCTCTCTCTCTCTCATGTATAAGCAAATGTGATGTTTCAGGCTTCATGGAGAAAATGGAGGTGATGTATATGTGGCATTCAATGCACATGACTACTTCATTAAAGCTTTAATACCCTCACCACCACAAAAAAGACGGTGGTATCGTGTGGTTAGTTTTCAAAACTCATCCTTATCCCTTTATTCCTAATGCCATAACATGATGGAATTGGAAACCTCCAAACTATCTTTGATCTTTTCAGTTAAATAATAGTATATTATATGCTTCCACTCTGTTTTAATTTCATACCGTGCTAATTGATTTGTATAATCTCTTATCTGGAATTGGCATAATAAGTACTTTTCTGCATATAATGTAGCTTCAATCTTTATTTCTACATCATGACAAATTTATTTCCCAACCAATTTTCCCTTAATATGTTTGGAGAACTTGGGATAAACATGCATCTTTCATCCTAATGAGGGTAACAAAAGAGTTAGTTTAAACTCCTGGTTACATATTATCAGCAATACATATTGACTAAATCTAGGTTAGTTCTCATTTTGCATCTCATTGTTGCATATGGAATCCGGGTAGAAAATTCTAGTTTTGAACAATGCATCACCAAGCTTTATTTTGTAAATTGAAAAAACCTAACATTTCTTTTTGTAAGAAGCTCAGAAGTTTATTCTGATGTCTCAACCTGGTTATTTCCTTCATTCTTATTCTTATTTAAAGTGGGGTCTTGTGGATTTGATCTATTTACCGAAAAATTAAAAAAGAGAAGAAAAAAAGAAGATAAACTACTATGTTCTGAAGTTACAAGATTCTCCCTTGTGAGGTTTGTATTCTTCTTAAAATCATCCTACTAATACTTGTGTAGTGTTCAATCACATTCAAAATCTATGTTAAACTCTAGAATAGAATTGGAGCAAAGCCATGATTAAACATGCTGTGTTTCCTCTTGGTTTGAGCAAATAGTTTGTTTTACATGATTCACCATCTGTCCAAAAGAAAGCCATGTTTGTGTAACTATGTTAGTTATATTAACTAGACTTCTATATGCGATTGAGGGAGTCTATTCTTTGATTTATTTTCCTAATTTGGCAAGTGTTACAACTTACTACAACTAATGAAGCTGTTTCCTTTTTCTTTTTAATGTGAATACATTCAGGTGGATACGAATCTAGAGTCCCCAAGTGACTTCGTTCCAGAAGGCGTACAAGGCGTGGAGGAAATATACAATATCTCCCCATACTCTTCTATAATTCTGGAAGCAAAGCCATAAAATGCACCTGCTACTTGTAAACGTTTAAATGTAGAATAGGTCATGTAAGAGGAGTTGGTTTCTTTTAAGACACAGAAGGTATGGTTAGCTGAAAAGGATCATCCCCGTAATAAGAGAAACGTTGTGCGTCGATCGCAAGGTTATATGAGTATTGTTTTTATCTATCAAACACTAAAATTCAGGATAGAATGATTTGAAATTCAGAATTTGAAAGAAGTAGAAGATTTGAAATCCACCAAAATGACTCTAAAATTAGTTCAAAATGAAAATCATGGATTCAAATTCATATGCGTCCAAACATTATCGGTGGATTTGCTACCATAGACTTCAAATCTCTCCTTAAATTACATATCCAAATGCATCCTTAGTGAAAGCACAAGGTCGGCCTTATTTATATCCAATTATGTTTACGTCGAATCATTTAAAATATATAAAGCTCGAAAGTAGCTGCTAATAATTGGATTGATTATAAAATAGTGCAGCAATGTAATACTTATCTAAAAGAGTGAGGCTCATGTGCAGTGTTATATGGATCTCTGCATCCTACACCACTCGACCCACCTGCGTGTGTGTATATATATATATATATATATATTAGAGTAGGACTAAGAGCAACACATTAATATTTAAGAGCATCACACATTCTAAAAGTACCACACACAATAAACAACATTTAAAATTATTTTTTTTGGGCACCACATTAATTTCCAATATTATCATAAACAAATAAAAAAAAACACTAAGTAATAAAAAAAAAAAACAGCAAAAAAAAAAAAAAAGTAAACAACAACAACCTATCGAAAACAACAAGCAACACACGATTCTTGAGGCCACAAATTCATTGGGTTCAAGTTCGTTTCTTCTTCACTTTTGTTTGGTTGATTTGTACGAAGGTCGGCTACAATGGCACCAAACTTCAGAGAGATGTTTGGGCATATAAATCTTTTGGGTAAGTCAATTTTAAACATTTTCTTTCGATTTTGCAATTGATTGAGCTGATCTTTGTAGAAATTTCTTTACTTATCTCTAGGGTTTCTTATGGGTTAGTGAATCTATAGTTTAATTTGATGAATTTGTATGTAAAAATGGTTGTTTTTGGGCGAATTAGTGGACAAATCGAAACTGTTTTTGGGTAAATATGGGCTCACGTTCGGCACTGGTCCACCGAACGAAAAACAGGTAAGTCGATCGGGGAAACCGAACACGCAGTATGGCAGGGCGATCGAAAGCGCTCAAGGTGCACGGCCGGGGCTACCGAACGCATTGCTGGGGTGTAGGGTCGGGTCGACCGAACACTCTGCTGGGGCGCACGGCCGGGTCGACCGAACAGTTTCCTTTGTTTTTAAAAACTTTGTCCAATTCGTTAATTTTTATGGTCCGTTGTCTTAATTATTTTTGTTTGTAATTCAGGTAAGACATATCTTAGGAAGAACAGACCAACGACTTCAGAAATGAGGCGTAGGAAATTGCTACGTGGTGAAGGTTCGGACATGCAAGAACGCACCCTATATGTGTTGTTCGGTCTAGAGCAAGAACTAGTTCCCGACATTCCAGACATTTTAGAAATTTCAGAAAAGGAGGATATTCCAGAAATTCCAGAAAATCCCGAAATCCCTGATGTAGAGGATATTCTTGAGGCCCATTATCCTGACTATGTCGAAGTGCTCGATCTTAATGTTGTAGAGCAACAAGTTGATGAGCAACCCGTGGTTGAGACTGAGGTACTTACAAAACCTTTTTCTCGGAGGCCCGATCGACCACCGTCTTTTACCTAGTTTTAAGACGCATGTGGCCGCGAAGATATGGTATGAGGAGGAGCGAGATATACTGAGGTGCTTATGTCATACAACCAATATGGAATCTTGGAAGTCCGATGGTGTCTTAAATCAGTGGTTTAGGATGCTCCGTCGTTGAAAAATCACCGATCTACGCTTCGTATCATATAAGAACCCAACAAGAACCTGATGTGCTTTTGTTGAGCATTGGCATCCGAAGACCAACAACTTTCATATGTTATTCGGTGAGATGACCTTAACACTGGATGATGTTATCTACATTACTGGACTTCCCATTATAGGATCTATTGTCCAACGAGAAGAAAGTGGCGAAACACAACTGGTCTGCTTCAACGATTGTTAGGGGTGATGCAGGATGATGCACTGGAGGCTGTGGCGGGAGTCGAGGGAGTTCTGTTAAGTTGGAGTGGTTGCGATTAATGTTTAGTGGCATGACAGCTTCTCCCGTTGAAGAGACGAGACTCTATGCTGCTAGGGCATACTTATTATTTGTGCTAGGTTGCACAATTTTCACCGATAAGAGCGGCACTAGAGTCGACACTAATATCCTTAGTCTATTGGAGAACGTCACCCGAGTTCACAAGTATGTTGGGGAGCCGCTGCACTAGCGTACTTGTATAGACAACTAGGGCTTGCATCTCAATACGGGGTGAAACAAATTAGTGGGTACGTGACATTTTTTGAGGTAATTTTTAACACTGTAAATGCAATTTTATTGGGTTTTCAATATGTTTATATCATTGACTTTCATTTTTTGTCCCCAGGCATGAATATACGAGTATTTTCCCATGACATGGCCGACACACAATGTCAATTATACACTGGGCAAACCTCTGGCATTGTGATGGGCCCAACAAGCCCCGTCTGAAGGTTCTCTCAATCATTTAATAGCTTGGAAGGAGATGTTAGATGCACGCGCACCGAATTTTGTAAGTTTATGTTTTACTATTGTCTCGTTATTAATAATGTTAATATACTTAGTGAAAGTTAATTTGATGAGATTCTATGATAATGGTTTAGGTTGTTTGAATTCCATTTGCGGGTGTTCGGGATGCATTTCCACGTCATAAAGTGACGTTCTATCATGAATGCATAAGATCATTTGATGTGGTCGAACCATACCACCATAACCGTGTATTGAGGCAGTTTTGACATGTTATGACAGTTCCTGAAGACCTGTTGGTTCCACTATCTATTCGACCAGGAAGCAGTGGTACACAATACAAGGTTGTGTTTGATGTTATGAGTTTGTACTTTCGGATGTGGAGCAGTCATGTACTAGCACATGAGGTATGAGGTAGGCTAGCTAGTCCACCTTGGGAATACACTCCCGATTACATGGATTGGTTCCGTATGGTTTCACATCTCTTTGTCCAGAATCCGGAGAGGATGTCCACTAGTGTAGGTGCTTCTCATTCTCAAGCTCAGCCTTGGGAAATGATTGAGAGGCAGGAGGGCATATTTGGCCGATTATAGAACGGTGGAATACACATGATCCAACCCTTTCCCTTGATTATGTGATGACTTACGTCACACGGGCATACGAGACCTTATCTTTAGATGACAATCATCCGACTAAACCTCAAGGACGTCGATCATCAAGTAGGTCTCGTAGATCTCGTAGGACATAGTTTATGTATGCGTTGATTCAATGACTGTTTGATATTTCTGGACATAGAGTATTTCCTGTGTTTGATGTTATACATTGCTCATTTGGTTATGTATTATACAATTTATTTGAATGTATGGTACGAGTTCTATTAATGGATGATTTGAATATCTTTAACAAATTACTATGAATTGTATTGTAATTCAATGACTGAAGCCGAGCGTAATTTGTATTGTTTAAGAAATTGAAATCTCGTAAAGTGTTAGAAAATAATTCAACGAACTTGCATCAGTTCGGTCAAGAGGACCGAACGATCTTGAGGTTGTTCGGTCACCCTTGCCAAACGGTTTGAAGGGCATTTGGTCGCCCTGGCTGACACGCATTTGGGGTGTTCAGTCACCTTGGTCGACAAGCATTTAAGGCATCCGGTTCAGTCAGCCGAACAACATGTGAGACGTTCGGTTGAGGCGTCTGAAAAGTCATTTTTTAAGTCAACTTGTTTTATCATTTCTCATTCAAATACGTCACTTTGTCTCGGTCAACTACTAACTCTCAAAATATGACGAATGTGTTAGTGAAAAAATGTATTTAATAATTACATAATTCAAAGCGTTCTTATTGAACACTAATTCAGTCACATAATAAGTACAAGAATCCAACAAATGTTACACAAATGTTCAAACATAAGTACACTAATCATCATCTAAACTAATGGTTTCCACACCGAACGAGTTGTTTTCACTTGCGACGATACCACTGTATTTTGCTATTTGTTGTTGGAAACTGACACCTCAACCAACAACGCATGGAAACCGACATGCAAACTACATATTTATAATAAGTGGAAACAAGTGCACCATCTATCAAATTAACCTTCAAATGGATAAACAAAAAAAAAAATCCCAATTAACAACAATAGAATATCCAATCAATTTGATCTATAAAGTATTTAGACCATGTAGTTTACCCGTATAAAGTGATTGTCACCAACAAGTATCATACACATGCAACGTGGGTTGATCGACACTTGTATTCTCAGTGGTAGAAATAGCACAATCATTTGAGGTGAAGTGTGAACTATCGTTATATTATATGCAGAAGCGGCAATATAGTATCACAAAGGGAACGTGAACCAGAAATCCTTGTCCCAAACCTCCGATATTAAACACTTAAAGGATTTCAATATTTCATCAACCGTATGCATATAGTTATACCAAACACTAGCGTACAAATCCTGATTGTTCTTCAACTCTTGAATTAGATAATTCCGAACTTAAGATCACGAATCCTCGCCCAAACCAAGTGCATCAGCAAGACACCGAAAACCACAATGACTATCGCCCTTCACATTCTTCGTACTAGATACAAAAGGATGCACACAGTTGGGCAACCCTCTAAGAATGGAAGATCCGAGGAAGTACGTAGTAGAACGACGTTGAACCGATTGTTTTTGCCTTTTATCCCTGAATTCACCCATTCTCCAGCTTGAGGAACACTTCCAAATATTATCTGATCTTGTGGAGAATTACTATCCTAGCTTGAAGGACTCGACATACTCAAAAGCATTTTTGTCATGTTTGGTATACTTAGCTAGATGGTTTTTAGCCTTGCTAGGACGACAACGAACGCACGTATGAACCTCGGGTTTATGCAATGAGGAGGTTTCTACGTTTGTTATCTCCTGCAGTCTTTTCAGTAGCAATAACCTCTGGGACTCATTCGCTTATGCAAACAACCCACTGACATCACCCACTGTCTCCGTCCGTCGATGCTTAGATCTGCAGCAACAATAACGTCAGTTTTACATGGTTCACAATCTAATTTTCTCCAGAACCTGTCAAGACTCTCAAGAGGGATAGGTTCGCCAACACGTAGCAATTCTGCAAGTTCATGCGCACAAGGAAGACCACATGTCTTTCTCAAGACATAACCACACAACAACGAATCTACACCAGCTGTGTTAACCCCCTTCATCTTCTCAAAGATCTTATGTATAGCTACATGTGACACCAACCCACAGATTATCTTGAAAATAGGAGACTTGTATTGATGATGCACTCTGTGTTGACTTTGTTCAAATGAAGCTTTGATTGTAGTGTGAGATATGATCAACACGTCATGTATCTTTTCTCAAGATAATTTAAAGTAGATTGGCTAGTACCAAGTTGTTTCTTCAACTTTGAATGCACACTCTCGGCCCTGTGTGAACATATCCAAATCGTATTATGAAAATATAGCACTATAAAAAATTTGATGAAAATATTCGTTAGCCAAGTTTAGTATATGTACCAACTACTTGTCGTGTTGTCATAATGCATGATATTATTAGGAATGGCAGCGCGGCGGGGTGGGGTCGGGGTAGCAATCCCCATCCCCCGTCCCCGCGTTCGTGGGGATTCCCAGTCCCCGTCCTCGACCCGTGAAATGGGGGAAAAACTGCCCCCGCCCCTGCCCCGCGGGGATCCCCGCCCCCGTAGAGATCCCACCACCCACCACCGTGGGGATTCCAGTGTTGTATGGATAAAGAAAAACAAGAATCTTGGCAAGTTAATGTTGCAACGAGTTAAAGAGCAGATCTAACAAGAACATCAATTGAAGAAACACAATGCATCAAGAAAAGTAGAGATCTTGATAGAGTCTTGATAGGTGAAAGAAGAGAAAGAGGGGGGGGGGGGGGAAACTAGTTTTGGATACCTTCAAATTCTTCCTCCACCCACAGAAACCTCGTCTCCCTCTCTCTTTCTCTCTCTCTGGATATCTGCTCTTTCTTTATTCAAGATTTCAAGTGATGAAATGCAGCTACAAATTGCAGAAAGAGTGGTGGATTTTCCTTCACCCTTGAGCACCGGCAGAGACGGTGGCGACAGCGACGACAAGTAGTCTTACTTGGGTCTTGAAGTCTGTCTCGTCTATTTCACAAGAAAAGGAAAATAATGTTTTTAATTATGATATATAATTATATATTAATAAATCATATATATATATATATATGTTTGTGGGTCCCCACAGGGAACAGGACGGGGATCCCCGTGGGGCGGGTAATACTGTCCCCGTCCTCGCCCCGCCCCGCCAGTCAGGGATAGAATTCTCCTCGTCCTCGTCACCATGGGGGATATATTTCGGAGAATCCCCACCCCGATCGGGTTGGATCCCCACGGGGAAGGGGAATCCTCGCCCTACTGCCATCCTTAGATATTATTCGTCCAGACCGACACAAATATCTCTTTATAAGGATCAAGCCAATTCAAATGACGTAATTAACGGTGTTTGGATAGTCAACGAAATCGTTCTTTAATATTCCAACGTACTCATTGAACTTCAGTTCATTTTCGGCAAGAATCAATGTATTCCATGAGTAATTAAATGACTCTCACTTCAGCTTGGAATGAAATTCTTTCTTACACTTAGTAAAAATGGTTTTACTAATATGCCATCAACACAACATATGTTTAGCATGGGGGAATGTAACTTCAGTCGCATTTATCAGAGCAATCTCACGATTATTGATAAAGACATGTGGCAAAAATGATTGATCCATCAATCATTTCAAAGTCGTAAGTGACAATATATAGTTCTCCTCACGCTCGGCCTCCAAATAAATGCATGCTATAGAAAAAGTGTTATATGTAGATGTGATGTCAACCACTTCCAATAGTGGCATCTTGTATCAATTTGCCTTGTATGTACTATCCATCAGCAACACGTTTGGAAAACACGCAACAACTCCACACTTGTCAGGTGAGCATAAAAAAAATCTTTCACCCTATCAGTTTTCTCGTATTTGTTGACAAGGTAATAATAATTGTGCAACTCCAATTTCTCCAATAAATATTGCATTTGAGATCGACCTCCATGCTCCACCATTCTATACTTATGACAAGCATTATAAATAGTCTTCAAAGTGGACGCATTCTGAACAAATGTCTCTTTCAGAGTATTTAGGATTTCCTTGGGTTTACACTTATTTTTGGACAAGTCTTCTGCAAAACGATCTTCAACCGGTGTTAGTTAACCGACATATGAATGACCCACCAAGTTCCGACCCATTGGATGGTTATGAATACCAAATACGACCGATGCTGACCATTGTCCCGACTCATTCAATTGAATAGCCCTTAAAAGAAATGGACAATCACACTTCTTTGTGGCTGTATTTCTGGAGCTTTTGTTTCCAATAATCTCTCCATAGTCAATTGAATGTAGTAAAGATTTTTGTTTTATTCGTACACGATAAACATCACCTCGTTCGCAACCCAAATCAACTCGAGGTCGACGACCTCTCTCACCACTGAGATCAGAGAGTACAACTAGTATTAATACCATATTTTGTCGATGTGCTACAATGTTTATCCATTTCATCATCAAACTCCGAAACTCAAATATTTAATCTGTCGTAAACTCAGCAGCAAAATCAATCTGCATATATTGAGGATCGTACGAATCCATCGGTTCTACAACATCCATTGAGTCTATGAAGCTTAGATTAGTAGAGTGTGAGATGCATTCCTGTTATAAATGAGTAAAGAACATCATAAGAACATAAAAAACAAGTTTGTATTTTTTGAACGTTGTTGTTCAGCCAAGATGACCGAACAACAATGAAAGTGGTCGGTCACCTCAACCGAACACTTGTGAAACCATTCAGTCAGTTTGACCGAACAATAATGAAAATGTTCGGCAGCTTGGATTGAACGCCTGCAGTAATGTTCGATTGGCATGGCTGAACACGTGAAGTAGTGTTCGGTCTGTGCTGGCTAAACGCGTGTGTTATGTGCGATTTCCACGAAAATGAAAAAACGAAACTTAATCCATCTACATTTAGGAGAAATCTTACATTAATATTGTTTGTCCCGAATGAATCTTCATCAGCCATTGTACGTTTCTTCACAAAATGATGGGGCAAATGGTGAAATTTTCAAGTATATTGATGAAATGTGTTGTAGTGTATTGGTGAAGAGAAGAAGAAAATGTAGGAAAAAGTGTTTTTTTGGGGGGTTGTATAATATATACATGGAGGGCATTTTAGTCTGTTAACATCTAATTAAATTATATTCAATAATTGTATGGTGTCCTTAGAAAATCGGTTGGTACCTATATATTATCCTCTATGTTTCTCTCCTCCAGAGCGTAACAATCTTCTTCTCACAAGTGTAATTAGTTGACTAGTTAGTTTTAACTTAATCTAATTTATAAATCACTTATTTTTTAAATGGTTATGAACAATTAATAACTAAATAATATCGTTATCAAGTAAAATAATTCACAATTATTTCTATACATAAGATGCATGAATTATGATCATGCAATTCGGGTCATATGACCCGTAAGGTGAATTTCATGGTCAAAATGCATCCCCCGCGCTGGCACGTGCTCCCAAAATCACGCTCAACCCTAGTTTTGCACTCTTATCTTTTTTAGTTATTTCGTCTAACTTTTTAATTATATTCACATAACCTTTTAGTGAAGTTCACTTTAATATTTTATAGAGTACTATAAAACTATATTACATTTTAAACGTTTATAATATAATAATATAATATTTACGTTACTATAATTTAAATTTATATTATAATAATATAACATTTATATTTTTCAAAGGTTATGATAGTTGTTATAAAAAAATTATATCAATATAATATAAATGTTAAGTTATAACAACATAAAAGTTTTCAAATTATATTACATGACTGAAAAAATTCTAAGTATACAACTTTAAGGTTTTATTAACTTTTAAATCTTTAAGTTGTAATAGTGTAACATTTATGCATAATTATACTAGTTTTTATGTGATATTAATATAACATTTATGTTATTTTTTAAATACATAAAAGTTATGATATTTATGTATAAATGTTATAACATAACTAAAGGTTAAATTCTATATATAAAAGAGAGGATTTGCAATTCTCAAGTGCCGACACATCAACATTTAAATTCATTTAGAAGTTGTCATGTGTAATCTCATTTAAATATGATATTATATGTGAAGAAATAAATATTATTAGAGAAACCTTAAATTGAACATAATATAACATAATTACATTAAAAATGACATTACATTAACATAAACCATAAAATTAGCATAATTAATTTTGTTGTTTAATTAGCAGAAGTAGTTTACTTGTTTAATTATATCAATTAGCCTAATTATTTTAGTTAATTTAATAAAAAATAATTTTTTTCAGAGATTACCGACGTAATTTTCTGTCAGTAATTTCGTTGGCAATGTGTAACTAATTTTAATTATTATCTTTTTGACGGAAAATTCTGTCAGTAAAGTTTTTCTTTTCTATCGATAATTTCATCAGCAAAATTACAATTTTTTGTAGTGATATATGCAATCAGTGTGAACATGACTATCTACAGAAACTCATTGAAACATGCCTTCAGAGGGGCACAACTCAACTTTCTGCATTTTCTGGAAAACAATATGTCTACTAATCTTAATGTTAAGTTGGTGATGGTTGTCCTTAAGATTATGATTCATGTTTCTTTTCTAAATCATAACTCATACTCATATCATTTATATTGTTATTGTTTTTTAATTTAATCAGCATTTTATTAAACTTAGGGATGATAATTGGCACGTTCGGGGATGGTATTGACAATACCATCCTCATACCAATTTGGCATATAAACTACCTCCCCGCTACCGTCCCCGCTTTGGGAATTTGGTACGGGAATGAAGATTCACCGTTCGGGGAACGGATTCCGCGAGGGGGATTCGGTCTCCCCAAACTTTTTTTCCTCAAAAAATAATTCTCAATCAATAAATATCAAAAAAATTCAAATATCATTAAATCATAGATCTAGTTTTTAAAGCCAAAGTATGAAATACATAATCAAAACAACAACCTAATCTAACAATATAACTTCATACAACTTAAAATATGCAATATTTATCTAAGAAGTTAAATTATTTATTAATTCAGAATGTTATGAAAAAAGTTAAAATTTTAGAATATTTATTAAGTCATATATATAAATATGTGTGTATTATAATAAGTAATAGTAAGCGGGGAACGGGGAATCCTCATTTCATATGAACGGGTCCGATTTCGGGGTCGGGGATTGGGTGGGGAGCTTAACTACCATCCCCATAATTTCTAGACGGGGATTCACCGTCACCGCCCCATTCACCGTTTTGATCAGGGAATCCACATCCCATTAATACTGGTACCCAACAGGGATGGTTCCCACAAGAAAATTGCCACCCCTATTTAAACTACCGAATATAATTTTCAAAATAAAAGAAATATAGAAAAATGTATTTTAAGTTGTTCATATTTTTTATAATTTTCAAAATAAAAGAAATATAAAAATGTATTTTTATGTTGTTCATATTTTTAATAAGGGTTAATTACATATAAAAGCATAAACTTAGAGTACAGTTCAATTACAACATGAACTTTTGATTATAACACAAAAAACATTCAACTTAACATTTGTTTTAATTTAGGACATGTTTTGATTTTTGGACGCCAATGGGTAATTAGGAGACCAAATTATATATGTTAATTGTCAATATGTAATTTTAAATGCAATCATCATCCAAATGTAAATTTATATGCTAACAACTAACTTATATAATTCGAACTCTATGTAAGCAATTGGAGCCCTGAAAAACCCAAACATGTCGCGAAACTGTCATCATCCACATGTAAATATATTTGTCAATAATTAACTTATACAATTTGAACTCTAAGTCAGCATGGAACCCGAAAAACTCTAATATGTCTGTAGAACCTAGCATTTATGCATGAAGATATGAATGCATGCAAACTAGGGTTTTCTGATTAAGAAAAACGAGTAGAAAAACAAAGAGAATTGTGTTTTATTAAGCAAGAAGTGGGTGACAGTAGAATATTTATATGTGTATACACATATCAGCTAGCAATCTAACAAATTCAGTTACAAAGATTCTAAAAGCTCACTAATACAATTGAGCTAAAAGTAAGCTAAGATAGATGAGGTGGATTAGTTGATGAGCTGGACATTTGAGCTGATGAGCTGGACACTTGATAATTCTTCATCCCCCCCCCCCCCCTCAAACTTGATCATCCCAAGCTTGGAAGAAAAAGTGATAAATTGGCTAGCTCCAAGAGATTTGGTGAAAAGGTCTGTTATTTGCAATTTAGAAGAAACATGAAGAAGATTTAAGAATCTTGTCTGGTAATGTGTTCGAACTAAATGACAATCAATATCTAAGTGTTTCGTTCTTTCATGGAAAACTGGATTCTGAGTAATATGGATAGTTGTTTTGTTGTCAAAATAAAGAGGAATAGGAGTTGCAATAAGAAGACCAAGATCAGAAGCAATATAGTTTATCCAAATCAATTCACATGTGGTACTTGCTAATGCTTTGTATTCAGCTTCAGCTGAACTTCTACTCACTGTAATTGTTTCTTAATTTTCCAGGATATCAAACAATCACCAAGATAAACACAATACCTGTTAATGACTTTCTAGTGTCAGAACATGAGCCCCAATTATCAGTATCACAATAAGCCTTAACATTGAATGAATCAGAGCAGGGATAAAATAGAATAGAGGAGATTGTACCCTTCAGATATTTTAGCAGATGAATGGCTTATTAAAGAACATTCTACACTCAAATCTTCTGGATAATATTTTAGGAGATTATGATTGATTGTATATTTAGTAGTTAGGATCTGATGTTATCTTTACTGTAAATATAACCAAGTGTATATCTATATAAAGGCAGCCAATATACTGAATAGAAAATGCAATGATTCTCACAAATATCTTTCTCTACATGGTATCAGACGTTCAGTAAAAGACTCCCACGAGCAAAAATTCCTACCTTCTTCATTCTGCCATCACTTTCTATGGCTACTACAACTCCAACCCAAACCTCCACTGCCATCATTCCTCTTACTACCCACCAACACCTTCCCATCAAACTCACTCCAACAAACTTCCCTGCCTGGCGAGCGCATCTCATTACTCTTCTCAATGGTCTCAACCTTATCCATAATCTCAACCCTCAATCCGCTCCTTCAACAGATTCTGATGGCTATCTTTCCTGGTTCCAACAAGATCAATTACTGGTAGCCATTCTTGGCTCCCTTTCTCCCGAGATTCATACCCTCGTCTCGACTGAATCCACTGTTGCTGCTGCCTGGACGACACTTTCACGCGTCTTCACTAGCTCTTCTCGCTCCCGAGTTTTCCAACTGAAGAAAGATCTCAGTCGTCTTAAACTCGGCTCACAGTCTGCCACCGAATTCCTTCAACAAGTGAAATCCAAGGTCGATAAGTTGGCGATCATCGATCATCCTCTTTCTGATGACAATGTCGCTCTTTATGTTCTAGAAGGACTTGGCCCAAACTATCGTGAGCTTACCTCCTTCATTCAGGCTCGTGACTCTCCGATCCCATTTGCTGAGTTACACAATAAGGTCGTAGCTCAGGAGTCGTATCTTCGCCAATTGGACACCACAAACTCTTTCCTATTTGCTACTGCCAATGTTCCAAATCACTCTGCCACTTCTTCTCAACACTCAAATAATGGCAGCCGTTTCTACCAGAACTCCCGTAACAACAACAGGGGTAGTAATTCCGGGGTGATCGTAACTTCCAAAATTGCAATCGCTACACTCGGAGTTTTAGTTATCGTAGTGGCTCCTACAACCGCGGTGGTCCTCCTCGCAACAACGTGAATGTGAGCTCCTCGCCCATTGTCTGTCAGCTTTGCGGATATTCAGACCACATTGCCCCATTCTGCCGGAAGTTCAACGCTATGGCCAATTTGGCTCAATCACCTACCACTCCTCCACAGTCCCACTCATGGCTCATGGATTCCGGTGCGTCGCACAATATTACATCGGACCTTCGCAACCTTTCAATCCACTCCGAATACGATGGGACTGAGGAAGTACGCTTGGCCGATGGTTCTGGACTCCCAATTCATAACACTGGTAATTTTATCTTATCATTTCCCTCTCAGGATTTTACTTTATCTCGTGTCTTACATGTTCCCGCTGCTCGACAAAACCTACTGTCTGTGCATCAGTTTATTACTGATAATAATGCTTCTTTGGAATTCTTTCCGTCACACTTTGTTGTTAAGGATCAAGCTACGGGGACAGCCCTCGCACACGGTCAGTGCAGTAATGGTGTTTATCATATCCGACCCCTGTCCTTTTACTTAAAGTCAGATCTCAACTTTGCTACTCTTGGTGTCCACACATCTGTTGCAACTTGGCATGCACGCTTGGGCCACCCCTTCATAAAGTCAAGCCGTGCAATTATTTCTCATTATAAATTACCAGTTTCAAGTAATTGTCGCAATTTGAGCAGTTTTTGTGATTCGTGTCATGTCTGTAAGACACATCAATTACCATTTTCTGAGACTTCTTTAGTTTCACGACATCCGCTGCATTATATTTACAGTGATGTTTGGGGTCCTGTTTCACCCTCTGTTGATGGTTTTCATTTTTATCTATTATTTGTCGATCATTATACCAAATACTGCTGGTTATTTCCTCTTCATAACAAGTCGCAGGTTGCCTCCGTCTTTCACCAATTTCGACTATTGGTTGAAAAGCAGTTCGACACAAAAATTAAAAATCTTTATAGTGATAATGGTGGTGAATTTGTTGCCTTGCGACGTTATCTAGTTTCCAATGGAATCTCATGGCTTACTACTGGCCCACATATACCACAACAGAACGGCACCACCGAACGACATCATCGGCATATTGTTGAGACAGGCCGAGCCTTGCTACATCATGCCAAACTCCCATCCACCTTCTGGTCTCATGCCTTTCAAACGGCGATTTACCTCATCAATCGCATGCCCTCTAGTGCTCTGCATGGGCGTAGTACGTTTGAATCTTTATTTCATCGCAAGCCAAATTATCTAAAGTTGCGTGTGTTCTGCTGTTTATGCTTCCCCTAGTTGAAACCATATACCTCGAGAAAGCTGGATTATCCTTCGCGACCGTGTGTTTTCATTGGCTATTCCACTAGTCAGAATGCCTACAAATGCTTGGATATTGCAGCTAATCGGGTGTATATCTCTTGTCATGTCAAATTCTCAGAGAATATGTTTCCCCTATAGTTGACTAATATTCCATCACCGCCGACACCGCCCGACTGTGCAAGCCCATTACTACTTATACCATCTTCTGCACCCCCCCTCGGCTGGACAACCACCCTCCAGCGGTTCAAGTCCTTCCATGCGTTCTACTGCCACCACTAATAGTCCCTCATCTACAACGCTGTTCCCCCTCTTGGCACAACCTGAGCCGATTCCTCAAGCCCCGGCAACCCGCTCTCACGGCATGATTACAAGAAGTCAACATGGGATCTTCAAGCCCAAAGTCTATAATGCCACTAAACATCCTTTACCAGATGATGTTGAGCCCACTTGTGTTTCTCAAGCTATCACTAACCCTCGTTGATGCATGGCCATGTCTGATGAGTTCACCGTGCTTCTTACACACGGTACTTGGGATCTTGTCATACCTCCTTCTGAAGCCAATATCATTGGGTGCAAATGGGTCTTTCGCATCAAACGAAAACCCGACGGCTCTATTGATAAATACAAAGCCTGATTAGTTGCAAAGGGCTTTTATCAACGGCCTGGGATTGACTATGACGAAACCTTTAGCCCGGTCGTCAAACCAGTCACTATTCGAAGTCTTTTATCCCTCTCACTCATGCACGGTTGGTCTCTGCGTCAGCTTGACATCAGCAACACATTTCTCCATGACACTCTCGCAAAACCAGTCTATATGAGTCAGCCTCCGGGTTTTCAGGACCCCTCTCGCCCAAACCATGTTTGTCGCATGTGTAAATCACTTTATGGTCTTCGCCAAGCTCCTCGAGCTTGGTATCATGCCCTCAGTTCAGCCCTTATCGCCTACGGTTTTGTTCAGTCTCTTGCTGATGCTTCACTCTTTACGCTCCATCGTGGGACTCTTTATTTGTTTGTTCTTGTTTATGTAGATGATCTCATTATAACGGGCTCCGATCCTTCTGCTGTTTCCGCTGCCATCGACCATCTAACCACTTGCTTTGCTGTCAAAGATTTGGGACACCTGTCCTACTTCCTCGGTGTTGAGGTTGCTACTTGTCGCGAAGGCCTCTTTCTCTTACAGCACAAATACATCATTGATTTACTTCGTCGCCATCACCTGGATGGTGTCAAATCTTTAAGTACTCCTATGACAGCTTGTTCATCTACTCATTCCATCACTACCATCGATCCTACTGAATATCGACGTGCTATTGGTGGCCTCCAGATCTCACACTAACACGGCCTGACATTGTCTTTACGGTCAATCACTTAGCTCAATTTATGTCTTCACCAAATACCACTCATTGGGCCACCGTCAAGCGATTGTTCTGTTACCTCAAAGGTACTCTTCACCATGGTCTCTTACTCTAAAAACCGACTGACTTGTCTATCACAACATTTTCTGACTCTGACTTTGGGGGTGACTCTACCGACGGCAAGTCGACCTCTGCCTACATCATATTTCTCGGCCCAAATCTTGTCTCTTGATGATCTCGTAAACAAACCGGCGTTGCTCGGTCTTCCACAAAAGCTGAGTATCGGGCACTTGCTTCTGCTGCTGCCGAAATTTGTTGGCTCAAACACCTATTTCGTGACCTTGGTATCCTATCTCACCTCACACCCAAACTCCTCTGTGATAACATCAGCGCCACCAAACTAGCCATACATCCTGTACTACATTCCCGTATGAAGCACATCTCTATTGATATTCATTTTGTTCACGATCTTATGGACAAAGGTTTACTCAAAGTTTCGCATGTTAGCACTCTTGATCAGCTGGCAGACATCCTCACCAAGTCACTTCCTCACACCCGGTTTGAACTGCTGCGATCCAAAATCTTTGTTGCCAATAGAACTTCGATTTTGTAGGGCATATTAAAGAACATTCTACACTCAAATCTTCTAGATAATATTTTAGGAGATTATGATTGATTGTATATTTAGTAGTTAGGATCTGATGTTATCTTTACTGTAAATATAACCAAGTGTATATCTGTATAAAGACAGTCAATATACTGAATAGAAAATGCAATGATTCTCACAAATATCTTTCTCTACATAGCTGAAGTTTAATGATTGATAGTTGGTGAGTGCAGAAATTGGCTCAACTGTTGCACTGAAGAAGTCCTTTGGTTCTCCATACCAAGAAAGAATTGAGCTTCACCTAAATCCTTGATGGTGAATTCCTTATGAAGAAAAGTCTTTAGTTGTCCAGAGTGTCCTTTGTCATATCCAGGAGGGATGTCGATATAATTTTCATCATCCAAATAGCCATGAAGAAAGACATTATTAATATCAATTTGAGCTAAAGGCCACTGCCTGAGTGTAGCTAATGCAATAAGCATTCTAACAGTAACAAGCTTAGCAACTGGTGCAAAACTATCAAAATAATCCCTTCCTTCAACTTGATCATATCCTTTAGCCACTAACCTTATTTTAAGTCTTTCAACAGAGCCATCTGACTTCAATTTAACCTTGTAAACCCACTTATATCCAATGGACTTCTTGTTAGGTGGAAGAGAGGTTAATTCCCAAGTGTTATTCTCCTCTAAAGTCTGTAGCTCCTTATTCATAGCTTTTTCCCCACTAAGGGTTAGATCTAGCTGAGCATAAGACTTAGGCTCAGAGATAATTGAAGCATTGAGTGATAATTCAGTAGTGGAAGATTGATTAACCACAAAATCCTGAAGATATGAAGGGGGAGCATGAGATCTGGAACTTCTTCTAAGTGTAGGAGTTGGCTGATTAGATGATGATGGAGATATAGGATTGAGAGAATCTGTAGATGTGAGTGGATCTGAATCAGCTTCTGAAAAGCGAATAGGAATCAAATTATCTGAATGAGGGAAAGTTCATTGAGTATAAGGGTAAATTGATTCAAGGAAAATCACATCTCTGGAAATAGAGACTTGATGAGTCTCAAGATTAAATAGTCTGTATCCTTTATGATCTGGAAGATATCCAATCATGATGTACTTGTATGCTCTGTCAGCAAACTTATCTCTATGTGGTAATATATTTGTCATGTAAGCCAAGCACCCAAAAGGTTTTATAAAATCATACTGGGGATAATCACCAAATAAAACTTCATAAGGAGAGCTCCAATGTAGTAAAGTTGTAGGTAATCTATTTATAATAAATGCAACAGTAAGAATACAGTAGGGCCAATGATAAGTTGGAACATGAGAGTCCTTCATTAAAGCCCTATCAACTTCCAAAAGATGTCTATGATTTCATCTCAACCATCCCATTCTGCTGAGGAGTGTAAACACAAGAGAATTGATGAGCAATACCATGCTCTGGAAGAAAATTCTTGCAATCTGTGCTGAGAAACTCATAACCATTGTCTGATCTAATGCACTTCACAGGTAAATCCAGTTTAGTAGAAATCATCTTGATGAAAACCTTTAGAAAAGATATAGTCTGTCCCTTATGTGAGAGCAAACAAATCCATGTAGCTCTAGAAAAATCATCCACAATGGTTAAGAAATAGGGAGTGTTGGTAATGCTAGGCTTGGAATAAGGGCCCCATATATCCACATGTAATAATTCCAGTGGCTAAGTGGAATGAATTGAGCTGGTAGGAAAAGATATCCTAGTTTGCTTAGATATATGACAAATATCACAAGAGTAAGGAGCATGTGAAGGAGGACAAATATGTTTGAGAAATTCCAGATGACTAAGAGTAGATGAAGAAGCATGTCCTAGACTTTTGTGCCATTGCTCAAACAAATCTAGAGAGTGAGAGCTAGTTAAAGAAAGATAAGCAAGGCTGAGGATGCATGATGTAAAGTTTCCCTGAAAGAACACCAGTAGCAAGAACTTTGTCTGTAGCACAATCAATGAGTTCACAATAAGTGTGGTAAAATGTAGCTCTCAATGACATGGACATGGACTAATTGAGATACATATAGAAGATTATATTTAAAAGAATGAATGAGGAAGACATCATTCAACACCAAAGAATTAGAGATAGCCACCTGACCAGTGTTTGAAACCAGCTTCATAAAACCATTAGGAAGACATACCTTGACTGGTGAAATTAAAGCTTTAATGCAAGTCGTTAGTTTATCATCACAACACATGTGCATTGTTGCTCCAGTATTAATAATCCAAGAGCCATTAGCAATAGGTTCTGGAATTGTGAAGACAAAATGAGAATCCATAAAATCCACCATGTGAGCAAATGAAGGAGCTGATTCTGAAGATTGCTCAGATTTAGGAACATAAGGTTTTGCTGCAAAACATTTAGCCACCTTCTACTGGATAAGATTGGTGATAGAGTTGGAATCAGGAATAGATGAAAGAGATGGAGCAGAATCAACCAGATGAGCTGCTGATTTAGAAGGAGTGCTAGAATCCTTTGATCTAGGGTACCAATCAGGATATCCTTTCAACTTAAAACAATCATAAATTGTATGGTCAGGAATTCCACAATGATCGCAAATAAGCTTTGTCTTCTCCTCTTTAGTTAAAAACTTCCTCTGATGAAAAGAAAAACCCATGCCTCTAGCAACAAAGGAAAAGACTCTGTCTTGAGTAGAACCTCTACCAGAAGAGAATTTAGGAGTATGTGAAAGTAAAGCTGAAGAATCCAAAGTATCAGGATATAAGGAATGAACTCTCCTCTATTTTTCAATTCTAAGAACCATAGAATATGCTCAATCCACATGAGGAAGAGGATCCATAATAAGAATTTGACTACAGATACTATCATATGAGTCATTCAGCCCCATTAGAAATTGAAGCAATTTGCCATTCATTGCAAAATATCTCAATCCTTAGAAGCAGCACAAGTGCAAATCGGCCGAGGCATAACTAGTGCTAATTCATTCCATAACTTGCTCAAATTAGTGTAATAGACAGCCACAAAAGAATTTCCTTGAGAAAAATTACTTATATCCCTCTGCAATTGGTAGAGCTGGGGACCATTACATTCACTAAATCGACTAACCAATGTGTTCTACAGATCAAAGCAGAATTGGCATAAATAAAAGCATCCGCAATATTTTTAGACAAGAAATTAAGAATCCAAGACCTAACCATGTCATCTACCCGTTCCCAATGTTCAATCGAAATACGATCTGAAGGCTTAGAAACAGTACCATTTATGAATTCAAGCTTATTCTTAGCAAGCAATTCAATTTGAATCGATCTACTCCATTTAAGAAAATTGTTGTCATCTAGCTTAGCAGTGACAAGACACATACCAGTAAAATCTGAATTAGTGAGGATGAGAGCATCGAATTCTCTATTTGAAGAGGAAGTAGAAGCATGACCAAAAATCGGCGGTGGAATCGGCGACACAGTGGAATTGAGCGTCGGTCATAGATCAGAAGTATGAGCGGAACGTGAGGCCATATCAAGCAATCAATATCAGATCAAAAACCATGAATTCGCAACTGATACCATGTAAAATCTAGCATTTATGCATGAAGATATGAATGCATGCAAACTAGGGTTTTCTGATTAAGAAGAACGAGTAGAAAAACAAATAGAATTATGTTTCATTAAGCAAGAAGAATGTGTACAGTAGAGTATTTATATGTGTATACACATATTAGCTAACAATCTAACAAATTCAGTTACAAAGATTCTAGAAGCTCACTAATACAATTGAGCTAAAAGTAAGCTAAGATAGATGAGATGGATTAGTTGATGAGCTGGACACTTGATAATTCTTCAATGTCCTTAATTGAAATAAATGTTAATTAGAATCAAAAATTGATGTTGCAATTGAAATTAAGTCTCGAGTTTATGTTTTTTATGTAATTAATCTTTCTAATAATAAATGATGTTTTGATTAATCCTTTTAATCTTTACAATGTCACCGAAATATTACAATATTGTATCCATATGTAAATACTAAACCGCACATTAGGCGGTTGTACCAATAGATTTGATTAACTGCAAAATGGTAAACTTGACTAAATTTTGGTGTAAAGAGTATAGCAACATAGGTGTTAGGGCAATCAGAAATGGTGGAACGCCGGCGACTCATCCTTCCCAATTTCCTTTCACCAGATATCTGCAAGGTTCTCTCTCTCTCTCTCTCTCTCTCTCTCTAATCTCTGCTTATTTATTTGCTGTTTGTATATATGTTTCTAGGAATTGGAGTTCATACACAAAAGCTGTTGCACAGTTGGGTACAGACCTAACGTCTTCTCAACCACTCTCTCTCATCTTATTGCCACCAACTCTGCTCATCTCATTATGCCCTTTGTTCCCATCCGAGGTCCTCATCTCTATTATTATCTTTGAATTCTCACTAAATCGACCTCCATTTCTGAATTCTGATGGTGGGTTCATTTGTAGAGAGGTTGAAGGAGAAAGTGGAGGAATTTTTTGGGTGTGAGTACGAATTGTGTGGAGTTCACTGGCCTCATTAGGTATAGTTATCAAGAACAACACCTATTTGTCAATGGATGCTCGAATTTCATGTAACAAAATTCTTATATTAAGGGGGAAAGGTCTTTAAGAATCCAAGAACTCTTAAATGTGAGGGCCTTATTTTACTAAAATCGGAAAACGTGAAAATTGATTTTAGATTAATCTGTAGTCTTCTTTTCCTTGTTCCGATTACCATCAAGAACATGTTTGAGGTCTTATGCCTTATCTGAAAAGAAGTCATCAAGTGATTCTTATCTTATGCCATTTATATTATAGCTGGTGCAAGGGAGCTAGCATTGGATGGCACAGTGATGACAACAGAGATCATCTCAAACAAAGGGATTTTTCGGTGTGTTACTTTACTTGTTAATGTGTTACTCATCTACATTTGGTTATTCGAAACCTTCTTGTGTTTCATGATATTCCTTTTCATTTATGAATTACTATTGTATGTTTATATTTAGTTCATGTTTCACCTAGTTCCTTATGAAGACAATTAAGTTTCATAAAGCTACTGAGGAAGTACATATGTTGAGTTTGGATAATGGAGTGGAATTGCTTTTCAGATGCCCTATTATGTCTGGTACTCTCCTTGCATCTATCTACTAAGATTAATTTGAACATCATAGGTGGCATTGAAGAGTATAAATCCCTACAAATAGTTGTAAGATTAAGAATTATTTGACACTTTTATCGTACCCTACTAATTACCCTGGGTAACTGTTTTGCTGCGGCACAAATATACTCCCTCCTTGAAATTTTATAGCTTCTCTTTTTCAATCAGTCATGGAACTTATATAACAATTTAAAATGTGAAAATGTTTGTGTACTTTTACTAAATTGCTATGGCACTTGAAAAATAGTTGATGCTAGTTGGTGGTCACGTCATTATGGTCTGCCTTTTTGTTTTGCTCTGATAACCATTTTTCAATTTAGGATATTGAGCTTCATTACTAGATGCTGCAGTTCTGTGTTTGGTAAATTTGGGAATCTACCTGATAGTTATCTTACTCTATCTGGTTGAAGGCTGTTTGCTATTTAAATAATTATGAGGTGGATTTCCGTGGAGGTTTATTTCACTTTCAGGATGGGGAACCCTCAACTATTGCACCCAAGGCTGGGGTAAGAAATTTTCTCAATACATATGACTAATCATAAAATCTTATAAGTGAATTTTATTCTTTAACTGTTTTTAGGCAGAGATGATTTTCGTGACCTCTCTTCTGTTGTAAAGCAGAACTGAACACAAGTCGTGCAGTCTACTTTTTGTGCTCTTTTGAAGCAACAATCTGGTATTTTAGGAAGAAGTATGGTCATGTGTTCAGTGCTTTTACTAGACTTGTGGAATATCATGTTAAAGTAGTGGTTGATGAGCCAAAGACTTTGCCTAGTACTCACTCTTATACACGGATCATCTGATATCTGATTATGTTAATTGCAATACGCTTTTTTATTTTTTCTCTGATATAGTTTTTTTATGAATGATAGGTAAAGAGCAGGTAAGTAGAACTATATATAAGATTATTGATTTAATGATCAAAAAGTTGCACCAGAATGATTCCCATCAGCAAAAGGTTGCCAACTAAACACCGAATACAAAATAAATTTTCTGCCTGCTTCAATGCGTGGCCAACTTCCATTATTAATATGATATTATTTTTAATATCATGCCCTTAAATTAAGCTAGTAAATGCAAGTAGTCATACCCCAAGATTTAACCTTGTAAACTGCTGAAACTATTCTCTAAAATTAAGCTAGTAATATGCATGCTAGGACTTATTTTGTTGCCCCTTTTCTTTCCTACCATTTTCAACTGATTCGAGTTGCTTCTTAACAGGATGCTATAATATACACGGCAGATGACAAAAACGTCCATTCTGTTAGCGAGGTAGCTTATCCATTTATTATACTCTCTCTCTCTGACTAGATCTAGTTGGCATCTTATCTAACTCACGTTTTAGCTTGTAAGTGTATGTAGCCTTGAAATATCTAATTCTAAAATGTCTTTTCAGGCTTAACTGTCACTTACTCTTGACTAATGTTAACTTTCATCTCTCATCCCATTTAGAGCTTAATCCCATATAGGATTTTCCTTTTTAGGTTATTATTACATATGTATATTTATTACAACCAGGTAAGTGAAGGATAGAGAATTTCTTGTTCGTGACTATCATGCAAATTTTGTATTCTTTTATGATTTTACCTTTTGTCTTCATTTTTTTATTTGTTAAGTGTAAATGGACATTATTAACAGATAACTGAAGGAGAAAGAATAACCCTTGCTATGTGGTTCAGCCGGGATGCATCTCATGACGAGGATGCTAAACTTCTAAAATCTCTCTCCGACTATTCACTAAGCAGCCATATTAGCTCAACTGCTTCATATTTTCCCATGCTAGCATCAACCAATATGTATTGGTTTCCTCCTGAAGAAGCCTCGAGATTTCAGTCAGGGTTTTGTATATGCTATGCAAGATTACATGTTCTTGGATTCGACATTTATTCCTCTGACAAAGAATGTCAACCATTCGCAAGAGATTCATCTCACGACATGTTGAAATTATTGGAGAAGCCACTATATTTGGCACGTGGAGATGAGCTATTCTCATGGGAATTTGTCAACATACTGCATGCTGTTCAGGTATCTACTGATCCTGAATCATTCGGAAATTTTAAGATTTGCAAATGAGAACTTTTGTTGTGAAACAGGTGGTTCAGTTTAACTATTGGAAGGCATTGGAGTTGGAGGCAGATGAACTAAAGGGGCCATCTATCGATATATCACCTTTATCTGAATCACAGAGACCAAAAATCAATTGCTTAAGAGAGATGCTTTTGAAAGATTCTCAACTCGCTGAAACTCTTCTCGGACACACTGTTGGGACGAGCTTGCGAATGCCGGTTAGTAGGTTTAGATTTTCTGCTGTAGTTTCTGAGTGGGAAGATTATAGCTTAAATCTGCTAAAAGAAATGATTATGAGGCTACCATATTGGAGAACTCATCAATCTATTTTCTCTGTTGTCAATCTAGACTGAGATTCTATTTTAAGTTCTTGTATATCAGGCTTTTATTTTGGAAAATCGCCATTGTTCTTGAGCATTTTCAACGATTATCTGAAGTTATGTTTGGATTTAGTGATTTGAAATGAATGTAGTTCAAATCCACTCCGATTTGAGTGTATCCAAATTCATTGAAATTGTTCTAGATCAGCTCAAATTGATTGAGAGTAATACTAACTACCACCAAGCAAGAAGACAAAGAATGAGTGAGGAGAATAAAATATAATATGTGATAGCGAAGGAAAAATTTGTGAAAGAGAATAAAATATAATAGGGATTTTCTAGTTTCTTTCATAAAACGTTAATCATAAAAACTTAGTTTGTGAGATTGCCTCACCCTTAATGGGATTGTGCACAATTGTGTTCAGGACATTGTCGACCGTGCATGACCAAAAAAAAAATCATATTCTTGTAATTCTAAAAAAGATGTATATATGTAACTAAAAAACATATACTCATGTTGTACATAGTTGATTGTTTTCCGAGATATGACTATACATGAGCATACCCCTACTATGTCCTAAAACATGATTGTATATGATTTATAACGCATAACGACAGTTGCACAGACTTTTATTAAAAAAAGTTATATGCTACTCAAATCCTATTATAGTCTTAATCCAAATCAAATTTCATAAATCAAGCTTGAGTAAGTCTTTTGTGAATCAGGTGCATGGATCTCACCCGGGTCGGATCCGGGTCAGGGGGGACCGCATTCTTTTTTTTTTTCGCTCATGATTTTTGAAAAAAATCACATATCAATAATATATGTTAGACATACCTTTACGTTATGTTAGACATACCTTTAAGTTATGTTAAACATACCAGTTCTGTCCAAATTCCATGTCTTGTCTTTTTTTGGCTTGATTTTTGAATTTTGGCACATATCATTACGTTATGTTAGACATACATTTACGTTGTGTTAGACATATTTTTATGTATACTTAAACATATCTTTGTATATGTTAGACATACCTTTATATATAGTTAAGCATATCTTTATATATGTTAGACATACCTTTGTATATAGTTAGACCTACCTACACATGGTTGGTCTAACTATATACAAAGGTTGGTTTAACTATATACAAAGGTTGGTTTATTGGAGCGAATTTTGGGTGAGCTTCAGCACAAGTGTTCAGCGCGTGGGAGCGCGTGCATGCACGTGGGAGGCGCGTTTTGGGCGCGTGAATGGATCGACTCGGTTGCACGGATCCCAGATCCATGCAATCGGTGCATAAAAGTTTTTGCCATCAAGCTTTGATCTAAGTTATTAATTATGGACTAACTCATATTACATATTTAGATGGTCAAGAGTTCTACTTCATTTCTCACCCTTTTTTAATCTTGTTCTTCAACAACTCTTATCTCACCACAAAAAAAAAAAAAAAATCCCTCTTTACAAATTTTCATTGATTTTAAAAATATCCGATCAAATTCTCCATCACATATTATATGTACAAATTGTTATATCATTTATTAGCACGTAAAAAAATAATGACATAAAGTATGACGTCAAAATGTAACAGAAATTAGAAGACACAAAATAGGCGAATTAACATAAGCCAGTTGGCTCTCTCTCTCTCTCTCTCTCTCTAAATCGTTGCGTATAATGGCGGGACATTAATTTCTCTATATATTGACAGAGCCTTCAAGTTTCAAATGAAGTAGTGGCCATCTTCTATATATTTTATTGCGAAACCTACTATCTTTCTCTCTCATCGATCTCAGCTAAAAGTTGTTAAGAGAGATGGGTCATAATAAGGCTATGATGGTGAGGATGATTGTATTAGTAACTGGGATGGTTTTAATATATGTTAATAATGGAGAGCTTCAACGTTATCAACACCCCATCAAAGCCCACCACTCCCTTACTGCTTTGGTGGTCGGAGATTGGGGAAGAAAGGGCAACTACAATCAGTCCAGAATTGCTTATCAGGTATGACGTGTATATATACTTATCGTAATTTATGTCTTGTATGTTCATATTTTTACCATCAATTTTAAATGATGTGTTTTAGTTTTGATTCTTTGATTATGTAATGTCAATTTTTGTCTACGTAGACGTTGAACTTGCAGACGCCAACATTCCGATGTTCATGTAGACAAAAACTGAAATTTCGCAAAAAAAGAATCATATTAAATTTTGAAAAAAATATGTTTAAGAGAAGTAGAACCGAAATAAACAAAAGTAAAACCAGTGATAAAGTGAATAAAAATCTAAATTATAAGAAGAGAATTGCGCAGCTTTAAATTAGAATTTTTGTCTATGTGGACGCTGGGGTTTAGGTCCTAGAGTTTTCAATTCTCGTGTCTATATAGATAGAAGTTTACATTTTGTGGAAAAACAGACTAAAATTTGGAAGAAAAAAACAAAATGATAGTTAAAGAAAGAAAAATAAATATGTGAAATTGATGGTAAAACAGTAGACAGACAAGACAAAAATAGAGATTTTCTGACATTATGGAATTAAATTAAAACTATCAATTTTAGTACAAAAATAGAGATTTTCTGAAATTATGGTATTAAATTAAAACTATCAATTTTAGTACCATGTAAAAAAAAAAAAAATCATTTTTTTATATCAAATTTCATAAAAATCTCATGAAATTTGACAAACGACCACTAGTGTCCTCGGAGTTTCGAATTTTTACACATGATGAATTTCACAAAACACCTTTCACACTACACCAATCATCACGTTTCATATATCAATGGACAAATAAATAAAATCAATCATTTTGAGTTATAAAAAAAAAAAAATAGATATTTTTTATAACTTTACAAAATTACTTTCGAAAAAGCTCATTTTTAACAGAATGTAAATTAGATCTAATCTTATTATGAAATCAAAGAGAGAAAATTTTCAACTATCTATATCCGTGTAAGTATTCACGCCACTCCAACTAGACCCATTTAATTTGTGAGGACTCGTAGATAAATTTTAAATAGAAAAAATTTATGTGCATCATTTTTTGATTTTTTTCGATTTGATCATTATATTATGAATGTGTGACCTTTGAGCAACACTTGTGTGCTTCGGGGGCACGGTGCCCCCAACTTGACCATCATATGGTGTTACATATATACTCTACAAGTATCACATGTATACTCTTATATACATGTGATACTTGTAGAGTATATGTGTAACACCAAGAAACGTAACACCATAGAAGTTAAGAGTATATATATATAAGACCTGAAGAGCGTGTGTATAATACTCACATCCGTGCCCCTATGTGCCCCATTGGTATATAAATTTTTCCCTTTCTGTTATGATACTTTTACATGAAACTCATATGAGACGGTTTCAAGAATATCTCATATGAGATGGAAACCCATCGATCTAATCAATTTTTTTACAATATCATATGAAATATGGATTGTGGATTGAATAAACTGACATATCTCATGAAATAATAAGATCACCGAGAAGATCTTATAAAATCTTGATCGCCCGTTTAAATAGTCATTTTGACAATTATTAAATATATGAGTGAGTCTCCTATGCACCAGTTGCACGGATCTGAGATCCATGCAACCGGACGGCGCGGGCTGGCCCAGCCCGCGCCTCTTTATTTTTTCACATGTTTTGGTCATTACCTTCATGTTATGTTAGTGTTACCTTCGTGTTATGTTAGTGTGATCTTCATTTCCAAATTTTTTACCCTTGGGTCAAAACTATTGAACTAAAATAACACGATGGTCAAACTAACATAATATGAAAGTCACACTAACATAACATGAAGGTAACACTATGAGGAACGAATTTTGGTGGGCTTGAGCGCACCCACCAGGCATGTGGGAGCACGTTGGTCAATGCATTGACCGATTGCACATGCACCTGGGTTCACAAAATATTTTCCCTAAATATATTTCCATTAGATATATACGAGAAAGTTTCATATTTTAGAATTGCAGCATCACAAAATACTTTATGTTCATTTTCATTTGGTTTCACATGAATTTTAAAAGAGAAAATATCAATTTTAGTCCGCTAAGTATGTCATTTTCCAATTTTGGTCCATCAAGTTTCGCGGATCCAATTTTAGTACCGTAACTTCAATTTTCGCGAAACTTGATGGATTGTACTAAAATTGAAATAGAAAAAAATACAGTACAGTTTTTTAAAATTTTATTTTCACGAATCCAATTTTGGTCCATCAAGTTTGAATGGTTCACAAAATACAGTGATATATTTCGATTAGTTTTCATTTTTATAAAGTATAATTATCTTGTCCAATTGTCATATCTTGTGTTTATACTGGATTTCTATTTAATCAAAGCTATGCAATAATTATACCTATATACGAAATTTTGGGTAATATAGTAATTACGTACATTATAGTTATACATTTTTTCAACTTAAGTAAAACAACCTAATGGCATTTATTTCTGAAACAAATATAGTATAAAAGATTAGTATAATTAAAAAAGATGCGGACTCAATGGGGAAAATAAACACAAACTCTCAATGATAATTAAAAAAAAGAGACAAATACTTGTGTTTTTGGAAAAGACAAAATGTACTTAATTATTAATAGAGCCAAAGATGTGCCCCTTATAACATAAATAATACATACATACTTAATTAGGTATGTGGTTTATTGTAGCTTTCAAGTTAGTATCTTCTGAGGAATAGTTCTATGTTTATTCGAATATTCTGTTTCAATCGCTTCGTTAATTATAAAACGACGTCGTGTGGAAGTATCCTAACAAAAGTACTCCACTTGTCTGGAAATATTGATAAGTCCTTTTCAAATCTGAAATTAATCTCGTTCATATATTAGTATAAGATTTGTGACTGAAATGTTATGGTTATCAAAAAAAAGACATACGAATCTAAATTTATGCACAAGGGTTGACCCGATCAACGCATTCAAAAACGCACCCAACCAAATTTACTTCAATAAACCTACCTTTATGTATAATTAGACCTAACTTTATATTATATTAGACCTACCTATATATAAATGTATGTCTAATACAACGTAATGATACATTTACAAAATGTGATAAACCTAGGATTTTTTTTTTAATTTAAGGTATGAAATTTGGGCAGAAAGGTAGGTTAACATAACGTAAAGGTATGTCTAACATAACGTAAATGTGAGTCTAACATAAAGTAATGATAGATGCAAAATTTCAAAAATTAAAAAAAAATGTATATATGAAATTTGGGTAGAAAAGTAGGTTTAACATAACGTAAAAGTAAGTCTGATATAATGTAAAGGTAAGTCTAATATAATGTAAATGTAGGTTTAACATAACCTAGTTGTAGGTGCAAAAATTAAAAAATTATGTGTGGAAAAAAAAAAAAGTGGATCCTCTAACCCGATTCGATCCGAGTGCATGAATCTCAATTTCATAGGAGAATTCCTATGTGGTTACACCAGCATTCCAGGACTTGTTTCATACCCTCACAATTTTTAATTAAAAAAAGGGTCTTATTTTAATTTATTGTTGATTAAAAAGTAATGTTTCAGGGATCAAATTAAAGTCAAATTAGTTTTTTTTTTTTTTTTTTTTTTTTTGTGTTATTGAACTTTCGATAACATTTGATAAATAAATGAAGGGACATTAATCAGAATCAGAGCTGATGACTTGAAACATGTGATCTCCGTTTTGTTGAATAAAGATTATAATATTTTGAACAGTAATGTTTTATTTTATATTATTGATAAGTAAATCCTAAGATTTCCATTTTCAAGTTTCCATGTTCGTCTATAGTTTTTTAAGGATTGTTTTAGTTATTAAAATATACTTCTACCAGATATATGTGCAAACATAAATAATTAATCATGGTTTATTAATATTTGTTACATCGGACACACACACACACATATATATATATATATATATTATATTTCAATCTCATTATGTATGAAATTAAGATAATATATAACATGGATGATCTCGTATAGTCATTTTGGTACCAATCAACAAGTATGCATCACAAATGTATATCATTAAAATCAATTCGTAGAATTTCAAGGGGTTAAACATTTACACATGAACGGTGAACATATTAAGTTCATTAAATAACTTATTTTTAAAGATTTACCAAACACTATTAAGTAGTTTATAAACTCATCCAAACATCCTATCAAAAGTATCAATCAAAATCGCAATCTTCAACTAGATGAGATGTTAGTCAGTTTTTTTTTTTTTAAGAAATCGATAATGTTTGTTTTTGTTTTGAAAACTTCACAGATGGGTGAAATTGCAGAGAAGATGGATGTAGATTTTGTTATATCAACTGGAGACAATTTTTATCCAGATGGATTGAGTGATGCAAATGATCCAGCTTTTGAACAATCTTTCACAGATATTTACAATGCTCCCACATTGCAGATGATGTGGTACACTGGTATTTTTCTACTTAATTATTCTTATTCAAAAACATACATATCTATATATATATATATGTATAGGTCTTGATGGTCTTTCAGTTTTACAACTAATTCTAAAATTTTATAATGTTAGTCCTAAATTACCAAATACGAAATTGGTGGTTTTGCTGATGAGAAATTTACAAAAAAAAAAAAAAAAAAAAGTTAAATACATGTGCAAGTGAGTTGGTTACGTGAGCAACCAAAATTTAGTTTTTGACACTATAGTGAGTTACTTACGTGACATTCCATGTGACTGGTGGACCTCCCAATACACACGTAGATCATATCACAGTCACACAAAAGCCATATCATAGATAACATAAAAACTTGTACGGTTTCATGGACAGTTTTCGTGAGACGGACTATTTCTATCAAACATCATAATTTATTTTCACAAATTTATAAACGAATTGTGGTGGTGGGTTGTGGATTGACTCATCTCACATAAAGTAATCTGTAAGACAGCCTCACATAAGACTTACTCTTGAATTAATGTTGAAATTGAATTTTAGAAATTATGCAATTTGACAACTTTCTTATTAAAATATAACATAATATATATACATGTATTACAGATTTTGCTAATAAAATCATAAAATTATTATTTAGTAAAATATAATTAAAATATTATTAGATAGAAAAAAATTTGATTACCATGTTCTTCAAATCATTTTATATATATCTTACTCGAAATGTATTACATATTTATATTAATCTTCTAAATCTATTTATTTTGATAAATCTCATATATCACATGAAATTTATACAAGTTACATATATATTCTAGTTACAATTGACTGTTTTTCTTAGCAGTACAATTTTTAAATTATAACCTACTTTTAGTTTTGGGTAAAAATATTATTAAATAAATTAAAATCATTACAGTGCTTGGGAACCATGACTATAGAGGTGACGCGTTGGCACAATTGAGTCCCGTCCTCAAAGGAAAGGACAGCAGATGGTTTTGCATGAAATCATATATTCTCAACACAGGTTTTTTAATTTATTTATCTATCAATATTAGTAACTTTTTATTCATTCTAATTAATTTAAATTTATTTATAATATATGTGGTTGCATGGTCTGAATAGACATAGCAGAGTTTTTCTTCATAGACACGACGCCGTTTCAAGATAAATACTTCACGAATCCGGGAGATGATGTGTATGACTGGAGAGGTGTCCTTCCAAGACACACATATCTTTCAAATCTCTTGCAGGTATGCTATACATTATGTGATGCCAAAAGATCAGTAATTGTTAGAATTGAAAGTCCATAATTATATAATACAAGAGTTAATGAATGAATGAATGTAATTATTTTAAAATGTTATTGGCTAGGTTCAATATTGACAAAGGCACTAGACATTAAATAGGTTTAGTGTGGATGGATCTGTGACTTAGGATACTACCATTTAACAGGATGAGGAGGGGTTGGACAGACTTTTTTGCGGCTGATCGTCAAAATCTCAACCCAACTTAATTTATTGGACTCGTCCGTCAATAATTTCATAAATAGTACTTTATTTTTGTTTTTGTCAAAGAAGAAAAGTGATGTATGAAAATTATATATATTTATTAAAATGCATAGACATTCAATTATTTATAAAATATGAAAATAAAAAATCTTCGTTAGAATTTCTTTATTCCTATAAATCAATGACTCATATTAGTATTACGAGTCTTATAGTTCAAGTTGTATGTATCTCCACAATTATCCAGATATAACTGATTAGGATTTGAACCTAGATCACTCAAGTATACATCATTGTTTGCATAATTATTTAGTTATTGTGACATTATTACTCACATATAAATATCATATAATTGTATGTATGTTTACGAGATATATATATATATATATATTTGTACATAAATATTGTATTAATATAACATAATGGTGTACGTATGAATTTAAAAGAACATCACCCCTTGCAATTGGTGCACATACTTGTAACTCTTTGGTTGAGTTTGATAACTAAACAATGTTGGAGATAATTTTGATTTGAAATAGGATTTGGATTCAGCATTAAGAGAATCGGGTGCAAAATGGAAAATAGTGGTGGGCCACCACACAATTAAAAGTGCTAGCCATCATGGTAACACACAAGAGCTTGTACAAAATCTTCTTCCAATTCTTGAGGTATGGATTTCACTATATTATTTTTCTTCTTTAATTTAACTATCTGACTATTTTTTAGAGCCAGATTATTGTCAAATATAGATATATAAGCTATACGATGAATTTACAACTCATAATTCAGATATAAATTTGTGAAGATTTATATGATGTTTGACAACTTATTATTATACGATGTTCATAATTTTATGAACAGTAAAGCTCCATCTCACATATTTGTATTTATGAAACTGTGTCTTATATGAAATTTTTGTGAAAAAAAAAAAAAAAAAATGCAGGCAAATGATGTAGATCTTTACATAAATGGACATGATCACTGTCTAGAGCACATTTCAAGCTCTACGAGGTAATTTATTAGAATCTCTTTAAAGTTAAATTTAGTGAAATAATTAATGTGTGACTAAAGAAATAAATATAACTATATGTATATGTATCTTTATTTTTTCAGCCCACTTCAATTTCTAACAAGTGGAGGTGGCTCAAAGGCGTGGAGAGGTGATTACAATTGGTCAAATCCAAAGGAGATGAAATTTTTCTATGATGGCCAAGGTTTTATGTCTTTGCAAATTAATCTACATGAAATTAATATTAATTTCTATGACATATTTGGCAACATAATGCACAAATGGAGCACATCAAAACCCTTCTCTACAATCTAATTATGTACCAGATTGGCTCCAAAATATTTGGAATTTAGTACGTATTGTAACATGCCATTATGCTATTCATCATTTGTAATATATATAATTTTTAATGTGTAAACAATCTTTATAATAAATTTACAATATTAGCTATTAGACTTGATGGAAATTTACTACTAGATCGTTTTATATTTCTACAGCCACACGAAAGCTAATTTGGCGTTCGGGTCAAATTATTAGTAATTAAAAAAGTTGGTATATGATGTGGTCGAACTGATTACATTCGAACTATTTGGTAAAGCGAACTGGCTTGGAGACCAATCGACGCGAACAGAACAGGGAAGCAAGCAGAACATAGATGTGAACGGGATAGTTCGCATTTCACAGAAGAACGATGCGAACTGACTAAACTTTTTGGGATAAGAGGACGAACTGATCCTGAATATATGAAGCGAACTAATTTGAATTTGAATAACCGCCACGATCGCGGATATCTCGCCCACTTCCCACTTTTTTAGGAAAAGATCTAACTGCCACGTCCTTCAGGGAGTATTTATAACCTTTATTTTCTTGTTCTTTAACACACACGAAAAATTACACAAAATCACTAGAAGAAAAACAACTATTAGCTTTTCTGGATCACTGACTTGAGTGTCGGAGTCTCTTCACCGGGAAAAATCTCCGGTGTTCTTTGTTTTGCAGGTAATTCTGATCGGAGAATTCTAATTTGCATCGGAGAAGAAGAAGATCCGAAAGGGAACCAAATCAATTGGCGCCGTCTGTGGGAAATCTTTCGTAACTTTGAGTTCTTAAAACGTTGAGAAATTGTGAAGATGGTGAATAATAGGGGATCTCGAAGGAGGTTAGAAGAAGGGGCACAATCTGTACGGCAGGATGGGGACCAGAGTTCTGCACCGGTGAATCCTCCCGGCACTGTCACTTTGACGCCGGAGGAACTTTCAAATCTGATAGAAGCGGCTGTCCAGAAAGCTTTAGGCAAACAAAGGGCCGAGTCACAACAAGGTAACACTGATATTCATGCCAGAAAGGAGCAAGAAGGTGACAAATCTCGAACTGATGAGCAGGAAAGTCAGTCTAATCATCCTCGCGGCCAGAAGCGAGGACATGTAGAACTGTCCGAGAAGGTGGACGATTTAAGAAAAGAGTTGCGAGAAGTCCAGAGGAGTTCGACGGATTCCTAGAAGTTCGAGGGGAAATCCTTTCTCCGAGGAAGTCATGGAGGATGAATTACCGGCTTCTTTTCGGCCGGTTAATTTTGACTATGATGGTACCACGGATCCATGGGATCATTTATGTAGATTCGAGAATACTGCTCTGCTACATCGGTATTCAGACGGTATTAAGTGTAGAGTGTTCGCAACTACTCTTACCAAGGCCGCCCAGACATGGTTCAGTCAGTTAAATGATGGGATGATTCACAATTTCGAGCAATTGTCGGAGTTGTTCCTGCATCAGTTCGCCAGCTCTAGGAGACAGAGGCGATCTACTCAAACTTTGTTTGGTGTAAAACAGAAAGGGGATGAAACATTACGGAATTACGTCAAAAGATTTACAGCTGCTACTTTAGAAGCTCCTGAAGTTTCAGATGATTTGGTCGTTAGTGCTTTCATTCAAGGTCTGAAAGAGGGTGACCTTCATACTTCGCTAGTTAAGAAGACACCCAAAAATTTTGATGACCTATTGCAAAGATCTACCAAATATATTAACTTGGAGGAAGCAGTTCGGATGAAAAAAGGTGAGAGCTCAAATCGAATGAGTAGACCACAGGAGCATGATGTGTCAAGAAAAAGAGAAGGAGGGGAACACCGAATGAGATTTGTGCCACCCTCTTTGAGAGATAGTCGGACAGGACGGAGGTATGAGCAGTACACTCCCATGACTATGCCACCAGGACAGGTGCTAATGGAAATATGGAACCTGCCTCAACTAAAATGGTCGTCAACTTGGAGCCCTAATCCGAAGAAGCCACCCACCTTCGGCAACGATAAATTGTGTCAATTTCATAATGAATATGGGCATGGAACTGATGAATGCTTACATTTACGAGATGAGCTAGAAAGATTGATCAGGGAAAATAAATTAGCTCGGTTTGTCCGTCGGACTCAACCAAATCATGAACAGAGGAATGATCGAGGGGAGCCGAGACGGGAAAGAAGGCAAGAGCAACACGAACTACCTCCACCTCCACCTCTCCCGCCGCGAGCTAGACCCGAACGGGAAGAAAGACCCACTATTCATATGATCATGGGTGGGCCAACAGATGGAGATTCCAACAGAGCTCGGAAAGTGAGACTTAATTCTGTTGGACAAGAACAGAATACGGTTCACTCAATCTTTGAGGATGTGGCAATCGAGTTCGGAGTTTGAGATCGCGTTGCTATTTAAAGTCCTCAGTTCGATGCTATGGTGATCGTTGCTGAGATAGGAGGCTTTAATGTTGAGTGGGTGTTTGTTGATACTGGAAGTTCGGTGGATATTATGTTCATGGATTGCTTCAAGAAGATGAGATCGACAGTGGAGGTAAAATCTGTAGAAACTTCCTTTATGGTTTTGCAGGAGAATCCGTGACGGTATATGGCAAGGTCCAACTTCCCATGGTGCTAGGAGATGGGAAATGGAGACAAAATAAGACAATGACTTTCCTCATAGTGGACGCACCCTCTCAATACAATGTGATTCTAGGTCGTCCTTCTCTAAGCTCATATGTTGCAGTCATTTCGCCTGCACATTTAATGATGAAATTCCCTATTGAAAATTAGGAGGGACGCGTAGTAGGAGTCGGAGTGGTTCATGGCGACCAGCAAACTGCCCGACGTTGCTATGTAGCAGCAGTTAGACAGTCCGAGTCTCGAAAACGCCATAGTGAACAGAGGGATGACGTTGATCGATGAAGGGACAAGAGTTTAAAGAAGGGTGATGAAGCGAAGACTGGAGAGTTTGAAGAGGGCGAACTGATGAGTGTGGAGTTAATCCCTGAGCTCCCAAGACATTCAGTTCGGCTTGGGAGTCAATTGTCGGAACAGGTTAGGAGAGGAATAGTGGCCGTTCTTCAAGATAATGTGGATTTATTCGCGTGGAAGCCTGAGGATATGAAAGGTACAAACCCAGAAGTGGCAGTTCACAAGTTGAACATCAAGCCTGATGTTCGACCAATCAAGTAGAAACTGAGACACTTTGGGGATCAACAAAATGAAATCATCAAGAGAGAAGTCGAGAAGTTGCTGGAAATTGGGCATATTGAGGAGATCCAGTATCCTCGATGGCTGGCCAATGTAGTGCTGGTCCCGAAACCAGGGAATAAGTGGCGGATGTGCATCGATTTCCGGGATTTGAACAAAGTTTGCCCCAAGGACCACTATCCTCTTCCACGGATTGATAAATTAGTGGATTCAACCGCAGGGTGCGAACTTCTCAGCATGATGGATGCAGCGCAAGGATATCATCAAATCATGTTACATCCGGAAGACAAACCCAATGTAGCTTTTATTACTTCTTCAGGTACATATTGTTATACAGTTATGCCATTTGGATTGAAAAATGCAGGAGCTACTTATCAGCGAATGGTGGACGAGGTGTTTAAACACCAATTAGGTCGCAACATGGAAGCATATGTCGATGATATGTTAGTGAAGAGCATACAGGCGAACACACATGCGGAGGACTTGAGGGAAACGATGGCAACAATCCGAAAGCATGGGATGCTGTTAAATCCAGCTAAATGTTCGTTCGGAGTAAAAGCAGGAAAGTTCTTGGGATATATGGTTACAGATAGAGGAATAGAAGTCAACCCCAACAAAGTCCAAGATATACAAAGAATGTCACCCCCTCGAACCATCAAAGAGGTACAAACACTAACTGGACGTATCGTTGCTTTGAGCAGATTTATATCAAGGTTGGCAGATAGGGGTTTACCTTTTTTCAAAATTTTATGAAAGAATGGCCAGTTCAGTTGGGGTGCAGATTGTCAAAGGCATTCGAGGATTTGAAGGCATTTCTCCTCTCACTCCCTTTATTGAAACAGCCCATTAAAGGAAGTGTGATGATTGTGTATCTAGCAGTCGGAGAGGAATCGGTTAGTTCGGTTCTTATCCGTGAAGAAGGTAAAAATCAGTTCCCTGTATATTTTGTTAGTAAAGTTCTCCATGGGGGTCGACGAAGTAGAAAAGGTCGCTTACGCCTTAGTCACTACGGCGAGAAGGTTGAGACCATATTTTTGGGGGTATGAAATCACGGTGTGAACTAACCATCCTTTAAGTGTAGTGTTGGGAAAGCCGGACGCATCAGGAAGGTTAGTGAAATGGGCAATTGAGTTGGGACAGTTCGATTTAAAATACGAACCGCAAACAGCTATAAAGGGCCTAGCATTGACAGACTTTATTCAGGAGACAACCAGGGTACAAGACAAGAGAGAGTGGGAAGTATTTGTGGATGGATCGTCGTCCCGGCAAGGAGCAGGAGCTGGGATATTGTTGATTAGCCCAGAGAAAGATGAGTTAGAATTTACCATAAAATTTCAATTTAAGACATCTAACAATGAAGCAGAATATGAAGCTTTTTTGCAGGGATTGAAAATAGCCGAACAGGCCGGAGCTCGAGATTTGATAGTTAAATCAGATTCATAACTGGTGACTCAACAGCTCCGAAACCAATGTGAAGTTAAGGAAGATCGCATGATTTCTTATGTGCAGAAGATAAGAGAAATGGAAAAACGATTTGAAAAACTTCAGATCGAACAGATACCTCGAAATGAAAATCAGAAAGCGAACTATCTGGCGAAGATTAGGAGTTCGTTACAAGATTGTTCGCGAAGAAGTATTACTGTTATGGGAGTGGGAAAGGAAAATGAAGTAATGAATGTCAACCTGACAGAGCATGATTGGAGAGTTCCTTTCTTGAACTTTTTAGGAGGAGCGAGAGAAGGACATGCAAAAGATCTCGAGAAATTGGAAAAACAAGCTCGATTCTATTACATTCTTGATGGAATGTTGTACCGAAAAACCTTTCTACCTACAGATGCGAGATGCTTGTCCCAAGAAGAAGGAATCAAGGTTCTAAAAGAAGCACATGAAGGAGGATGCGCCGAGCATGCGGGAGCATAGGCGCTCACTCGAAAGGTCGCACGAGTTGGTTTCTATTGGCCTACAATGAAGAATGATGCTGATGAGATAGTTCGGAAATGTAACTCCTGTCAGAAACATGGGTGGAGAATTCATACTCCGGCGACAGATATGCTGACTGTATGTTCGTCTTGCCCTTTTGCTAGATGGGGCATTGACATAGTCGGCCCACTTGTTAAAACCAGAGGAAATAAGCAGTTCTTGGTGTTGGCCGTGGATTATTTTACTAAGTGGGTCGAAGCTGAACCTTTGGTTAAGATCCTTGAGCCCAATATGATCCACTTCATATGGAAAAGTATTTGTTGCAGATTTGGTTTGCCAAGGATTTTGGTGTTAGATAATGGAGCTCAATTTAGAGGTAAAAAGATCACAGAATGGTGTAAAGAAATGAAAATTTTACAAGTATTTACCCCAGTGGCTCACCCTCAGGTGAACGGACAAGTTGAAGTGGTTAATCGAATCATATTGGATGGACTTAAGAAACGGCTCGAATTTGAGAAGTCGAATTGGGTGGACGAACTGCCATCAGTTTTGTAGGCGTATCGAACTTCATCCAGATCGACTACGGGAGAAACTCCTTTCAGTCTGGCATTCGGAATGGAAGCAGTGGTCCCAGCTGAAATCCAAGAAGAAGCTCTACGAATTACTAACTTTGATCCCCAGCAAAATGAAGAATTGATCAGAACTGATTTGTTATTTTTAGATGAGGTCAGAGATGAAGCCAGAATTCGCCATGAACTATACAAAAGATGTATTCAAGCGGCCTTCAATAGGAAAGTTCGAAAGAGAGAATTCCAAGTAGGGAATATGGTTTTAAGGCAATCTGATGCCTTGTTGGAGATTGGGAAATTGGATGCCATTTGGGAAGGCCATATACTGTTACAAAAGTTCTACCCGGTGGATCTTACGAACTCACTGATGAAAGAGGAAAGGAGTTGCCCAGACCATGGCACATCAATCATTTGAAGAAATTTTATACTTGAAGTATCGCATGTCAATATGTTGCTTTTTACTCCTTTTTAAAATTTCTGTTGCCTTAATGAAATAAGAGATCTTTTTACACTCCGTGGATGTAGGTTGATTTGACCGAACCACGTTAAATCTCTGAGTCTTTTTTCACTGATTTACATATAATTATTTATGTATCTGTTCGAACTATATGATTGAGTGAACTTAAGAGTTCCCTCGGGACTCAATGATTAAGCAAATTGAAGAAGTTCCCTCGGAACTCAATGATTAAGCAAATTGAAGAAGTTCCCTCGGAACTCAATGATTAATCAAATTGAAGAAGTTCCATCGGAACTTAATGATTAAGCAAACTGAAGAGTTCCCTCTGAACTCAATGATTAATCAAACTGGAGAGTTCGCTCAGAACTCTACGATTAAGCATATCATTATAAGGTACTTGCTGCGAATACCATGAATTACTAAGCGAAGTATTCAGCGAAGTAAAGTGCGTAATTGAATGAAGCGATGATATATCCTTTCAAAATGAAGAAGTTCCAGTTAAGTCAAGTTACTCATAAATGAAGAAAGGTACAAGGAACAGAAAATGAAAATAGACTTATCTAAAAAATTACTTGCACAAAGAAAGAAGTACAAGGAAAATGATTAAAGACGATCAGGAGATGGAGTCGATTCGGAGGTTGGGTGGTGGATCGAAGTCGAGAGTAGGGGATCGAACATGTCTTCTGGCAAGTCCACAGCCGGACTGGGATTCAGTTCGGCGGGTGCTGGAAGAGACGAACTGGGACCAGGATTGTCAAGTCGATTGTCGGGAAGAACTTCTTTGAGCACTTCCTCTAAATAGCATGTCTACCAGTGTGCGTCTACATCTTCATTTGGATCCCCGTGCCAGCTGGGAGGAATGGGAAATGTTTGTTGCAGCTTCTTGCCCAGCGAGTTCACATCGAACTGGAAGGCCTGCCCCACTTCCTCTTGGCAAAGTCGAACCCCCTCTCTGAAGTAAGCCTCGGCCATGGGAGATGCCTTCGAAAGGAATTAAGAGAACAGAATCCCAGACACGGGATAGGAGTCTCTCTCGGAAGATCTTCGCTGTTAGCTCCATTTCAGCACTCCGAGCAAAGTGGTAAAAGCCTTCATTCCACATGGCTTTTCCGAACTCAGTTCGGGCGCTCTTATCCTGCTCTAGCTCTTCCTTCAGGCTCCGGATTTCGGCCTCCGCATTTAGATAGGCAGAATGCCTTTCCATGGCGAGCTTCTCCTTAGCCAGCAACAACTCTTCCTTCTTGGCCACTTCCGAGCTAGCAAGTGCCAGCTCCATTTCCCACTCCTCCAGCTGAGCGGACAGATTTTCGGCTTTGCCGGCATTGACAGTCAGATCGCTCTCCAGGGTCTTCTTTTCCTCCACCACATCCTTCAGTCGATCCCGTCGGCGGAGGGCCCTCTTGCCCAGAGCCTCGAAGTATTTGGTCAAGTTCGCCGCCTTAGCCAAGTTCGCTCTGAACTCTTTAGCTCCGGCATCTTCCTCCTCTTCCGCAGCCTTATCACTCCGGACGATCACGCCCCTCCTGAACATCCGGACTCGCCTGAGTTCCTCCCTCAGTTCTCTGCTTCTTGGACGTTTTGTGTGAACTAGGGGCCCTTTCTTCTTCCTACGTAGGGAAGTTGTAGCCTCAGCTGCCTCCTCGTTGACCACTTCGGCCGGGTCAGCAACATCCGAAGTCTGGGCAGTCGGCAGCGAAGAAGAAGGACGAGCACACACGACAGCCGGGGGAGATGCAACAGAGGTACTACCCCCCTCCGTCGAGCTAGGAGTTTTGGAGGCCAGTTCGCTAAGACGCCTCTCCTCTTCCTGGCGGAAGGTCGCAGCTTGTTTAACATTTACTGCTCCTTCAGAAGGAGAAAAGACAGTTTTCTTCGCCTCAGGGGTCGCTTCGTCAAATCTGAAGAACTTGTTCATTGTCTTGTCTGCAATACAACAATTCAAGTGATAAATATGATACAGTTCGGCAAATTGAGGAACAGATAACATAAGAGAAATAGTGACAAAAGTTCAATCAACCTAGATTAAATTTGCGGGGAACTTGACTGTTCGGATAAAATCCCCAGAAAGACAACAACAATTCACAAGAACTCATTTGGACTATATCGAATGACCCCCAGTGGAAGAGCCTATCCAAGGCTGTGATCTCAAAATCCCTGGGAGGAACAGGATCGGCCCGGTTTGAATTCTCAGCCCAAAGAATAGTTCGGAAAGATTGGTTCGCTGAAGCACGAACAAAAAAGTAATATTTTTCCCAGGAGCTGATCTTATCATCTCCTGACGACAAAAATTGAGCTCGCTTTCCTCCACTACGAGGGCTCAGATAAAAGTGATAGGGATTAGTGTGCTTAAGGACAAAACAAGAGCGAAATCGATCAGAGGTTGGTTCGACGCCCATCCACTTGCACACCATATAAAAAGATACAATGTAACTTATGGAGTTCGGGTGCAATTGGTTTGGGCACACCCCAAAAGCCGAACCAACCTCTAGAAAAAAAGGGTGGATTGGGGGAACTAGACCTAAAGTGACATGTTTCAAAAACCATGTCTGACAGCCAGCTGGAGCCCGATGTGGACGATCATCAGGGCTGGGAATTATAACAGAATAGCCCCCCACCATAAGCGAACTCAAAAGAACAGTATGGATTTGGGTTGTTTTGGTTGCAGAAAAGACATTATCTACAGTCTTTTTGCGATATCGTTTAGGGGGGTTGGAAAGGCTTTGACGGCCGAAAGTAGAAGGTTTGGGAGTTGGCGATTCAGAAACTGGGCGTAGGGGTAATTCCTCAAATCCCTCATCTGACTCACTCTCATCCCTCAGATGGATTAGAGAAGAAGACACCATTTGCAATGAGAAAGGAGAAAGAAAGGAAAAGGTACCTGGTTTGGTTTTGTTTGAGAAGCCCTAGAAATCGCAGAGGAAGAATTCTTGTTTATGTGAGTATACAGTGATTTTACAGAAGAGTTTTTTAGAGGAGAGAAGAGGGTATATATAGGAAGAAGGTGACCCTTCGTTTCATTTCTTGAGGGGGAAAATTTGAACAACTTTTCATTTTTTTAGGGGGAAAACGAAAAGTTGCGAGTTTTCGGCCGTTGGATGCGATTCGATCTAACGGCGGAGGTGAAAAGATGCCTCGGGATGGGGGAACTGACTAGCATGCGTCGCATGAGAATGATTGATGGGACGCGTTGCTTCTCGAGGAAGCATCACATTTAGCAGCAATGCGAACTACATTAGTACGTGAACACACGCACTCCAAAGGGGGAGGAGTACTGATGTGGTCGAACTGATCACATTCGAACTATTTGGTAAAGCGAACTGGCTTGGAGACCAATCGACGCGAACAGAACAAGGAAGCAAGCAGAATATGGATGCGAACAGGATAGTTCGCATTTCAGAGAAGAACGATGCGAACTGACTAAACTTTTTAGGATAAGAGGACGAACTGATCCTGAATATATGAAGCGAACTAATTTGAATTTGAATAACCACCACGATCGCGGATATCTCGCCCACTTCCCACTTTTTTAGGAAAAGATCTAACTGCCACGTCCTTCAGGGAGTATTTATAACCTTTATTTTCTTGTTCTTTGACACACACGAAAAATTACACAAAATCACTAGAAGAAAAACAACTATTAGCTTTTCCGGATCACTGACTTGAGCGTCGGAGTCTCTTCACCGGGAAAAATCCCAAGTGTTCTTTGTTTTGCAGGTATTTCTGATCGGAGAATTCTAATTTGCATCGGAGAAGAAGAAGATCCGAACGGGAACCAAATCAGTATAGATGATTATATATATATATATATTATCTAACATTTGGTGTATATTAAGAATATTAAAACATGTCATAAGTGATGAAATATAAGATTGAAATATATTTTCAAAATACAACAGATGATTTGTATTGATGAAAGAGAAAAGACTTGACAAACGGATAAAACTATAGGATCGGATATCAAAATGAAATTGGTAAACCTGAAAAGGAATATAAAAACTTTAATAAAAAGATAAAAATTTGAGTGAGATCACTCTACGGATCAATTATGTGAGATAGAATCCCATCCAATCTTTACACTTGACAAAATTCGATCTCACAGATTATGTTATATATATGCAACAGAATCGAACAATTTTATTACATGACCTCATAAATTATATATCAAGTCAAAATTAATTTGTCATTTACATTTATTTCAAAAGAGATTCGATTTCACAAATGAATATTTATCACACGATCTTATAAGAGAATGTCTAGATGAGGAAACTTAATTTGCACAAAATAAATATAGCAATATATGTATGTATACTTATAAATAAATACATGTACATTTATATATGAAAGTGATGAGCTAGCTGGCCTTAGCTAGCTCATCTTCCAGCCTGCAATAACTATGGTTTTGTGGTTCTTATATTTGATGAAATATAAGCCCAATATTTACTATCCATGTGTGTGTGTGTGTGAATTAATCATGTGCACATGATGTGATTGTGTGGATGGCTATAGGATCATATACAATTATTGACATGTTCTAATATGAAGAACAGAACAGAGAAATCATATATTTTGGCCATTTCTAATTATTGATCATTGGAATGTATATGTAGATGTTTTGATTTGTCACAGAAATCGATTCCTTTTGCATACAATGTTACTTTTTGAAATCTATAAATCAAAATGTTATTATTGTCTTAATATGTATATCATTAACTGATAATGAGAGAGAGAATTTTGGAAGAAATTAAATGAACTGATCAATTTTGAGTTATTTTTATAAGAAGGAGAACATTGCGTTTCTCTATTGAAAAAATCTGACTAATTTGAAGATAACAATAATGACTTAAATTACTATTTTGTAAACGATCATGCAATATGTTTGATAACACATTTTGTGGAATAAGGATATGTTGAATATACGAGTAGTACATAATTACATAAGTGATATTTATTTATTTGATAATAATTTAAAGGAATCTTCATACAAATAATAGCATTGAACAAACATTTTTATGAAATTAAGATAATATTCTTTGAGGTATTTTACAAGGAATTTCTAAAAGAATGTCTAAATTTGTGCAATCAATTTTTATATAATACACAAATATAAATCCGGAAATTAAGCAATGTTCACAACTAAATTCATTTTTATAAATTACCTGGTTTATACCTGGACTATGAGTTATAAATTAACACATCTCATGTATTTTGATCCGTGAAACATGTCTATATATATATATGTTTGATTTCTTAAGTTATCCAGAATCTCAAGTTGGCTATTATTATTTGGCCCAGCTTAGAGGCCACCTAATTCTATAAAATAAAAATAAAAATAAAAATTGAGAGGGGAATTTTATAATATTTAATCATAGAGGAGTCATTATTTTAGAGAACAAAATTTGTTGCCCACTGATTCTTCTGTCGGTCCACATGGGCTTATCATCTGAATCGAATATTCATTGCAGATATGATCTCAAGATGATGGTCATTAATTTAATTAGATTCACCTGCCAAATTAAGCAATAAAACAACAATAATTTTAAATTAGGGACGGATATTGTTTACCAAAACCAAAGGTTTTATACGATATGGTTTGGTATTCATTAATGTTAAACCATGATTTAATTTGTTGAGAAGCTAGGTTAAAATGCCTTCGATTTTATCAATATCACAAATACTTTTGTCTCCTAGCTAGGGTTCAGCGACGGATTTAGGGTACAACGGGTGAACAATGTCATTAAACTTTCAAAATTATTATTTTTATATGTAATTTTCTTTTTTTTATTAATGATTTATAAGGATTTGTTCTTTTGTGTTATAAAAATTTATTTATTAAATAGCTTTGACTCCCTCAAAATAAAATTCTAAATTTGTCCCTGTGGTAGGAATCGTATTCCAATCTGACGTATGGATCGTCCTCACATGTGCCCACTTGCCTCTCACGTGAACATCAACTGATTTCATATATAATTCATCCAATAAAGGTATCAGTTGTATACTCTTCAAGTATTTGTTGTTTATTTAGTGATAGTATTGGTTCTCAAGATATTAGTATGCTAATTAAGGTATAAATTGTATACTCACAATAGAAGGATCGATTTGCTTATGTTTAGATAATAAATAGAGTTCCTTCTTCCATTCTATCCTATTCACTGGACTGATCATTCATACTGGAAGCGATTTTCTTGCTTTTTTGTGTCAGCTCATGATCTAAACGAGTCGCACATACACCCTAGTACATGTTCCTCGACGCTGAGGACATCCCCCAAGAGCGGGGGATTTCGTGACATTTCGAATGGGTAGTCCTTGTATTTCTAATAAGTTGTTTAATGGTTGGCATGTTGAATCATATATATAATGGACTAGTTTGGACCCGTTATTTAGTGAATGTCTTAGTTGTATTAGTTGCATACTCATAAAATAATATTTACTCATTTAGTGAGGTATTAGATGTTCATTCAGTAAAAATGTAGTTGGTATTAGTTGTTTATTCAATAAAATGTATCAGTTGAATATCAATAAGGGCATTACTTAAAATTTTATAATTTATTTTAAGAGTTATTGAAATGTGAGGTATTGTTCATATAACTTAAATGTATTAATAATATATTTTAAATGTATCAATATTAATGGCATACTTTGAAGGTATTAGTGCACTGAAAACTGTAAATTAAAAGTATTATAATTCAAATTTGTGATTTTATCATTTTTTTTTTCTCAAAAGTTTTGCAAATAATTTCCTGAAAAAAAAAGAGTTGGACATGGCCGCCGCAATTCAATAACCCACAATAATATATAAACAATTAATATAGGAAGATAATAAAAAGAAATTTAGAAAAATATAAGATGAAGAAGAAAACATCACAATTATAAAATCGTAATAGAAATCGTTAGTTGAAGAAGAAGTGGAAGATAGAACATAAGATGATGTCGTTCGAAAATAGGTGAGAAGAAGAAAGAGAGAGAGAGAGAGGCACACACTGCATAGGAGAAGAATTAGGAGAGTAAATATAACTTATTCTTTATTCCTGTTTTGTAAATCAATTTCTTGTTGGAAAAATAGTGTTTTCTGCCCATTTTGGGTAGAATTTTCGGTGGGCCCATTTCGTGTAAAATGGGATCCGGTTGAAGAGACGAACTCTCCTCCGTGAGAGCTTCGATTACATATGTAGATCACCCAAAATGGATTATGGGTGAATGAGAAATTGAGGATCAAAGTAGTGACTTTGGATCCTAGGAAAGGGAATTTCAAGGCTAGGAAAGTCTCTTGTCCCACATAGGAAAAATGGAGTGAAATACTCCAATATATATTGACTTTCCCTTATGTGGAGGCTAAGATGCTAAGCAAAAAGGCTCTCTCTCGCGCGCGGGGGGGGGGGTGCAAATCATTTCGGAATAGGCTCGATTCAATTGACTCGTGTGCATGCGCGTCCTGCGTACACGAATGTCGGTTGGGGGCGGGCCCGACCCGGCTCGTTTTGCAGAACGGTCGGGACTTTTCGTATTCCGTCTCTTTCCCTTCCTTTGTAACGGTTTCAAAACCTTAGGACTTTTTGATCCCTCTCCTCGTTTCGTTTTCCATTCTTCTTCTTCGTCCTCCCAGCAAGTCGGGCATTTGCTCAGTTCGTTGTTGCAACTACGAGTTGCTTGAAGTCATTGTATCCTGGGAAACAGACGTCGTGCCGGAAACTGTGCGTGCACAGGCCTCGGCTATCCTAAGCATTGCCATTTCGCTCTTTCTTTCTAACAGTCTTAAAACAGATTCGAATTAAGCGAGATGGCTTCCTCATCGAACACTAACGTTCCTCCAGCCTCGTCCACTGCTCCTCTCGGTGTACCTATTAACCACCTAGACAAACCAGCAAAGTTCAACGGGCTGAACTTTAAGAGGTGGCAGCAAAAGATGCTGTTTTATCTCACCACTCTCAATTTGGCGAGGTTCTTAACTGAGAACGCTCCGGCATTGGGTGACGATCCTGATGCACAGGCAGTAAGTGCCTTGGATGCTTGGAACCATTCTGATTTCCTTTGTAGGAACTATATCATGAATGGCTTGGCAGATTCATTGTACAATGTCTATAGTTCAATGAAAACGGCCAAAGATCTATGGGAATCTTTGGATAAGAAGTACAAGTCGGAGGATGCTGGAGCCAAAAAGTTTATTGTTGGCAGGTTCCTCGACTACAAAATGGTGGACACCAAGACTGTGATCAGTCAAGTGCAAGAGCTCCAAGTAATCTTGCATGAGATTCATTCCGAGGGGATGCAATTAAGTGAGACGTTCCAGGTGGCAGCAATCATTGAGAAGTTGCCTCCCGGGTGGAAAGACTTCAAGAATTATTTGAAGCATAAGCGAAAGGAAATCAATGTTGAGGAGCTAATCGTGCGTCTTCGTATAGAAGAAGACAATTGTGGCTCGGAAAGAACGTTGTTTGGTCCCGATGGTGCGAAGGCCAACGTTGTTGAACATGGCCAAGGGTCGAAGAAAAACAAGAAAATCGGTTCCAACGGGAAGGGAAACCTAGGCCCGAAGAAGGAAAACTTCAAGAGGAAGTTCAGTGGAAATTGCTTCAATTGTGACAAGCCGGGTCACAAGGCTTCGGATTGTAGAAAGCCGAAAAAGAAGCAAGAGGTAAACAATGTTGAAAAAATTACTAAAAATGTTGACAATATGAATTTGTCTGCAGTGGTATCCGAAGTGAACTTGGTGAATTCCAATCCTATGGAATGGTAGATTGACACTGGAGCAACTCGTCATGTGTGCTCGAACAAAGAGCTCTTTAATGAGCTTGAGAAAGTTGGAAATGAAGAAAAACTGTTCATGGGGAACTCGGCCACGTCTGATGTGGAAGGAAAAGGAAAGGTGATTTTGAAGATGACGTCTGGAAAGGAGCTGACGCTCAACGATGTGCTGTTCGTGCCGAACGTTCGCAAGAACTTGGTGTCTGGCTCGTTGTTAGTCAAGCATGGATTTCGTGTTATTTTTGAATCTGATAAAGTTGTAATGACTAAGAATGGAATGTTTGTAGGAAAGGGTTATTTGGTGGATGGGCTTTTTAAGCTCAATGTTATGGTTGTAAAACCGAAAATTATGAATAAAATGGTTACCCCTTCTGCTTACTTGCTTGAATCTTCTTTAATTTGGCATGGTAGATTAGGGCATGTCAATTTTGAAAGCCTGCGCAGGCTGATGATTTTAAAAAGCATACCTACATTCCATATTGATTCAGAACACAAGTGTGAAACTTGTGTTGAAGCGAAATTAACCAGGTCATCTTTCCAAAATATTGAAAGAAATAGTGAACCACTAAGTCTGATTCATACTGACTTGTGTGATTTAAAAACAGTTCAAACACGTGGTGGAAATAAATATTTCATCACGTTTATAGATGATTGCACCAAGTTTTGTGTAATATACCTTCTAAAAGGTAAAGATGAAGCTATAGAGAAGTTTAAACTCTTTAAAAACGAGGCTGAAAATCAGTTGGATCGAAAGATCAAAGCGTTACGCAGTGATAGAGGTGGTGAATATGAGTCACCATTTGCCGATTTTTGTGCTCAGCATGGAATAAGGCATGAACCTACAGCACCCTATTCACCTCAACAAAATGGTGTTGCGGAACGTAAGAATCGAACTTTAAAGGATATGATGAATGCTCTGCTTTTAAGTTCGGGCTTACCTGCGAACATGTGGGGGGAAGCTGTGCTTTCAGCTAACTACCTTCTGAATAAGGTACCCCGGAAAAAGGTAGACAAAAGTCCGTACGAATTGTGGCATGGTCGGATGCCATCGTACAAATATTTAAGAGTGTGGGGGTGTCTTGCTAAAGTAGTGATTCCTCTACCTAAGAAAGTGAAGATTGGGCCGAAAACTGTTGACTGTGTATTTATTGGTTATGCACAAAACAGTAGCGCATATCGATTTCTTGTGTATGAGTCTCAGATTCCTGATATTCACAAGAACACAATTATTGAGTCTCGAAATGCCTCATTCTTTGAAAATGTGTTTCCGTTTAAGACTCAAGTGGAAGTTGGCTCTTCTAGTAAGGTCGAGGAAACGGAAGGAAATGTGGTAAAAGAAAGCCAGAATGAGGTAGTTGAGTTCGAACCAAGACGGAGCAAACGACCGAGGATTAAGAAGTCGTTTGGAAATGATTTTCTCACTTTTGTACTCGAAAGTGAGCCACAGAGTTATTCGGAGGCTGTGAATTCCTCCGAAGGACCTCTTTGGAAAGAGGCCATCCAAAGTGAAATTGATTCCATTCTGCAGAATCACACTTGGAGCTAGTGGATCTTCCTCCTGGAAGCAAACCATTAGGGTACAAGTGGATTTTTAAAAGGAAGATGAAGTCAGATGGATCAATAGATAAGTACAAAGCAAGACTTGTAATAAAGGGTTTTAGGCAAAAAGAAGGTCTTGATTACTTTGACACTTATTCTCCTGTTACTAGGATAACGTCCATTAGAATGGTTTTGGCTATAGCTGCTCTAAGGGGGCTAGAAGTTCATCAAATGGACGTCAAAACTGCATTCTTGAATGGAGATCTAGTAGAAGAAATCTACATGGAACAACCTGAGGGGTTTATTGCTCTCGGGCAGGAAAACAAAGTTTGCAAGCTTGTAAAATCCTTGTATGGTTTGAAGCAAGCGCCGTTGCAGTGGCATGAAAAATTTGACAATGCCATGTTGAGTAGTGGATTCAAAATCAATGAATGCGATAAGTGTGTTTATGTAAAGGACACCGAAGTTGGCTATGTGATGTTGTGTCTTTACGTAGATGATATGCTTATTGTGGGTAGCAACGAATTAATGATCAAATCCACTAAAGACATGTTAAACTCAAAGTTTGACATGAAGGATATGGGTCCTGCCGATGTAATTCTTGGAATTAAAATTCTTAGAACACAAGAAGGGCTTGTGTTAAGCCAATCTCATTACATTGACAAAATACTTGAGAAATTTGGCAAGGAGGACACGTCTGTGGCTAGGACTCCGATAGATCCTAGTCAGCACTTGTCTAAAAATCGAGGAGATGGGATATCTCAACTTGATTACTCTAGAATCATCGGTAGTCTAATGTATTTGATGAGTTGTACAAGACCTGATCTTGCGTATGCCGTTAGTAGACTTAGTAGGTATACGAGCAATCCAGGAAGTGATCACTAGAGAGCGGTTGTGAGAGTACTCAGGTATCTGAGGTACACACGAGATTTTGGTCTACACTATGGAAAATATCCAGCTGTTATTGAAGGCTATAGTGATGCTAACTGGATTTCTGACATGAAAGACTCCAAGTCCACCAGTGGATATGTGTTTACGCTAGGTGGTGGAGCTGTGTCGTGGAAGTCTTCTAAACAAACTGTCATTGCGAGGTCCACTATGGAGTCTGAGTTTATAGCTCTTGACAAATGTGGCGAAGAAGCTGAGTGGCTTAGACATTTTCTAGAAGACATTCCAATGTGGCCAAAACCTGTGCCCGCAATTTGCATTTATTGCGATAGCCAATCGGCAATTGGACGAGCACAAAACCACATGTATAATGGTAAGTCTAGACATATACGTCGAAGACATAATACCATTAGGCAGCTTCTCTCTACAGGTGTTATCTCCTTAGACTACATAAAGTCAAAGGATAATTTGGCTGATCCTCTAACAAAAGGGTTAAGTAGAGAGGTAGTTGCAAATACGTCTAAGGGAATGGGCTTGAAGCCTTATAGAAAAGAGGTTGAAACAAAGGAAACCCAACCTAGTTGACTGGAGATCCCAAGATCTAGGTTCAAAGGGACAACCTAATTGTTGAAACCTCGAAGATCACTGTGGAGGGTTATTTCCCAAAGAGTCCATTCCTAGAACATCACAGTGATACCCGTAGGGAACTAAGGTTAAGCATGGAGCTTTTAATGATTCTTATGAACGGAGTATTACGGGGTACTCATAAATAAAAAGGAATCACCTATGTGAGAAAGAAGTGGGGCCGCTTCAAAGGGAATTGTGATAGGCTCAATTCCTAAAATTCTCGCAGAACCAGGAAGATGTTCAGGGCCAAAACGAACATACCCATGAGAACTGAGTAGTGTCAGGAAAAACTCTGAGTGTTGCACATTGTCATTTGCACTATACGGGAAGTCAGTTCAAGGACGCCATGTCTACTGATTGCCTAGTGAACTAAGTGTGTCTCACAAGGGAAGGTTCAAAGGTTTATACCTACCTCTCCTATGCAGAGTTCGACTGTTAACTTGCTTTAAATCCTTCCTAGAGTCAATTTTTCATTCATGTGGGGGACTGTTGGAAAAATAGTGTTTTCTGCCCATTTTGGGTAGAATTTTCGGTGGGCCCATTTCGTGTAAAATGGGATCCGGTTGAAGAGACGAACTCTCCTCCGTGAGAGCTTCGATTACATATGTAGATCACCCAAAATAGATTATGGGTGAATGAGAAATTGAGGATCAAAGTAGTGACTTTGGATCCTAGGAAAGGGAATTTCAAGGCTAGGAAAGCCTCTTGTCCCACATAGGAAAAATGGAGTGAAATACTCCAATATATATTGACTTTCCCTTATGTGGAGGCTAAGATGCTAAGCAAAAAGGCTCTCTCTCGCGCGCGCGCGGGGGGGTGCAAATCATTTCGGAATAGGCTCGATTCAATTGACTCGTGTGCATGCGCGTCCTGCGTACACGAATGTCGGTCCGGTTGGGGGCGGGCCCGACCCGGCTCGTTTTGCAGAACGGTCGAGACTTTTCGTATTCCGTCTCTTTCCCTTCCTTTGTAACGGTCGGCGGTTTTGGGCAGTTTCAAAACTGCCAAAACCTTTGGACTTTTTGTCTCTTCACATGGGCTTTGGATGCCTATATATACTCATTCCAACAGCACCTCAAAGACACACGAAAATCATCCCTCTCCTCGTTTCGTTTTCCATTCTTCGTCCTCCCAGCAAGTCGGGCATTTGCTTAGTTCGTTGTTGCAACTACGAGTTGCTTGAAGTCGTTGTATCCTGGGAAACAGACGTCGTGCCGGTGAATCTGTTTTAAGGAAACTGTGCGTGCACAGGCCTCGGCTATCCTAAACATTGCCATTTCGCTCTTTCTTTCTAACATTTCTCAACAAGGTTTTGATTGTTCCTAGAGACGTTATAATTCATATATATATATGAAAAATATTTTGTGCAACTGGTGCATGGATTGGGTCGACCCACCCCACGCGCCCTTCATGCACGTTTTCACACGCCCAAACGGGCTCTCACGAGTTCCCACGCGCCTGGTGGGTGCGCTCAAATACACCAAAATTCGCTCCAACCGACCTTCATGTTATATTAGTGTCATCTTCATGTTATGATAGTGTTACCTTCCTATTATATTAGTGTTACCTTCGTGTTATTTTAATTCAATGGTTTTAACTAAGGTTATGAAATCTGGAAATGAAGTAACGCTAACATAACACGAAGGTAACACTAACATAACATGAAGGTAACGACCAAAACACGCGAAAAAGTAAAGAGGCGCGGTTGGGCGGGCCGACCCAACCCACACACAGCCCGGTTGAGATCCGTGCAACTGGTGTACATGAATGTAACTCATATATATAATCGTTAATTTCGTCCTAAAAACACCCACAATTTAGAGGATAATCTTTATAAACGTCCTTATAAGTTTACATGATTGTTATTCTGATTAACTAGTCGTGCACCCGCGCTAGGCGCGGCTAAAATATTTTTTAAATGTAAGAAATGAATATATTGAATATTTGATTATTAAAAAGATATGAATATAAATAATTATATTTTACGTATTTTTTTTGTGTATATTGTAATAGTAAAGAACATTGAACATTTTTAATTATTTATTTGTATAGAAAGTTATTTCTTGCATTACACATATTTTAAGTACATAAATTTTAAAAAGTAGTAATCTTCTTCTATTAAATATTTTATCACAAAGTTTGTATTAAAAAAAAAAAGATGTTTTAAAAGAAGACACATGAGTATGTCAATATGAAAAATTAGTTTTTTGTATAAATTATATTATGTTGATTCATACATTGTAGAAACTTATAACTTAAATCTTTTACAATTTATAATTATTTAAAATAAATTTTTTTATAGTAGAATGTAATATAATATAAAAAAAGATTTTATTTTCTATTTTTTTATTATAACGTATGATGATTCAAGAATTATATATGTTTTTCTTTTATTTTTTTACTACAATATTTGATAGCTTATCAAGAAAGTCATATAATTTAAAATGATTAAATTAATTTAGAAAAATAAAATGAAATCTTGAAAAACTAAAATAAAAATAAATTATTTACATATCATCAAATTGATGTGACATTTTTAGGAGAGAAAGTGACAATTAATAATTTTTGACAACTTGCTTGTTTTTATTATAGTATATAGATTGGATGTTATAAGCAATCAGTACTTTTTTGTATTTTTTTAAACGACTATTTTAATTTGATTACATTTTACATCTAAATTAATCACATCATTATATTACAAAAATATTCGATGTAATAAAATGCCAAGTAATTTACCATTACATTCCACGAGGGAATTGATCAAATTTAAATTGGCTAAAGTTGAACGAATTAACTACATATGAGCTCTGCGAAAAATTGATAAATTATTTTATGTGTAACTTTTAATGAACTAGATAAAGTCATCAATATATACATTGTGAATTAATTTCGGTAGGCAAACTTATAACTAAAAGCCTGTGATGGCAAAAATTATTACGAATAAACTAAAAAAAATGAGTACATGCGATAATATTTTTTGGGACAACAAAAGTTGTAGCAATAAGTTTAGTTTATGCGACAACAAATTGTCGTAGAAAATATTAATAAAAACTAACAGTATGTTGTCACAAAAAACAATCTAAAACGACTTATTTGTTGTCGCAAAAAAAACTATTTACGAGAAGGCTTTTGTGTTAATAATTTAACGACAACATGTGTTGCAAATTGTACTTGTGACAATTATTGAGGTATTGTTGCAAATACTCATTTTTCTTGTAGTGATAAGAAATGTTTGGAGAACATGCTGTAATTTATTGTTTATATATTTATTTGAAATTAAGAGTTAGAATAAGTATAAATTGAGAATTAATTACTTCTTAGATAAATTTAATTTGAGTTTAATCTTTTCAATTCTGTTTAATTAAACCAACAAATTTGTAATGATATATATAGTGATACATTTATGTATGTTTTGTTACATCTCAATATCTTCAACATGTACATCTCTTGATCACTAGGAATTTTTTTAAATGAGTGATGGTCATGAGATTCGAATTTAATTAGAACTTTATGATCAATTTGATTTGAACTTGGATATCATGTTTAAGTGAAAAAAAAAAAAACTTAAGTAGGATCATATTATATATACCACTTACACTATATAGTAAATTAAGCGTATTAACTTGGGTGACTTGTTAATATAGTGACCATAAATGAGGAAGCAATAAATTAGATAGGTAGAATAAAAAAATATTGAATTGGTGAGGTGTAATAGATGTCCAATAATAGAGAAGTTATTAGATGAAGAGGGTAAAAAGAGAGAATAATGTAGATTAAATGATAAGAAGAGAACAAAAAAGGTGGGACCCACATTATCCAATGATGTAAGCACAATGTTCACTTAGGTGGGCCCCGCATCTTAGTGGCATTATACATTGCTTCTCAGTTGTGATTGCCCATTCCCATCTCTCTCTCTCTCTCTCTCTCTCATCCCATGGGTAAGAGCGAGAAGACGATGAGTGAGAAGCACTTGGTGGTGACGGTGATGATGATGATATTAGTAATGGTAGTAAAGGTGAATGGTGAGCTTCAACGATTTGATCACCCACCAAAGGCAGATGGCTCTCTCACTGTTTTTGCCATCGGAGATTGGGGAAGAAAGGGAGACTACAACCAGTCTCTTCTTGCTCATCAGGTTTCTCTCTCTCTCTCTCTCTCTCTCTCTCTCTCTCTCTCTACCTGCATGTGTGTATGTATCATGGCTGTTTTTGTTGTACTGCAACTTTCATACGTACCAATTCATTCATTTCATTTGATCCCTTCATAGACGTATGTTTCTGTTTCTGAACGACAGAATTCTACTTTTTTGACCTACTTCTTGTTTTGTTCCGTGTTTAATCTTCTCTTTCATTAATCTCGATCGTTAATGCATGTTAATAATTTCATTTGATGTATAATGATTAATTTGAAGTAGAAGATGAAAATGGAAAATCTCGTGTAATTAACAATGATTAGTAAAATCGCAATGTTTTAAAAGATTTCATGCATTCAAAATATACAGTTGGGTTTGAATGATAGAAAATCCTCTGTTGATATTACATTTTCTAGTCAAACTAATCATCATAGCAACATATTGTACTATCAATTATTAACACATAAGGTGTATTAAATATTAAATATAATAAAATATCTTCAGACATTCCAATTCTGCTTAAATTAGTTATATACTTCACCATTCTTAATTCACAAAAACTATAAATTATTATGGTAAATTTTTAATACAAATATGTAATAAAGTGCTTAACAATTGCCAGCCGACACTTGTATGAAAAAATAAACTCCATATTTGATCATTTATATTTACATATATACCATATTCCTTTCTCGAGGGATATATCTATTACCTATATAAAAATATGAATATTTTTTATATGGATTGTCTAATATATCCTTATTAAATATTTTATTTAATGTTATAATAGTAATTTGTAATTTTCATATTTAAATAATTTTACATTAGAATTATAAACCTAAATCATATAGAATTCTATAATAAGTAGGACTCTATTATATTAGAACTTTAATTTATGGATATTTCTTACAAAATATGGATTGTCTAATATATCATTATTAAAGATTTTATTTAAGGTTATAACAGTAATTTATAATTTTCATATTTAAATATTTTTACATTAGCATTCGAAACCAAAATCATATAAAATTCTATTATAAGTAAGACTCTATTATACTAAGACTTTAATTTACTAGATTTTTTTTGAATTTAATTTAATATAATATAGGTTGTATATCCTTATAAAAAAATTATTATTTAAGATTAATAGTAATATAATATTTTTTATTTAAAAAATTCATCCTCCACATGCGATGCATGTGCTGATACTCGTATATATATATCTGTCAATATATATGTGTTATATTAGCACATGTAAATCAAATCCGGATTATTCAATTTTACTTTTGAAATTTTGAAAATAAAATAATGAATAAAGTAAACACGATATTGTAGGTCCACATGTTTACCGACCCCTCAATGTCACACAAATAAAATAGGATAAAATACATACAATCACTTTCAATATTTGACCAAGTTATCAAATGGATGATAAGATTTATTAAATTGCAATTAATCCCTTTAATTATGAAAATATTAATATAAAAAATTCTCACATGTCGATTAATAATTATGAATAATTTACTTTGAATTCATTCAGTTTTGTCGATAATTAGGATATCATACATTATAAATATGATTATCGAATGAATTTAATCTTAAAAATCACAGGTTTGATAATTCGATAAATATGAAGGATAATAGGTAGTAATTTTATGAAATTACAAAAATTTGTATGAGACGATCTAGCCATGATTAATTTTCATAAAATGAATCTTTTTTATCCATTAACTTAACTCATTTCAACAATTTTACATGTAAATTGTGAAACATTGTGAATTAACTTATCTCACCTACTATAATTTATGAGCCTATAATTTAGGAGACGGTGACCCATGTAAAAAAATATGGAGGGAATCCACTTCGAGAGTACTCTATATGCCCTATTAGGAAACATGATTATTTATTGCATCTTTATTAAATCTTATCTTCGGAAAAGTTGAGAGAGAATTGAACACCTCATATATATCTTCTTTGATGTTTGCTTCTGTTTCTTCTCTGTCTTTCTGAATGAGACTAAATTTTACACCGCATATATACCAATTCTTTTTTAGTGACACTTGTGTTCGGACACGGTACCTTCAACTTGATTATTACATGTTGTTAGATATATATTTTTCAAGTATCACATGTATATACTTAATGATATAAACATGATACTTGAAGAGTATATATCTAATACCTATTACTAAATATAAAATTATACCTTAAAAAGTATGTACGTGATACCTGAAGATTATATATTTAATATCATGTTTTAATATGTAAAAATAATACCTTAAAAATATACAAATAATACTTAAAAAATATATATTTAATACACAGTTGAGTTAGGATTGTCCCAGTCAAAAGTTTTGTCCATTCTTTTTAATTGACAAGACATATTACCAATTCTTGTCTGTTACTTGCACACATACATATACATATATTTATATAACATTACTCATTGGTTAAAAATTAAATAGAAATTTTTCTATATTACTTTCTATATTTTGCTATATAGAAATCTTTCACATAAAGAGTATAAAAATTAAATGAAACATAAAAGTTAAAAGAGTTTTAACTCAGTTATATTTCAAAAAATAAATACCCTAATGCATTTATTAATCAGCAGGTCTCTTATGAAAGTATTCACAGTTGATCACACATGACATTTAATTGTGGATAATGAAACTGCATCGATCTGAGGATAACTATATGTGAGACTATATATCTTAATTAATTATATAAGTGTTTATACTAATTTTAGTGGGAAAAAACTACATTAAAACTATATACATATATGCATACATATTTCATATAAATATAAACCTTATTTGATTAGTGTTAAGGAAAAGTTGAATTAATTTAGATAACTTTTAAGCTAAATAACTTTTAATCAAATCTTGACAACTCATAATTCGATATAGATTGTAGCTTGTAAGTCAGAACGCGTGTTGAATATTAATTCGTTGCATATTTGGGATCATTATCTTTTTTAAGTAACCCCACTTCAATGCTTTTGATACGATGCTACCTAACCAATCCCTTACGGAATTAATTATTGATCAAATTATTGTGGTCACTAATCACTCCTCTTTAATTAATGGTCACGTCTGTCTCTTTCATCTTAATACACAACACTATTTACTTACATTATTAGGGGAAGACTCTTATAACATTTAATTATTCTGTCACGGATTTATTTTGTCAGAAGAGTCATTTAATTCATTCTACAATTCATAATTCATATGAGATTGTCAACGTTGATTTGGTTGTGGGTAATTATGGGCCTCTCTCTCAACTAAAATATGATGTATGATACTGTTTCACAAAAGTTTTTATGAAAGTATTACATATTTATGATATAATTGCTTATGTTTTTCTAGTTTTCATTTTTAATCCAGGACACAATATTTTGGCCAAAAGAACTACATAAATTATTTATGAAAGTGAGTTTTATAGGAGTTAAATGAAGACCCATATGAGCATGATAAGAAATTCGACCAAAGAGTTAATAATTTTCCTTAAAAATATATATATACTCCATCTGTTCCAAAAAACAAATGTCGTTTTAATAAAAAAGAAATGGTCCAGGAGCAAGTGCATAGAATTTTAAGAACATCTTTCTCATATTTTATCAAAATTCCCTTAACCGGAACACTCTTTAATTTATGTGTAAAAATCTTAAAATGACATTAAAAAAAAAAGTTTCGTGCACGAGACTTATATATGAATAAATGATGCAGTTTTATATATCCAATGGTACAAGGCACATAAGGTTTCTTTTGATGTGATGGTTGGTTATCACCTATTGGCATTTGGCACGTACTAATAACTTTTTTCTATATATCTTCAAAAGTAATCATATATCTTAACATTTTTTTATAAAGATTAAGAACATAGTTATGTGTTTAAAAAAGAATATATTATTGACCATTTAATATACATAATAAATATACAACAATAAGAATTAATAGTCAAAGTACAAAAATATGATACCATTTCTTGAGATAAATTCTCATTATTAGAACGGAGTTTCACAAATCAATTTTTGTTATATGAATGAGAAGATCTTATATGAGCTCCGCTTATTTCATTTATAGTTTTGAGCTGGACTTCTGTGAGACTGTCTCATGTGTGACGGCACTCGTGCACAGTCGTGTGTTGGGACACGGTCAACCGTGCACCGAAACACATACTTATCGCACTAAAAGACATACTTATAGACAAAAATCACATACTTATCTCGACCGTGTCCTGAGGTGCGCCACATATTGCTCTTAGTTTTCACGCGAGGCACGGTCTGTCCCAGGACACGGTCGTGGGCGAGAAAACAAAATCACATACTTATAGTGAAAAATCACATACTTATTATTGAAAAAGACATACTTATACACTACAGTCGCGCACAATCGTGTCCTGGGACACAGTCGACCGTGCGCAAGTGCCGTCACATGTGAGACGGTTGCATATGAGTATTTGTGTATAGTTTTTATATAATCCCAATATTACTGATTTGTAAAAGTTTATTTTCCATATAATCAAATTTAAAAATTTATCACTGATTTTTTTTATCATGTCACAGATGGGTATAACTGCAGAGAAGATGGATATAGATTTTGTTATATCAACTGGAGACAATTTTTATCCAAATGGATTGAAAAATGCAAATGATCCAGCTTTTGAACAATCTTTTACTCATATCTACAATGCTCCTACTTTGCAGAAAGTGTGGTATTCTGGTATTTTTCTATTTTATTGTTAGAATATATATATCTTTAATTTTTTTTCTTCATTTGATTAAGTTCAAAAAATATTTTGAAAATACAGTTTCAATTAGTCTAACCGATGGCAATTTTTGTTTTGGGGGTTGTTAACTAGATGATAGCATCTCACCAATCACATTTCGTGAAATAGTATTAGAAAGTGAGTAAATTCGGATGATTATTTTGTTCATAAATGTATATTATAGAAGGAAATACTTAGTTAATTATACTTTAGATCTAAATTCACCATTTCAGTTGCGTGAGACCGGTTTGATCATGTTGAATGGATCGACTCTCTTTTATTAATTCATATGAACTGATCCGTTTTATATAAGATTTTAATAAACATGTCTCACATAAAACCTATTTGATATAGTAAACAGTACTCTTTTATCATATATAATTGTAATTGTTAGATTCTCATAAAAGTTATGGTATTACTATATAGTGCTGGGAAACCACGACTATAGAGGTGATGCATTGGCACAATCGAGTCCCATCCTAAAAGGAAAGGATAATAGATGGTTTTGTATGAAATCATTTATTCTCAACACAGGTACCTTTTAAGTAATTTAATATATATATATATATATATATATATGTTGATTTATTTAATTGGGGTGACACCATAATATATGTCATTGATTATTTATCCTTTTTAAACAGATATTGCAGAATTTTTCTTCATAGACACAACCCCCTTTCAAGATAAATATTTCACTGATCCAGAAGATCAAGTCTATGATTGGAGAGGCATCCTTCCAAGACACAAATATATTTCCACTCTTTTAGAGGTAAAAAATATATACTCTCTTAATTATATATATATATATATATATATATATAGATTCATGAAATTAATTTATATCAGATCATTTTACAAATATAATACAAAAAACTTGCATAAGGAGTCTCACATGAGTTTTTGTGTTTATGATCTATAGGAATTAAATTTAATTGAGATGTTTTGTTTTAATAAATAAATAAGGTTGGAGATGATTTGAATTGAAATATATAGGATTTGGAATCAGCATTAAGAGAATCGAGTGCGAAATGGAAAATAGTGGTGGGCCACCACACAATTAAAAGTGCTAGTGAGCATGGTAATACACAAGAGCTTGTACAAAACCTTCTTCCAATTCTTGAGGTAATTATTAACTCTTTAATATAATGGGCTATTTTATTTTTTCTTTACACAAAGTATTTTACATAAATATTATTATGATCTTGATGAGGTTGGCATGTAAACGTTATTATGGAGTATGTTTTATCTGGTTGGAAATATTAAAAAAATTCACATTAGGTAATTAACAAAAGTTAACCTTATTTCATTAATATAACTTTTACATGCCAAGCTCATCAAGATCATAAATTAATGACATATTAAAGATTTTGTATATGACTAACAAAATCGATGAAATTGCAGGCAAACAATGTTGATCTTTACATAAATGGACATGATCATTGCTTGGAGCATATTTCAAGTTCTGAAAGGTGACATTACTAATTTACTTAAAATCGATATAAAAAACAATGAATGAATATCGACGATTGAAGCAAGAAAATAAAGTAAATTCTTTTTTTTTTTTTCAGCACTCTTCAATTTCTAACAAGTGGGGGTGGCTCAAAAGCATGGAGAAATTACTATAATTGGCCCAACTCAAAGGAGATGAAATTCTTTTATGATGGGCAAGGATTCATGTCTCTGCAAATTAATCAACATGAAATTGATATCAATTTCTATGATGTTTTTGGGAATATATTACACAAATGGAGTGTATCAAAATCCTTCTCTGCAATGTAGATTGGATTGGTTTGAAATATGTACAACTTAATTAGTGTATTATTGAATTCCATCGTGTGATCCACAAGGATCATATTGTAATCTAATATCATCATGAACAACAATATTTTTTATGAATGTAATTAGTATTTTTTTATGTACGCGCCATATATAAGTTTTTATACTTTTACTTTTGGTCATGTAATCACCAATTTTAAAAAAGTCCAGTTTTTGAAAAAATAGTTTGATTTTTCACGAGACAAAACAAGAAAAATAATGGGATCTAGTGAATAGAATTTGTGTTGTATTTGTTTCAGTTAGGAAAACAACTAGCTCCTTGTAGAATTAAAGTAAACTTGCAGGTTACTATCAAGTGAGTCTTATATGATACGTCTCATAAATCATGTTTCGTGAGACGGTTCATCCTATAATATACACTTCACAATTCATATATAAATTAAATGAGATTCATTTAATTTAAGAAAAATATCAATTTCATTCCGGTAACTTAGGTCTTGTCTTATTTTGATATACTAACTTCGCGCTTTCCATTTTTGTTGTCGATTTTTTCCAATTTAGTCCTTTTTTGTCAGAACAGACAAGATTGCTAGCTTGACTATCAGAAATTCTGACGTTGTAGTCAAAGGCAGTCAAATTCCGACAGCCATATAAGCAATTTTGGTTATTCTGACCAAAAAAAAAAGACTGAAATTGAAAAAATTAATCAATAATAAGGAACCAAAATTAAACAGACATAATTACTGTACTGAATTTGGACAAGACCTAAGTCCCAATCTTTTATACTTCTTAAAACTCAGCAATTGGAAAATCAAGAGAAATTAATGAGGGAAATCTAAGTCCAATCAACAAGAACACCACTGAAATGCATAATGGGGATGTGATGTCATAACTTAGGATTGTCTACTTGAGCATATCTTAATTTGTTTCATAAAACTTGTAACTTCTATCAACAAAAATATTAACCATAAGAAATCCCACAAAGAAGATAAGGCATACCATCAAAATAAAAATTCTGAGATACATTATATGATTCTAAATATCAAAAAAATTTGAATCGAAAAAGGGTAAGTGACTTGCGATTCTCATGATACCGTTTCCCCTTTCACTCATTATGCAGAAACTCATTACCTAATAAGAGTGTGTTTGCTTCAATTATTGATTAGGTTTCATTGTATTTATGTGATTACGAGTTGCCTAGAATACATGTGATAAACTATACATCCATTCTTATGAGTAGTCATATCACAAGATTAGGTGAGATAAAATCAGATCCTTTTTATATCATGGCCTTGTATTAGATTGAGAGGATATATTTCCATTTCTGAGAATATAGATGTATACAAATGTGTATATATAAAGGTGATACAGGTGGAGTGTAACTAACTCAACAGAAACGCGGATAGGGCAAGACTTGAGCTAACAACAAAAACAGAAAACACAACAGATGACACACAACAGTTTAAAAGCGTTGTGTATAACATAAAGCAAAAAAACCCTAGTTTTCCATGATATACTCTAATACGCTCCGATGCGTTCCTATCCCAGCTGATCCACCAAGGAGAGTTAAGTGTTGAGCGTGGCAAAACGAACTACAGACAACGGCTTGGTGAGAATATCAAGTTCATGAGAGCTTGAACTTTTTCTTGGAGAAAGTGAACATCAACTTCGATATGCTTAGTTCGAGCATGAAATGCTGGATTAAAGGCCAGTTTAATCGCACCCTGATTGTCACACCATAGAATCGTTGGATGCTCAAGCTGAATCCCTAACTCGGTGAAAACACTCTTCACCCAAAGATCGATATTCAGCCCTTGTGCTGCTGCGAGCGACGACATTTTGCTTCTTGCTGCACCAACTTAGAAGATTAGAACCAAGGTAAATACAATACCCACTCGTACTACACCTGTCATCAGTATTACTCACGAAATCGGCGTCGGCAATCCACCATCCTAGTCACCGGCCGAAAAAGAATACCATGATGTTGTGTTCCCTGCAGATATCTAACCATTCTTTTGCAGGCTTTCCAGTGATTTACAATATGTTGGAAACATTTAAGTATATTTTTATGAGACAAAACCTTAAGAAAGTAACCCTAAAGCATAACCAATCTTAGGAGATGTTAATGCAGAAGAAAAGAAAGATTAGAGAAAGTGTCAAAGGAATGGACACTAAAGAGAATGATGGAAAGGAATCTGGTAAACTAATTAGGATACTGATGACTACAGAAAGCTACTGGAAGAGATCTTGCCGAAGCAGATTACAAAAGCAACAAGACAGGAAGCTACCTGAGAGACCATGTCGAAAGCATACTGCAAGACAGCATGCTACAGAAGCCTCAAGCCACCTAACGGAGCAAGCCAGAAAAGGAAGCTCCAGAGTGAAGCGAGGGGAGGAAGCTACAAAGCAGGCATGGGAAGAAAGTCAAAAGTTACCGGTAGACACAAGAAGGTTACCAGTAGAGAGAAGAGAAGAGGAGCCAACCAGAAGAAGACACGTGGAAAGTGAAAAGCATGCGTGTGACAGAAGAAGTGCGACACTATCAATGATGGAAATCTACCTATCTTCAACTGGCAGATTTCCTAATCTATAAATAAGAAGAAGACTGAAGACTGAAGAGAGTGTGTGAGAGAGATACGAAGAGAGTGAGCGCGCTAAAGAAAAGAGAAGAGCTTAACAGAGAAAAAGCTCAGAAAAAGAAGCTGCAGAAAATAGGGGGAATGCTACAGAAAAGAAAAGAGAGCAAAGTGGGGAGCAAAAGAAGAATAGAGAAAATAGAAGCTCAAACACCCCACACCTTGAGACGCATACTCAGTCAGTCAGTCCTGCAGCCAGCTTCAGCAGATCAACCTGCAAACGAAGCCCAAGCTTGCTGCATCCAGTTGAAGAAGAAGGAAGACAAACCTTTTAAGAACTGTCTTGGAGTGCTTAGTACGAGGAGCGAGTCCTGCTAAGCTTTCCACTTTCTGAAGAAGAAAGTGAGGACCCTGTGTGGGTAGAGTAGAATCCTGTGTGGGTCAGTGAGAAAAGTAGGCAAGCAGCTGTGTGAAGGCTTGCTACTTACTTGTAAAGTGAGGGTTGTAATAGATAGGGCTATGTAGATCAACTAGCTTAACAAATGTTCCCTCTTGAGAAGAGGCAAAGAGGATATAGAAGGATTACTCTACCTTCGAACCTCTGTATATCCATGCGTCTATATGTGCTTACTGTTTTACTTGCATATTCTATGTTAAGCAGCACATCTTCTATACTCGGCATATAAAAAGAGAGAAAAGCTTCCGCAATATAAGAAATGTTTGAAAAAGGAGTAGGTTTATTCACCCCCCCTCTAAGCCTACTACCACAATATTTAGACCAACAAGTGGTATCACAACAGGTGGATAAATCTTCCAACATGTATTATCTGATACCAACAAGTTGTATCAGAGTAGGTTGAATGATATGCAAAAGATCTAATCGATCTATCCAGATCCCATCTGTGAAAAGTCTCTCTCGAAAAATCTCTATCTTTCTCTCTCTCTCTCTCTCTCTCTCTCTCTCTCTCTCTTCCTCACATCATAGATCAATTTACTGTCTTTCATTAAAAGGATATGATTGATGTGAAGACAACAAACAGCTAAGAAGGATATATAAAATCAAGCTGAGTTGTGAAGAAAAGCTGTTCAGAAGAAGGAAGCTGGTAAACAGCAAGCTACTTGAGGATCAGACTACGAAGAAAGAAGTTGTGCACAAGAAGCAAGTTTCTACTTATCACGGAGTAGACTAATACGAAGCAGATCAACAAGAAAGATACGTGTTGGTCCCGGAACTGCTGTAGATAAGCTTAGAAGTGGGGGGGGGGGGTGAATAAGCCTACCTTATCTTCTAATTTTTCTTTCAAGACTATTGACTTATTTCTAATATCAGTAACCTTTTGGGAGGTTACTGATCAGAGTGAATGCGGAAGCCTATCTTTGTGCTCAATAGAAGATATGCAGTTTATCAGAGAGAGTATATGTAAGGCAGTAAGCAGATAAAGATGCAAGCATCTATAGAGGTTCGAAGGTGGAATAATCCTTCTACGTCCTCTCTTCCTCCACACAGGAGGGAACCTCTGTTAAGCTGGTTGATTTACATAGACCTATCTATTACAACCCACCCTTAACAGGTAAAGTAGCAAGCCTTCACACAGATACTTGCCTACTTTCCCTTGACCCACACAGGATCCTACTCTACCCACCCAGGGTCCTCACTTTCTCTCCTAGAAAGTGGTAAACTCAGCAGGACATTACTCCTCGCACTGCCGAGACAACCTTTTAGAGAGGTTTATCTCCTTCTTCTTCAATTGGGTGTAGTAGGCTTGGCCTTCATGTGCAGACTTATTCTGCTGAAGCTTGCTGCTGGATGGTAGACTGGGTGTGCGTCTTCTTGGGGTGTGGAGTGTTCGAGCTCTTCTTCTTTTCATCTGCTCTTTGTGAACACCCTCTTCTCTTCTTAACTTCCCTCTTTTTAACTGCGTTTCTCTCTTTGTGAGCCTTCTTCTCTGATGAGCTCTTCTCTCTTCTTCTGCGCTTCTCTCTACGAGCTAGGATATTCAGATGTGCTCGTATAGTATCGCACTTTTGTGAGTTCTCTCTTCTTCTCACTCTCTCTTGTTTCAGTCTTCAGTCCTCCTCTTTATAGGTTGTGAAATCTGCCCATTGAAGGTAGATAGATTTCTAACATGATGCACCGTACTCCTGACACACGGTAGCTTTTCGCTTTCCACGTGTCTTCTTCCGGTTGGCTCCTCTCCTCTTTTCTCTCTACCGGTAACTTCTTGTGTCTACCGGTAACTTTAACTTTTCTTCCCATGCCTGCTTTGCAGCTTCCTCCTCTAGCTTCACTCTGGAGCTTCCTTCTTCTGGCTTGCTCCTTCAGGTGGCTTCGAGGCTTCTGTAGCATGCTGCTCCCTGCAGTATGCTTTCGGCATGGTCTTCCCAGACAACTTCCTGTCTCGCTGTTTTCTGCTTTGGCGAGGTCTCTTCCAGTAGCTTCCTGAAGTCAATAGTATCCTTATTAATTCCAGATTCTTTTCACCCATACTCTTCAGTATCCTTCCATTTGACACTTTCTCAGTTTCTTTTAATCTTCTGTAGTAACTCTATTGCAGTAACCTATCCTAAGATTGGTTATGCATATTAGAGTTACTTTTAAGGATTTGTCTCATCAAAACATCTTACAAATGATCCAACAATGCGTTACTAAACAAAAGGAGGAAGCTGCTACAACGCCGAGCTGAAAGTATGGATCACATCGGAGACTCCAAACAACAACCATAAAAAGCAACCCTAGAGGAAGATGTTGAGGAAGACAAGTGAAGGAGTAGGAAGAAAAGCTCACTCCATCAACCAGACTACCCTCCAGAAAGAAACAAGAGATAAAAAAAAAAAGGATCTACTCTTTAGACAACTCTCAAGGAAAGAATAACGACGACCAGGTACCTCATTCTAACTTACTCCTATATTGTTGGTCTCACTTATTCTTATCTTGTTAAGAATCTTATGTGACCATATGAAAATCAAAGATCAAAGGAGCCAAATGAAAGAATCTTCAGAGGATTGAAGATAACAGGCTTGAAATTTTGGTCACTTGACTTGAAAATGAGAAGGGAAGCTTGTACGTTTATTTCTAAATAAGAACGCTTCACCTAATCATACAAACCTCAAGGATTACCTAAAATAATACTGAAAGTGACCTTACATCTTAAAAGAGAGAATCATAAAGTAAGGGGGAACTTCTAGTACAAATCAAGGTAATTCAGAGGCAAAAGAATCAAATCCTTGGAGAAACCCAAATACGGGTATCCTGAAAATGTCTGTAACAAACTGACATTCCCTAAAGGAACCAAGCAGAACAACAACTCCAAAAGGAAAGAAAATTGTCTACCTTACTGGTATCATGCTTTGCCTTTTCTATATTCTAAAAGAGGTTCCAGTAAGTAAACACCTACACACACCTTTACATGCTTACTAACGAAAGTCTTATAGAAATCAAAACTTTCCCTACAGTAACCATGGGCTGTAAGAAAAGGGTAAGTTCCTGTAAGAAGACTAACTCAGAAGGACTCATACTTGTATGAGTATCTATACAAGAAGAATTTTACTGCAGGTACCCCACACAAAAGACTACTGAATTAAGGGGAACATTTGACGACATGACAAAGCTCTGACTATGAGACACTAGACACCAGGTTGCTGGACACTAGGTTACTGGATAACAGGATGCTGAAAATCAGGACGCTAGACACTAGATGAATGGATACTAGGTTGCTGAATATTAGGTCGCTGCACACCAGGATGCTAGACACCAAGCTACTGGATACTAGGTCACTAGACATCAGAGTACTTGTCATCAAGTCATTAGACAAGGTGAAAAGACTCATTGATATCAAGGAACAAGATAAAGTTCTGACAATAGAACGCTAGACACCAGGTTATTGGATACTAGATCGCTGGATAACAGGACTCTAGATATCAGGATGCTAGATACCAGGTTGCTGGACACTAGATCGTTGAACACTAGGTCGCTGGGTACTAGGACGCTAAACAACAGGATACTGGACACTAGATCGCTAAACACCAGGTTGCTGTAAACCAGGATGCTAGACACCAATATACTGGATACTAGGTCACTGGATGAAGGGATCACTTGGAAGTTACAACTCTCAAATCAGAGCAGTTACCAAAAATTTTGGTAACGTGCACACATAAAAAATGGATCACCTTTCCAGAAATAGACCACCTTTTCAGAACCCTACAAAAATTTCAGCGGTGCGATGAGAAGAATCTAAGGGTGGAGAACCAACTGTTGACCACATACTCAAGCAATCACTTCATGAAGAGGAAAAGCTGTGGAAACTGTCAACACCTGTTGGAAACGTTTAAATATGTTTTGATGAGACAAAACCTTAAGAAAGTAACTCAAAAGCATAACCAATCTTAGGAGAGGTTACAGCGACAGAGTTACTGCAGAAGAAAGAAAGATCAGAGAAAGTGTCAAAGGAAGGATACTGAAGAGAATGGTTGAAAAAGAATCGGGTAAACTAATTAGGATACTGATGACTACAGGAAGCTACTGGAAGAGATCTTGCCGAAGTAGATTGCAAAAGTAGCAAGACAGGAAGCTACCTGAGAGACCATGCTTAAAAGCATACTGCAAGACAGCATGCTACAGAAGCCTCAAGCCACCTGAAGGAGCAAACAAAGAAGGAAGCTCTAAAGTGAAGCACAAGGAGGAAGCTACAAAGCAGGCATGTGAAGAAAGTTAAAAGTTACCGATAGACACAAGAAGTTATCGGTAGAGAGAAGAGAAGAAGAGCCAACCAGAAAAAGACACGTGGAAAGCGAAAAGCTGGCGTGTGTCAGAAGTGCAGCGCATCAATGATGGAAATCTACCTACCTTCAATGGGCAGATTTCATAACCCATAAAAAGAGGAGGACTGAAAACTGAGACTGAGGAGAGAAGAGAGCGAGCACAACATAATATACAAGCTCGCAGAGAGAAGCACAAAAGAAAAGAGAAATAGCTCAAAAGAGAGAAAACTCATAAGAAGAAAACACAGAATAGAGGGGGAAGACAAACTGAAGAGAAGAGTGTTCAAAATACAAGAGTAGAGAGGAAAAGCTCAAACACTCATCACCGCAAAGACGTATCCTCAGTCAGTCAGTCCAGCAGCAAGCTTCAGCAGATCAACCTGCAAAAAGAAGTCTAAGCTTGCTGCCACTAGGTGAAGAAGGAGAAGACAGACTTTTTAAAGGCTATCTTGGAGTGCTTAGTGTGAGGAGCGAGTCCTGCTAAGCTTTCCACTTTCTAAAAAAGAAAGTGAGGACCCTGGGTGGGTAGAATAAGATTTTGTGTGGGTCAGTGAGGAAAGTAGGCAAGCAGCTGTGTTAAGGCATGCTATTTACTTCTTAAGTGAGGGTTGTAATAGATAGAGCTATGTAAATCAACTAGCTTAACAAATGTTCCCTCTTGAGAAGAGGTAGAGAGGATGTAGAAGGATTACTCCACATTCGAACCTCTATATATTCATGCGTCTATATGTGCTTACTGCTTTACTTGCATAACTCTATGTTAAGTTGCACACCTTCCTAGACTCTTATGAGAGAAATACTTCTGCAACCACAATGATTAGTAACATCCCAAAAGGTTACTGATACTGCAACCAAGCTGATATAATATAAGAAAAGTTTGTTTTGAAATAGGAGTAGGCTTATTCATCCCCCCCTCTAAGCCTACTACCACACTTATTTGGGACCAACAACACCTTTATTGGAAATAGGGGAAGCAGTTAATGAGATCTTTAAAGATCTAACTGCAACAGGGAGTATCTAAAACTCTATAAATACATGCACTTCTTATTCTTTATCTTCATACAGATATCCTCTCTCTCATCCTTATGTACATCATGGCACCCGATTGTTAGAAACCACTCTTTTTATTCCTTCCTAAATGCACATTCTCTGCAAATAAACAACCAAGCATTCCTCAAATCACGTATAGTCACCTCTCAGGCTTGACTCTTTCTAAGCAAGTCTTTCTCAGAAGACTCGATCTTCTGGCTTTCAGCTCTCACCTCACTTCTCAAGAACTTACACCCAAGTTCTTCTTGTCAAGACAGGAGGATAGAGCTAAGGACTCCTCTCCAGCAGCTCCAGAGCTTCAGCTCATAGATGATGTCAAAAAGCGGAAAGAAACTGCGAAGGGTCATGAAAGATCAAAAGACTTCCCGAGGTGGAGAAGGGGAGATTCCAACTTTTCTATAAGATGGATTCTCTTTTGCATGCGAGAGAATTAAAAGGAGGGACAGTTGGAGGAGTCGGTGGAGATTGAAGGAGAAGAAAAGGCAGTAGTAAGCTACTGCATCTAAACTTTTCTGCTTCTTCACGTTCCCCTCCGAACGAATTCCTTCTCTCTCGCATCGCCTCTCACACCTCTCAAAGCTCTCCTCTCTAGCCGAAGAGAAGAATTTATTGGGAGTAGGTTCCTGCATTAAGTGAGGGAAAGCAGAAAGAGAAAGAAGACAACAGCAAGCAAGAGGGGAAAAAAAGAACGGAAATAGCAAGAAGAAAGAAGAATGAGTCTACATAGGATGTTTATTGTACTTTGCTTACTGCGTCGTATTGTAAATGTCAAATCGAAATAAAATTCTTCTGTTATTTAAGAACTCATTCCTTGTGCCCTTTCTCTCTGGCTTACATGTGATTTAATAAAAACAGTATGCTCTATCTTGTTATATCATATATCTGCTTTCTGTGCTTTAGAGATTATGTTCTTTTGATCTTCTGTAAAGGTTTTGTCATCATCAAAAAGGGGGAAATTGTTGGAAACATTTAAGTATGTTTTGATGAGACAAAACCTTAAGAAAGTAACTCTAAAGCATAACCAATCTTAGGAGATGTTACTGCAACAGAGTTACTGCAGAAGAAAAGAAAGATCAGAGAAAGTGTCATAGGAAGGACACTGAAGAGAATGATGGAAAGGAATCGGGTAAACTAATTAGGATACTAATGACTACAGAAAGCTACTGGAAGAGATCTTGCCGAAGCAGATTACAAAAGCAGCAAGACAGGAAGCTACCTGAGAGACCATGGCGAAAGCATACTGCAGGACAGCATGCTATAGAAGCCTCAAGCCACCTGACGGAGCAAGCTAGAGAAGGAAGCTCCAGAGTGAAGCGCAAGGAGGAAGCTACAAAGCAGGCATAGGAAGACAGTCAAAAGTTACCGGTAGACACAAGAAGGTTACCGGTAGAGAGAGAAGAGAAGAGGAGCCAACCAGAAGAAGACACGTGGAAAGTGAAAAGTTGGTGTGTGACAGAAGAAGTGTGGCGCTATCAATGATGGAAATCTACCTATCTTCAACGGGCAGATTTCCTAATCTATAAATAAGAAGAAGACAGAAGACTGAAGAGAGTGTGTGTGAGAGATACGAAAAGAGTGAGCGCGCAATAGAAAAGAGAAGAGCTCAACAGAGAAAAAGGTCAGAAAAAAAAGGCGCAGAAAAGAGGGGGAATGCTACAGAAAATAAAAGAGAGCAAAGTGGGGAGCAAAAGAAGAAGAGAGAAAAGAGAAGCTCAAACACCCCACACCCCTGAGACGCATACTTAGTCAGTCAGTCCTGCAGCAAGCTTCAGCAGATCAACCTGCAAACGAAGCCCAAGCTTGTTGCATCCAGTTGAAGAAGAAGGAAGACAAACCTTTTAAGGACTGTCTTGGAGTGCTCAGTGCGAGGAGCGAGTCCTGCTAAGCTTTCCACTTTCTGAAGAAGAAAGTGAGGATCCTGGGTGGATAGAGCAGTGAGGAAAGTAGGCAAGCAGCTGTGTGAAGGCTTGCTACTTACTTGTTAAGTGAGGGTTGTAATAGATAGGGCTATGTAAATCAACTAGCTTAACAAATGTTCCCTCTTGAGAAGAGGCAGAGATGATGTAGAAGGATTACTCCACCTTCGAATCTATGTATATCCATGCATATATATGTGCTTACTGCTTTACTTGCACACTCTATGTTAAGCAGCACATCTTCTATACTCAGCATATAAAAAGAGAGAAAAGTTTCTGCATGTTGGAACCGACGGATCACCGGCTCTATGCAATTAATTATCGGGTTCCATGCTAGGTATAATAAACGCAGCGGAATAAAAAGAATTATACCTTTTGATCAATCGAGAAGAAAACGAGCCAAAATTGATCTTTCGTAACCCTAGACCTCTTTGATCTTCTGATGTATTCCTACAGCCTTTCTCGAACGTTGCGTGGCCAACGATCCTTCGAGAAATCTCAGTTCTGCTCTCTCTCTCACTATCACGTTTTTTCTGTGAATCTGTGTATCTGAGGCGCTGATGAAAAAAGGCTATAAATAGGCTACACCAGGGACCTAGAGGAGGAATTGGGTTGGGCCTCCTGATGGGCTTAAGTATCCTGTGTTCGGCCCGAACACATAAATTAAATCCATCAATAATAATTCAGTCCACTAAAGAATTATTATTGAACTACCGTCCCAATCCCATATATAATATGGGCTCCTTCTTATTATGTGCACATTTATCTCCCTGTGTTTAAGATATCGAATGTCCATTAATTAAATAAGTTACTGACAACTTAATTAATTAACATCTAATTCCAAGAGTAGTACCACTCAACTTTATTATCATGTCGGATTAAATCCACCTGCAGGGTTTACATGATAATCCTTATGAGCTCCTCAAGGGGACATCATCATCCTAAATAATTAGGACACAGATTCCTTCTATAATCAACAGTACACCATATTGACAATACTGTTTCCCAATTCACCGAGTTTATTGATTTAATAAATAAATCTCACTCATTGGCAAATTAAAGAAACAAATATTGTGTATACGTGGCTGTTATTATATAGGGATTAAGAGAACGCACATCCATAATAATAGAGGTCTTGTTTTATTATATAGTCAGTATAAAACGAACAACCTCAAATGGTCCTGCTCAATACACACAAAGTATACTAGTGTAGTTTTATAGTCAAGACAGACTAATACCAAACTACACTACAACCATTCCGATGATTTGTCCAAATTCATCTTGGTTGTGAGCTACTATTTATAATTTATAAGAAACTGATAACAAGATCTTCTGTGTGGCACCACACACCAAGTTATCTATAATATAAATTAATTGGACATTGCATAAACATATATAACAAATATAAAATGCAAACATGTGACCAAAGTGATTTATTCTCATTGCATAAAAGATGTTCATACAAAAGCTAGGCTTATAGTATACATCCTAACACTGCAACCACTCTGATCAGTAACCTCCCAAAAGGTTACTGATACTGGAATCAAGTCGATAGAATAGAAGAAATGTTTGAAAAAGGAGTAGGCTTATTCACACCCCCTCTAAGCCTACTATTACAATATTTGGGACCAACAAATTAGGTTCATGAAGATATTGGCTCAATCGATTCACCATAAAAGCTATATCCGGACGTGTTAAAGTCAAATACTGCAAACTTCCAACAATGCTTCTAAACAAAAAAAATGGTTGATCAAATGGTGTGCTATCATGTAATAAAAGTTTCAGTCCTGAAAGATAAGGGGTAGGACTCGGTTTAGAATCAGAAAGACCAGCTCCATGAATGACATCCGATATACTTAGACTGAGAAAGATGTATACCTGAAGAGCTCCTAAATGCTTCGATGCCAAGAAAATAACTGACTTCACCAAGATGTTTAAGTGAAAATTGAGTATCCATATTATGTATAAGATCTGAAATCAAGTGATCATCATCCCCAGTAACAAGAATATTATCAACATAGACTAAAACAATCAACAACTTGCCATTACTTTGAAGATAGAACATGGAATGATCAACAGTGGACTTGTGTAAATCCTGATTCAAGAGAAAATAAGTAAGCTTGTCATACCAAACTTTTGGTGCTTGTCTGAGCCCATATAAAGACCTTTCCAGCTTGTAAATGTGATTAGGAAATGCAGAATCCTCAAAACCTTCTGGTTGAAACATATACACACTCTCTTTTAAATCCCCTTTCAGGAAAGCATTATTGACATCAACTTATTGAACTCTCCAACCTTTTGTGACTGCCAATGTGAAGATCAATCTAATGGTGAGTGGTTTTACTACAGGGCTGAAGGTATCAAAAAAATCAAACCGGCATTCTGCTGAAACCCCCTTGCCACCAACCTAGCTTTATACTTGTTAAGACTGCCATCTATATTCCTTTTAATTGTAAAGATCTACTTGTTTGTTATATGATTAATATTAGAGGCAGGAGGTACCAACTTCCATGTTTTATTAAGTTGTATTGCCTTGACCTCATCATCCATTGCAACCTCATCATCCATTGCAACCTTCCAATGAGGACAAGTCAAAGCTTGAGTGATAGTAAGTGGCTCATGAGACTTGAGATTAATATAAAAAGCTTTTGGTTTGAAGATTCCATGTTTGGACCGAGTGATCATGGGATGAAGAGATGTAGATGTGTTTGGGATAGCAGATGGTGTATTAGAAGAAGATAAAGGACAAAAAGATAAAGGAGATGAAGATAACTCAATACCTGAAGAAGAAGAAGAAGGGCCTATAGATGAGCCACCAGGAGGACTTTGAGAGTCAGATGAGCTGGATGATTGATTGTGGTTGAATGAAGTTGATGAGCTAGATATAGGTACATGTGATATAGTGGTAAGTAGTATAGGAAGAGTAGAAGGAACATGATGTGAAGGTGAGGAAGCATGAGTTATAGAGAAAAGATCCATTATAAGGAAACTCACCCTCATTAAAGGCTACAGTTCTAGCAACATAAATCCTACCACTTGGATGCAAACATTTATATCCTTTGTGTAAAGAGCTATACCCAATAAAAACACACTTTTGACTTCGAAATTGCAACTTATGTTTATTATATGGCCTAAGATATGGAAAGCAAGCACAACCAAACACTTTTAGAAAAGAATAATCTGGAGATGTATTATGAAGTTTAGCATATGATGTTTGACCTTTGAGAGGAAAGATTGGTAATCTATTTATTAGAAATGTGGCAGATTGAAATGCATCCCACCAAAAAGACATAGGCATAGATGCATGACTTAAAAGAGTAAGACCAACATCAGTAACATTTTGGTGTTTCCTTTCAACCAAACCATTTTGTTGATGTGTATAAGAATGCCTAGTAGTGACACCCAAAGACTGAAGATGAGATGAAAGAACCTTAAACTCACCACCCATGTCACATTGAATTGCCTGCAATTTAGTATTAAACAGTCTTTCCACTAATGGTAAATAGTTTTTAAAAATTGAGGCCACTTCAGATTTAGCATGCAAAGGATATAATATATCCAAGAATACCTTGTAAAGTCATCAACAAACAAAACATAGTATTTGCATCCTTCTCTAGAAACGTTTGCTGCAGGGCCCCACACATCACAATGCACAATTTTTAAAGGCTTAGAAGTGTTATGAACTATAGATGGAAAATAAATTTGATGCAACTCTCCAAATTTGCAAGCTTCACATAAGTGGGTCATCTTACTACAAAGCACATTTATTGAGTGTAGCACTTTAGAAAGTGTGTTATTTCATGGGTGGCCTAATCTATTGTGTCATAAGGAAGAGCTAGAATCATTACAAACAAAGGACTGAAAGTATAAGAGGATGAGATAAAGATAAAACCACAGGCTTTGACAAATGAGATGGATGAAGATGAGATAAGTCCAGCTGGTATAGGCCATCTTTAAACACTCCTTTAAACAGGATTTGCTTAGTTTTCAGGTCCTTTACAAGGCAAAAAACAGGATGGAATTCAATAAAGGCAACATTATTTTGTAAGAATTGAATTTGGAAATGCTTAATAGATTCTTAGTAATATCTAACGCTATAAGAATATCATGAAGATGTATACGAGATGATTTCAATGAAGAAAATGATGTAGTACCAATATGAGATATATCAAGGCATGAGCCATTACCTACCACAAGCTTGTGCTTAGCATTATATGGAGATTGCAAATGAAGATTGTCCAATGCAGAGGTTACATGGTGAGTTGCACCATTGTCAATGATCCAATCCGGAGAAGTACTAAAAGTACCTTGAGAGGAAACAAGTGAATTAGAAGAATTAATTGGAGATTGATGGCCAGTATTACCAGTATTTAGCAGATTGGCTTGAGGAGGTGAAACAGAGTTCTCCAATCCTTGAAATGATACAACAACGTGGTTTGACTTGCCACATAGTTGATATACAACACCTCTACCACCTCTCGAAAATCTACCTCGACCTCATCCTCTGACTGAACCACCTCTGAATGTATGAGTAGCTTTGAGGTCTTTACTTTAGCAAAGATGATTTAATTTGTATGGAATGATAACATTTTTTGGATTTAGTTTTAACAAAAACTTTTGATTTTTGCAATGTAGGCCCCATTGCAACCTGATAGTAAACAATATAGTCTTTTTCGTGTTGCAATACATGAGACAACTTCTTCATGATGATGTAATTGCAATCAAGGCTTCATTGTATTGTGAATGAACTACTTATATATTTTATTAGTTTTGCATATTTTATACTTCACCACAATAAAATAATGTCTTCAATGCATCTTAAGTACACTAGGGCCGATATTGATGAACTGTGTATTGAATGGGCTAATAGTGTTCAAGAACATATAAATGGGTAGATCAGGGTGATGATTAGTTTCTATATTGCAATGTTGATTATTTTTTTTTAATTTATATACAAATTTGAAGTTAGTATATATGCTAACCTTTTTCATACATTTCATTGGTGAAATAGAAGTAAATTGTGAAACTCGTGATGCTGATTTCATGAAGGTCGTGATGATGTTTTTGTGATCGAAATGATTGAATCTTATATATCATTCTTATATTATTAGACACTTCATAGGGTATGAACGAGTATAGTTGGAGAAGATATTATATCTTATATTTAGCTTTTAGGCATTAAGTAACTTAAATAAAAATGATTTGATTTGTACTGATAAAGAATGAACTTAAATATGGGATCTCGAGCGTTAGATATTTTATCATTGTTGTGTCTGCAGGCCCCACTTCAACCTGATAGTGCATAATGTGGTTTTTTCGTGTTGCGATACATGAGACAACTTCTTGATGCGGGTGCTACCGCCGACATGACTTTATTGCTTTCGATTGTAAGTAAACAAACCCATTCATAATTTGCTTACATATTTTGTAATTCACCAAGTTAAATAAAGTTGATTCTCTTATATATTTACTTTTTCACAGTTCGGGAAGCTTAAGTGGACTAGAGCGAATATTGATGAAATGCATGTTGAATGGGCTGAATGCGTTCAAGAACATATAAGGGTAGAATAAGGTGATAGTTAGCTTCAAATGATATATTATTGTTTAGTTTTAATGACCATGTTCTAATATTTATACTTCATGAATTTCGTATTGTTGGTACATTTGATAGATTGTGGTGAAATATGGAGTGAATGTGAAGTGCATGATGTTTTTTCATGAAGACCATTTTATGAAAACTAGGTGATCTAACTTTTGTAAACATTTGCTCGTAGTTAAAGTATTGTAGACGTAACATTTTATATTTTGAAGTGTTATGAATTGATATATTATGGAGGATTGGATGTCTTTGATATTAATGATATTATGTTGAAGATTAATGTATTTTTGGTTTATATATTATTATAAAATAATTTCAGGATAAAATTATAAATATTATTACAAAATATGATTCAAAAAGACAAAATATAAAAAGACACTAAAAAAAAAGTGTTGTTAAAAGTGTTGAGGAACATGCCCAAAGATAACGGTATTAAGCGTTGTCTTTCTTAAAAAAAGGAGGGTTGTTGTTGAAGGGGTTGTTAAAAATATACGCTTAAAGATAACACAAAAAAACTGTTGTCTTTATCATAAAAGACAACGCTACCTTACAATGGTAGAAAAGCGTTGTCAATGAGCGATAATTTCAGAAAGACAACGCTTTTTTTAGCGTTGTCTTTTAGCGTGTATCTTTAACAACCTCTCCAACAACAACCATTTTTTTTCTAACAAAGACAACAGATAATATCTGTTGTCTTTGTACATTTTTCTTGTAGTGAGACTGATCAGAGTTTCCCCTTGCATTACCATAATGAGCAGAAGGAGAAGAAATGGATCCACCATTATTAACACCAGAAGAATTAGTGACATTAGCTACATGTGTAGAAATAGAAGATTGTTGATTCATCCTAATTTCATGAGTTTGAAGACAAACTGAGCCCCTGACAGAGAAACTTCATCATTCCTAGTGGTGAGATGAACAACCACACTCTCAAACTCGGATCCCAAACCACCTAAGATATACAAAATTAGATCATCATCATTGATAGACTGTCCTGCCGCACGCAATTGATCGGCAATGTTCTACATTTGTATAAAAAAAATCAGCAATTGACATATCCCTCTTCTTTAATGTCTGAAGCTGAAACCTAAGACTCATCGCTCTGGCTTTGGATTGAGATCGAAACATCTTCTCCAAAGCTCTCCAAATTTCAAATGCATGCATGTATCGAGACACAAAACCTAACATCGACTCTAAAATCGAGCTCAACTTTACAGAAATTGGTCCTTGCGAAACCACTCTACAAATTCAATACTCCTAGAACTACAACCATCATCACCAAGCTCAAACTCAGCTGGAATCGACTCCTCATCACCAAGAAGAAACGAAACAAAACCATAGTGCAGTGATAGTAGCAAGAACCTGTGACCTCCAATACGAAAAATTCATTCGATCCAAATACAATGTGAGAGTAGTAAGGTTGGGAAGAGCGAATTGCGCCATGAGAGTTAACTAAGCGAGATCAAGGAGAAGAAATTGATGGCTCTTGATACCATATTAGAAGAGAGAGAATTTGAGAGAATATATTTCCATTTATGAGAATATAGATGTACACAAATGTGTATATATAAAGGTGATACAGGTGGAGTGTAACTAACTCAAGAGAAACGTTGACGTGGCAAGACTTGAGCTAACAAACAAAAACAGAAAACACAACAGATGACACACAACCGTTTAAAAGCGATGTGTATAACAAAAAGCATAAAAACCTTAGTTTTGCATGATATACTCTAATACCTTGCATTTTTCAAGCAAATAAGTTAAACTTGTTGACATAAAAACAAGTTACCCCCCAAATGGTATAACATTACTGAGTTTATATCCTCCTTCTCCTAAAACTGTATTTAGCATTCATTATCATCTACAAAACTAAGATCTGTTGACACCAATTCTTAAAATACATATTAATTCATACCACAAAACTTTGGGTCCACCTGTAGTACAATCAATGTATTAATATAGAATATTTACCAATTTTCAGCCATTAGATTTGAGAACTCTTAATTTTTTCCGTTCATTTCTAATTTCACTTTTTTTACTTTGCTTCAATAAATTATGTGATTCCCCTCAAATGGTATAACGTTACTGAGTTTATATCCTCCTTCCCCTAAAATTGTATTTAGCAGTCATTATCATCTACGAAACCAAGATCAAATTCCCTAGTATTATGCATCGTTTGACGACGAATCGTTTGACATCCATATTCAATATATTTTGTTGATCCCAAGTGGTAGTAGGCTTGGGGGGCGGGGGTGAATAAGCCTATTCAATTTTCAAACTTTTCTTCATTTCAAGAGGCTTTGGTAGATAGACAGTAACCTTTTGAGAGGTTACTTATCAGAGTTTATTGTGGAAGCTTCCTCTCCTTAAAAGACCAAATATGGAAGACATGCTTCTAACATGAGATATACAGATAGAATAGAAAGTATAGATAAACACATGTATATACAGAGGTTCGAAGGTGGAGTAACCCTTCTACATCCTCTCTGTCTCTTCTCAAGAGGGAACATTTGTAAACTTGTTGATTTACATAGCCTTATCTATTACAACACAGACTTAACAAGTAAGTAGCAAGCCTACACATAGCTGCTCACAGCTGCTTGCCTACTCTCCTAACTGACCCACACAGGATCCTATTTGACCCCTCAGGATCCTTGCTTTCTCCTACAGAAAGCGAACAACTTATTAGGATCCTCGTCCTAACTAATCACTCTGAGACAGTCCTTAAAAGGTTTGTCTTCTTCTTCTTCAATTGGATGCAGCAAGCTTAGGCTTCCTTTGCAGGTTGATCTGTTGTAGCTTGCTGCCTGGACTGAGTGACTGAGTATGCGTTTCAGGGCATAGAGAGTTTGAGCTTTATTCTTTTTTTTTTTTTATCTTTTATACACTCTTTTCTCTTTTCTTCTTTTCTTTATGCCCTTCCTCCTCTTTTCGGCGCTTTCTCTTCTAAGCTCTCTCTTGCGTTCTTCTCTTCTTTCTTGTGCGCTTCTCTTTTCTCTCTACAAGCTTATCTCTATGCTTTATTGTGCTCGCTTCTTCTCTCTTCGTTTTCAGTCTTCAGTCTTATTCTATTTATAGATTAGGAAATCTGCCCATTGAAGGTAGGTAGATGATGTAGCGGCTGTTTTACCAATGGGAATGAACTCCGTTGATTTCTTAATTGAAATGCCGGTGAACACCACAGATTAAGGATAAACCTTAAGAATTTTGATATATTTTTCAATGTCTTCCAATGTTCAGATCAAGCCAATTTGTAAGGCTTTACAAAAATGGGTCAAACATATTAAATGAACACTAATTCAAATAAACAAATAATTAAGATAAATGTTGACTCTAAATATGAATAGTCTTGACTCTTCAAGTAGCTTCATCCTCATCATTCTCACCCGGTTAGGAACGATTTGACCTCGAATCGTCATTAGCTTCATCCTCAAGGCCATTTTCTCCGGCATACGGCACAAGATGTTTGACATTAAACACATCGAAAGTACGAATGTGTGAGGGTAGACGGAGACGATAAGCGTTCAGATTGATAACTTCAATCACTTCGACTGGTCCAATTTTACGTGCAGTGAGTTTGTTGTACTCGTGTTGAGGAAAACGCTCTTTAGTTAGGATAGCCCAAACAAGGTCCCCCACATTAAAAGAAATATCACGGCATTTGACATCTGCACGACTCTTATATTCCACAATGGCAGATTCAAGGTGGCTCTTTGCTTGGCCATGCACGCGTTGAATCTCACGAATTAAGTCTTCAGCTCGACGATCGGTATTACCTCCTGTCGGTAGGGGAAGTAAATCTGTTGGGCCTTTCGGAATAACCCCATACACGATTTGAAATGGAGACAAGCGAGTACTGCCGTTGACGGCCGAATTGTGGGCAAATTCAGCCTGCGAAAGTTGCAAGTCCCATGTTTTGAGATTATCACCGACAAGACAACAAAGCATATTTCTGAGAGAGCGGTTCATAACCTCGGTTTGGCCATCCGTCTTAGGATGATAGGCACTACTGAAGAGAAGAGTAGTTCTCGTCATCTTCAACAAGGAGCGCCAAAAATGACTCACAAAACGGGTATCACGATCGGAAACAATAGACAACAGAAGTCCATGAATATGATAAATTTCCTTAAAGAATAGTTGAGCTACGTGGACTGCATCGGTTGTACGCTTGCAAGGGATGAAATGTGCCATTTTTGAAAAGCGATCGACGACTACAAAAATAGAGTCGTAACCCCGCTGAATGCGCAGTAGACCTAGAACGAAATCCATGCTAAGAGCAACCCAAAGCATGTGAGGAACGGGCAAAGGCCTGTAAAGACACACATTAGAAGCTATTCCTTTATATATTTGGCAAACTCGACAACAGGCAACAAATTTAGCAATTTCTCGACGGGCTGTTGGCCAAAAATAACGCCGTAAAACCAAGTCTACGGTTCTGTCCCTACCCATATGGCTTGCTGAGTGAAGTTCCAAAATGATCTTATAACGGAGACTGCATTCCGGGATACAAAGTGCAAGACCTTTGAAAATGAACCCATCATGTAACTGAAATTTCCGTTCATGGCCCGCTTTGATATTTTGCAAAATGGATCCAAAGAAACTGTCACTAGTATATAAGTCCCGAAAATCATCAAGACCTAGTACATCAGTACGTAACTCGGAGAGTAGACATGAACGATGACTCAGGGTGTCCGCTACACGATTCAAGGCACCTAAAATATGGCGAACAACAAAGGTAAATTGTTGTAAATATGTTGACCACTTAGCATGTCTTGCAGACAGATTTGACTGAGTGGATTGAGGCTTAAGAGCTTCGTGATCCGAGAACAAAATGAATGCTCGATGGAGTAGATAGTGACGCCAATTTTGAATAGCACGGATGATGGCATAGAACTCTACGTCGTACGTGCTATATCGTAGTCGAGCCCCAGATAGCTTTTCACTAAAGAAAGCTACTGGTCGTCCTCCTTGGCTTAGCACAGCGCCAATGACAAGCTTCGAGGCGTCACAATTTAACTCGAAAGGGGACACAAAATCTGGTAAGACGAGGAGAGGGGCTGAAGTTAACTTCTATTTGACTAATGAGAATGCGTGAGATGCTTCACGAGTCCATATAAATTCTTTGCCATGCATGATGTTTGTAATGGGGGCCTTTATAGTGGAGAAATGTCGAATGAATCTTCTATAAAAAGATGCAATCACATGGAAGCTGCGTGTTTCAGTGATAGATGTTGGGGTTGGCCACTCATTAATGGCCTGAATCTTGGAATCATCTACTTGAACGCCCTCTGAGGAAATTCGATACCCCAGAAAAACCACCGATGTAGACAAAAAACTACATTTATTCGGAGCTGCATAGAACTGTTCCCGTCGGAGGATAAGGAAGACCGAGCGGAGGTGTTGTAGGTGGGCATCAATAAAAGGGCTGTAGACGAGAATATCATCGAAGTACACTACGACGCAGACTCCAATGAGAAGGTGGAGGGTTTGATTCATGACGTGCATGAAAGTGCTCGGTGCATTGGATAATCCGAAAGGTATCACCATCCACTCGAAAAGGCCTTTACGAGTCTTAAATGCCGTTTTCCATTCGTCGCCTGGATGGATCCGAATTTGATGATATCCGCTGCGAAGATCGAGCTTGCTAAAAACACAAGCACCCGCTAGTTAGTCGACTAAATCCTCTAATCGAGGGATTGGAAAAGTGTAGCGAATTGTGATTTTATTTATGGCTCGACTATCGACGCACATGTGCCAATCTCCTGTCTTCTTGGGGATGAGTAATGCCGAGATTGCACACGGGCTAATACTTTGGCGAACGAGTCCCTTTTGAATTAGATCTTCAACTTGGCGATGAAGTTCTTCATGTTCCTTGGGGCTCATTCTGTAATGAGGGCGATTCGAAAGAGGGGCACCCGGGATAAGATCAATTTGTTACTGGATATTCCGCAAGGGCGGTAAACCTCGAGGTAACTCATTTGTAAAAATGTTAGCAAATTCACCTAAAAGGATAGTGATGGCAGGGGATGGGGCTGATAGCAATTGTAATGGTTGTGGCATGACAAGAAACATAGCAGAAGCTGAATTTACTTCATGTAAAAATTCTGAACGGGAAAGTAACATCACATTTTTGTCAATTGGTTGGGTAGGTGGAGAAGGAACCGTAGGTAGTAGAGTGAATTTCTTGTTGCCAATGGAGAAAGTATAAGCATTCCGCCGACCCTCGTAGATCACATCTCTATCAAATTGCCACGGTCGTCCAAGTAGGAGATGACATGCGTCCATCGGGACAACATCACACCACACCGCATCCGAATAGTTTGCACAAATAGAGAATTTGACAAGAGCACGGTGAGTCACAGCCACCCGCGTGCCATGTTGAAGCCAAGCTAAATTATATGGGCGAGGGTGAGTTTCTGGTGTGATGGATAACTTGGTTACAGCGTCTGCGGCAATTACATTTTCACATGATCCTGAATCGATCATGAAACAACAAATTTTCCCTTTGATCGTGCAAGCAGATTCAAAAATCGCATGACGCATGGTCAAATCTTATTGTTGGTTTGGCTGCAGAAAAGAGCAGCGAATGACTAAAGAAAGTCCTGAATCTCCATATAAGAGCTCGTGAGATGACTCCGAAGAAGGTTCTTCATCGAAAATTGGTGGAGAAGAATATAAGTCATCCCCTGAAACTGGGATCGTCTCTTCCAGAGGCAATTCATCACTAAATAATCCTCGATTGTGTCGTGGACAGGTTGAGATGTGGTGACCCCGTTCTCCACATTTAAAGCAGGTGCCCGGCCGGGATCATTGAGCGGTAGATGAAGGGGCATGTTGCTTTGGTGGTGTAGAAGGTGGAGGACACACATCAGGTGGTGGAGTAGATCGATCCCCACGAACATTGTTTGAAGTAGAAAAGCTCTGCCCACGTCGATTAAATTGGTGCTCGAGAATGAGTGCACATTGATAAGCGTCAGAGACAAAAAACAGGAGCAAATAAATTGAGAGTGTCTTGAAATAGAAGGCGGAGTCCCCCAATGAATCGAGAAACCAATTGATCAGTTGACTCAGAGAGATTAACACGTGCTAGTAGGTGGTAAAATTCCTCTGCATAAGCGACAACACTACGGTTCCCCTATCGAAGGTTCTGAAGTTTTTGATATAGAACTCGATCGTAGTTAAATGGTACAAATTCAGCACGCGGATGTTTGATGAATTTGTCCCATGACAAAAGTGGGTTCTTACCGCGCTGAATGCGAGATCTTTTGAGCTGCTGCCACCATGCCGTAGCGCGTCCACGGAGTCTAGTGACGACCAGTTGCGTGCGACAGTCATGTGGGATCTCAGTATAAGATAAAATCTCTTCAACCGCGGCTAGCCAATCAAGGAAAGCGTCTGCATCCATACTGCCATTAAATTCTGGGAGATCTATTTTGAAAGTAAAAATGTCACGATCCCGGCGAGGGGGTTGTCGTGGATCGATATTGGCGAAAGGGTTGTCAATGGTGGCTTCATCGTCTTCTGTATCAGAGGCATGAAAATTTTGTGGGGCGGTAGTACCATATGCTGCCGGTAGGGGTTGGGGATTGTTCTGGTCAGCAAGAAGTTGTGTCAAGGCATTACGAATGTCTGTCATTTGATCTTGAAAAGTGTCCATACGGCGGTTGAGAGAGGTTATGTCAGGTGCGGTGGCACAGTTTTGATGGTTACGAGGTGGCATGATGGCTGGAGCGTGGCCTGGACTCCGGATACCAAATGATGCAGCAGCTGCTTTACCAATGGGAATGAACTCCGTTGATTTCTTAATTGAAATGCCGATGAACACCACGGATTAAGGATAAACCTTAAGAATTTTGATATATTTTTCAATGTCTTCCTGTGTTCAGATCAAGCCAATTTGTAAGGCTTTACAAAAATGGGTCAAACATATTAAATGAACACTGATTCAAATAAACAAATGATTAAGATAAGTGTTGGCTCTAAATATGAATAGTCTTGACTCTTCAAGTAGCTTCATCCTCATCAGTAGATTCCTATCATTAAATGCGCCACACTCCTTCTGATACATACTAGCTTTTCGCTTTCCATGTGTCTTCATCTGATTGGCTCCATTCCTCTTCTCTCTACTGGTAACTTCTAGCTTCCTTCTCATGCTTGCTTTGTAGCTCTCTTCCTGGCCTTGCTCTTAGGAGGCTTTAGGCTTCTGTCGCTTCCTACTTTGCAGTATGCTTCAGCATGGTCTCTTCCAGGTAGCTTCCTGTCAGGTAGCTAGCTTGAGTCTTCGGTAGCTTGCTGCTTTGCAGTATGCTTTAAGTATAGTCTTTTCCAATTAGCTTCCTGCATTAAGCAGTATCTTAATTAGTCTACCAGATTCCTTTCACCATTCTCTTCAGTATCCTTTCTCTGAAACTTTCTCTGTCGTATCTGCAGTAACGTTGTTGCAGTAACCTTTCCAAGATAGGTTATGCTTATAGAATGAGGATTACTAATCTGTGGTTTTATCTCATCAAAACATACTTAAATATGTTCCAACATATTTTATTCTGATTTAGTGTATGTAATGAAAAACTTCTATATATCAGGACATACCCAGCGTAAAAAAGTTGTGAAACTTGAAATGGTTATACAATGATTGCAATGGTCAAATTACGAAGCGTGTTTTATACAATGGTTGGGTGAAATAATATGGTTGCAATGGTTACATTGTTGCAATGCTTGCAATGGTCATGCAATACTAAATGGTTTGCAACGGTTATACCATAAATAATATGTAACGATTTATAATGCAATGCAATGGTTGCTTTATCCCATAAATAATATGTTTGCAATGCAATATTTTTTAATAGCATGAAATATTCAATAATTGCAATATTTGCTTTATTCCATAAATGTTTGCAATATAACAATTGTACACAAATGTGTATACTTGTGCTGAAGCTCACTCAAAATTCTCTCAAATAGACCAACCTTTGTGTATAGTTAAATCAACCTTTATGTATAGTTAGACCAACCATGTGTAGGTAGGTCTAACTATATACAAAGGTATGTCTAACATATATAAATGTATGCTTAACTATATATAAAGGTATGTCTAACATATACAAAGGTATGTTTAAGTATACATAAAGATATGTCTAACACAACGTAAAGGTATGTCTAACACAACGTAGTGGTATGTGCCAAAATTCAAAAATCAAGCCAAAAAAGGACAAGGCATGGAGGGCAGAACTGGTATGTTTAACATAGCTTAAAGGTATGTCTAACATAACGTAAAGGTATAGACATATACTATTGGTATGTGATTTTTTTCAAAAATCATGAGCGAAAAAAAAAAAAAAAGAATGCGATCCCCCCTGACCCGGATCCGACCCGGATGCATGGATTTAAGATCCATGCACCTGATTCACAAGAGACTTACTCTTATCTCATAAATAAATATGCTTGTAATGCAATATTCTTTAATAGCATGTAATATATTAACCATTGCAACCATTGTATATCACTACATCCTATTTTATGGGATATTGGTTGATTGTACTATTTTTTGTTTAGCATCCAAACAATGCTAGCATCGATCAGATCACATCTATGTTAGGGATGCAATCATACACGGTTGCAATAGGTAACAATTATGATACCATAATTTTAGGAACATATATATTTTGAATAAATTTACCATTGCATATATATCAGGGCATATCTGTGCATCGTATTTTATAGGATATAAGTTGATTGTATTTTTTTTATATTATATCAGTGCATCCTATTTTACGGGATATGAGTTGATTGTATTTTTTTTACACCAAACTTTTATGCATCAGGTGCACAGATCTTAGATCCATGCAGCCGACCCGACTCGCTCGTAGGCGTTCCCACGTGCCTGGGCGGATGCACTCAAATTCGCTCGTAAAGGATACCTTTCAGTTATGTTAAGGGTACCTTTAAGTTATGGTAAGGATACCTTTCAATTATGTTAAGGATACCTTTAAGTTATGGTAAGGATACCTTTCAGTTATGTTAAGGATACCTTTAAAATCCTGATTTCAGGTTACATGCCACGTTATGTTAAGAATACCTTTTAGTTATGTTAAGCATACCTTTAGGTTATATTAAGGATACCTTTAGTTATGTTAAGAATACCTTTTGGTTATATTAAGCATACATTTAGGTTATGTTAAGAATACCTTTAGGTGATGTTAAGGATACCTTTGAAATCGTGATTCCAGGTTCCTTTGAAATCCTGGTCACATACCTTTACGTTATATTAAGGATACCTTTAGGTTATGTTAAGAATACTTTTATGTTATGTTAGAGATACCTTTGTGTACAAAATGTGTAACACAACTATGTTATGAATAAGGTATTTCTAACATAACATAAAGGTATCCTTAACATAGCCTAAAGGTATGCCTGACGTAAAGTAAATGTATGAAATTTGGGCATAAAGGTATCCTTAACATAACCTAAAGGTATCCTAAACATTACCTAAAGGTATCCTTAACATAACCTAAAGGTATGTCTAACATAACGTAAATGTATGAAATCTGGACATAAAGGTATCCTTAACATAACTAAAAGTCATGACCAATTTTTAAAAAATTTAGCGTGAAAAAAAAAAAAATAGAGAAGCGGGTTGGGTAACCCGGATCCGACCCGGTTGCATGGATCTAAGATCCATACACCTGATGCACAAGAGACTTACTCTTTTTCACAAAAACTTTTATGCATCAGGTGCATGGATCCTAGGTCCATGCACCCGACCCGACCCGACCCGCGCCTGTACACGTTTCCACGCGCGTCCCACGCGCCCTCACCATCTCCCACGCGCCTGGGTGGATGCGCTCAAATTCGCTCGTTAAGGATACCTTTCAGTTATGTTAAGGATACCTTTAAGTTATGGTAAGGATAGTACCTTTCAATTATGTTAAGGATACCTTTAAGTTATGGTAATGATACCTTTCTGTTATGTTAAGGATACCTTTGAAATCCTGATTCCAGGTTACATGCCACGTTATGTTAAGAATACCTTTTAGTTATGTTAAGCATACCTTTAGGTTATGTTAAGGATACCTTTAGTTATGTTAAGAATACCTTTTGGTTATATTAAGCATACTTTAGGTTATGTTAAGAATACCTTTAGGTGATGTTAAGGATACCTTTGAAATCGTGATTCCAGATTCCTTTGAAATCCTGGTCACATACCTTTACGTTATATTAAGGATACCTTTAGGTTATATTAAGAATATTTTTATGTTATGTTAGAGATACCTTTGTGTACAAAATGTGTAACACAACTATGTTATGAATAAGGTATTTCTAACATAACATAAAAGTATCCTTAACATAACCTAAAGGTATGTCTGACGTAAAGTAAATGTATGAAATTTGGGCATAAAGGTATCCTTAACATAACCTAAAGGTATCCTTAACATAACGTAAAAGTATTCTTACACATTACATAAAGGTATCCTTAACATAACTAAAAGTCATGACCAATTTTTAAAAAAGTTAGCGCGAAAAAAAAATAAAAATAGAGAAGTGGGTCGGGTAACCCGGATCCGACCCGGTTGCATGGATCTTAGATCCATGCACCTAATGCACAAGAGACTTACTCTTTTTTTTTTTTTTTTATGTCCAGCCGTCTTATAAAATTATTTTAGGAAGATATATTTGACTTCAAGTTTGGATTGAGTTTAGTATGTAAAACATTTTTTATTTACAAACAAGTATCGCCGTAATTCTAGATTATATATATCGAAAAATAATACATTTCCAAAAATTAAATAACCAAAACTATTGGTATGATTTATGGAATGAAATACGCATAATGTTTGTAACAAGAATAACTAAATGAAACTCATGCACGCACTAGTGTATTCAACCCAAAAGATTTAAATTTAATGCAACTCCACAGCCTACAACCCAAAATCGAATAGTTAATGCAATGCAAATCGATGTATTTCATAGCCCATATTATATAGCTTACAACCCAAAATTCAAAATTTAATGTAAAGCAACTTAATGTATATCATAGCCCATATTACACAGCCCACATCCCAGTGAAGCTCAGCTCAAAGTACAAAAAATTACCTTACACAAAAATTATTGTAGTAAAATATATTTTTGTAGTGTATTATAGAATTACCCCACAACTTTTCATATTCTGAAGATCAATTTAAACCCCAAATCAATCAATTTTACCGATCTCATTCGAATTAACCTAGTTTTTTTACCCCAAAAAAGAAAAATGTTTCCTGATGCGAGCTAGTGGTAAATGTAGTGTGAGAGTTAAATTTCACATACTGTGCAATCAAACATAGGTTTTAGTATGAGGGTTGGAATTTATATATGTCTTAAAGGCACATTGCCACAACTTTTGTGTTTATAAGTAGACTAGACATTTAAAGTCGCACAACAAAGAATCTTATGATGATAGAAAGAAAATTAAATAGTATTTATAAAAACTGTTGGTCCCAAGTGGTAATAGGCTTAGAAGGGGTGAATAAGCCTACTGTATTTTCAAACTTTTCTTCACTTCAGAAGGCTCAGGTCTAGAGGCAGTAACCTTTTGAGAGGTTGCTTATTAGAGTTATATTGCGGAAGCTTTCTCTCATTGAAAGACCAAGTATGGAACACATGCATCTAACATAAGATATGCCGATAGAACAGTAAGCATAAACAAACACATAGATATACAGAGGTTCGAAGGTGGAATAATCCTTCTACATCCTCTCTGCCTCTTCTCAAGAGGGAACATTTGTTAATCTTATTGATTTACATAACCCTATATATTACAACACAGACTTAACAAGTAAGTAGCAAACCTACTGATAGATAGAAAATATGTGCATTTTATTGTGGTTTGATTTGAGATTTTATAATATTTTATGTGATTGAATGCACTGTTTTCGTATTTATATATGTTTTTGGTATCAAAATACTTCATATATCATTTTCACTATTATTCAGGAATCTTTGAGTATATTTTGATCAAGAGATATGTTCATGGGCCGAGAAATGAACACTAATCGAAGTTGGGGCAGTTTGGGCCCAAAAGCCCATCACACTGGATCACCCAATGTCAGCCTAGTCTGCCAATGTGATTCGTCTGCAGCCCAGCCCAGCGAGATTGTGTACGAGATTTTAGGCCGGAATAGGGTTAAGCCCATCTCCAAAGGGCTTAAAAAGATATGTTCACACATATAATTAGAAGGAGGTGATTCTTTTCTTTCTCTCCAAGCCACTCTAGAGAGATAATTATTTTATATAGATTAGTTTCTTTTCTTGTGGATTATTCTACAACTTTCATGGATTCGATTTCAAGGATGCTTTGATAATTCTTCAATTCCGGTTAGCAGTGATGTTTGAACCCATATATCTATTTATGTTTTGATTAATTCGGTTTCCCTTCTCGATGTTTGATTGGAATTGATTATGCTATCTGTGTTGAATGATTTCGATTATTGATGCTTGATTTAGATTGATCACCTAGGTTAAGTGTTTGATAATTGATTGCTAGAATCTTAAATCATGAATCCTAATTGTTGTGGTTTAATTTTCATTAGTAGTAAACTAGAGGTCGTGCATCTCTAGGGTAGTATAATCCTAGATTATCAAATCGAGCTTGTGTATTTGGAGTCTAGTTCATCCTATCATCTTGGTGATTAATGCATTTGATGAATTAAATCTAGAGAGCTTATTCTAGGTTGTTCAATTGAATAAGGTTAATTAGTGATCTTATCCTAATTTAACTAATCTTAAGAGACGATTCGGTTTAACAGAGCTTGTTGTTAGACTAGGGATGATAATTTCATGATAATCTGAGAGAGGGTGAAAGTAAGTAGCAAGCCTACTCTCCTAACTGATCCACACAGGATCCTACCCGACCCACTCAGGATCCTTAAAAGATTTGTCTTCTACAGAAAGCGAATAGCTTATCAGGATCATAGTCCTAACTAAGCACTCCTAGATAGTCCTTAAAAGATTTGTCTTCTTCTTCAACTGGATGCAGCAAGTTTTGGCTTCTTTTGCAGCTTGCTCTGCTGTAGCTTGCTGCAGGACTGAGAGACTGAGTATTCTAGCGTTTCTAGGGTTTAGAGTGTTTTGAGCTTTCTACTCTTCTTTTGATCTTCTTCTTTATTCCCCCACTATGCTCTCTTTTCTTCTATACGCTCTTCCCCCTCTTTTCTATGCTCTCTCTTGCGCTTTGCCCTCTTCTTTTCTTTTCTACGCTCTCCACTCTACTCTCTTTACTCAACTCTTCTCTGCTGCTCTCTTTTCTGCTCTCTTCTCTTCTTTCTTTTCTTCAGTCTTCAGTCTTCTTCTATTTATAGATTAGGAAATTTGTCCGTTGAAGGTGGGTAGGTTTCTATCATTAAAATTTGCCCGTTGCAGTAACCTTACAAGATAGGTTCTGCTTATAGATTTGAGGGTTACTATTCTACGATTTTGTCTCATCAAAACATACTTAAATATGTTCTAACAAAAACATTAAAAAAAAAGATTGGAGACTTCAAAGCAATGAAGAGTTAAATCAAGAATTATGCTTTGACCAACATGTCACTGGAATATCATCAGTTACAACCTAGGCACATTTAGTAATTATAGGTAGAAAATTGGTGCATTTTATTGTGAATTAAGTTAGGATTTTATAATATTTTATATGATTGAATGCATCGTTTTCTTATCTATATATGTTTTCGAAATCCAATGACTTCATGAATTATTTTCTTGATTATTTTAGAAATTTGGGATACATTGAAGTTGGATGAGATAGTTATGGATCAAGATGGAATTGGGTCAAAGCCCAATTAAAATAAAGAAAGCCCACATGTTTGGAAGGAAGAGAAGCTACGCCTAACAAGAGATGAGCCCAAGTGAAAAGAAATACCCAAAGTTGACTAAGAAGGAGATGCACGTGAGTCATAGAAAAGGGGAATTTCTTCTCCCCCAAGTAATCACACACGCACGCAGAGATGGGGAGAGATTAGAGAGAGGCCAGAGTTAGATAGTTGAAGAGAGAGAGAGTTAATTCACACATTTGTTTTTCACTTTATTTCTTTTATGGATTTTTCTATGTCTTTTATGGATTCAATCGAGAAGATGTTTGGCTAATTTCTTAATTCCGGTTAGTAACGATGTTTGAACCCATATATCTAATTATGTTTTCCCCCTCTCAATGTTTTGATTGTGATTGATTGTGTTATCTGTGTTAATGATTTCGATTATTGATGTTTCATTTGGATTATTGATGTTTCATTTGGATTTACCTCTGACCGCGTTGTCGCGACGCGATAAAATTAATTAATATTTTCTATCCTAACCAACTAGTAGTTAAGGCAAGTAAGAGTCGATCCCATGAAAAATAACAATTCAATTATGATATATATGTCTAATTTCAAGAAAATAAGAATTATGGAGTTCTCAGATTGATTGGTGATCAACAATAAAATTTACTAAAGATCTAGAAAACAAATTAAACAAAAATCAATTGATGAAAAACATTCCAGTCAACAGTTCAGTTATCCCCCAATATCAATTATGTCTTAATCAATGTTACACCCTCTCTCAAATTATCATAGAATTATCACCCCTAGTCTAACAATAAACTCTGTTAAACCAAATCGTCTCTTAAGATTAGTTAAATTAGGATAAGATTACTAATTAAACATATTTAATTGAACAACTTAGAATAAGCTCTCTAGATTTAATTCATTAAATGCATTAATTACCAAGACGATATGGCTGAACTAGACTCCAAATACACAAGCTCGATCTGATATTCTAGGATTGTGCTACCCTTAGAGATGCGTGACCTCTAGTTTACTCTATTGAAAATTAAACCACAACAATTAGGATTCATGATTTAAGATTCTAGCAATCAATTATCAAACAATCAACCTAGGTGGCCAATCTAAATCAAGCATCAATAATTGAAATCATTCAACACAGATAACACAATCAATTCCAATCAAAACATTGAGAGGGAGAAACGGGATTAATTAAAACATAAATAGATAATTGAGTTCAAACATCCCTGCTAACTGGAATTAAGAAATTAGCCTGATCATTGTCTCAATCAAATCCACAAAAGTTGTTGATTGATCCATAAAAGAAAAATAGAATAAAAGCCAAGAATGTGTGTAAATAATTCTCTCTCCCTTTCTAATCTTCCGTGTGTGTATTATGTCTGGGGGCCAAAGTAATTCAACTCACCTTATATAAAAATCTTCCTTTTCAATATAATATAGGTCCTATTTCCTTGGCTCATGGTAAATATTCTCATGCCCATATCCTTGGTCCATAGTAGAAATGAACACTTTTTTGATCTTCATTACTTGGGTCTTGATCCATCTAACTCTATCAACTCCAAAATACTTCAAAAACTCATACACTAATCGAGAAAATAAAACATGAAGTATCTCGAGTTCAAAAACACATATAGGTACGAAAATAATACATCCAATCAAATAAAAGATGATAAAAATTTAATTAAGTCAACAATGAAATGCATATATTTTCTACCTATCAGCCTCCTAGGTTAAGTGTTTGATAATTGATTGCTAGAATATTAAATCATGAATCCTAATTGTTGTGGTTTAATTTTCATTGGTAGTAAACTAAAAGTCGCACATCTCTAGGGTAGCACAATCCTAGATTATCAAATCGAGTTTGTGTATTTGGAGTCTAGTTCATCCTATTATCTTAGTGATTAATGCATTTGATGAATTAAATTTAGAGAACTTATTCTAGGTTGTTCAATTGAATATAGTTAATTAGTGATCTTATCATAACTTAACTATTCTTAAAAGACGATTTGTTTTAACAGAGCTTGTTGTTAGACTAGGGATGATAATTTCATGATAATTTGAGAGAGGTATGTTACATTGATCAGACATAATTGATATTGGAGGATAACTGAACTGTTAACTGTAATACTTTCCATCCTTTGATTCATTGTTTAATTTGTTTTTGTGATCATTTAGTTAATTAATTGTTAGGTAATCAATCAATTCAAAACCCACCATCATTCTTGTTTTCTTGTAGTATATATAAGTAGCATAATTGATTGTTACTCTTCGTGGGATCGACTCTTACTTGCCCTAACTACTAGTTGGTTAGGATAGGGAGGGTTTATTAATTTTATCACGTCGTAACAGCGCAGTCACTTAATTTGCAGACAATAGTAATTTATATGTATGATGAATGAGATAATGTTTATTAACTCAAATCAAATAATTATATGTAGCTTACTCCAACATTTGTAATGACATCCACGAAACAATAAAATCACATGTTAGAAGTACTACAACCATCTTTACAATCATCTTTATGCAACTATGCACAACTTACTTCATCTTCAGCAATTCAGATGTCTCAGTTTGTGATGATGGATGAAGGAGGTTTTTAAATACTCATACAATGCTAGTGAAAGCGATGTTTGTGAAGATGGATCAGATCGATTTATCCAATTCAATATTAAATCATTAATATGAAAAATAAGATACTTTATAACTATTACAGTAAAACATATCATCATATGTAATATAAAGATATTTGAGAGAAAATCACAATTAGGACACTATTTTTGGTCATACATCAATGAAGAAACATTAAGTTTTCAGCCTGTCATGTTGATACATACCTTTTCAATTTGGATAATTTTAGAACAAAAATCCGAAAATCACCCAAAATTTGGGCTTTATGCCGAGTGATTGGCCTGAAATTCTAGTAAATTGACCCAAAAATTCTGGTAAATTGACCTTATAATCGCATAAATTAAAAAGTTAGTGTCTCAATAACGGTACCTGAAAAGTTAGTTTACCAATATCGAAAGTTGAAAAATTATAGTTTTCATTGGCCAATGGCATAAAGATAGTGTTCTAAATTTATAAATTTTCTGACATTAGACTAACTTCAACATTTTAAATCAGACTTCATTTTTTTCTTGATGAGCATATGGACCATGCTTGTTGGACCATAAACACCTATAAAATAGAATGCACAACCAAGAAAAGATTTAATATTTTGTTCAATCAAGAAATTAAACAAAGCTAATTATTTGTTTTGCAAACCTAACATCTTTCTGCAAGAATGTATGAGCATGATATGTATTGTATATGTGTATTGAGATAATTTCTAAGGAATTTTGAATGGGCCATAATTCAACCAATTCTAAATATGACAAATCATCCAAGCTAGCAAGTTTAAGGATGAGACTTGGTGTCTCAAGTACTTGATAGTGGTTGCACAGAAAAACCATCACACCATGTTTTTTGTTCCAGATTCTAGAGATAAAGTAGTGATCAACAATGAGATTTGTCATACAAAGAACAATGATTTCTATATGTTAGAAGCAGGTATTTTGGTATGCACATCTAGCAGCAGCTCTGATGCCTCAGTTCATGTACATAGATGAAGAAGATTTTAGTCACATCCCGATTTTCTAAGACTTTTGGAATGTGAAAACACTACGTTAGCTAAAAGAAAATTCATATAAGTAACATAAAAATGAAATAATATTTTTCTTTTAAATTATTAGTCAGAACTTGAATAAATAGAATTTCATATGAGTGCAGCAGAAAATAATGCATTAATAATTTAGCAATTTAACAAAAATTATGTAGCGGAAGACTTAATTACGAGAAACCAATTAGTTTAATTTTGTCAAAATAAAGACATCGAAAAAAACATGATTTTAAGGAAACAATTAAAAAAAACATTTCATAAACGTCAAAAGAACTAAATTAAATAAACTTCTTGACATCAGCCACTGCGCATCCACCCAACTCCATGTCATGCATTTTATTCTGAAATGTTAGATTATATGGGGTGAGCAAAACACGAGCTCAGTGGGGACATGTCTGTCTAAATTAAAGGCAACATGTAAAAGCAAGACAAATATCACAATATGCATAAAAACATTTTCCTCGTCTTGGGATTGGCCAATCAACTCTTAGCACGGCGGGCAATACCCGATGACCTACTTTTGATCCTTGGACCTCTCACGTCCCCGGCTAATCCTCATGTATATATCATAGATTACAGGAAGTATTTTGTTGGTCCCAAGTGGTAGTAGGCTTGGAGGGGGGGTGGAATAAGCCTACTTAATTTTCAAACTTTTCTTTAAAATAGACGACTTAGGCACTCAGGCAGGTAGCTAAAAAGCTTACTGTCAGAAGGTTACTGCTTGAACAATTACCTTTTACAGATTTACAGAAAGAGAGTTTTATACAAAGTGGAAATTCATTTTACCAAAGCTTCTTTTCTGAAAACCAGTTTGTGATGCTTATGAACAATATATAGCATATAAGAAGAGATATGCAATATTAACAAGATAAACAATAGAAAGCACAACACAAAAAGTAAACACAGCGGTTTACAGAGGTTCGAGGGTGGAGTAATCCCTCTACGTCCTCTCTATTCCTACACAAGGAGGAACTTTGTTAAGTATACGGGTTGATTTAAACAAGCCTCGCTTAGACAACCTAACTTAACAAGAACTGTCAGTCTATCCCACACAGGGTTACTGCACAGTGACCAAACTCAACCTAGCCCACATAGAGCTCTTGTTCTTTCTACAAAGAACGTAACTACTTGATCAGGAACAACCTCCGATCAAGCAACTCCTAACAGTCTAAGAAAGATATGTTATTTCTATTTCAACAACTCGGGCAGCAAGACTAGAACAATAAGCTCTTTAAGCTGTAGATGCTTACTGCTTAGACTGGACTTGAAACTTCTAATGATTTGTAAGAATATATCGTTGGACAGCTTGAGTGCTTTGTTTGCGAGAGTTTCAGGTTTCAAGTTGTCTTCAAGTTCCAGTCTTCATCTATTTATAGTTGAAGGGATTTCTGCCCGTTAGATAGAGAGCTTCCTTCTCATTATGCATAAGTCGACGTGGTTTTCTTTGATTGGTTCGTACATGGTTTGACATTGTACATCTCTGTTGCTGCAATTGCCATACCTAGTCTGACATTCCTTCAGACTTCCCTTTTTGCTTTATTACATGACATCTTTTGATTTGATGATATTGTGGCCGTGCCTAACGTAAACCTCGTACACATCTCCCGAGGTAACTGGTGCTTAATAGGTTGCTTGATTCATCCTTGTCGCTCAGTCAGCTGGCTTACTTAGCATCCTTTTGGTAGTGAGCTTTCAGCTTCCTTTTCTTAGCAGCCTGCTGCATGAACTTTTCAATGCATTTAGAGTGTTCCTTATGCAACAAGGTCTTCATCCTTTTTCTTTTAAGATGCAGTCTTGATCACCACACCTTCTGATCCTATTCTCTAAAAGAGATTTACAACATAAACTAAGTACATAGGATCCTGAACCTTAATCTATTACATGTTTTGTCTTCATCAAAATTTATACAATGTTCCTTACATATTATTATAAATAATTTTCCACAAACACATTGCTTCAATTCATCAATCGCCTCACATAAAGCATTTAATAAAGACAAACACATGGAAAAAAATATCCCCACCTTAACAGTTGAAAAACCTTGAATGCTATGAGAATGAATACAAGTTATCCCTCGTGGTTCACACCTTCGTCGTTACCTAGTCACCCAAAATCAAAGGGAAACACATACTTATTTTATATTTTAATAAACTCTATTATTTAATTTAGGTTGAACTAAAGCTCTAAAAGTTCTTAAATTAAATCTGGACTAATCTGAAAATTAAAAGTCTTTGGGGTCAATCTGGAAATTCCAGAATATCCATAACTTGATTTGGGCTCAATACACAACAATCCTGAATACAATTGGACCACTTCTGACCCCTTGTTTCTCCCTCCAGTGGGCCCCACACTCTCTCTCTCCTCCCTATCTTCTCTCTCATTTCCGTACACTACTCTCTCTCTCTCTCCCTATCTCTCTCTCTCTTCTTTCTCTCGTCTCGTCACCCCTCTCTCTCTTATTTCCCTCTCTCTGCCGTTTTCTTTCCTTTCCTCTCCTTTGATGTTCCTTCCATATTTCCCCCATTTAAAGATTAACATGTATAATCTACTATTTTACAAACCTAGTGTAAATCTTAACCCTAATAATTGAATTATTGTAAAATTTAAATAGAAAGAAATAATCATCTTAGTCTACTTGATCCTACTCCTAATTAATTATATCATGGGTAAATTGCAAATTTAGTACCATAAGTTTGAGTTAGTCTCCTGTGCACCAATTGCACGGATCTGTGATCCGTGCAACTGGGCCGCGCGCGGGTTGGGCTGGCCCGCCCAGCCCGTGCCTCTTTACTTATTTCGCGTGTTTTGGTCGTTACTCTCACGTTATGTTAGGGTTACTTTCGCGTTATGTTAGGGTTACCTTCGCGTTATGTTAATGTGACCCCATATCCAGATTTCATACCCTTAGTTTAAAACCACTAAACTAAAATCTTAATCATACCCTCATGTTATGTTAGAGTTACCTTCATGTTATGTTAGTGTTACCCTCGTGAGGGTAACACGGGTAACACTAACATAACATGAGGGTAACTCTAACATAACATGAGGGTAACCCTAACATAACATGAGGGTATGACTACCGAATCTTGGTGGGTTTGAGCGCCCACCAGGGTAACACGGGTAACCCTAACATAACATGAGAGTAACCCTAACATAACATGAGGGTAACCCTAACATAACATGAGGGTATGACTGCCTGAGCGAATCTTGGTAGGTTTGAGCGCACCCACCAGGTGCGTGGGGGCGCGTGAGAGCGCGTTGGGGCACGTAAAAACGCGCGTCAGAGGCGCGTGGGGCGGGTCAACCCGGGTGCATGGATCCTAGATCCATGCACCAGTTGCATAAAATATTTTGCCCATAAGTTTAGGGGGGGTCGCAATTTAGGTCCCATTAAAATTGGGTATATTGATTTAGTCCCATAATTTATTATACCAACGCAATTTTAGGACAAATCAAACTCAATTTTGCAATTTCGGGACAATTTGAGTGTTTTAGTCCCATAAGTTACTGATGTGTCGCTTATGTGGATTTCTATGATGACGTGACATTCATTTCACATTAGAAAAACAAAAAAAAAACTAAAATAAATCCAACTAATTACAAATTTACATAAATCTAAACTAAAATAAAATAACCAACCAAAAAATGAATACGCAAACCTTGTTAAATACATCAAATTTCAGTGCAATATACATATATAATATATATATGTATTAGGTTAATGTAATAGACGAAATGTATATAGAGAAAATTTGCATCACCATGTATATACTAGGTTTGCATATTGATTTTTTGGTTGATAATTTAATGAGTTTATTATTTTTTATGCCCCGTAAGTTTATCCATTCCGTAAAACCGGACTTTTTTAATTCGGGCTTTCAATTTTGCCCCAGAATTTTTTTTTTCCGCCAATTTTCCCCAAATCAAGCCTGAAGTGCTATTTCGGGCTCAATTTGCACGTGAAGCGCACGTGACAGGGGTGAATTTCGGGTTTTCGGGCTTATTTATCCGACGTGGCCCCATTTATCTGATGTGGACCTATGAAATTAAAATTCTGCATTGCCACATTAGCAAAATCAAACAAAAAAAAAAAAAACGGGCAAGTGTTGGGAAGAGGAAAAATTTTCCCAAATATCAAAAAACCCTAGATTAGAGAAAAATCCCCCAATTCTAAATCAACTCCAAATTGGTCTTTTGGTTTAGGGAGTACAATAGTTTAGGGTTGATTCACTTAGGTTTGATTCCGGTGATGTCGTACATAACTGGCGAGGTCGATTGCTATTGTGGAAGACGGGCTGTGATTCGCACGTCTTGGAGCAATGAAAATCCAGGAAGAAGGTTTAGTTCATGTCTCCATTACAATGTAAGTTGTATACGTAGAGAATGTATGTTAAAATCTTGTGGGTTGAAGACAATTAATGAAGGTGCTTGGAAATGGTTGAAGGAGAAGCCAGCTGAGCAATGATGCAAGTCACATTTTTCAGAAAGGCCAAGATGTGATATGTTGCTTAACAATGGATGTGAGGTCTTCAACAAGTGTATTCTAGAAGCAAGGGAGTTGCCAATTCTGAGTATGATAGGGCTCAGTTGGTGGTTTAGAAGGTGGAACACTAGGTGGAGGGGATAGTCAAGATATGTGTATCAATGAAGAAGATCATTCAATGCCAACTATCACAGTAGGTGTCTTGCATTTTTCAGGTTCAATGGTATTAATAAGTGAACTAATCTATTTTTCTTATCTGTGTAGGATGACCACATCCAGTTTCAGTCTACTCAAGAATCCCAAGTTTCAGAACTCCACCAATCCAGTCCAATTGTTCAACATCCAATATTCCAAGACCCTTCAATGTATGCTCAACTACAAGCTGGCCAACCAAGTCAAGTTCCAAAGGGTTCAACAAGTGGAGGGAAGAAGTTCACAATCTTCTCCAGACTGCTCAATCAATTCAGGAAGGATTGAGCCATATTAGCACTTGTAAAGAGTAATCAAACTTGGTTCACAATCTTTTGTTTAGCTACAATGTCTTTTGCTCAAGTGTTTGAGAGTAGCCACTTAGTGTTTTGTTGCATTTTGGATATCCTTTTAATCTGGTTGCTTTCTTAGTTGTTAATAGCACTTTGTAATGTTTTGTTAAACTCAAGATCTACCCTATATTTTCAGGAAGGATTGTTTAATGAAGAAGTGTTTTATGCAAGTTCCCATTTTGCTTTCTTATTTTGCATAATTGAACAATCCATTCAAGTTTCTTTTAAACACATTTGCAAGTTCATTGCAAGTTCCTTTTAAACACATTTGCAAGTAACAAATCTAAAATCCATTCACAGCAGCTAAATTTTGATCCACAATAGCCAAATCCATTACATTAACAATGGTAAAATACATTTGTCATCAGCCTAATTGCAATAGCTAGAAGCAGCTACATTCTAACAAAAGCATTAACTTAATAGCAACTGCATTAACCCAACTACTAATCCATTCAAGCCATCTTCAACCATCCCCAACACCATATACTACAGATTACAGGAAGGATAATCACAATTTTCAGCAACAATCTATTCCTATTTTCCTCTTTTTCAATCTTCATCCCCAATGTGTTGATGGTGTTGATCAACCTCTCATTTTCCTTCTCCATTGCATTAATCCTCCTCAACAAGCCAGGAATCAAAGCTTTTGATATGCGACACATCGGGGGATCCTCCCAAGCAAAAAAACGACAACCACCTCCCTGCAAAATTTGAGCAAAAAACAAAGCATGAATAGAAGCAACATATAAGAATCAGTTTGCAGAATTGCAAACCCCATGAATAAAAAACAGAGCAGACTTTTATTTTCTCAAGTTCACCCTAAACCCCATGAATCAAACCTAAACAACATATTTTGCAAACCCACAATATGTAACGCTAAGTTTCGAACCCAATTTTAAATATATTTCAAATCCCCATTGCAAATTGAACTCATTGAGCATATAAATTACAAACACACCCACTCAAGTAGAAAAATTGCAAAACCCACAAGATTTTAACATACATTGTCTACGTATACAACTTACATTGTAATGGAGACATGAACTAAACCTTCTTCCTGGATTTTTATTACTCCAAGACGTGCGAATCACAGCCCGTCTTCCACAATTGCAATTGACCTCGCCAGTTATATACGACATCGCCAGAATCAAACCTAAGTGAATCAACCCTAAACTATTGTACTCCCTAAACCCAATGACCGATTTGGAGTTGATTCAGAATTGGGGGATTTTTCTCTAATCTAGGGTTTTCTGATATTTGGGAGAATTTTCCCTCTTCTCAACACTTGCCCCTTTTTTTTGTTTGATTTTGCTGATGTGGCAGTGCATAATTTTAATTTCATAGGTCCACATCAGATAAATGGGGCCACGTTGGATAAATAAGCCCGAAAACCCGAAATTCATCCCTGTCACATGCGCTTCACGTGTAAATTGAGCCCCAAATAGCACTTCGGGCTTGATTTGGGGAAAATTGGCGGAAAAAAAAATTCCGGGGCAAAATTGAAAGCCCGAATTAAAAAAGTCCGGTTTTGCGAAATGGACAAACTTACTGGGCATAAAAAATAATAAACTCATTAAATAATCAACCAAAAAATGAATACGCAAACCTAGTATATATATATATATACATGGTGATGCAAATTTTCTCTATATACATTTCGTCTATTACATTAACCTAATACATATATATATATTATATATATGTATATTGCACTGAAATTTGATGTATTTAACAAGGTTTGCGTACTCATTTTTTGGTTGATTATTTTATTTTAGTTTAGATTTATGTAAATTTGTAATTAGTTGGATTTATTTTAGTTTTTTTTGTTTTTTTAATGTGAAATGAATGCCACGTCATCATACAAATCCACATAAGCTACACATCAGCAACTTATGGGATTAAAACACTCAAATTGTCCCGAAATTGCAAATTAAATTGAGTTTGATTTGTCCCAAAATTGCGTTGGTATAATAAATTACGGGACGAAATCAATATACCCAATTTTAATGGGACTTAAATTGCGACCCCCCCTAAACTTATGGGACTAAATTTGCAATTTACCCATTATATCATATATCCTAAATTAATCAACTAGAGATTAACATATATTGATACAAATACTAATTTGAAAGGCTTGAAGTAAAAAAACTGGAAGAAAAAGAAAATTACGTACCTTTCTGCCATTTTTTTTTTTGAAAACCGTGAGACTCTGGATCCTACTCCTAGTTATTTATAGAGAGCTTCTTACAGGCCCCCAATCCTTGTTAGGCCACAATTAATAATTGTTTACTTATGGGCTCACCACTAACACAACCTATCTTATTTTTATTATCTTAGTTAATTTAATTTGCTATAAGATACCAATAATTTATTTATTATTATAGTAGAATGTTATTAAAATTTGGGTTGCCACATCCCTACCCCTTAAATTAATTTCGTCCTCAAAATTCAGAACTTACTGAATATTGGAAAATGAAAATTGGATACTTTACCTTACCACGCGTAAGTTGAGGGCAGTTATAAGATAAATGTCTCGATTGTCGACACTTGTAGCATTTTGCTTGACCCATTAAACATTCGCCCCTATGATGTCTCCCACATGTACGACATGATGGTTTATCTAACGATGCATTTTGTTGTCCTCTTTCGGTGTTTGGTGCCAAGTTTCTCTAGCCTTAAACTATTATCTGGATTTTCATCTTCACCATGATTCAAATCATACAACTTTCTCTTTTCGGATCCTTTTTTATGTTTATCATCCCCTCTTTCCATGTCCATACTCGCAGCAATCACTTGAGCTCTTGCTACTACATGTGAATACTCTAGATCTAGAGAGCAGATAAGATGTTTCGAATATTTGATTTCAATCCCTTAATGAATCTTTGAGCTTTCTTCTGTTAAGTATCAATCAAATGCGTAGCAAAACGACTTAGCTGGTTGAACATTTTCTCGTATTCGGTCACCGAAAGGACTCACTGTTTTAAAGTTAGGAACTCGTTCTCCATCTGATCATGGTACACCTGGGGATAATACTTGTCCACACGATCTCCTTAAACTCGTTCCAAGTCAATGCATCTCTTTCCTCTTGTGGCCTTAGTCTCCAGTAAGCCTCCCACAAATGGTCAGCATCTTTTATGAGTTGATAGATGACACAGTCGATTCTTTGAGCATCAATATAGTTGATGAGTGCAAAGGTATGCTCCAAGGATCGGAACCATTTTTCCACGTAGGCCGATCCCTGTCAACCGTTGAACTTTGGTGGTCCATGTTGGCGGAACTGCTCCACTACCTACACCCATTTGTTAGCAGTGTTGGGAGCATTTTGGAGAGTGTTCATGAATTAGTTCAGCAAATTTTGCCATGCATTAATGGCTTCCAGTCACCCATTAATTGGAGAGCGTTCATTGATTTCCTTCAACAACTTGATTCTCTTCCACGTTGCGTCTTGGAGGCATCTTATCTATTACCACAATTTTATTTTATTTTTCTTAGTATGTATCTCAATTTTTTTTCTTATATTGAACATATAAGATGAGTTAAACTAAAAATTATGATTAAATGTGAGAGTGAGTACGTAAGACAAGACTAAATCTGATTTTGTTTTTATTTTTAGATTTGGTTTAATAGCTAACCCCAACATCTATCTTTAAATAACTAGGGCCTAAAATGAGATGAGTCGTTTAACCGATACTTATTGTTCTATTTTACACTACAGTCCATCACCATGACATCATCGTAAGTTCTATTGGCCTCAAGCATATGATATTTTCCCCGGTCAAATTTTAATACCCATCATTTATAAAATTCTAATGTGGGTTCTCAATAACTAAAAGGACATGCATGCATGAAATTTTGAGATGAAACTGTAAAACATGGAACTTGCAAAAGAATGCTTCATCATTCTTCATCATCCTTATTTCCTTTTCTCATGATCATCAACCTCATTGAAGCTTTATTAATTACATACCTCAGAGAAGTTAACACGGCAGAGTAGGATGACAGTAGTTAGTAACTGACACATGTGTAAATCATCTTACTTTAAGATCCCACTTTAAAACAAATTGACTTTGAAAATGAAAAATTTATTTTTAATGAGTCTACAGAAACGTCGACCCGATTTGATACTACTATGTAACATCCCCAATTTATTTAAATTAGGAAACCAAGAAAACACGTATAATTTTTCTTCATTGAAGCGAAAATTCACAAAATAAAATTTGAAACAAAATTCAAGCAATAACTCAAAAACAATTTCATGGGAATGTTATGGAAATCCTTGAATAACATCCAAATTTAAAGCGTCATAGCATTTCAAGAAGTAGTGGAGAAAGAATACGCTAATACAAAATGATTTAAGGAAACACATCCAATCACTTATTATTTTAAATAAAAATATAATATTTTGTCTCTAGACACCTCACAACCACCATCTCGCGTCCTTGAGAATCACTCTGAAATGTTAAATTATGTGGGATGAGCAAAACACAAGCTCATTGGGGGGACATACTTGTCTAAATTAAAGACAAACACTGTAAAAGCAAGACAAATATGACAACATGCATAAAAACATTTTCCTCGTCTTGGGATTCGCCAATCAACTCTTAGCACAACGGGCAATACCTAATTAAGGACCTACTTTTGATCCTTCGACCTCTTATGTTCCTGGCTAATCCTCATGCATAGATCATAGATCACAACAATTATTTTTATAAATAATTTTCCACAAACACATTGCTTAAATTCTTCAATCACCTCGCATAAAGTATTTAATAAAGACATACACATGAAAGAAAATATCCTCACCTTAATAGTTGAAAAACCTTGAATGCTATGAGAATGAATGCAAGTTATCCCTCGTGGTTCACACCTTTTTCGTTACCTAGTTACCCAAAATAAAAGAGAAACACACTCAATACTTATTTTATATTTTAATAGTCTATATTATTTAATTTAGGTTGAACTAAGACTCTAAAGGGTCTTAAATTAAATCTGGACTAATCTGAAAATTAAACTAAAGTCTTTAAGGTCAATCTGGAAATTCCGGAATATCCATAACTTGATTTGGGCTCAAAACACAACAATTCTGAATACAATTGGACCACTTTTCACCCATTGTTCCTCTTTCTAGTGGGCCCCACACCCACTCTTCTCTCTCCTCCCTCTCTCCTCTCTCATTCCCATACACTACTCTCTCTATATATCTCGCTCTATCTTTGTTTCTCTTCTCTCTCTCTCGTCTGGTCCCCCCTCTTCACTCTTTCTCTCTCTCTGTTGTTTTCTTTCATTTCTTCTCCTTTGATGTTCCTTCCATATTTCCCCCATCTAAACATTAACATGCATAATCTACTATTTTACAAACGTAGTGTAAATCTAAACCCTAAGAATTGAATTACTGCAGAATTTAAATTGGAAGAAATAATCATCTTAGTCTACTTGATCCTACTCCTAATTAATTATATCATATATCCTAAATTAATCAACTAGAGATTAACCTATATTGATACAAATACTAAGTTGAAAGGCTTGAAGAAAAGAAACTGGAAGAAAAAAAAAAGCACGTACCTTTCTGCCGTTTTTTTTAAACCGTGAGACCCTGGATCCTACTCCTAGTTATCTATAGAGAGGTTCTGTAACACCCCGTTTAAAATACTGCTCTTGAAGAGATTTCTGCTGTATCTTCAGGTTATAGTGCTGTAGAGATATCTTCTGTGCTTTGTTCTGTATTTTGTCCAGCTGTAAGTTGTTCTTCTGTAATCTGCTCTGCTACATCCTGGTTTGCTGAAACCTGTCTTGCAGCATCTGAAGTTGATGCATCCAAGCTTCCTTCTCTATCATACCTTTCAGAAGGCATAGGAAGATGAGAACTTTCAATGTAGGAGACTTGGATTTTAGGCTTGATCTTTGTTGTTTCCTTCTTCAGCTCATCTATTTCAGCAGCATCACAGTGTGGTTCATCAAACACCACATGTACTGAATTCTTCAACCATAAGAGTTTTTTTGTTAAAGACTCAGAAGGCATTGCTCATTGAGAATATAATAGAAATACAACTTCATCTGCCTTAGTATCGAATGCTATGAGATGTTCTTTTCCATTATTTAGCACATAGCATCTGCACCCAAAGATGTGAAAGTATGATACATTTGGTGAGTATCTATACCAGATTTCATAGGGTGTTTTGTCTTGTTCTTTGTTGATCAGGCATCGATTCTCTGTGAATGTAGCAAGCAGTATTTGTAGCTTCAACCCTAAATCTCTTTGGTATGGTAAGCTTTTGCAAACATCGTCCTTGCTGCTTCTTTGAGAGTTTGATTTTTCCTTTCGGATACACCATTTAGTTGAGGGGTTCTTGCAGCATAATATTCATGTTGAATTCTCTTTTCCGTGCAGTACTTCTCTATGAACTTTTTTATGAACTCTGTACTTCGATCAGTCCTGATCCTTACTATGTTTGAATTCTTTTCATAATGTATCATCTTCATAAATTCTGGAAGTTTCAATTGCGTTTCTGACTTCTTTACAAGAAAAATGGTCTAGGAAAACCTTGAGTAATCATCAATGATTACGAGGGAGTATTTTTTTGCACTCAAACTTGTTGGGTCAATAGGTCCAAAGAGGTCCATGTGTAGCAGAACCCGAATTTTAAACAATGATCGCTGTATCTACTCTTTAAAGGACACTTTGATTTGCTTTCCTTTCTAACAAGCTCCACAAATGCTTTCTTTCTTGTACGCTATGTCAGGTAGCCCCTTACAAGTCCTTTCCTGGCCAATTTGTTGATTGTCTTGAAGTTCAGATGACTCATTCTCTTATGTCATAGCTAGCTTTGCTCAGGTGAGCTCTTCACAATGAAACATGTTGGAAACACAATCATCACACAGGATCCTTAAAAGGACATGTTCTGAGCAACTGTCAATCCAGAGATGTGGGCACATCAATTCGGACCAGTTACCCTGCAAAGCCGGCGATATTTGCAGAAAAGTCCCTGAAGAAATTCAAATCTCATAAAGTACAACAGTACAGTTATGACAGCAACCTCAGCCACAGGATGCGAAACTGTTCACATTCAGAATCAATCTAGACTGTTGATCAAAAACAACATAGGGAGCTTTTCTATAAATAGAACCCTTTCATTTTTTCAAAAACTTTACGCTTACCTACTATTTTCTCTCAAAACTTTTTGCATAACAGTAACCTAAGCTTTCTATCTTCAATCTTTCTCAGTTCTCTCATCTCACTCACCTCACTACATATGGCACCCAAGAACTCCTAGATCATCGAAGGCCGTCTCATCAACGAACATATACTAATGAAGGCTGTCAAGGATGAGGGAAGAATGAAGTACCTCATGGAGACCATCCTCAACAATTTGTTCAAGTCCAAAGTATTGGGTCTCTACACCCAATACAAGAAGCCCTACTGCGAGGCCCTGGTGACAAAATTCTATACTAATGTAGAGGTCTCTGCAGACAAGATTGGAATCTTTTCCAGCATTGAAGGCAAGACCTTCGAAATCAATACCAGCACCCTGGGAAAGTTTTTCCAGCTACCCACCGAAGGGATGGATACCAGTGAAGTTCACCGATAAGAACGACTTGGTGTCGATAAACAAGAGCTGCAACAAGAAGCTTTTCCAGGTTGAGTTTCAGATGCTCCACGACATCTGCTGCCATATCATTGAGTTCCAGGTTCCTTTGATAAGTGTACCAACTTCAGGTACATGATGATGATAGCCCTGATGGAGAGAGAGGAGATCAACTGGTCGAACTACATGTTCACCATGTTGAAGGAGGAAGTGGAGAAGAAGTTTGGCAAACCAACCTATGGACTCATCTTAGGGTATTTGAGATTCAGCCAGTCAAAGGGAAAGCCCATTCAAAATGGCAAGTTCATAGGTTATAACAGAATCTTTGCCAAGAAGGGGAGTAAGCCCTCATCAGTAAGGAAGCAGAACATGTGAGTACGTCGGAGGGAGAAGACTCGACGACTACTGCATCCCCTCCCCAACTGCAGAAGAGACCGAAGAGTGTGAGACCCAGGGTGAAGAAGGCGGTCTAGAGGAAACTCAGGATCTTCGATGATGAAGCATCCCCAACACCACCCTCTTCAACGGTGGTGTTTCCACTTCCTGCTCCCCCGAGCACAAAGAAGGATTCTGAGTCGGATATCCTCACAACTGTACAGACAGAGGAGTATGTACAGGAGGTCACTGCTCAGTTGAAGGAACAGTTGGGAATGATGGAGGAGGAAGAGGAGATAGAGATAGTCATTGACTACGTGAAAATGAAGGCGGACTTCAAGAAGCAGATGGAGTTTTTCACAGCCTGGTGGGAATACAGGCACCTTCCTCGTCAGGACGTAGTTCAATGGTCACACTGGGAAATGGAGGAGGAGTGGGCCATCAACTGGGCTGAAGCAGAAAATATCAAGGAGGAAAGAGTGTTGGAGGAGAGCTTCCTGAAGGCAATAGAAAGGAAGAAGTGGAGAATCTTCCAGGACACTATGGAGGCCGAAGTAGAGCTTGCTGCTAGGGCGGAGAAGAGAAAGAAAGCTGAAGTCCTAGCCATGTCCTCACCTTCCACAAGATCGCTGAAGGGGAAGAAATCCATCGAGCAGCCTGAGTTTTACAAGGATGACGTCATCTTGGATGACTTGGGCTTCGCAAAGAAGCAGATAGAAGTATTTAGGGCGTAAGAGGTAGAGGAGAGGATGCTGAAGCAGGCCATGAATGCCAGCAAGATGGAGACAAGGATGAGGCACAGGCCCTTGCCAATGCAGCCTAGTGAAGGATCCTTTTGTGCAACAAAATCCTCTGAGACACCTCTGATGGTTTAGCCTCTCAATCAGAGGATGCCTTCACCACCATCACAGGATGAGTCGAGTGGTGTGTTCAGTCAGCTGGTTGATATCACAGTCATGTTTGATGAAGAGGTGACAAGATCAGATATCGAATGGGAAGTTCCTGCTCCGAATGAAGCTTCTGTAAACTAGAAGAAGGTTGATTCGTCGATGAAGGAGCCCCTAACAACTCCGAAGGCAGACAAGTTGGATGTCCCGCTGTTGCTTCGGAGCTTGAGAAGACCTTACAGGTTGACCAGAAACCAGACGCAGCAACACTGGAGGATCCTCCATGCCAGAAAACTCACCTGACAAGGCCCTGATGGAGGTAGACGACAAAACGGCAGAGGAGGTTACTCCAATGGAGATAGATGGAGTAGCTTCTGAGGATCTTGTGAACCTTGGAGAGAAGGTTGCAGAGAAGGCCTCAGCAAGACAGACTGCTTCTACAGAGCCTACTGCTTAAAATGAACTAACAGAACAGGTTGTTATCACAGAGCCTACTGTTGAAGAGTTTGCTCCTACAGAGACTTCTGGAAAAGAGAAGGATGAGGAGGCTGTAAAGGAGACTGAGGAGAAGCAGGGCCCTTCCGAAGAGGAGTACAAGAAATATATTTCTTGGAATGAGGATGTGCCTCCTTAGGAAGAGGAAGTAGAGGAGGAAGCTGACGAAAAGGAGGAAACCAATAACTCTTCCAACAGCGATGATGGTACACCCAATGAACAGGGTGATACCGGAGCCAAAAAATCCAATAACCTAACTTCTTCTTCTTCTATGCAGGAATTGGAGAAATCTATTTCTGAAGTCTTCAAAGCTGTTGAAGCAGTTGGGAGGTTACTATCTAAAGCCACCAAAAGAATGTGCTTGGAGGCAAAGAAGATTACAAGAAAGCAGAATTCTTTGTGGATGCCCTTAGTGCCACCTTAGCAAAGCTGCAGATGACCATCAACTCCCTACTCCCAAAAACCAAGGATTTAACAGCAGAGGTGATGAAGAACCTCCTGGAGAAGATAAATTCTTAGGAGAAGAAGTTGGTTAACATGGAGTCGAAGCAGAAGTCCATCACCTCAACCCTTAAGGCCATCGACGACGAACAGTTTAACCAGGGCCAAACCTTGAAAGAGCATACTGGTCTCCTTACCAGTATGCACTCCAGGCTCAAGTTTGGAGTCGGCTCTAGTTATGATGACAAAAAGGGGGAAGAGGTGAAGAGGATCGAGTAGAGAGCACAGGATCTTTCAATGTGCAAACATCTTGCTGTTGTATCGAGAAGAGATTCAGGAGATAACGGTGGAAGCAGAGGACGAGGATCTAGAGGTTACTTAGACAGCGGCACAAAGAGAAAATCTGAAGCTGTCCCAGGAACCGTCCACCCGGGACTCCAAAGAGGCCACGAAGAAAGGGAGGAAAAAAGAAGAAATGTTGAAGAAATGTACAAGGGGATGGATGAGTTGATTGAGAAGTCTACTAAGGAGAGCTTCTCAAGACTCTATCCAGCCCAGAAACAACCTGATCTCACCATTCTGGCAGAGAACGAGTCAGAACTGCCGGACACTCTCATCTTGTTCTTAGATAGGATCCCAATGTCAGAAGCTCAAGATTATAGGAATGGTACTTCCTAGATCTCGACCTGCCTACTACCTCCAATCCCACCTACCTGCAGATCATGAACCATAAAACGGCAGAATATCTGAAGTACTACATAAAGTTGTACAGGGAGTCCACCTTAATTAGAGGAAAACCCCACAGGGAAAGACTTCAAAGGTTTAAGGAACTTGCCAGCAAGGGAGGACTCCCCATTCAAGTGAGCTTCGAAACAGAATGGAAAAGGGGGAAGTCATTCCATTCTGTGAAGACTTCTAGCTCAGATACGATGAAAGCCCAGATATAAGAAGGATGCTGGAGCCAACCTATCAAGAATCCATCCTGGATTGGTGGAAAGGTTCCAGGCATGAAAAGAGGAAGAGAGTCCTCCTGGTTGAAGATCTAAAAGTTGTCTACTCAACGTTCCTCTTTATCTTTCTGTTTATCTCTTGTTTTTGTTTCTTTATAATATCTTGGTATTATCTCAGTAAATCTAAAATTCAGTTTTCAAAGCTCACTACTCGTGAACTTGTCCTTTTGATTTTCTCTTATGATACTGCATATCTTCCTTAATAAAAAATTTCAAGTCTTTGATCCTCTTAAAGGAGTTTTGTCATCATAAAAAAAAAGGGAAATTGTAAGGAACTTTGTATAGATTTTGATGAGAACAAAACATGTAATAGATAGGGCCTAGGACTCTTTGTACTTAGTTTGATTTGTAAAAGCTTAGACTAGGTCCAGGAAACTTGAAGAATGAAGATTAAAGCTTGAAGATGGATGACGATCTTGCTGCTAGAAAAGATCGAAAATTGACTAAGTATAGGTCACTGCAGCGGGATAAAGGAAGGAGCCTGGAAGGATGCTATGATAGGATACTGCCTGAATCAATCAGAAAATCAGCTAAGTATGGAAACTAATAGCAACCTATGGAAGGATGCTACAGAGCAGGAAGCTAGCCGAATACGACAAACAGCAGTAATAACCAACTCCAAGAAGCAGTTACCTAGGATTGAGCACTCTGAGTTGGCGTTAGACACATTCACGTATGACCCAATCAGAGAGCGTCATCTGGAGGAATAAAAAGGACAAGAGGACAATGCACAGACTGAATTAGCAGCCGCAAGTAGCAGTGATGTATGATTACAACAGAATCACGTACGAGCCAATCACACGAGGACACCGTATCACAAAGCTCACTGCAGAGGAGGATGCTCACTTCAACGGGCAGAATTCTCAGGCATATAAATAGAAGAAGACTTGGACCTGAAACGAACCTGAAACTCGCACAATCAAGCATACTAAAGCTCTCAATCGCATCAATCTTTTTAGTCCTTAAAGTTTTAAGTCCAGTCTAAATCGCAACAAGCATACTCTGTTTCTGAAGCTATCTGTTCAAAAGCTTGTTGCCCACCTTCGTTGAAGAATATTATTCTTTTTCTTAGACTGTTAGGAGTCACTTGATCGGAGGCTGTTCCTGATCAAGTGTGTTCGCTCTAAATAGTAGAGCAAGTGCTCTATGTGGGCAAGTTGAGTTTGGTCACTGTGCAGTAACCCTGTGTGGGATAGACTGACAGTTCTTGTTAGGATTAGTTTGTTTAAGCAGTTTCTTTGTAATCTAAGCTCATTCTTAACAACGTTTCTCCTTGAGAAGGAGTAGAGAAGACGTAGAGGGATTTCTCCACCCTTTTACCTCTATAGATCGTTGTGCCTGTTTTATCTTCTTAAGATTACTGCCTGCATAATGTTATTTGTTTGTCTTCTGCTTAAGTTGTTATATCTTCTGTCATCGCATACTACACTTAAGCCCTTTTCAGAAAACACATGTTGTTTTTCCGTAGTGCATTTAAAACTCTGTTTTCTTTAAGTCTCTAGGTAATTGCTCAAGCAGTAACCTCTCTATGAAACAGTAAGCTCGGTAGCTACCTGGTTTCTGAGACTTAGACTTTTTCTGGAGAAAAGTTTGAAAAAATTGAATAGGCTTATTCACCCTCCCCTCTAATCCTACTACCACTTGGGACTAAAAATGACTATTATGGAAAAAAATCATATCATATAGAGACACTAGACAAACCTAAGGATTTTTATCATACTTCATAATTTTTGGCATTATGAACAATGTTTGTTGACATATCATGAACACGTATAAAATAAAACGTGAAAATTCAAAAAGAATTCACATTTTTTTCAATCAACAAATTAAGAAAAACTAATCATTTGTTGTCCAAACCTAACATGCTTTTGAAAATTGTGTGCATTATTTAAGCACTGTATGAACTAAGCTTGTGTATTGAACAATATGTCTATTGTTATGCCATATGTAATTGACTTCGAATGAGATACTCATGATAAGGTAATACATAAAATTGAAAAAAAATAAAAGTTGCAATCAATATCTTAACTGAAAAATTATAAAATGTATTGGCATAGGTAATACAGAGTCATTAGACAAACCTCAACATTTTAATCAAACTTCATAACCTGATCGATGTGCATTATCGGCAATGTTTGTTGACCATGAACACCTACAAAATAACACATATATCCACTGAAAGATTTAGCATTTTATTCAATCAAGATGATAATAAAAAATAATCTTTCGGAGGAGAGTAGGGAAACAGAGGAAGAGATCTGAGAAGATGGAGAGAATGACACAGTAGCTTGCTGCAACCTTTCCCTCTATATTCTCATCAACTCCTCCTACTGTTTTTACCAACTCTATTCCTTGGAAGCAAGAGTCATCCAAAATCCCCTCCAACATTTCTGATGTGGTCGAACTGACCACATTCGAACTTTTCCAAAAAACCGACCGACTTGAAGGCTAATTAATGCGAACAAAACAGAGAAGTATGAAAAACGTTTTAGGCGAACAAGGAAGTTCGCACTTCATAAAAAACATGAACGAACTAATCATTCTTGCAAGCTAAACTGTCGAACTGTAAGCTGAAATGTCGAACTGAATCCAGAACGAACTAATTCAAATTTGAAGCAACCGCCACGATCGCGAGTATCTCGCCCACTTCCCACTTTTTTCGGAATAATCCTAACTGCCACATTTTTCAGGGAGTATTTATAACCCTTATCTTTCTATTTCACACACACACAATATCATACACGATAATTACTAAGAAAAAGAGCAATATCAACGTTTTTCCCAAATTACTGACTTGAGAGTCGGAGTCTCTTCACCGGGAAAAACCCCCGGTGTTTCTTTGTTTTTGCAAGCCTTTTAAATCAGAGAATTCTAATCGGCATCGGAGAATTTCAATCGACACCAGAAGACAAGAAGATAGAAGCAAGGACAAATCAATTGGCACCGTCTGTGGGAACATTTTTTTTTCATAACTTTGAATATCTAAGACGTTGAGGAATTGTGAAGATGGTGAATACCAGGGGATCTGGAAGGAGAGTGGATGAGGGAGCACAATCCGTGCGACAAGACGAGGACCAGAATTCTGTACCGGCGAATCCTCCCGGCACTGTCACTTTGACACCGGAGGAACTTTCAAGTTTGATAGAAGCGGCTGTCTAGAGGGCCCTAGGCAAACAAAGGGCTGAATCACAGCAAGGCAATACCGAAACTCACGCCCGAAAAGAGGAAGAAGGTGACAAGTCTCGGATGGATGAGCAAGAAAGTCAATCCGATCACCCTCGTGGCCAGAAACGAGTACATGCTGAACTGTCCGAGAAGGTGGATGATCTCAGAAAGGAGTTGAGAGAGGTGCAGAAGACTTTTCGACGAATTCCTCGGAGTTTCAGGGAAAATCCTTTTTCTGAAGAGGTCATGGAGGACGAACTGCCAGCCTCCTTTCGGCCGGTTCATTTTGAGTATGATGGTACCACTGACCCGTGGGATCATTTATATAGATTCACGAATACCGCTCTGCTACATCGATATTCGGATGACATCAAGTGTAGAGTGTTCGCAACTACCCTCACCAAGGCTGCTCAGACATGGTTCAGCCAGTTGAATGATGGAATGATCCACAACTTCGAACAACTATCGGAGTTGTTTTTGCACCAGTTCGCTAGTTCGAGGAGGTAGAGGCGATCAACTCAAACCTTGTTTGGGGTGAAACAGAAGGGGGATGAGACCTTGCGGAACTATGTCAAAAGGTTTATAGCTGCTACTTTGGAAGCTCCTGAAGCTTCTGATGATTTGGTCGTTAGTGCTTTCATCCAAGGATTGAAAGAAGGTGATCTCCATACTTCGCTGGTTAAGAAAACACCCAGCAATTTTGATGACTTGTTACAGAGGTCCACCAAATACATTAACTTAGAGGAGGCAGTTCGAATGAAGAAAGGTGAAAGTTCGAGTCGAATGAATCGGCCGCAGCAAGAGCAGGAAGGAGCGAGAAAGAGAGATGGAGGGGAACCGCGAGCAAGGTTCGCTCCACCCCCTTGAGAGATAATCGAATAGGACGGAGGTACGAACAGTACACGCCCATGACCATGTCACCCGGACAGGTATTGATGGAAATATGGAATCTGCCCCAACTGAAATGGCCGTCAACCTGGAGTCCGAATCCGAAGAAGCCATCTACCTTCGGTAACGGTAAATTGTGTCGATTTCATAATGAATATGGGCATGGAACTGATGAATGTTTGCATTTACGAGATGAATTGGAAAGGCTAATCAGGGAAAACAGGTTAGCTCGTTTCATCCGTCGGACTCGATCGAACCGTGAACAGAGGAACGATCAGGAAGAGCTGAGACGGGAAAGAAGGCAAGAGCAACAAGAATTACCTCCGCCTCCACTTCCCCCAGCACGAGCTAGACCTGAACGGGAAGAAAGACCTACTATCCATATGATTATGGGTGGGCCAACAGATGGAGATTCCAACAGAGCTCGAAAGGTGAGACTTAATTCTGTTAAGCAAGAACAGAATACGGTTCACTCGATTTTCGAAGAGGTAGCGATCAAGTTCGGAGTTCGCGATCGTGTTGCAATTCAAAGCCCCCAGTTCGATGCCATGGTGATCGTCGCTGAAATAGGAGGCTTCAATGTTGAGCGGGTATTTGTGGATACGGGAAGCTCGGTCGACATTATGTTCATGGATTGCTTCAAGAAGATGAGATCAACAGTGGAGGTAAAATCTGTGGAAACTTCACTTTATGGTTTTGCAGGAGAATCTGTAACGGTGTACGGAAAAGTCCAACTACCTATGGTGCTAGAGGATGGGGAATGGAGGCAGAACAAAACAATGACTTTTCTTATAGTGGATGCACCCTCTCAGTACAACGTGATCTTGGGTCGTCCTTCTCTGAGCTCGTATGCTGCTGTCATTTCACCTGCCCATTTGATGATGAAGTTCTCTGTTGAAAATGAGGAAGGGCGAGTGGTAGGAGTAGGAGTTGTTCATGATGATCAACAAACTGCCCGGCGTTGTTATGTAGCCGCAGTTCGACAATCCGAGTCGCGCAAACGCCATAGCGAACAGAGGAACGATGTTGATCGAGGAAGAGATAAAAGTTTGAAAAAAGGTGATGAAACAAAGACTGTGGAATTTGAAGAGGGCGAACTGATGAGCGTGGAATTAATCCTGGAGCTACCAGGACATTCAGTTCGTCTCGGGAGTCAATTGTCGGAACAGGTTAGAGGAGAAATCGTGGCCGCTCTCCAAGATAATGTGGACCTGTTCGCATGGAAACCTGAAGGTATGAAGGGTATAAATCCCGAAGTAGCAATCCATAAGTTGAATATCAAGCCTGATGTTCGACCAATTAAACAGAAGTTGAGGCATTTTGGGGACCAGCAGAATGAAATTATCAAGAAGGAAGTCGAGAAGCTGCTAGAGATTGGGCATATTGAAGAGATCCAGTATCCTCGATGGTTGGCTAATGTCGTGCTAGTCCCGAAGCCAGGAAACAAGTGGCGAATGTGTATCGATTTCCGGGATCTGAATAAAGCTTGCCCCAAGGATCATTATCCTCTCCCGCGGATCGATAAACTGGTTGATTCCACTGCAGGATGCGAACTGCTGAGTATGATGGATGCAGCACAAGGATATCACCAAATCATGTTGCATCCAGAAGATAGACCCAATGTGGCCTTTATTACTTCTTCAAGTACGTATTGCTATACGGTTATGCCGTTCGGTCTAAAAAATGCAGGAGCTACTTACCAGCGCATGGTGGATAAAGTATTTAAACACCAATTAGGGCGCAACATGGAAGCATATGTTGATGATATGTTGGTGAAAAGCGTACGGGTGAACACACATGCCGAGGATTTGAGGGAAACGATGACAACGATCCGAAAGCACGAGATGCGATTGAACCCAGCCAAGTGTTCGTTCGGAGTGAAAGCAGGGAAGTTTTTGGGATATATGGTGACGAACAGGGGAATAGAAGTCAACCCCGGCAAAGTCCGAGCTATACAAGGAATGACGCCTCCTCGAACCATCAAAGAGGTACAAACACTAACTGGCCGCATCGTTGCTTTGAGTAGATTTATATCCAGGTTGGCGGACAGGGGTTTACCTTTCTTCAAAATTTTGAGAAAGAATGGTCGGTTTAGTTGGGATGCGGACTGTCAAAAGGCATTTGAAGATTTGAAGGCATTTCTCCTCACACTCCCTTTGTTGAAACAACCTGTTAAAGGAAGTGTGATGGTCGTGTACTTGGCAATCGGAGAGGAATCGATCAGTTCGGTTCTCGTCCGTGAAGAAGGTATAGACCAGTTTCTAGTATACTTCCTTAGTAAGGTTCTGCATGGGGCAGAAATCTGCTACACAGAGGTGGAGAAGGTCGCTTATGCCTTAGTCACTACGGCAAGAAGGCTGAGACCATATTTCTTGGGTTATGAGATCACAGTGCGAACTAATCACCCGCTGAGTGTAGTGTTGGGAAAACCAGACGCATCAGGAAGACTAGTAAAGTGGGCAGTCGAACTTGGACAGTTCGATTTGAAGTATGAGCCGCGAACAACTATAAAAGGTCAAGCATTGGCGGATTTTATTCAAGAAACAACCAGGTTACAAGACAAGAAAGAATGGGAGGTATTCGTAGATGGATCGTCGTCTCGCCAGGGCGCAGGAGCAGGGATATTATTGATCAGCCCCGAGAAAGATGAGTTAGAATTTGCCATAAAATTTCAATTTAAGGCGTCTAACAATGAGGCAGAATATGAAGCTTTTTTGCAGGGATTGAAAATGGCCGAACAGGCTGGAGCTCGAGATCTGATAGTTAAATCAGATTCACAATTGGTGACACAACAACTCTTAAACCAATGTGAAGTTAAAGAAGATCGTATGATTTCTTACGTACAGAAAATAAGAGAGATGGAGAAACGGTTTGAAAAACTTCAGATCGAACAGATACCTCGGAACGAGAATCAGAAAGCGGATTATCTAGCTAAGATTGGGAGTTCGTTACAGGATTGTTCGAAGAGAAGTATTACGGTTATGGGAGTAGGAAAGGAAAACGAGGTGATGAATGTCGACCTAGCCGAGCATGACTGGAGAACTCCTTTTTTGAATTTTTCAGGAGGAGTAAGAGATGGACTGGCAAAAGACCTTGAGAAATTAGAGAAACAAGCTCGATTCTACTATATTCTTGATGGGGTGTTGTATCGAAAAACTTTCCTACCGACAGATGCAAGATGTTTATCTCAAGAAGAAGGAATCAAAGTCTTGAAAGAAGCGCATGAAGGCGGATGCGCCGAACATGCAGGAGCTCGAGCACTTGCTCGGAAGGTCGCACGAGCTGGTTTCTATTGGCCTACAATGAAGAATGACACTGAAGAGTTAGTTCGGAAGTGCAACTCCTGTCAAAAACATGGATGGAGAATTCACACTCCAGCAACAGATATGCTTACAGTATGTTCGCCCTGTCCTTTTGCTAGATGGGGTATTGACATTGTCGGTCCGCTCGTCAAAACCAGAGGAAACAAACAGTTCTTGGTGGTGGCCGTGGACTACTTTACTAAATGGGTCGAGGCAGAACCCTTAGTCAAGATAGCCGAGTCCGATATGATCCATTTTATATGGAAGAGTATTTGCTGCAGATTCGGCTTACCCTGGATTTTGGTATCAGATAATGGAGCTCAGTTCCGAGGCAAAAAGATCACGGGATGGTGTAAAGAAATGAAAATTTTACAAGTGTTTACTCGAATCATTCTAGACGGGCTGAAGAAACGACTTGAATGCGAGAAATCGAACTGGGTGGATGAACTGCCATCAGTCCTGTGGGCATATCGAACTGCATCCAGATCAACTACGGGAGAAACTCCTTTCAGTTTGGCATTTGGAATGGAAGCAGTAGTCCCAGCTGAAATTCAAGGAGAAGTTTTACGAATCACTAACTTTGATCCCCAGCAAAATGAAGAATTGATCCGAACAAATTTGTTATTTCTGGAGGAAATCAGAGATGAAGCTAGAGTTCGCCATGAATTATACAAAAGACGTATCCAGGTGGTCTTCAACAGGAAGGTTCGAAAGAGAGAATTCCAAGTAGGGGATTTGGTTTTAAGGCAATCTGATGCCTTGTTGGAGATCGGAAAATTAGATGCCATTTGGGAAGGACCGTATACTGTTACAAGAATTTTGCCAGGCGGATCTTATGAGCTCGCCGATGAACGAGGAAATGAACTACCTAGACCTTGGCACATCAACCACTTGAAGAAATTTTATACTTGAAGTATCAAATCCCAGTATGTTGCTTTTTACTTTTAAGTTGTTGTTGCTTTTATGAATAAGAGATATTTTCATAGTCCGTGGATGTAGGTCGATTTGACCGAACCACGTTAAATCCTTGAGTCTTTCCTTGTTGATTTACATGTATTTCTGAACATATCTGTTAAAATCATATTGTGGAGCGAACTTAAAGTTCCCTCGGAACTCACTGATTAAGCATACTGAAGAAGTTCCCTCGGAACTCACTGATTAAGCATACTGAAGAAGTTCCCTCGGAACTCACTGATTAAGCATACTGAAGAAGTTCCCTCAGAACTCACTGATTAAGCATACTGAAGAAGTTCCCTTGGAACTCATTGATTAAGCATATTGAAAAAGTTCCCTCGGAACTGACTGATTAAGCGTACCGAAAAAGTTCCCCCGGAACTCGTTGACTAAGTGAAATGAAGACGTTCCACTGAACTTAATAATTGAGACAAATTGACGAAGTTCCATTGAACTCAATGATTGAAACAAATCAAAGAAGTTGCATCGAACTTAATGATTAAGCGAAGTGAAGAGGCCTTGTCGAAGTTCGCTGATTAAGTAAGTTGAAGAAATTCTCGTGATATTTTAATAGTTAAGTACTTAGAAGAAATTCATTCGAAGTTCTGCGATTGAATGAATAGAAAAACACTGAAATACGCGAACTATTTCATTCCAATTGGTTCATCACAAAATACAAGTAAAAAACTTTAAAAGAAAAAATACAAGTATTACAATAGGAAGACTAAGAGTGATCAGGGGAAGGCGAAGATTCAGGAGTGAGCTGGATCGCAGCTGGATGAAGAGGATCGAACATATCCTCTGGCAGATCCGCAGTTGGGCTTGAAGAGGGTTTGGCAGGCACTGGATGAGACGAACTCGGACCAGGATCGCCGGACTGGTTATTAGGAAGAACTTCCTTTACCGCTTCTTCTAAGCAGCCCGACCACCAGTTCGCATCAACATCCTCGTCCGGATTCCCGCGCCAACCAGGAGGAATGGAATGTGGTTGCAGCACTTTTCGGCCTAGTACGTTCACATCGAACTGGAACGTTTCCCCGACTTCCTCCTGGCAGAGCCGAACTGCCTCTTTGAAATACGCCAACGCCATAGGAGCTGCCTTCGACAGGAAAATGACAGAATCCCAGAGACGAGTTACGAGCTTTTCTCGGAAAGACTCCGATATCAACTCCATCTCCGGGCTCCGAGCGAACCGGTAAAAGCCCTCGGAATACATGGCTCTTCTGAATTCAACTGGGGAACTCTTTTCCTGTTCGAGTTCCGCCTTTAGCTCCCTGTTCTCCTCTTCCAGCCTCCGAATTTCGGCCTGCGCATCCGAAAGAGCGGACTGCTTTTCCATGGTGAATTTTTCCTTAGCCAGCAGCAGCTCTTCTCTTCTGGCCACTTCCGAGCGAGCGAGTGCCAACTCCATCTCCCGCTCTTCTAACTTAGCAGATAGGTTTTCGGCTTTGCCGGCATGAGTAGTCAGATCGCTCTCCAATGTTTTCTTCTCCTCCAACGCCTCCCTTAGGCGATCTCGGCGACGGAAGGCCTTCTTACCCAAGAATTCGAAGTACTTGGCGAAGTTTGTCACGCGAGACAAATTCACCTTGAACTCCTTCATCTCCTTATCCTCTTCCTCTTCCGCCGCAGCTTTGCCGCCCGAAACAATCACCCCCTCCTGAACGGGCTCTGCTTCAGTTCGCCCCGCATCAGTCGACGCGCTCCCCTCAGTTCGTTGTTTTTTGGCCGACCTTTGCGAACTAGAGGGCACCTTTTTCTTCCACCGAAGAGGAATTGCAGCCTCGGCCACCTCTTCGGTCATTTCTACGGCAGGGTCGATAGCATCCGCAGCATGGGCAATTGGCGGCGAGGCGGAGGCACGGACAACGGCAACAGCCGAAGGAGATGCAGCAGGGGTACTGCCTCCCTCGCCCAAGTCCGGGCTGGTTTGAGGTGCCAGTTCACCGAGGCGCCTTTCCTCTTTCTCGCGGAAGGTCGCGGCTTGCCTGCCGTTCACTGCTTCATCAGTCGGGGAAAAGGCAGTCCTTTGGGCCTTCGGGATTGCATCATCGAAGACAAAAAATTTGTTCATCGCTCTATCTGCGACCTAACAAAACACATGGTTATAATACAGTTCGATATATAAAAAAAAAGATAATGAGAGACAGTGAAATTTTTTAGCAACCTAGATCGAATTTGCGAGGAACTTGACTGTTCGGGTAAAACCCCCAGAAAGCTAGCAAGTGTTCGCAGGAACTCAGACGAACAATATCGAAAGACCCCCTTCGGAAAAGCCTGTCCAAGGAGGCAAGTTCAAAATCCCTAGGCGGAGCAGATTCAGTTCAGTTTGAACTCTCGGCCCAAGGGATTGATCGAATAGGTCGATTCGACGACGAGCGAATGAAAAAATAATATTTTTCCCAGGAGCTGATTTTATCATCTCCTGGGGATAAGAATCGAGCTCGTTTTCCTCCACTTCGAGGGCTCAAGTAGAAGCGGAAAGGGTTCATGTGTTTTAAAACAAAACAAGAGCGAAATCGATCGGCGATCGGTTCGACACCCATCCACTTGCACACCATAGAGTTCGGGTGCAACTGGTTGGGACACACCCCAAATGCCGAACCGACCTCAAAAAGGAAGGGGTGGATAGGAGGAACTAAGCCTACAGTGACATGTTTTAAGAACCATGTGTGGCAGCCGGCGGGGGCCCGATGAGGACGATCATCGGGACCAGGAATAATAACAGAGTAGCCCGCCGCTGCCATGAGCGAACTAAGGAGAACAGTGTGAGTTTGGGTGGTTTTAGTAGCAGAGAAAACGTTATCTATTGTTTTCTTGCGAGATCGTTTAGGGGGAGAAGAAAGGTTTTGACGGCCGGAAGAAGAAGCCTTCGGAACTGGCGAATCCGAGATAGGCCGCAAGGGAAATTCCTCGAAACCCTCCTCGGATTCACTCTCGTTCCTCAGGTTGATCAAAGAAGGGGAAGCCATTTGAATAATACGAAAGAAGAGGAAGAAGGAAGTGAAAGGGTACCTGGTTTGAAGGAACTTTGGAAATCACAGGAGAAGGATTCTTGCTTATGAGTGAAGAGTAGTTTTTCACAGATTTGCAGAAGAGTTTCATGGAAAAGAAGAGGAGGTATATATAGAGAAACTTCTTGGTTTAGGGGGGAAAAAGGCGGAAGGACACGAGATCTTGACCGTTGGATGCAGTTCGATCCAACGGTGAAGACGAAAGGTCATAGATCTTGGCCGTTGGATGCAGTTCAATCCGACTGTGAATACGAAAAGGTGCCTCGAAATAAGCCAGCCGAATCTCAGCCGTTGATGTAGTTCGATCCAACGGTAAAGACGAAGAGGCGCCTAGGGATTAGTGAAAACTGACAAGTCAGATCTCAGTCGTTTGATGCAGTTCGATCTAACAGCGAAGACGAAAAGGCGCCTCGGGAAGGAAGAAGACGTCGCAGGTGGGTGATTGATGGGATACGATGCTTCTCGAAGAAGCGTCGTAATTGGCAACAACCCGAACTGCGTCAGTGCGCGAACACATGCACTCCGAAAGGGGGGGAGTACTGATGTGGTCGAACTGACCACATTCGAACTCTTCCGAAAAACCGATCGACTTGAAGGCTAATTAATGCGAACAGAACAGAGAAGTATGAAAAACTTTTTGGGCGAACAAGGAAGTTCGCACTTCATAAAAAACATGAACGACTAATCATTCTTGCAAGCTAAACTGTCGAACTGTAAGCTGAAATGTCGAACTGAATCCAGAACGAACTAATTCAAATTTGAAGCAACCGCCACGATCGCGAGTATCTCGCCCACTTCCCACTTTTTTCGGAATAATCCTAACTGCCACGTTTTTCAGGGAGTATTTATAACCCTTATCTTCTATTTCACACACACACAATATCATACACGATAATTACTAAGAAAAAGAGCAATATCAACGTTTTTCCCAGATTACTGACTTGAGCATCGGAGTCTCTTCACCGGGAAAAACCCCCGGTGTTTCTTTGTTTTTGCAGGCCGTTTAAATCGGAGAATTCCAATCGGCATCGGAGAATTCCAATCGACACCAGAAGACAAGAAGATAGAAGTAAGGACAAATCAATTTCCTTGTGGATGAGCTGGAATCTTCTCTTCTCCTCCTCTGGAAGACTTTTGATCTTCCATGATCCTTCGCAGTTTCTTCCCCTTTTTTGACATCATCAAAAATGAGCTTAAGCTCGGGGATAACTGGAGAGGGATCCTTTTACTCTCCCTCTAGCCTCTAAGAGGAGAATCTGGGTGCTTGACCTTAGGTTCCCTTAAGGCTGAGGTAAGAAGAGAATGCTAGAAGCTCAAGTCTTTTTAGGAAGACTTGCCTAGCAAGTGTCAAGCATGAGAGGTGAATATACGTGATTTGGGGTGTGCTTGGTTGATTATTTGCAGAGAAGGTGTGTTTAGGAAGGGATGAAGAGAAGGGTTTCTAATAATCTAGAGCCATTATGCTTAGGGATGAGAGAGAGAGAGGATATCTTTATGAATGCTTAATGAAGAAAGAGTGCATGTATTTATAGGGATATAGATACTCCCTGTTGCAGTTGGATCTTCCGAGATCTCATTAACTGCTCCACCGATTTCTAATAAAGGTGTTGACAGTTTCCACGACTTTATGTCTTTTCTCCTTTGTATGAGATGACGTGGTCAACTGCTGGATCTTCACCTTTGGATTCTTCTGATCGTACTGCTGGAATTCTTCTAGGGTTCTGAAAAGGTAGTCTATTTCTGGAAAGATGATTCACTTTTTATGTACGCATGTTATCGAGAAGATTTTCAGTAACTGCTCTATCTTGTAACCTCCAAGTGATCCCCTTTTCCAGTGACTTGATGATAAATTCTGATGTCAAGTAACCTAGTATCCATTTTATTAGTGTCCAGCATCCTGATACCCAGTGACCTGGTGTTCAGCGATCTAGTATCTAGCATCCTGGTATTTAGCGTCCTGGTGCCCAGCGAACTAATGTTCAGTGATCTAGTATCCAGCCCCTAGTATCTACCATCCTGATATCTAGCGTCCTGCCATCCAGCGACCTAATCTCTAGTTAGTCTGGTATCTAGCATCCTGTTATCTAGCGACCTAGTATCCAATGTCCTGGTGTTTAGCATTCTTTCGTCAGAATTCATCTTTTTCTTTAAGTCCTTCTACCTTTTCTATTGACTTAATTGTTGGATATATTTTAAGAATGTTTTGATGAGACAAATCCTTAAAGTAACTCTAAAAGTATAACCAATCTTTGGAGAGGTTACTACAAATAGAGTTGCTGCAGAAGATTAAAAGAAAGAGATAATATGTCAAATGGAAGGATACTGAAGAGAAAGGTTATAAAGAATCGGATAAATTAATAAGGATACTATTGACTAACAGGAAGCTACTGGAAGAAAGGACCTCACCAAAGAAGGATGCAGCGAGTTAGGAAGCTACCTGAGAAGACCATGCTGAAAGCATACTGCAGGGGGCAGCATGCTACAGAAGCCTCGAGCCACCGGAAGGAGCAAGCTGGAAGAGAAAGCTCCAAAGTGAAGCCAGATGAGGAAGCTGCAAAGAGGCATGGGAAGAAGAATCAAAGTTACCTGTAGACACAAGAAGTTACCGGTAAAGAGAAAGAAAAGAGGAGCCAACCAAAAGAAGACACGTAGGAAAGCAAAAGGCTGCCGTGTGTCAGGAGTGTGGCGCATCAAGTCAAAAATCTGTCTACCTTCAATGGGTAGATTTCACAACCTATAAAGAGGAGGACTGAAGACTGAAGAGTGTGTGTGAGAGAAGAACCAAGTGTGCAAGAGAGAAGAAGACAAGCCCATCAGAATATCCAAGCTCGCAGAGACAAGCGCAAGAGAAGAGAGAAGAGCTCATCAGAGAGAAAGGCTCACAAAAGAGAGAAGCGCAGTAAAAGGGAGAAGTTAAGAAGAGTAGAGAGTGTTCACAAAGAGCAATAGAAAAGAAGAAGAGCTCGAACACTCCACACCTCAAGAAGACACACACCCAGTCTACCAGTCAAGTAGCAAGCTTCAGCAGATTCAAGTCTGCAAACCAAGGCCAAGCTTGCTGCACCCAGTTGAAGAAGAAGGAGATAAACATCTCTAAAAGGTTGTCTCGGAGTACTCAGTGCGAAGAGTAATGTCCTGCTGAGTTTACCACTTTCGAGGAGAAAGTGAAGACCCTGGGTGGGTAGAGTAGGATCCTGTGTGGATCAGGGAAGTAGGCAAGTATTTGTGTGAAAGCTTGCTACTTTCCGGTTAAGGGTAGGTTGTAATAGATAGGTCTATGTAATTCAACCAGCTTAACAAAGGTTCCCTCCTATGAGGAGGAAGAGAGGACGTAGAAGGATTACTCCACCTTCGAACCTCTATACATGCTTGTGTCTTTATCTGCTTACTGCCATGCATACACACTCTCTCATAAGCTGACACATCTTCTACCAGGCATTGTAAAAGGCTTCCGCATTCACTCTGATCAGTAATCTCTCAAAAGATTACTGACATAAGAAAAAGCCGATAGATGTAGAAGCAAAATGTGTGATGGTTTAGTAGGCTTATTCACCCCCCCTCTAAGCCTACTACTAGATTGCTTTCCGGGACTAACATTAATGACAAGTGTTTTGATTTCTAGTAGCTTAACATCCAGTAGCTCAATGTCTAGTGTCTTGGTGTACAACGTCTTGTTATGCCATGACCTAGTATCCAGTAACCGAATGTTCAGCATCCTATAGTCCGAATTTGTCATTTTGTCAATTATTCCTCCTAAATTCAGTATTCCTTTGTTTAATGTTCCTGCACAAAAAAAAAAAAGTTCTTGTAGGTACTCACACAAGTATGAATCCTTCTGGGTTAAGTATCTTTTAGAAGCTTAGACCTTCTTTACAGCCCATAGTTGCTGCAGAGAATGTTTTAGCTTCTTCAAGATTTATGAAGATTAAGAACTAAGTGATAGTGTGTGCAGGTGTTTTCTTACTGTATCTTTTTTTTTTTTTTAGTATGGACTCTTTTAGATATGGAAGGATGAGCATAAATAACAGTAAAGGATGAGAAAAAAAATTGAAGTTGTTGTTCTGCTTAAAGTTCGGTTTGTTGTAGACTTTTTACAGCATACCCATTTTTGGGTTACTCCAAGGATTTTAACCTTTTTGCCTTCAAAGTTTCCTGGAAGTTCCCCCTTACTTTATGATCTTCTCTTTTAAGATGATGGGTTACTGGCAGTATGTTCCAGGTTACTTTGAGGATTTGCATGAGAAAGTGAAGCATTATAATATAGAAATAAACATGCAGGCTTCCTTCTTATTTTTCATTATTAGAATCAAGTGACAACAGTTTAAAGTCCATTATCTTAGAGTATAGTCACTTGAGTTATTTGACAGAAAAGACGTGATTATAACTAAAAGTAAAGAGTATATAATTGAAACTAGGTACCTCGTCATTATTGTTCTTTTGAAAGAGTAGGTCCTCTTTCATTCTTGTTTCTGTCTGGAGATAGATGGAGTGAGCTTCTTCTTCTTGCTCATTTGCTTGGCATCCTTAGCATTTTCCTCCATGGTTGCTAGCTTGTCCATTGCTGCAGTTTTGAAGCTTCCTCTGTATGTTCAGCAACATGTCTTCTTAGTTGATTAGCTCCATGTTGGTCTACTCATTTCCATACAGCTTCCTTCTTTGCAGCTCCTTCTTTGGTAGCTTGCTGTCCCCCCTCAGCTTTTCTTCACAACACAGCTTGATTTTCTACATATTTTAGTTGTTTGTTATCTTCACATCAATCATATCCTTTTAGAACAAAAGGCATTGAAATGATCTCTAATATAAGGGTGAGAGAGAGAGAGAGAGAGATTTTGAGAGAGGCTTTTTCACAGATGGAATCTGGATAGATCGATTAGATCTTTTGTTCATCCATCTGCTCTGATACCACTTGTTGGTATCAGATTGACCATTGAGCAGGGATGAATAATCCACCGATGATTGACCATTGATACCACTTGTTGGTATCAGATAGATCAACTGGTGAATAGTCCAACCTGCTCTGATACCACTTGTTGGTCCCAAAACTACTGTAGGTAGGCTTAGAGGGGGGGGGGGATGAATAAGCCTACCTTCTTTTTCAATTTTTCTTCTATCTCTTTTCGGCTCACTTCTAATATCAGTAACCTTTTGGGAGGTTACTGATTGGAGTGGTTTGCGGAAGCTTATTACAGAGCCGAGTAGAAGATGTACAACTTATCAGAGAGAATACATGTATGCATGAAGTGCAGTAAGCAGATAAAGACGCAAGGATGTATAGAGGTTCGAAGGTGGAGTAATCCTTCTCGTCCTCTCTTTTTCCACTCAGGAGGGAACCTTTGTTAAGTTGGTTGATTTACACAGACCTATCTATTACAACCCACCCTTAACAAATAAGTAGCAAGCCTTCACACAGATGCTTGCCTACTTTCCCTTGACCCACACAGGATCCTACACTACCCACCCAGGGTCCTCACTTTCTCTCCTAGAAAGTGGTAAACTCAGCAGGACATTACTCCTCACACTGAGTACTCCGAGACAACCTTTTAGAGAGGTTTATCTCCTTCTTCTTCAACTGGGTGCAGCAAGCTTGGCCTCCGTTTGCAGACTGATCTGCTGAAGCTTGCTGCTTGACTGGTAGACTGAGTGTACGTCTTCTTGGGGTGTAGAGTGTTCAAGCTTTTCTTCTTTTCATCTATTCTGTTTGAACACTCTTTTCTCTAAGGATTCCCCCTCTTCTTGCGCTTCTCTCATTTGAGCTCTTCTCTCTTCTTTTGCGCTTCTCTCTGTGAGCTTGGATATTCCGATGTGCTCAGTTCTTCTCTCTTGCGTCTTTACGCTTTCTCACACACACAGGGTGTGTTCTCTCACACTTTCTCACACCCGCTTCAGTCTTCAGTCCTCCTCTTTATAGGTTGTGAAATCTACCCGATGAAGGTAGACAGATTTCCATCATTGATGCGCCGCACTCCTGACACACGCCAGCTTTTCGCTTTCCACGTGTCTTCTTCCGATTTGCTCCTCTTCTCTTTCTCTTTACCGGTAACTTCTTTGTATCTACCGGTAACATTGACTTTCTGCCCATGCCTGCTTTGTAGCTCCCTCCTCTTGCTTCACTCTGGAGCTTCCTTCTCCTGGCTTGCTCCTTCAGGTGGCTTGAGGCGTCTGTAGCATGCTGCCTCCTACAGTATGCTTTCGGCATGGTCTTCTCAGGTAGCTTCCTGTCTTGCTGTATCCTTCTTTGGCGAGGTCCCTACCAGCAGCTTCTAGAAGTCAATAGTATCCTTATCAGTTCACTAGATTCTTTTTAACCAGTATCTTCAGTATCCTTCCTTTTGACATGTTCTCTGATTCTTTTTAATCTTATGCAATAACTCTATTGCAGTAACCTATCCTAAGATTGGTTATGCATATTTAGAGTTACTTTAAGGATTTGTCTCATCAAAACTTTCTACAAATGTATCCAACATTATTATTGAAAACAATTTTCATATGTCAAATAAAGACACTAGACAAACCTCAGGATTTTTATCATACTTCATAATTTTCTTGCATTATGGACAATATTTGTTGACATATCATGAACATGTATAAAATAAAACGTGAAACTTTGAGAAGATTTCACATTTTGTTCAATCACCAAATTAAGCAAAACTAATTATTTGTTGTGCAAACCTAACATACTTTTGCACATTGTGTGCAATATTTGAGCACTCTATGTACTAAGCTTGTGCATTGAACAATATGTCTACTGTTATGCCACATGTAATTGACTTCGAATGAGATATTAGTCTACAAGTTTAAGGATTAGTAATGGTATCCCAACTTCAATGGGTGGTTGCATAGGAGAACCATCACACCATGTTTAACATTCCAATCTCACGCGATGATATCGTGATCAACAATGAAATTTGTCATCCCATGAACAATTACATCCACATATTAGAAACACTACAACTATCTCGATAGCAATTGTTATGCACATCTAATAATAGTCAAACTGTCTTAGTTTGTGAAGATGGATAAAGGAGATTGTGACATTCTTTTTAAATTCTAGTGAAATGAATGTTGAGAAGATGGATCGGATCAATTGATCGAATTAAAATAAGAAAAAATAAAATATTTAATGACTATTATTGAAAACAATTTTCATATGTCATATAGAGACACTAGACAAACCTCAGGATTTTTATCATACTTCAAAATTTTCTTGCATTATGGACAATGTTTGTTGACATATCAACAACACATAAAATAAAACGTGAAACTTCTAGAAGATTTCACATTTTGTTCAATAAACAAATTAGACAAAACTAATTATTTGTTGTGCAAACCTAACAAGCTTTTGCAAATTGTGTGCAATATTTGAGTACTATATGTACTAGGCTTGTGCATTGAACAATATGTCTATTGTTATGCCATATGTAATTGACTTCGAATGAGATACTCATGATAAGGTACATGATAGTGAAAAAATAAAATTAAGTTGCATTTGATCTCTTAACTAAGAAATTATAAATTATAACTTATTACAACTTATATGTATTTGATAATTTCTACGGATTTTTTAGTAATCCTGATTAACTAAGTCCTAAACATAGTAGATTATACATGCATGCAAGTTTAGGTATAAGAAATGGTATCTCAAGTTCAATATGATCGTTATGAAGTAAAACATCTTACCAAAAAATTATTATGGTGACACATCACTACTACCTCAAAAGTTTAAAAAACATTAACCTTAAAACAAATACTTCACCAACTATTTTATCCCAAAATTAACTATTTATAATCTCGCTATCTAATCGCTCAATAAACCTTTATTAATTTAATTGTACTTATTATTTCAATTTAAGATAATATAGATTTATAATTATTAAAATTAGATGATTCATTATTAAATTTGAAATATTTATTAATTTAGAAATACTTAAAATAAAATTAGCAAATTTAATTAAATTAACAATCTGTGCAAACATAAAATCAAATTAATGAATATAAAATAAATTTAAATTCAAAATATGAGTACAAATGAAATATAAAAGTAAAGGGAATCGACCCCACGTCAAAATGCATTTTGAGGTCTTGCACACAATTCTGGTCAATTTTTTATAGCACATACACACACTGTAACACCCCAATTTTTACTTAATCTCTATTATCAAATTATAAACTAGAATCTTGTAGTAATTTTGTTATGAGTTGTAACAAAATTATTTTAATGATGATTCTATAATATGATCGACACTAAGTATTAATCTGGATGCTCTATGAAGCACGTTATTTTGTACACATATAGTTTAACTCAAATGTCTCAGTTTATGAAGATTGTTGACTGACGGTTTATCATAGTTTTCAAATGTTCGTAAATGAGATGTTTCTTAAAATGGATCTAATTAATTAATCAAATTCAATTTTAAATTATTAAATGCAGAAAGTAACAAACTCTATAACTAATTATAGTAAAATATATTGGCATATGTAATACAAAGTCAATGGACAAACCTCAATATTTTAATCAAACTTCATAACCTTATTGATGTGCATTATGGGAATGTTTGTTGACCATGAACACCTACAAAACAAAATGTATATCCACTTAAAGATTTGGCATTTTATTCAATCAAGATGATAATCAAAAATAATTATTTGTTGTGCAAACCTAAAATCATTTTGCGAATTGTGTGCAATGTATGAACATTATATGCATTGAATAGATGGATTGAGCAATATGTATATTGTTACGGCATATGTAATTGACTTTGAATGATCATACTTATAATAATGTAATACATAACAATGAAGAAAGGAGATTAGAAAAAATGAGTTATATTAAATATGTTAACAAAAAATCATAAACTGCAGCTTATCTTAACTTCATGAGTATGAGATAATGTCAAGGGAATTGTAAGTGAAGGGCAATTCAGCCAGTTCTAAACATGGCAGAACATATTAGCCTACAAGTTTAATGATTAGTAATGGTATCCCAACTTCATTGGGTGGTTGCACAGGGGAACAATCACACCATTTAACATTACAATCTCACGCGATGATACCGTGATCGACAATGAGATTTGTCATCCTAGGAACAATGACATCCGCATGTTAGAAGCACTACAACTATCTCGATAGCAATTGTTATGCACATCTAATAATAGTCAAAATGTCTTAGTTTGTGAAGATGGATAAAGGAGATTGTGACATTCTTTTTAAATTCGAGTGAAATGAATGTTGAGAAGATGGACCAGATCAATTGATCGAATTAAAATATGAAAAATAAAATATTTAATAACTATTATTAAAAACAATTTTCATGTGTCATATAGAGACACTAGACAAACCTAAGGATTTTTATAATACTTCATAATTTTCTTGCATTATGGACAATGTTTGTTGACATATCATGAACACGTATAAAATAAAACGTGAAACTTGGAAAAGATTTCACATTTTGTTCAATCAACAAATTAAGCAAAACCAATTATTTGTTGTGCAAACCTAACATGCTTTTGTAAATTGTGTGCAATATTTGAGCACTATGTGAACTAAACTTGTGTATTGAACAATATGTCTATTGTTATGCCATATGTAATTGACTTCGAATGAGATACTCATGATATGGTAATACATGATAATCAAAAAATAAAAGTTGCATTCGATCACTTAACTAAAAAATTATAAATTATAGCTTATTACAACTCATATGTATTTGATAATTTCTATGGGTTTTTGAGTAATCCTGATCAACCAAGTCCTAAGCATAGTAGATTATTCATGCATCCAAGTTTAGGTATAAGAAATGGTATCTCTAGTTCATTGTGATCGTTATCAAGTAAAACATCTTACCAAGAATTTCATTTCAATCTCTCTCACGATAAAGTTGTGGTCGACAATGAGATTAATTTGTTATCTACGGAACAATGACTTCTATTTGTTAGAGTATCTTCATTGCTTCTACCAAAAAATTTAGGTATTATGGTTACACATCACCACTACCCCAAATGTTTAAAAAACATTAACCTTAGACACATAATTCACCAACTATTTTACCCCAAAATTAACTATTTACAATCTCGCTATCTAATCTCTCAATAAACCTTTATTAATTTAATTTTATTTATTATTTCAATTTATGATAGATTATATTTATAATTATTAAAATGATATGACTCATTATTCAATTCTAAATATTTATTAATTTAGATATACTTAAAATAAAATTAGCAAATTTAATTAAATTAACAATCTGTGCAAACATAAAATCAAATTAATGAACATAAAATAAATTTAAATTCAAAATACAAATGAAAAATAAAAGTAAATGGGAACCGACCCCACGTCAAAACGCATTTTGAGGTCTTGCACACAATTCTGGTCAATTTTTTTTAGCACATACACACACGCTCAATTATCTCTAACCACTTTTCCTTCTTCTTCAATTATCTACCTAGATAGCACTTCTTCTACCCATTTCTCCTCTTTTTCCCTCTACCCAGTACTGCACAACAATTTTCTCCTCGAAAACTTAGGTACAAGCTTTTGTCACATATCTTTTGTCTTCCCATCGGGGATGCTCTATGAAGCACGTTATTTTGTATACACATATAGTTATAACTCAAATATCTCAGTTTATGAAGATTGTTGACTGACGGTTTATCATAGTTTTCAAATGTTCGTAAATGAGATGTTTCTTAAAATGGATCAGATTAATTAATCAAATTCAATTTTAAATTATTAAATGCAGAAAGTAACAAACTCTATAACTAATTATAGTAAAATATATTGGCATATGTAATACAAAGTCAATGGACAAACCTCAATATTTTAATCAAACTTCATAACCTTATTGATGTGCATTATGGGAATGTTTGTTGACCATGAACACCTACAAAACAAAATGTATATCCACTTAAAGATTGGGCATTTTATTCAATCAAGACGATAATCAAAAATAATTATTTGTTGTGCAAACCTAAAATCATTTTGCGAATTCTGTGCAATGTATGAACATTATATGCATTGAATAGATGGATTGAGCAATATGTATATTGTTACGGCATATGTAATTGACTTTGAATGATCATACTTATAATAATGTAATACATAACAATGAAGAAAGGAGATTAGAAAAAATGAGTTATATTAAATATGTTAACAAAAAATCATAAACTGCAGCTTATTTTAACTTCATGAGTATGAGATAATTTCAAGGGAATTGTAAGTGAAGGGCAATTCAGCCAGTTCTAAACATGGCAGAACATATTAGCCTACAAGTTTAATGATTAGTAATGGTATCCCAACTTCATTGGGTGGTTGCACAGGGGAACAATCACACCATGTTTAACATTACAATCTCACGCGATGATACCGTGATCGACAATGAGATTTGTCATCCTAGGAACAATGACATCCACATGTTAGAAGCACTACAACTATCTCGATAGCAATTGTTATGCACATCTAATAATAGTCAAAATGTCTTAGTTTGTGAAGATGGATAAAGGAGATTGTGACATTCTTTATAAATTCTAGTGAAATGAATGTTGAGAAGATGGACCGGATCAATTGATCGAATTAAAATATGAAAAATAAAATATTTAATAACTATTATTAAAAACAATTTTCATGTGTCATATAGAGACACTAGACAAACCTAAGGATTTTTATCATACTTCATAATTTTCTTGCATTATGGACAATGTTTGTTGACATATCATGAACACGTATAAAATAAAACGTGAAACTTGGAAAAGATTTCACATTTTGTTCAATCAACAAATTAAGCAAAACCAATTATTTGTTGTGCAAACCTAACATGCTTTTGCAAATTGTGTGCAATATTTGAGCACTATGTGAACTAAACTTGTGTATTGAACAATATGTCTATTGTTATGCCATATGTAATTGACTTCGAATGAGATACTCATGATAAGGTAATACATGATAATCAAAAAATAAAAGTTGCATTCGATCACTTAACTAAAAAATTATAAATTATAGCTTATTACAACTCATATGTATTTGATAATTTCTATGGATTTTTGAGTAATCCTGATCAACCAAGTCCTAAACATAGTAGATTATTCATGCATCCAAGTTTACGTATAAGAAATGGTATCTCTAGTTCATTGTGATCGTTATCAAGTAAAACATCTTACTAAGAATTTCATTTCAATCTCTCTCACGATAAAGTTGTGGTCGACAATGAGATTAATTTGTTATCTACGGAACAATGACTTCTATTTGTTAGAGTATCTTCAATGCTTCTACCAAAAAATTTAGGTATTATGGTTACACATCACCACTACCCCAAATGTTTAAAAAACATTAACCTTAGAACACATAATTCACCAACTATTTTACCCCAAAATTAACTATTTACAATCTCGCTATCTAATCTCTCAATAAACCTTTATTAATTTAATTTTATTTATTATTTCAATTTATGATAGATTATATTTATAATTATTAAAATGATATGACTCATTATTCAATTCTAAATATTTATTAATTTAGATATACTTAAAATAAAATTAGCAAATTTAATTAAATTAACAATCTGTGCAAACATAAAATAAAATTAATGAACATAAAATAAATTTAAATTCAAAATACAAATGAAAAATAAAAGTAAATGGGAACCGACCCCACGTCAAAACGCATTTTGAGGTCTTGCACACAATTCTGGTCAATTTTTTTTAGCACATGCACACACGCTCAATTATCTCTAACCACTTTTCCTTCTTCTTCAATTCTCTACCTAGATAGCACTTCTTCTACCCATTTCTCCTCCTTTTCCCTCTACCCAGTACTGCACAACAATTTTCTCCTCGAAAACTTAGGTACAAGCTTTTGTCACATATCTTTTGTCTTCCCATCGGGGATGCTCTATGAAGCACGTTATTTTGTATACACATATAGTTATAACTCAAATATCTCAGTTTATGAAGATTGTTGACTGACGGTTTATCATAGTTTTCAAATGTTTGTAAATGAGATGTTTCTTAAAATGGATCAGATTAATTAATCAAATTCAATTTTAAATTATTAAATGCAGAAAGTAACAAACTCTATAACTAATTATAGTAAAATATATTGGCATATGTAATACAAAGTCAATGGACAAACCTCAATATTTTAATCAAACTTCATAACCTTATTGATGTGCATTATGGGAATGTTTGTTGACCATGAACACCTACAAAACAAAATGTATATCCACTTAAAGATTGGGCATTTTATTCAATCAAGACGATAATCAAAAATAATTATTTGTTGTGCAAACCTAAAATCATTTTGCGAATTCTGTGCAATGTATGAACATTATATGCATTGAATAGATGGATTGAGCAATATGTATATTGTTACGGCATATGTAATTGACTTTGAATGATCATACTTATAATAATGTAATACATAACAATGAAGAAAGGAGATTAGAAAAAATGAGTTATATTAAATATGTTAACAAAAAATCATAAACTGCAGCTTATTTTAACTTCATGAGTATGAGATAATTTCAAGGGAATTGTAAGTGAAGGGCAATTCAGCCAGTTCTAAACATGGCAGAACATATTAGCCTACAAGTTTAATGATTAGTAATGGTATCCCAACTTCATTGGGTGGTTGCACAGGGGAACAATCACACCATGTATAACATTACAATCTCACGCGATGATACCGTGATCGACAATGAGATTTGTCATCCTAGGAACAATGACATCCACATGTTAGAAGCACTACAACTATCTCGATAGCAATTGTTATGCACATCTAATAATAGTCAAAATGTCTTAGTTTGTGAAGATGGATAAAGGAGATTGTGACATTCTTTTTAAATTCTAGTGAAATGAATGTTGAGAAGATGGACCGGATCAATTGATCGAATTAAAATATGAAAAATAAAATATTTAATAACTATTATTAAAAACAATTTTCATGTGTCATATAGAGACACTAGACAAACCTAAGGATTTTTATCATACTTCATAATTTTCTTGCATTATGGACAATGTTTGTTGACATATCATGAACACGTATAAAATAAAACGTGAAACTTCGAAAAGATTTCACATTTTATTCAATCAACAAATTAAGCAAAACCAATTATTTGTTGTGCAAACCTAACATGCTTTTGCAAATTGTGTGCAATATTTGAGCACTATATGAACTAAACTTGTGTATTGAACAATATGTCTATTGTTATGCCATATGTAATTGACTTCGAATGAGATACTCATGATAAGGTAATACATGATAATCAAAAAATAAAAGTTGCATTCGATCACTTAACTAAAAAATTATAAATTATAGCTTATTACAACTCATATGTATTTGATAATTTCTATGGATTTTTGAGTAATCCTGATCAACCAAGTCCTAAACATAGTAGATTATTCATGCATCCAAGTTTAGGTATAAGAAATGGTATCTCTAGTTCATTGTGATCGTTATCAAGTAAAACATCTTACCAAGAATTTCATTTCAATCTCTCTCACGATAAAGTTGTGGTCGACAATGAGATTAATTTGTTATCTACGGAACAATGACTTCTATTTGTTAGAGTATCTTCATTGCTTCTACCAAAAAATTTAGGTATTATGGTTACACATCACCACTACCCCAAATGTTTAAAAAACATTAACCTTAGAACACATAATTCACCAACTATTTTACCCCAAAATTAACTATTTACAATCTCGCTATCTAATCTCTCAATAAACCTTTATTAATTTAATTTTATTTATTATTTCAATTTATGATAGATTATATTTATAATTATTAAAATGATATGACTCATTATTCAATTCTAATTATTTATTAATTTAGATATACTTAAAATAAAATTAGCAAATTTAATTAAATTAACAATCTGTGCAAACATAAAATCAAATTAATGAACATAAAATAAATTTAAATTCAAAATACAAATGAAAAATAAAAGTAAATGGGAACCGACCCCACGTCAAAATGCATTTTGAGGTCTTGCACACAATTCTGGTCAATTTTTTTTAGCACATACACACACGCTCAATTATCTCTAACCACTTTTCCTTCTTCTTCAATTCTCTACCTAGATAGCACTTCTTCTACCCATTTCTCCTCCTTTTCCCTCTACCCAGTACTGCACAACAATTTTCTCCTCGAAAACTTAGGTACAAGCTTTTGTCACATATCTTTTGTCTTCCCATCGGGGATGCTCTATGAAGCACGTTATTTTGTATACACATATAGTTATAACTCAAATATCTCAGTTTATGAAGATTGTTGACTGACGGTTTATCATAGTTTTCAAATGTTCGTAAATGAGATGTTTCTTAAAATGGATCAGATTAATTAATCAAATTCAATTTAAATTATTAAATGCAGAAAGTAACAAACTCTATAACTAATTATAGTAAAATATATTGGCATATGTAATACAAAGTCAATGGACAAACCTCAATATTTTAATCAAACTTCATAACCTTATTGATGTGCATTATGGGAATGTTTGTTGACCATGAACACCTACAAAACAAAATGTATATCCACTTAAAGATTGGGTACTTTATTCATTCAAGACGATAATCAAAAATAATTATTTGTTGTGCAAACCTAAAATCATTTTGCGAATTCTGTGCAATGTATGAACATTATATGCATTGAATAGATGGATTGAGCAATATGTATATTGTTACGGCATATGTAATTGACTTTGAATGATCATACTTATAATAATGTAATACATAACAATGAAGAAAGGAGATTAGAAAAAATGAGTTATATTAAATATGTTAACAAAAAATCATAAACTGCAGCTTATTTTAACTTCATGAGTATGAGATAATGTCAAGGGAATTGTAAGTGAAGGGCAATTCAGCCAGTTCTAAACATGGCAGAACATATTAGCCTACAAGTTTAATGATTAGTAATGGTATCCCAACTTCATTGGGTGGTTGCACGGGGGAACAATCACACCATGTTTAACATTACAATCTCACGCGATGATACCGTGATCGACAATGAGATTTGTCATCCTAGGAACAATGACATCCACATGTTAGAAGCACTACAACTATCTCGATAGCAATTGTTATGAACATCTAATAATAGTCAAAATGTCTTAGTTTGTGAAGATGGATAAAGGAGATTGTGACATTCTTTTTAAATTCTAGTGAAATGAATGTTGAGAAGATGGACCGGATCAATTGATCGAATTAAAATATGAAAAATAAAATATTTAATAACTATTATTAAAAACAATTTTCATGTGTCATATAGAGACACTAGACAAACCTAAGGATTTTTATCATACTTCATAATTTTCTTGCATTATGGACAATGTTTGTTGACATATCATGAACACGTATAAAATAAAACGTGAAACTTGGAAAAGATTTCACATTTTGTTCAATAAACAAATTAAGCAAAACCAATTATTTGTTGTGCAAACCTAACATGCTTTTGCAAATTGTGTGCAATATTTGAGCACTATGTGAACTAAACTTGTGTATTGAACAATATGTCTATTGTTATGCCATATGTAATTGACTTCGAATGAGATACTCATGATAAGGTAATACATGATAATCAAAAAATAAAAGTTGCATTCGATCACTTAACTAAAAAATTATAAATTATAGCTTATTACAACTCATATGTATTTGATAATTTCTATGGATTTTTGAGTAATCCTGATCAACCAAGTCCTAAACATAGTAGATTATTCATGCATCCAAGTTTAGGTATAAGAAATGGTATCTCTAGTTCATTGTGATCGTTATCAAGTAAAACATCTTACCAAGAATTTCATTTCATTCTCTCTCACGATAAAGTTGTGGTCGACAATGAGATTAATTTGTTATCTACGGAACAATGACTTCTATTTGTTAGAGTATCTTCATTGCTTCTACCAAAAAATTTAGGTATTATGGTTACACATCACCACTACCCCAAATGTTTAAAAAACATTAACCTTAGAACACATAATTCACCAACTATTTTACTCCAAAATTAACTATTTACAATCTCGCTATCTAATCTCTCAATAAACCTTTATTAATTTAATTTTATTTATTATTTCAATTTATGATAGATTATATTTATAATTATTAAAATGATATGACTCATTATTCAATTCTAAATATTTATTAATTTAGATATACTTAAAAAAAATTAGCAAATTTAATTAAATTAACAATCTGTGCAAACATAAAATAAAATTAATGAACATAAAATAAATTTAAATTCAAAATACAAATGAAAAATAAAAGTAAATGGGAACCGACCCCACGTCAAAATGTATTTTGAGGTCTTGCACACAATTCTGGTCAATTTTTTTTAGCACATACACACACGCTCAATTATCTCTAACCACTTTTCCTTCTTCTTCAATTCTCTACCTAGATAGCACTTCTTCTACCCATTTCTCCTCCTTTTCCTTCTACCCAGTACTGCACAACAATTTTCTCCTCGAAAACTTAGGTACAAGCTTTTGTCACATATCTTTTGTCTTCCCATCGGGGATGCTCTATGAAGCACGTTATTTTGTATACACATATAGTTATAACTCAAATATCTCAGTTTATGAAGATTGTTGACTGACGGTTTATCATAGTTTTCAAATGTTCGTAAATGAGATGTTTCTTAAAATGGATCAGATTAATTAATCAAATTCAATTTTAAATTATTAAATGCAGAAAGTAACAAACTCTATAACTAATTATAGTAAAATATATTGGCATATGTAATACAAAGTCAATGGACAAACCTCAATATTTTAATCAAACTTCATAACCTTATTGATATGCATTATGGGAATGTTTGTTGACCATGAACACCTACAAAACAAAATGTATATCCACTTAAAGATTGGGTATTTTATTCATTCAAGACGATAATCAAAAATAATTATTTGTTGTGCAAACCTAAAATCATTTTGCGAATTCTGTGCAATGTATGTACATTATATGCATTGAATAGATGGATTGAGCAATATGTATATTGTTACGGCATATGTAATTGACTTTGAATGATCATAATTATAATAATGTAATACATAACAATGAAGAAAGGAGATTAGAAAAAATGAGTTATATTAAATATGTTAACAAAAAATCATAAACTGCAGCTTATTTTAACTTCATGAGTATGAGATAATTTCAAGGGAATTGTAAGTGAAGGACAATTCAGCCAGTTCTAAACATGGCAGAACATATTAGCCTACAAGTTTAATGATTAGTAATGGTATCCCAACTTCATTGGGTGGTTGCACGGGGGAACAATCACACCATGTTTAACATTACAATCTCACGCGATGATACCGTGATCGACAATGAGATTTGTCATCCTAGGAACAATGACATCCACATGTTAGAAGCACTACAACTATCTCGATAGCAATTGTTATGAACATCTAATAATAGTCAAAATGTCTTAGTTTGTGAAGATGGATAAAGGAGATTGTGACATTCTTTTTAAATTCTAGTGAAATGAATGTTGAGAAGATGGACCGGATCAATTGATCGAATTAAAATATGAAAAATAAAATATTTAATAACTATTATTAAAAACAATTTTCATGTGTCATATAGAGACACTAGACAAACCTAAGGATTTTTATCATACTTCATAATTTTCTTGCATTATGGACAATGTTTGTTGACATATCATGAACACGTATAAAATAAAACGTGAAACTTCGAAAAGATTTCACATTTTGTTCAATCAACATATTAAGCAAAACCAATTATTTGTTGTGCAAACCTAGCATGCTTTTGCAAATTGTGTGCAATATTTGAGCACTATGTGAACTAAACTTGTGTATTGAACAATATGTCTATTGTTATGCCATATGTAATTGACTTCGAATGAGATACTCATGATAAGGTAATACATGATAATCAAAAAATAAAAGTTGCATTCGATCACTTAACTAAAAAATTATAAATTATAGCTTATTACAACTCGTATGTATTTGATAATTTCTATGGATTTTTGAGTAATCCTGATCAACCAAGTCCTAAACATAGTAGATTATTCATGCATCCAAGTTTACGTATAAGAAATGGTATCTCAAGTTCATTGTGATCGTTATCAAGTAAAACATCTTACCAAGAATTTCATTTCAATCTCTCTCACGATAAAGTTGTGGTCGACAATGAGATTAATTTGTTATCTACGGAACAATGACTTCTATTTGTTAGAGTATCTTCATTGCTTCTACCAAAAAATTTAGGTATTATGGTTACACATCACCACTACCCCAAAAGTTTAAAAAACATTAACCTTAGAACACATAATTCACCAACTATTTTACCCCAAAATTAACTATTTACAATCTCGCTATCTAATCTCTCAATAAACCTTTATTAATTTAATTTTATTTATTATTTCAATTTATGATAGATTATATTTAGAATTATTAAAATGATATGTCTCATTATTAAATTTTAAATATTTATTAATTTAGATATACTTAAAATAAAATTAGCAAATTTAATTAAATTAACAATCTGTGCAAACATAAAATCAAATTAATGAACATAAAATAAATTTAAATTCAAAATACAAATGAAAAATAAAAGTAAATGGGAACCGACCCCACGTCAAAACGCATTTTGAGGTCTTGCACACAATTCTGGTCAATTTTTTTTAGCACATACACACACGCTCAATTATCTCTAACCACTTTTCCTTCTTCTGCAATTCTCTACCTAGATAGCACTTCTTCTACCCATTTCTCCTCCTTTTCCCTCTACCCAGTACTGCACAACAATTTTCTCCTCGAAAACTTAGGTACAAGCTTTTGTCACATATCTTTTGTCTTCCCATCGGGGATGCTCTATGAGGCACGTTATTTTGTATACACATATAGTTATAACTCAAATATCTCAGTTTATGAAGATTGTTGACTGACGGTTTATCATAGTTTTCAAATGTTCGTAACTGAGATGTTTCTTAAAATGGATCAGATTAATTAATCAAATTCAATTTTAAATTATTAAATGCAGAAAGTAACAAACTCTATAACTAATTATCGTAAAATATATTGGCATATGTAATACAAAGTCAATGGACAAACCTCAATATTTTAATCAAACTTCATAACCTTATTGATGTGCATTATGGGAATGTTTGTTGACCATGAACACCTACAAAACAAAATGTATATCCACTTAAAGATTGGGCATTTTATTCAATCAAGATGATAATAAAAAATAATTATTGTTGTGCAAACCTAAAATTATTTTGTGAATTCTGTGCAATGTATGAACATTATATGCATTGAATAGATGGATTGAGCAATATGTATGTTGTTACGGCATATGTAATTGACTTTGAATGATCATACTTATAATAATGTAATACATAACAATGAAGAAAGGAGATTAGAAAAAATGAGTTATATTAAATATGTTAACAAAAAATCATAAACTGCAGCTTATTTTAACTTCGTGAGTATGAGATAATTTCATGGGAATTGTAAGTGAAGGGCAATTCAGCCAGTTCTAAACATGGCAGAACATATTAGCCTACAAGTTTAATGATTAGTAATGGTATTCCAACTTCATTGGGTGGTTGCACAGGGGAACAATCACACCATGTTTAACATTACAATCTCACGCGATGATACCTTGATCGACAATGAGATTTGTCATCCTAGGAACAATGACATCCACATGTTAGAAGCACTACAACTATCTCGATAGCAATTGTTATGAACATCTAATAATAGTCAAAATGTCTTAGTTTGTGAAGATGGATAAAGGAGATTGTGACATTCTTTTTAAATTCTAGTGAAATGAATGTTGAGAAGATGGACCGGATCAATTGATCGAATTAAAATATGAAAAATAAAATATTTAATAACTATTATTAAAAACAATTTTCATGTGTCATATAGAGACACTAGACAAACCTAAGGATTTTTATCATACTTCATAATTTTCTTGCATTATGGACAATGTTTGTTGACATATCATGAACACGTATAAAATAAAACGTGAAACTTCGAAAAGATTTCACATTTTGTTCAATCAACATATTAAGCAAAACCAATTATTTGTTGTGCAAACCTAGCATGCTTTTGCAAATTGTGTGCAATATTTGAGCACTATGTGAACTAAACTTGTGTATTGAACAATATGTCTATTGTTATGCCATATGTAATTGACTTCGAATGAGATACTCATGATAAGGTAATACATGATAATCAAAAAATAAAAGTTGCATTCGATCACTTAACCAAAAAATTATAAATTATAGCTTATTACAACTCGTATGTATTTGATAATTTCTATGGATTTTTGAGTAATCCTGATCAACCAAGTCCTAAACATAGTAGATTATTCATGCATCCAAGTTTACGTATAAGAAATGCTATCTCAAGTTCATTGTGATCGTTATCAAGTAAAACATCTTACCAAGAATTTCATTTCAATCTCTCTCACGATAAAGTTGTGGTCGACAATGAGATTAATTTGTTATCTACGGAACAATGACTTCTATTTGTTAGAGTATCTTCATTGCTTCTACCAAGAAATTTAGGTATTATGATTACACATCACTACTACCTCAAAAGTTTAAAAAAATTAACCTTAAAACACATAATTCACCAACTATTTTACCCCAAAATTAACTATTTACAATCTCTCTATCTAATCGCTCAATAAACCTTTATTAATTTAATTTTATTTATTATTTCAATTTACGATAGATTATATTTATAATTATTAAAATGATATGATTCATTATTAAGTTCTAAATATTTATTAATTTAGAAATACTTAAAATAAAATTAGTAAATTTAATCAAATTAACAATCTGTGCAAACATAAAATCAAATTAATGAACATAATATAAATTTAAATTCAAAATACAAATGAAAAATAAAAGTAAATGGGAACCGATCCCACGTCAAAACGCATTTTGAGGTCTTGCACACAATTCTGGTCAATTTTTTTTAGCACATACACACATGCTCAATTATCTCTAACCACTTTTCCTTCTTCTTCAGTTCTCTACCTAGATAGCACTTCTTCTACCCATTTCTCCTCCTTTTCCCTCTACCCAGTACTGCACAACAATTTTCTCTTCGAAAACTTAGGTACAAGCTTTTGTCACATATCTTTTGTCTTCCCATCGGGGATACTCTATGAAGCACGTTATTTTGTATACACATATAGTTATAACTCAAATATCTCAGTTTATGAAGATTGTTGACTGACGGTTTATCATAGTTTTCAAATGTTCGTAAATGAGATGTTTCTTAAAATGGATCAGATTAATTAATCAAATTCAATTTTAAATTATTAAATGCAGAAAGTAACAAACTCTATAACTAATTATTGTAAAATATATTGGCATATGTAATACAAAGTCAATCGACAAACCTCAATATTTTAATCAAACTTCGTAACCTTATTGATGTGCATTATAGGAATGTTTGTTGACCATGAACACCTACAAAACAAAATGTATATCCACTTAAAGATTGGGCATTTTATTCAATCAAGATGATAATCAAAAATAATTATTTGTTGTGCAAACCTAAAATCATTTTGCGAATTCTGTGCAATGTATGAACATTATATGCATTGAATAGATGGATTGAGCAATATGTATATTGTTACGGCATATGTAATTGACTTTGAATGATCATACTTATAATAATGTAATACATAACAATGAAGAAAGGAGATTAGAAAAAATGAGTTATATTAAATATGTTAACAAAAAATCATAAACTGCAGCTTATTTTAACTTCATGAGTATGAGATAATTTCAAGGGAATTGTAAGTGAAGGGCAATTCAGCCAGTTCTAAACATGGCAGAACATATTAGCCTACAAGTTTAATGATTAGTAATGGTATCCCAACTTCATTGGGTGGTTGCACAGGGGAACAATCACACCATGTTTAACATTACAATCTCACGCGATGATACCGTGATCGACAATGAGATTTGTCATCCTAGGAACAATGACATCCACATGTTAGAAGTACTACAACTATCTCGATAGCAATTGTTATGAACATCTAATAATAGTCAAAATGTCTTAGTTTGTGAAGATGGATAAAGGAGATTGTGACATTCTTTTTAAATTCTAGTGAAATGAATGTTGAGAAGATGGACCGGATCAATTGATCGAATTAAAATATGAAAAATAAAATATTTAATAACTATTATTAAAAACAATTTTCATGTGTCATATAGAGACACTAGACAAACCTAAGGATTTTTATCATACTTCATAATTTTCTTGCATTATGGACAATGTTTGTTGACATATCATGAACACGTATAAAATAAAACGTGAAACTTGGAAAAGATTTCACATTTTGTTCAATCAACAAATTAAGCAAAACCCATTATTTGTTGTGAAAACCTAACATGCTTTTGCAAATTGTGTGCAATATTTGAGCACTATGTGAACTAAACTTGTGTATTGAACAATATGTCTATTGTTATGCCATATGTAATTGACTTCGAATGAGATACTCATGATAAGGTAATACATGATAATCAAAAAATAAAAGTTGCATTCGATCACTTAACTAAAAAATTATAAATTATAGCTTATTACAACTCATATGTATTTGATAATTTCTATGGATTTTTGAGTAATCCTGATCAACCAAGTCCTAAACATAGTAGATTATTCATGCATCCAAGTTTAGGTATAAGAAATGGTATCTCTAGTTCATTGTGATCGTTATCAAGTAAAACATCTTACCAAGAATTTCATTTCAATCTCTCTCACGATAAAGTTGTGGTCGACAATGAGATTAATTTGTTATCTACGGAACAATGACTTCTATTTGTTAGAGAATCTTCATTGCTTCTACCAAAAAATTTAGGTATTATGGTTACACATCACCACTACCCCTAAAGTTTAAAAAACATTAACCTTAAAACACATAATTCACCAACTATTTTACCCCAAAATTAACTATTTACAATCTCGCTATCTAATCTCTCAATAAACCTTTATTAATTTAATTTTATTTATTATTTCAATTTATGATAGATTATATTTATAATTATTAAAATGATATGATTCATTATTAAATTCTAAATATTTATTAATTTAGAAATACTTAAAATAAAATTAGCAAATTTAATTAAATTAACAATCTGTGCAAACATAAAATCAAATTAATGAACATAAAATAAATTTAAATTCAAAATACAAATGAAAAATAAATGTAAATGGGAACCGACCCCATGTCAAAACGCATTTTGAGGTCTTGCACACAATTCTGGTCAATTTTTTTTAGCACACACACACGCTCAATTATCTCTAACCACTTTTCCTTCTTCTTCAATTCTCTACCTAGATAGCACTTCTTCTACCCATTTCTCCTCCTTTTCCCTCTACCCAGTACTGCCCAACAATTTTCTCCTCGAAAGCTTAGGTACAAGCTTTTGTCACATATCTTTTGTCTTCCCATCGGGGATGCTCTATGAAGTACGTTATTTTATATACACATATAGTTATAACTCAAATATCTCAGTTTATGAATATTGTTGACTGACGGTTTATCATAGTTTTCAAATGTTCGTAAATGAGATGTTTCTTAAAATGGATCTGATTAATTAATCAATTTCAATTTTAAATTATTAAATGCAGAAAGTAACAAACTCTATAACTAATTATAGTAAAATATATTGGCATATGTAATACAAAGTCAATAGGCAAACCTCAACATTTTAATCAAACTTCATAACCTTATTGATATGCATTATGGGAATGTTTGTTGACCATGAACACCTACAAAACATAATGTATATCCACTGAAAGATTTAGCATTTTATTCAATCAAGATGATAATCAAAAATAATTATTTGTTGTGCAAACCTAAAATCATTTTGCGAATTGTGTGCAATGTATGAACATTATATGCATTGAATATATAGATTGAGCAATATGTATATTGTTACGGCATATGTAACTGACTTTGAATGATCATACTTATAATAATGTAATACATAACAACGAAGAAAGGAAATTAGAAAAAATGAGTTATATTAAATATGTTAACAAAAAATCATAAATTGCAGCTTATTTTAACTTCATGAGTATGAGATAATTTCATGGGAATTGTAAGTGAAGGGCAATTAAGCCAGTTCTAAACATGGCAGAACATATTAGCCTACAAGTTTAATGATTTGTAATGGTATCCCAACTTCAATGGGTGGTTGCACAAGAGAACAATCACACCATGTTTAACACTCCAATCCCACGTGATGATACCGTGATCAACAATGAGATTTGTCATCCAAGGAACAATTACATCCTCATGTTAGAAGGACTACAACTATCTCGATAACAATTGTTGTGCACATCTAATAATAATCAAACTATCTTAGTTTGTGAAGATGGATGAAGGAGATTCTGACATTCTTTTTAAATTCATATTCTTTTAAAATTCAAATTCATACTTATATACTACAGACTTCTACAAAATTTTAGTATGTTGTTCCTTCATGTACTTTTAACTTCCTGTTAAAGTTTCATCTAAATCTGAGTTGTATATTATTTTATATGATTTTTATATTCCTTCTAGCCCTAGATCTACATGTTAAACGTTTCTGATTTAGAAATTTTGGAAATAATATTTATCGACCTCCGAAGTTCATAAAAATTTAATATGTTATTATATACTCAAGGTTTGAGATTATGTAAAAATTTCAAGTTCAAACGAGTTTTCCTCAATTTAATATAATTTTTATAATCCTTCTACGCAGAATTTTAAACGATTTCATGACTGATTCCAAAATTCACATAATTATTTATATATTTCCGAATTTTATAAAATTTTACCAGATTGTGATATATATTGATTTACATCTACATTAAAAATCTCAATTTTATCCGAAGTGTATTTTATTTAAAATTTATTTTTTATTCCTCTTGTAAAGACTAACGATTTACATTGATTCTGATTACGAATTTAGTTCCTATAGCTAATGGTCTTTAAATGATTCGGTTTTTGGAAATGTTGTATATTTACAAGTCTTCTATATTCTGGAAAAGTTTTAAAGTAAAAATATTTATATTTCTTAATATATTAAATTTCTTCTACAGCTTTGCAGAATTTTATATTTATGCAATTTAAGTTTCAAAAAGTAGAAACCTATAGTTATACTACTTAGAATTTTATGAAATTTATATACTTATTTCATAGATTATCTAAAATTAAGGATCATTTGGTCTTGTATTTCTTGATAAATAAATATTACAAGTAATATTGTGCTAGTGAATTTACATACGAACTTTTTTCTAAAAGGTTTGCCTTTGATCTTTTGACCTTCACCAAAGTTCAAATACACTCTTTCTTCAATGAGTTCTAGAACAAACTCTTTAGATCCAATCGTGTTAAAATTATTTTCACTTAAAAAGTTTATGTTGGATCTCAAATTCAATCTCTCTTTCATTTTGTTCCTTTAATTCTATAAATAATTAAAGTAGGAAAGAAAGAAGTATTAATCTATTTCTTAATCTATATATTTATGTGTTATCCCAAAAGTTTCATAATTTAATATTAATATAATTTTATCTTCATAAGTTAATAATTTCATGAGACCTTTAATTTATCCAAAACTTGTTTAATTTAACTATAACATACTATAATTTTATCTTAACGACTAAACCCAAAATCCTCTAATGTTAGAATTTAATAATTTTCACATTTTTTTATAAAAACTTTACCAACTAATTGTAAGTATTAATAACAATAACTCACTTTGAATCTTTATATAGTCCAAAATCTCATTTATGTGATTTTAATTAATTAATAACATTGTTTAAGATTTATCTCCCTGACAAGTTTATGATTTTAATTAGTTTAATAGAATTTATTTATGATTAATCTTCCTAACAAATTTACAATGTTATTTAATTAATAGAATCTATTTGTGGTTTAATTAATTAGTAGAACTTATCTATTATTTATCTTCATAACAAATTGATACGTGAAAATTCCAATCCAATATTAAATCAAAAGGAATATATAAAAGATATTGATTTTAACGAGGTCTCCACAAAAATATATCATATGAAAACCAATTTGAATTTAAATAGATTAAGAAATCTCTTTCCTCATGCATGTATATATTTAAAATAATTTCATTAGAGAATCCAAGCATTCAAGAAAACTAGTTAAGATGTTTTTTCTAAAAATCTTCATCTTCTCTACTTTCTTGTGCCAAACCAATTTCTAGAAATTATTCTTTTCATCTCATTTCTTTTTCTATATTCAGTTTCAAAATGAAATTTAGAAAATCTACCTTTGTTTTTCCAATCTCGATTCTTTTACTCGATGTTGAATTTCAATCTCGAATTCATTTCCATTATTCTTAATCTTCATTTCCAATCCTCCGTTTCTTTCTATGAAAACGAACTTTTAGAAAATATATTATGAGTAAGTCTTGTGTGAGACCGTCTCACGGATCTTTTTTTTCGTGAGACGGGTCAACCCATAACCCACATTTAGCAATTCATATGAAAGTTTGTGGATATGGATTCAATTTATGGGTAATAAGGATTCGTCTCACGGAAACTATCCGTGAGACCGTCTCACATGAGTTTTTGCGATATATTATTAATTTTCCACCTGTAATCAATCAAAACTAAATTCCCAACAAATTAGCCATTTTCTATTAAAACTCCTCCGATTTTGTTCACTGCCAAATAAGTGTCTCAAATCTAAATTTTAGTTAAGGAATTGAAAGCAAAGAAGTTGGGAGAGAGTAGAAAAAGGTAAGAAAGGAGATAGATGGGTTACTTTCAATTCAAAATTTTATCAACCTCTAAAATAGTATATTCAATACAAAACAGTTTCAAATTTCATATTCATTCCTAAATTTTAACCTTTTGGGATACATTAATTTTACTTCCAAACGAATTTCTGAAAAATTCCAACTTTACTTGATTTTCAGCTATATTTCAGTCTAACATTAAGTATCAGTTCTCAATTTCCAACTTATATTCCTCATGTCTAGATAATATTTTATTCTTATCAATTTCATCTAATTCTTCAAATTATTAAAATATTAAGCATATTAATTAAATAATTACTAAGACATGATATATTTTATTTATAGGAATGAGGATAACGAGGACGTGGAACATTTGCACCCATTCGCATCAAGCATCCAAATTTTAACTGCATCTTGAGGTGGAGTTTTCTTTTACATGTTTGTCTCTATTAAATGTTTTATGTGAAGTGATTGATGAATTGATGCAATATGTTATGAGAAAATGTTTTATGAAATTACTTGCTACGATCTTTGATCTATGCATGAGACTTGTTGTGATCTATGATTTATACATGAGAATTAGCCAAGAACCCCAGAGGCCCAAAGTTCGATCCTCGGGTATGCCCGCCGTGCTCAGAATTTACTGGCCAGGAGGAAAAGTTTATTTACTTATCATGTTGTGATATTTGTCTAGCTCTACATGTTGCCTTTAATTTAGACAAGTATGTCCCCACGAACTAGTACAGCTCACCCCATATCATTACAATATTTTACAAATGAGGAGCCCAGATGCAGTGGTACGGTGGATGATAATGTGATTTAATAATTAATGACAAGTAGAATATAGTTTATGACGATTATGAACAAGTAGTTTATTGATTTCTTTTAAATGCTTTTGAATCGTTAACATTTTCGCTTTAATATTTAAATATTGTGGTAACTTTTTGAGACATGTTACTTTGTTTTTCATGGTTACTTTATTTGAAAAATTGCTCGTTTGAGTTGCTTCCACTTAATGTTTTGTTAAAGGTTATTATGATTTGATAAATGATTTTGAATTGATGTGTTTAATTTTATTATAAAAAGAAAGATTTAAAATTGATGTAAATGTTTTTGAAAAAAAGGTATTTATGATTTAAGAACTCACATCCCTTTTCTTCTGGTCAAAATGTGTTATTGTTCATATTTTAAAAAAATTGGGTTGCGAAAGAAATTACATGAAATTTTTGATACTCCTAACCCATAGGACCTTGGCAAGTTTCGATTGGATGTAGACTAGAATTCTCATTAATTAGCCAATGGTTAAATGATTTTGGGTGACGATATGTTTTCCAGTGGAATCAACTTTATTTTATCGATTCTCTAGTAAGTGTAAATCAGTAATTTTATTTTATTTTTATAATTCAGGTCCTTAATCTACCATATGGACTAATTGGTCCAACTAAATGATATGCACATGTTAAAAGCTCAAAATATTTGAACCCTAAATTTTCAATTTAATGGTAAAATAATTAGACTTTCTACTCCTCAATTCCTTATCTAAATACATAAGACTTTAATCATTCAAAAAAAAAAAATTCACATCAAACTAATTTATATGCAATTGTCACCTTCAACATAAATTCCAAATCTACACTACACATAAATGATTTAAGTGTGTACCTGTTGGACGTCATCATACATTGAAGAAGTTAGCTGGGACATCAAATTATCCATCGGAATGTGGTCTGCTTGTCGATGCTGTTAGAACTAAATATTGATTGAATTCCACGATGATTTTATCTGTGCTTTCGTTCGTTTTCAAGAAGAGAATGAGTTGCGCCGCCAAAAAAAGAGTTACTGTATGAAAAATTTCACAAATGAGGATGACACGTTAGGGTTTCTATCTTTTTTTAACGCTTTCAATAAAAGTCGGTTTTTATTTGAGTAATTCTCATTTCAAATACATGTTTTAAAGTTGTTAAAATAAACATTATTTACTATAAAGTCTTGAGGAGCATTTAGTTTGCATAATCTCACATAAATATTATAATATATTATACCATACTAGTATTTATTTATTTATTTAATTTGATACTTCTAATGCGTTCCAGCCCAAATATGAAGATTCAATCTCATGGCCCATTTTCTTTATAATATGGGCTTGGTCCAAAGCCTTTCTTGCAAAATGGCTTCTTATGATGTAAAGCCCATCCAATTAAAACACAAAAATTAGGGGGAAAACAAAAAAATCTCCCCACTAAATTAGGGCAAGAATCGACAGCAAATTCTGCTCGAACGAACTAGAAGAAGGTAATGATTAAGTGTTTTTGTTCTTCTCAATATGTATTTGATTCTTGTTTCAATTGTATAACGGTTCTGAAATCTTTGTTTTATTCATCAGTAAAATAGTCGAACCAAGAAATTAGTGTACTTAAATGAGCTGGGAAGTCTGTAATTTGATGTGAATTTGATTATTTATAGTTTTTAATTTTAGTGAAATATATTGAATGATGTTTATGGTGATAGTTTGCTATGTGCAATTCTGAGGAAGTATCATCAACCTCACAAAATATTCAAAAATGGACTTGGCTTCACATTCAATAAGTTTATGGTGCCTTATTTCCTCCTAATCTATAATTTTCTTATCCTTCATTGTATGAAGTGATGATTTGTTCATATAGTGTTGGAGAATGATGATTTGACTGCCTTTTTCCATGTCTGTGAACAGATAGGCAATATGCTTTCTTATTCATTGCTGATGGATCGTCAGCCTCATGTTATGAAATCAAATCAGAAAGAGTATCATAGTCATTTCAAAAAATGATATAAAATTCCTAAAGTTTAGCTAAGGAATCATGAAAAGGTATACTATTGGAATAAATATAAAGTTTGGATAGTACACAAGTGTTGATGCTCAGATTTTAGACAGATAAGATAGTCAAGTTTTTCTAATTACATTTGATGGGTTCTATGAGTGCACTCCCGTGCACAAGTTAGAGTATGCTCCCTCTATCCTGTAAGAATCGTCCATCCATTGTTCATCTTCAGAGATTCTTTAGGCATAGTTTCTAGGGTTTGGAAGCTGCAATTTATGGCCAGTTGTGTTGTTGAGACCAAACAAAGGTCCTCAATTATTTCTTTTTGGCAGATTTTCAGTGAAACCCCAAATTTGTCAATTATTTGCACATGCTGAAGCAAACATGCTCGGGGGGGGGGGGGTATCAAGCTGATGATGTTTGTTTTTCGATTGTGTAATTTTGAATGGGTGAAAGATAATGTTGAGACTATCATTTATTTTGCTTGAATTGTTAAATATTGGTGTAGATTTTGAGGTTGAGGGATCTTGATTTTTATTGCAAGTCATTTCTTTGAGTAGGGATTTCAAAAATACTTTCTTGCTTATACTCGTTAAGTGCAATTTTGGATTTCTATTTCTTATCATGTAGTAATTGTGTATCTTTTTTTTTTAGTGCTTTGCTCATCAATTGTTTGTACACTATCAATGTCTTTACATACACATGGTGTGCACATAAATTAGGTTTGATATCGATTAAGTGTTTCATGATTTTATTCATTTGTATGTTTGGATCAAAATTATAATCCAAAACATTGTACAGTATGTTTGGACTGAGCATATGCTTTTTCTTCGGTGCCCTTAATGCTATTGACTATCTGGGCCAAAACCTGGTCCATTAACAACCATGTAAAACTGTCTCATATCAAAATCTTTCTTGACAGCACAAACCTGGCTGGTGAAAAATGGTGGCACAGCTAAGGTGTCGGCTGTTAAACCCCAATATCTCCGCCCTCCTCAACTTCTCATCTTCCAATCCTCACACAAGACCACCCTTATTCTTATCAATAGGCGCCTCCATTTCTGGAAACCCAAAAACCCACTACACCTCGACTGCCAAATTCTCAAAACAGGCCACGGTCTCAGAAGCTGCTCGGACTGTGCTCTTTGTGCCACCTGGAGTGGAGCCTGATGATGTCACAGAAAGCATGGTCCTGCCCGGCTCGAATATTGTTATAGGGCCCTACTCTGGCGATGCCAAAATCAAAGAGGTGGAATTTGTGAAAAGCAGTAACCGGCCCAAAGACTGCCCAAAAGATGATCGGCCTGAGTTTGCGATGTTGGGCAGGTCCAATGTTGGAAAATCTTCTCTAATCAACTTTTTGGTTCGCAAAAAGGATGTCGCTCTCACTTCTAAAAAGCCAGGTTAACTCATTTATTCTCTGTACATATTTGTGGAATGGATCAGGAAATAGTGGGAATGGAATTTAATTATGATAATGATATATTAGTTTTTATTAGGATATTAATCTGATTGCATAATTTGCAGGGAAGACACAGTTGATTAATCATTTCTTGGTTAACAAGAGTTGGTACATTGTGGATTTGCCTGGATATGGGTAAGTTGCTATTTTCTTTCTGTTTAAGTTGGGATTTATGCTTAATGGTGCACTCTATTATTATACCAGCTGGGGTCTTATTTGGATTTCAATGTTTGCAGTAACTTGAAGCTTTTTAGTGGCTGAAAGTTAGTGAAGATTGTTGCATTTTTCAATATTGATATGGATTTTTGCCAGTGTTACATTAAGATTATCTTTGATTTTCAAAGTTTGAATAGTATATTTTGCATATTCGGAAAAGGTCAAGAGTTGGGCTTGGTGCCCTGTTATCAGCTCCCTGAATTAGGAGTGAAGCTAATTTGACTGTTATTTTAGTCCTGGTTAAATGCTAGCATGTGCACTGAATAAGAACACTATAGACAATTGTCACCCTGACTAGACGAGTAAAGGCAAGAAGCATTTATGACTCTCATGATAGAATGTTATCTCAGGCTAATTACTAGTAAGTTTCTTTGAAAAGTTATGGTTAACTTTTTTCAAAAGTAAGCTTGGAAAGTCGCTAATTCTTGTCTTTTTTGGAACTCAAAAGGCCCTTGAACTAGATACAAACTTACTTATTTTTACTTTGATGTACTTGGTTGTGGATGTGTAAATGCAAGATCCTTCCTCTCTTCTTCCCGTTTATTGTTTTGTGTTTTTTATCTTTTTGTTGATGATTCCCTCTCCCCCAAAATCTGCCCTTTTGTCTCTCTCTTCTTTGTTATCTCTCTTTTTCCCTTTCTCATGGGCTTTTTATATATATGTATTGGGCTTTAATAAACATATAAATATATATATATATGTACTAGATGATATTGGGCTTTGTAAATGGGCCGGTGTAATTAAATTAGATTGAGCCCAATATATGATCCATATCAACCACTCCCCCCATAGTGTGGCCCAAAGATGTTTGCCACGCAGAACTGATTTGGCCACGAATTTTGCAGAACTAACATTCCACATATCACAATGCAGCAATAAATAATTTTTCATAAACTAGCAGATGTGATTGTCATCTTATCAGATCTGATTCAATTAAATCTGCCAACGATTGTTTTTCTTTCTTTCCCGTTATTGTTATACACGCGTCTTTCGGAAAAGTGGGGGGGGGGGAAGAAAAAGGGATTTGAATCGTTTTAAATACCTGGAAACTTCTACATTGTTTTCTTTGATACTGAGATTCCCGAATATATGCCTTTACTTAGTCTTTATTCAGAGATCTATAGTGCACGCTTGTTGAGATGATTACACATCCGTTAAATAATAGAAGTAAATATAAAGATCTGGCATCTGCTAGAAGAAACATAAGATTTAAACAAAGTTAGTTGAGTCTCTGCTCCGCAGGTCAGAGGATGACGCAGACGTAAAAGTCTGGCCTCTGCCAGGAAGACGTAAAATGAGACCGCGTTGACTGAGTCTCTGCTCCGCAGGTCAGAGGATGAACGCAGACGTGAAAGTCTGGCCTCTGCCAGGAAGACGTAAGATGAGACCGCGTTGACTGAGTCTCTGCTCCGCAGGTCAGAGGATGAACGCAGACGTGAAAGTCTGGCCTCTGCCAGGAAGACGTAAGATGAGACCGCGTTGACTGAGTCTCTGCTCCGCAGGTCAGAGGATGAACGCAGACGTGAAAGTCTGGCCTCTGCCAGGAAGACGTAAGATGAGACCGCGTTGATTGAGTCTCTGCTCCGCAGGTCAGAGGATGAACGCAGACGTGAAAGTCTGGCCTCTGCCAGGAAGACGTAAAATGAGACCGCGTTGACTGAGTCTCTGCTCCGCAGGTCAGAGGATGAACGCAGACGTGAAAGTCTGGCCTCTACCAGGAAGACGTAAGATGAGACCGCGTTGACTGAGTCTCTGCTCCGCAGGTCAGAGGATGAACGCAGACGTGAAAGTCTGGCCTCTGCCAGGAAGACGTAAGATGAGACCGCGTTGACTGAGTCTCTGCTCCGCAGGTCAGAGGATGAACGCAGACGTGAAAGTCTGGCCTCTGCCAGGAAGACGTAAGATGAGACCGCGTTGACTGAGTCTCTGCTCCGCAGGTCAGAGGATGAACGCAGACGTGAAAGTCTGGCCTCTGCCAGGAAGACGTAAGATGAGACCGCGTTGATTGAGTCTCTGCTCCGCAGGTCAGAGGATGAACGCAGACGTGAAAGTCTGGCCTCTGCCAGGAAGACGTAAAATGAGACCGCGTTGACTGAGTCTCTGCTCCGCAGGTCAGAGGATGAACGCAGACGTGAAAGTCTGGCCTCTACCAGGAAGACGTAAGATGAGACCGCGTTGACTGAGTCTCTGCTCCGCAGGTCAGAGGATGAACGCAGACGTGAAAGTCTGGCCTCTGCCAGGAAGACGTAAGATGAGACCGCGTTGACTGAGTCTCTGCTCCGCAGGTCAGAGGATGAACGCAGACGTGAAAGTCTGGCCTCTGCCAGGAAGACGTAAGATGAGACCGGTAATTCCACTTCTTATCAGTAGCTCCGACGTAGAACTGATAACTGACAGATCTGGCAGATCAGACAGATCTGATTTGAGAGACAGATCAGACATATCTTATTTGAGAGGCAGATCTGATTTAAAACGATCTGAGCAGAACCAACATTTGCAGACAGATCTGATTTGAGAGGCAGATCTGATTTAAAGCGATCGCAGAACCAACTTTTGCAGACAGATCTGATTTGAGAGGCAGATCTGATTTAAAGCGATCTGAGCAGAACCAACATTTGCAGACAGATCTGATTTGAGAGGCAGATCTGATTTAAAGCGATCACAGAACCAACTTTTGCAGACAGATCTGATTTGAGAGGCAGATCTGATTTAAAGCGATCTGAGCAGAACCAACATTTGCAGACAGATCTGATTTGAGAGGCAAATCTGATTTAAAGCGATCGCAGAACCAACTTTTGCAGACAGATCTGATTTGAGAGGCAGATCTGATTTAAAGCGATCTGAGCAGAACCAACATTTGCAGACAGATCTGATTTGAGAGGCAGATCTGATTTAAAGCGATCGCAGAACCAACTTTTGCAGACAGATCTGATTTGAGAGGCAGATCTGATTTAAAGCGATCTGAGTAGAACCAACATTTGCAGACAGATCTGATTTGAGAGACAGATCTGATTTAAAGCAATCTGAGCAGAACCAACTTGAGAGGCAGATCTGATTTAAAGGGCTGATTTGGGCAGGTCTTATTTAAGAATTGATTTCTACGCCTGATTTTTACGGAATCAAAGTTCATGGTATAACAGATAAGATTTCACCTAGCAGACAAGATAAAATAAAACTTCATGTAGTGTAGTATATTTGACTTGAGCTGAAAGCTAGCAAATCTAATTTTCTAAACAAATAGCAAACATGGCGGATTCAAAAATGAGTTATGAAACTAAGAATGTAAAATTTAGATATTAAAATCTCTTTCAAAGAATATTCATAATCGAGATTAAAAATCAATCATCAAAATTAATAATGACAAGCACATCTGTAGGTGAAGGTATCCCCTTTTGCAGATCTTTCCACGTCAGCTCTGAGAGATGGCTGATAGGCTTTGAAAGGGCTCTTGTCAGATCTGGTGTAGACTTGGCGAGGAGAGATAAGAATACAATCGATTTTCTGCAAGATTTTTTTTTTTTTTTTATGCTTGCATCCATCACAGTGAATATTGACTTTGAGAACACAAGTCTGGATCTTCAAGAACTCCTCTTTACTCATCTTCAATCGCTCAAAACGCAAGACAGAAAACTCTGGACAAATATAATGAGGTCAAATTAAAAGGGATAGATCTGAGTAAAGAAAACAAGACTCTCAGCCTCTCACAAAACCCAGAGAGAGAAAGAGAGAAAAGGAAAAAAGAAGCAAGAAAGAGAAATATGTTGTTTTAGGGGCAGTTGTTGAACAACATTAAAACTCCTCTGCTCAGTTCTGGTTTCCTCTAATTCAGAGTTAGAGAGAGAAGAGTGACCAATGTGTGTGTATATGAGGGAAATCATTTTGAAACCAGTGAAGAATCACACTAATTACAGCAGAACACAAGAAAAGAAATAGGAGCATCATCATTAAAATGGCATTCAATACGCAGGAATTTGAAGAACATAACCATTGGGACATTTCATCAAACACTTTGTTTGCAGATTATTAAGATTGATACAAAATCATACCACTGCACCACAAAACTCTTCTAAACTTTAAGAAATCATTATCCAGCAAAGGTAAGAACATATCATCCAAAACATATCAGATTCCTCTAGATTTATTTGATATAAAAGTCATGGCTATGGTTTTCCTACTATGGAGATGTAACCCATTTCAAAATTATTGAAAATTTCTCATCAAATTGCAAATTCCAAACATAAATAAAAATACAAAGGAAAGTTAGAATTTCTTCCCTTTAGAAATAATTACGATTTCTTCCGCTAGTGATTGCTCCAAATGTTACTGCCGCTAGTGATTTCTTCCCTTCATGGTGTATCTATCATCGTTACTGCTTCAAACACCATTTCTGGCAAAAAGTGGAGCTTAATTCGAAGCCATGGTGATGCTCAGGAAGTGGAGTGAGAATGAAATCAGAACGAGAGACGGTGAGGAAGAAGGAGACTCACTTCTCCCCCCGTTTCCCACATACGGCGCCATTTTGTAAATGCAAGATCCTTCCTCTCTTCTTCCCGTTTATTGTTTTGTGTTTTTTATCTTTTTGTTGATGATTCCCTCTCCCCCAAAATCTGCCCTTTTGTCTCTCTCTTCTTTGTTATCTCTCTTTTTCCCTTTCTCATGGGCTTTTTATATATATGTATTGGGCTTTAATAAACATATAAATATATATATATATGTACTAGATGATATTGGGCTTTGTAAATGGGCCGGTGTAATTAAATTAGATTGAGCCCAATATATGATCCATATCAGGATGTTATGAGCATGAACCCTTTTACTGTTTTACAGATTGGTGTATCTTCTTCAACTTCTAAGTCACATCCCTTGCCTATTGTACTTGTACGTTTGTATGGTATATTCTTGAAGTCTTTATACCTAGAATAAGATTGCTAGGTGCACATTCTATGGTGGCTATGCTATGCTCACTTTCCCTGTCTCAAGCATTGAATCTTAGACATCTTACTTGACCTGCAGATTTGCTAATGCCCCTGAATCTGCTAGAATGGATTGGTCAGCATTTACTAAAGGGTACTTTTTGAATCGAGACAGTCTCGTCTCTGTCCTACTTTTGATTGATGCAAGTGTCCCCCCTAAAAAAATTGACCTTGATTGTGCAAATTGGCTTGGACGAAACAATGTAAGCTGGTCTTAACCGTGAAGTTTTTCTCATAAATTTTACCATTCATGAAGAGTCAAGTTTTTTGTATCTTACATCTCATTGCATGTCTCTGTATGTTCTTGTAGATACCCATGACTTTTGTTTTCACAAAGTGTGATAAAACGAAAGGCGGCAAAGGGAAAAGACCTGAAGACAACATCAGAGATTTTCAGGAGGTGATAAGTGGAAACTATCGACAACATCCTCCTCCATGGATTATGACTAGCAGTGTGACGGGGTTGGGCAGAGACGAGCTTCTTCTACACATGTCACAGCTTAGAAACTATTGGGATCGTGAGTAGTCTAACTACATGATTGCAAGACGTGGCAACGGTATTTACAGCTTTGCTGGATCATCTTTTTGCTCACCTATGGTGACGATGGCACATGAATATTCGCACGTGAAAGTTGAAACAATCTCGTGTTAACGTGATGGAGCGGCACTGTCTTCATCAGGAGATTGATTGTAAGCAATCTGAAAACTAAAATGTAAATACACATTGAAATTGGAATGGCTGGATAGTCCATCAAAGGATTGTTCCATCTCCATTTCTTGTTTTGTATCAATGCTTTTGGAATTTGTAATGAAATTTGAGGCTTTCACATTTGGTTTCTGTATTTAGTTTGATTTTAACAAGATTTTGTTATTAAGTCAGCTCTACCTGAGGAAAAGACATTCGAAATTGCTATGTAAACAAGGCCGTGTCATGTTATTTTGCAATAATGAGAATATTTATAAAAATTGCTAATCAAACATTTTTAAGGATTTTATATGGTTTTTTACTTTTACTCAAAAATATTTATAAGTTCTGTTGATGTCCTCTTATAATTCTCTTTCCCAAAAAAGAAACTAAAATTACACATATAATAATATAAATAATGATGCATGTAATAAGTGTAATTATTTTAGGGGTTAATTATAAATAATCATCTAAACTATACATGTTTTTGCAGTTAGTTACCTAAACTTTTTTCGGTTGCAACTAGACATCTCATATTTGTGTGAGTTGCAAACAACCATCTAAGATCATTATAACATAATTTCCGACCAAATCAAATCATGTGCAAGATACAACCTATACTTATAAGTGTATTTTTTTCATTTTATGTTAAGTTTAGAGAAAATAAATAGGATTCCTACTTTTAAATCCTAAACCTCAATATTCTTCCTCAATTTTGTTGAGTATAAACGAGTTGGACAATAGGAAGAGATAATCATAGATGAACTTTGTTTTTGTAGCCGAACAACTAAAATAAACACATCATAGACTTCTGGAAAAAAGATTTTGGGCTTCCGAGTATAGAGTATGTTCTATAATCCATAATTTTTTTTTCACATACATACTTTCAATTGAAAATCCTTAATTTAATTTCAAAATACCGAATTTATTTTCAAAACCCCTATGCTAACTAGAAATTTTATAATTTTCCTACTATATGATAGGAATTACATATCTATAATTTATTTTTGAAATCCCATTTTTCTTAGTAATTTATTTTTGAAATTCCTATTATTTCCCTATTTTTCTTTATCTTCTGATTTTCTCCTCTTTGTACACCCGATACTATTTTTCCCTGTCATAATTTTTTTCCCACGGGGTTTTGCTATGTTAGGGTTTTAAAGAGACTAATCTTTCATTTTCAACTTGTTTTTCTTCCATTGTATAAACTATTTTTCTTTCTTTTTATTGAATAAAAACATTGCTCATTTTGACATATACTTATGGTACATCCAAATAAATTTCTAATATTCGTCTTAATTTTTTTATTTTCCCTAATTAAATTTAAAATGATAGAAATAGCCTCATAAGTATAAGGTGTGTATCATATATGATTTGATTTGGCTGAAAAATGGTGTTTCGATAGTTTTAGATGATTATTTGTAACTCTTGCAAAGGTGAGATGATTAGTTGCAACAAAAAAAAATATTTAGATAGTTGAATGCAAAAATGAGTATAATTTGGATGGTTATTTGTAATTAACTCTTATTTTAATTTAATAAATTATTATTTAGTATTCTTATGACTACTATGTCAGTTCATTGGGTTAAATGAAAAAGAAAAGGCAATTCAATTTAGATCTTATCTTTTTTCCTTATTGCAATCTAATTTCTTAAAATTTATGAAGCTACAAATTTTCCAACAAAGTGGAAATTAAGTAACACGCATGTGATTTTATTTTTTCACTTTTCAATCTAAACTTTGTTTTTTTTATTTAATTACAACATAAACTTTGTTTTTCTAATTATTCATCAAGTTCTTATCTAAATTATAGGTTGCAATTCGATTTTAAAAAAAATTGGTTGTAAAGTGAAAAAATTAAATCATATTCTTGAAAAATGATTTAGGTTGTTATCCGATAAACTCTAAATTTTAATTTTGATATTGGACAAAAAAACTTAAGTTGCAAACTTAAAAAAGTAAATACTTTTAAGTTGATTTTTGCATCCTACCCCATATTTCTATAAACAAACCCTATTTCAGTATACTCTAGGGTGTGGTTAGATTGGGATATGCCCATCTGGTTTTAAAATTGATGTTTGTTTAGTGACTTGCAAAATTCTATAACTCATCATATTTTTCTACTTTATTTACTTCTTTAGCCTCGTAATAAAAATATTTTATTTTTTAAAATAAAATAATACATCATCATCTACATTTCTACAATTATTAATATGATGTGACATCTTAATTATAATATCTCTAAAAACAAACATAAGATTATCAAAATCTTCTTAGATCCTAAATTCAAACTTGCAAAATTCACCTCTTCCAGAATCCAAACATATCAGGCGAAAAGATATATATAATATCTTGAAATACCATAATTCATATAAAAAATTGCTCTCCTATAAAATAAAATAATTTTATTACTTTCCTACACAAATTTAACCGACTTACCCTTCCATAAACAAGAAAAGTCAAATTATTATGGAACATTACATAAAGTCAAATCATTATGGAACATTACATAAACGATGTAATTTTACATAAATGTGTAATGTCGTTCTGCAATAATTATTTCCTGTGGCTGTGGGCCCACAAAAGAAATTCCATTTTCACCTACTTCACACTGTGCCCACAATGTCTGCTCTCTACCTGCTTCACGTGAACCTACTCTTGCAATTACCTAAAACTAAAACAAACAAAATAAAGACATAAATCTTAGCAAAATGGTTGTCTTAATTTTTAAGCAATTATATAACTTTAATGTTGTGGTCTCTGCAACAATTAAAACTGCTTTGAAATTAGCATATTATGTTTGGATATTTTAACTACCACAATAACATGGATGTCACTTCATTAGGTATAGAGTCTTGTTTACGTAATTGACGCATTATTTATATCATTTTATTTTATTATTTTTATCCCTATTTCATCTCATATTTATTTTCCTTCTTTTCATGTTATGACGTCCATTATATAGGTGGATATATATGTACCTAATTTATATATTATATGATGTATTCATGTGGGTGTATCATGTATGTTAAACCCACTTAAATTAATCCAAGTGATAAAAGGCATATGACAAATGATTTCTATTACATTCATATATTTTTTCACGTGAACATCTAAATTTTAGTCTCCTAACTTGGGGTTTTTCATCATCAACTTATGTATTTAAATTTGGTTTCTTATTCATCACCTTTTCTAATTTGTTTTATGTGACTTAGCTTGAAATGTTAATTTCTGTTTACATGGATGTCGGCAGTGACAGACCCATGATTTCAATCGAGGGGTCCAAGTCAATAAGTAAAAAATATATATATATATAATGTATCGTAATTTTGATAAAATCAATATTATACAACAATTCACTTCTATTTCTCATGTTCTGCAGTCAGTCATATTTTTTTCATAGTGTATTTTCATTATAGAAAGATTATAAAATAAATTAAATGTTCAAGAACTTGTAGGTAAAAGAAAATGAGATTTAGTAAGAAAATTTGAAATATCAAGATTTAAGTAGAATAGTAAAACACGATAAAAATATACTTGAAAGTTTGAGAGCTTAATGATAAGCTTTGTCACAGACTTAAAACAAAAGATTTCATCTAACTTTCTTCATTTAATAAATGTTTGATAGAAATTATTTATATATTTACCAAAACTTAAATATGGATTATCATTATTAAAATACAAGAGCTAACAATTTTAGAAGAATATTTCATTTTTTTTTTCTGAAAAACAAATCTTAGAGTAATTTAAGCAACAAAATAATTTAGAAAAATAAGTTCTTCCATCTCACACATACCACAAAAATTTTTTTTTCATAACGTCCTTAGAGATATATAGAGAATGCGTAAATAAAATGTAAAATTATTTATCAATATTTTCCAACTAAATAAGAAATTACATATATAATATAAGGCATGATAAATCAATAATAATAATGAAGAAAAAATAGTAAAAAAATAATATAAAGATGTCACTTTATATTAAAATTAGATGAAGAAACAAATGAGAGAAAAATGGAATAATTTAGGATTTGTATTGTTAAAAAAATAAGGAAAAGTTATTATGAGGAGGGTAAGAGAGGAATGAGCCCAGGTGCAAAACGTAAACAGTAGCCATAACTATTTGCTTAATATTTTTACTTTTTTGTTTTTAATAAAAATTGTGAAATTACTATATTACCCCTACCAATTTTGAAAATTTCAAGGGGCATTGGCCCTAATACAGGTCCGTCCCTAGATGTCGGGATCGAAAAATTCTTAACTGAATTTCGAAGTCCACATAATAAAAGGTCAAAATTTTATGTAGACACATATCTGATGAAAATCTAAGTAATAAAGTGATCATTCAACATCAAATTACGTAAGATTGATACTATAAAAGCAGACAAAACCAAATTTAAAGCAGGAAAACTGCTATTTTATTTTAGTGTAGTTTCTCAACTTTGAATAGTTTCGTTTTGTTTATTTTAATTTCCAATCAAATAAATTTTATTAGTTGGAACATCGGCATTTGGTAACCTCAAATAAGATGTACAGTGATGTAGCTAGTGAGCAACTCCAACTCTCTCTCTACTCACTCTCTCTCTCTCTGACTATATATAATGAAACATTGCATGTGTTTTCATGTGTCATCTGAAACTAACTCCTTGTAATAATATTCCCACCTGCTTAAAAAAAGAAAAGTAGAGAGTAGTAAAGAAAGAAGGAAAAATGAAGGATAAAATGGTGGTGTTGACGATGATGATAGTGATAGTAAGTAGTGTAATAGAAGCAGTTTCAGGAGTTTCTTACACAGTAGGGGACACTTCCGGTTGGTCCATCGGTGCCGACTATGCCACCTGGTCTTCCGGCAAGACCTTTTCCGTTGGTGATACCCTACGTACGTAACATACTACATCTCTTTCTTTTCCTTATATATATTACCTTTAACTATCACATTTTAATTTCCAATTACTTCCACTATATATATATGCTCGGTCCGAATGTCATAATAATATATATGACGTTTTTTTAATAATTTCGACTATGCTTCATCGGAATGTCACAATATCAGATGAAAAATTAATATACGTAAAATTGATGGTAAAAATTAAAATAGAGAAAAGGAATGAAATATTATATAGACGACATTGTTGTTGTGTTGGTGCAGTATTCAACTACCCAGCAGGGCACACAGTGGATGAAGTGAGTGCAAATGACTACAAAACATGCACCATCGGCAACGCCATTGCCTCCGACAGCAGCGGCGCCACCTCCGTCCTCCTCAAGAAGGCCGGGCCCCACTACTTCATATGCGGCATCCCCGGCCACTGTGGCGGCGGAATGAAGCTGGCCGTCACCGTAGCAGCCGGTGGCTCTCCAACTGTTCCCCCCGCCACCACCACCCCCACATCACCGGCGACGCCAACCGGAGTGGCGAATCCTGCAGGAGGCACAATGACGGAACCGTATTCATCGACGGGAAGGGTGTCGCCGCCGGTGGCTGCAGTGTTGGCCTGTTTTGTTCATTTAGTTATGAAGTACTATTTTGTATGAGACCAGGATAGAGGCAGTGCGTCTTTCTCTTTGCCTATTGCCATTACTCTTTCATGCATATTTCTTGTTTTAACCATCTATTCTTATGTGTATCAATATAGTTTTTTTTATAGCATTTTAATTATTTTTCATAGTTCTACCAATTGAATTGAATCACCATGTTTTAATCACAAATAAACATGTGTATGTAAACGAAAACTTCAATCCTAAATTCTACATTAATGATAATTCAAAATATAGAATAGACATAATCATAAAACAAAAGTATATCTGAATCCATAAATCGATTATTTAATTGATTAGAATTCGTAAATTGGTTATTGAATTGATTCGTGCTTTAACTGGTAAGATTTATCAAACAATCAGATTAGCTCTTGATTCACAAATTGTAGATAGAATACAGAATAGGGGTGGAGGATATTTCTACCGAATATACATAACATAAAATGAAAAATACCCACAACATAAGAAAACAAGTTTTGTACCCAAAATGGAGATAAAATTACTAAACTATCCTTGAAGTTAAGAAATTTGAATTGGAGAAATTTTGTGAATTTAGATCAAGATGATAGATAAATCATGATGATAAAGTGGATACAGTCTCAAATGCTCCACACAGGCCCAGTAATGGCACATAAAATTGGGTTGTCTGTCCATCTCGATAAGGCGTCTGCGACTGCGTTTTGCCTTCCTGGTCTATAAAGTATTTCAAATTCAAACCCTATTAATTTTGCCACAAATTTCTATTGCTCCGGAGTGACAATGTGTTGCTCAAGCAAATGCTTCAAGGGTTGCTGATCCGTTACAATTAAAAATTTACGGCCCAAGAGATACGGTCTCCATACCCGAACAACCTCCACAACGGCCATCATTTCCTTTACATAAACTATGTTAAGAGTAAGAAATAGAGAGAGAAAATGTGTTTTCCATTAATGAGAAAAGAGGGAAATACATGTATATATACACAGTCTAAAAGATCTTCTTAACAATCCTAACAACCTCTAACTGTCAAGCTGATGTGGCAAAGCCTATGTGGCATTCTATAATCATCTCAAGCTAATGAAAACTCTAATAAAAAATACATGTATGTAAAAGAATAGCACACGTATATGTAACACTTCAATAAAGGGTTAAATTCAATTTTGGTCCTGTTAAAAGGGTGTCGTCTCATTTTGGTCCTACTAAAATCCGATTTTCAATTTTAGTCCTGCTATCTCAATTTTTGACCAATTTCAGTCCAATTTTGCCGGAAAATTCAAATTCTGAGCTAATTTTCGGTGAGTGTACCGCACTCGCCCCCAATTTGAACAATCCATCCGAACGCGCTGACGTGGCTAATTTTTACCCAGTTGGCAGTCCATTTGGGTGCCATGTCAGATCCTGAAATATAATAAAATGATGAATTAAGAAATCTAAAACTAAATTAATTAATTGACGAGGTGCCGCCGCCACCCCTTCTGTCACCACGAGCACCATCTATTGAGTGCTTCTCAGGTCGAATATCCTCAACTGGTGTCGTCGCCACCTCGTCGACCTGCTTCAATGGAGCTTCAAGTGGAGAAGACGACTTCGAGCCGCCTCGAGATCTGAGCTCACCGAGGTCGAGAGATCGGGCCTCATGTCTTACCGGACTGAGTTCGGCCCTCGCAGCCCTTCAGGGGCGCCAGGATCACTGACAACCTCCATATGACCATCCAGACCGTCGTCCGCATCAAACCCCTAACCGCCCTCCCGCAACATTTTCTCCACCCAGGACCACGCCGCCGTCACCATCGCCCGCAAAAGTGCCGCTGTGTTCGCCTGGAAGGGCGAGACCCTACAGGAGTACTGATGGTGCATCGAGCGCACCCTCGATTGGGACCTCGGCGGTGGCCCCGACCTAATCGTCGACGACGGTGGTGATGCCACCCTCTTGAATTTTCTGATTTTTATATTTTTGATTTTTTTCTCTAATTTTTGATTTTTTATTAACTTTCTATTTTAGAGAAATGTAAAATTCAATTCCACGTCTGTAAAATTTAGCCACGTCAGCAACAACTCAGCGCCAAAGTCAAATTGGGGGCGAGTGCAGTACACTCACAGGAAATTAGCTCGGAATTTGAATTTTCCGGCGAAATTAGACTGAAATTAGTCAAAAATTGAGATAGCAGGACTAAAATTGAAAATCGGATTTTAACAGGACCAAAATGGGACGACACCCTTTTAACACCCAATGTCTTACTAGAAAAGGCTAAGGGTTAACCCCCTTGCACTAGGACAACCATCACTGGCATCCGTGTGAACCTCAAAAATCATGTTAAAGTCGGGCATAGCTAATACCGGAGTAATTGTCATTGCATGCTTCAACTTCTCAAACGTCTTTTTCCCTTGTTTTGTCCAAACAAAGGCCCCGTTTTTAGTCATGTGTATAAGTGGCCTCGCAATCGTGCCATAATTTTGGACAAATTTCCGATAGTAGCTGGTTAACCCCAAAAATCCCCACAACTCGGATATATTAGATGGTTGGGGCTAGTTTAGCATGGCTTCAATTTTTATCGGATCTACCTTCACCTCATCTACTAATATTATGTGCCCCAAATACTCTACTGGTTCTTTTCCGAAAGCACACTTGGATGGTTTGATAAAAAAAAAAAACTGGGATGCTTTAGTATTGAGAGCACTGTCCGTAAATGCTCCATGTAATCTACCCAATTTCGAGAGTAAATCAGAATATCGTCGAAGAACACCAACACAAACTTTCTCAACTGATGCTGGAAAATGGAATTCATAGTACTCTGAAATGTAGAGGATGCATTGCAGAGTCCAAACGGCATGACAAGATACTCAAATGCCCATGGTGGGTACAAAACGCGGCCTTATAGATGTCTCTTTCTGCCACCCGAATCTGATGGTAGCCTGGTCGTGCTGTCGAGGCACGCCAAATTAAATGAACCTATTTACCTTCACTAATTTGTAGAAATGGCAAATAAGGGTCGATCCCACAGGGAACGGAAAAATCAGTTAAGCCCAATGGTGTTAACAAGATAAAAAGGGGGGATGGTTGATAATTATGCAGACGAACCAAGAAATTAACAAGCTAGATAATCAAGTAATAAGAAAATAATTAAACAAAGGATAATCAAACAATAAACGAGCACTAGTTGTCAGTTCAGTTTCACCTTCTATTCTTGATCTTATGAACCAATTAGCAACACTTCTCTCAATCTATCTCTCAACCCTTGCCCCTAGATTAGCAATAAGCTCTGCCAACCCGAATTGCCCCTTACGTTTAGTCTATTAAAACAAGCTCTTCAACAGACCCTATTCAATCAGACAACCCAGTAGGTACGACCTCCAAATTTAATGTGACGAATGCATTGATCTCTAAGACGATAGAACAAGCTAGACCTCAAATTCATAAGCTCAATTAAGGTAATCTAGAAATGTGTTGCCCCTAACGATTCCAACGTTTCTTGCTACTGAGAATATAAATTCGCAACAATTACGGATTACAGTTTATATTCTAGCAATGAATATTACAATAATCCGATCTAACGGGCCCTATTAAATCATATCAAGCAATATCAATAAACAATTAATCAAGCAACACAAATCAATCAAGAGATAAAAATAAAGAAAATGGTACTAATCATCCAAAGTAAATCAAGAATTTCGGATCAACATCCCTTCGAACTAGCTAAGAAAATTAGCCAAACATCTTAGGATTCACAAACATGTTTCTCTCCATGGAATTTTGAATGAAAGACTAAGAAATTGTTTCTGGAAAATTGTTTTTCTCTCTCTGAACCTCTCTGCCCCTCGGTTTCAGCTCTTCTTCTCTTTTTGATCCTAGTTGACTCTCTTCAATTCTCCTCCTCCAATCCTCCAGCTTGACGTGCACTTCCCTTTTCTAGCTTCCAATCCAATGTGCGTTTTCTTTTTCTACTCCTCCTAATTAGCAGCTTCTATAGATATGAGTGTTATAGGCTGGGCTAATTTCTTCTCGGCAACTGGATTGGGCTTTTGTTGGGCTCAATTCTCACACATTGGATCACCCAATGTGTAAATATTGTACCCAATGTCTGCCTTCTTGCAACTCCGGTCTTCATTCCTTGTTTCCATCTTTTTTTTTCCTAAATTGCTGCATATAACAAGAGTAATGGAGATTGGGGTTCTTCGACAAAATAATCAAAATGTGTAGAAAAATAATATGTGCCAACACACAAAATGCAATTAGAACCATAGAATAATGAGTCCAATAATTCATATTTTTCTACACATCAAAATCCCCCCAGCTTGAACCTTTGTTTGTCCCCAAGCAAACACTATTATATGCACAAAAGACTTTTGGAATGAGGAAATATTTTTGCTCCGGTATGTTCAACTATGGGACTCTTCATAATAGGACAGAAAATTTGCATGAAAGCCTTTCCTTTCAATCTACAAGCAGTGGACTAAATTTGGTTAATCACTTTGCAAGCATGAAAGATACCACAACCAAATTTCCCATGAATGGTCATCAATCACCCTCAACTACTCATACTATAGCTTGCAATTCTAGTCCCTTTGTCATTTCAATTCTCATGGGTTGAGCAAATTAGAATGACAACTCACCCTCATTTTGTTCTCAGCTTTTTTTTTTTTTTATATATCAAGTCTATCTTTTTTCCTTTCTTTTCTGAATTTTTTTTTTTTGGTGGAATCGGCAGCTCCACACCACTCTTAGGTTGGTCCATGTATATTTTTAGATATATTTCACATTTTCTTGGGACCCCTAAGAATGGGCAGCTGATTCCGCCTTCCACCATCTTTTCTCTTCTCAATGATTTTCAACTTAACTCCATTTTTTTTCTAACCCTTTTGATTTATTTCCAGCCAAGAGAATGCCAGTAACTCAAACCCACAGTTGATGAAGACTAAAAAGTGCAAGCCAAAAATACAAGCAAGCTTAAAGGATTAACTTCCAATCAAAGTACTATTTTAGATGCAGTACAGTCTTTCATAAAATAGCAAATAAGCGAGTGCAAATTTAGTATCTTTAACCACATATCTCGGCAGTCTCAAGTTCAGCTCATGCGTTTCCTCTAATCCCACTAGAATAATCACCACAAGTATCCACATAATATTTAAATCATCATTGCAAATTTCCCATCCAATTCTTTTTGCATAATTGCCCAACCAACATATAAATGCACAACAAAACACTTTGCATCTTTTCGATCCATTCCCCCCCCCCCCCCCTTCAAAGATTGCTTGTCCCCAAGCAAATGCAAAAAAATAATAATAACACATAAGGAAGGAATGAAATTGAAAAGACAAAGTGGAAAGAATTCACCGGGTCAAGCTGGTGGAGATTGCGAAGAATGCAGAAGGCGAAGGATTTCATCCACTTTTCCCGTTAGAATTCGCTGATTTTCTTCAATCCGCTGCAACTGTGCTTGCGTGCTGATTTCACGATTGGAACCCGAGACACCATTTGAGGTACTCGGAGGGGGCACTAGGGTGCCGGATTCTGAAGGAATGTGTCGTACAACATCTTGATATTTAATTCCCCCACTAGGGATGTGAATTCAGGATTGGGCAATGCAATGATAGAATCGGCAGAGATCTTCCACATTACTTTGTCTTTATCGCCAACCAACACATTCATTTTTTTAAGACGGTTGAGGTCCAAAGTGATAGGGTTGGCATCTGGTCTCCGATTTTTCAGACAAATTTCAGCACTCAAAGCTATGACTGTCACAAAACCACCAATATAGATGTCCCCCAATGATTCAAACACTGCCTCGAAGCGCCGAAGGATGAAATGGCTGGTCGAAACTCTTTTCTCATGTAACATTGCCCAAATCAGTTTTAGCTCAACACTTTCCACCAAATTCTTATTTGTAGATCGTCCAAATATGCTGGATGCCATCAACCTCTGCAAGTATCGAAGAATAGGATTACGAATGGAACCCGGACGTGAACGAGTGGCCCGATAAGTGCTGCCATCCATTGTAATCTCAGCCCAAGCTTCACTATTGGTCATTACGAGATCATCCGATGTGTCGACTGGAAGATCGAGAGCCTCATTGAATCTATCCATAGTCCAAAAAAATTCTTGCCCATCCAATAGAAATTTCAGCCCCTTGTTATCCCCATTTTCAACAACAAAAGAACTTAGAAATTCCAAGGTTAAATCCTCATACACCGACCAATTTCCCGTTATCAAAGTTCTCCAACCCAAAACATCAAGCAATTTCACCACATCATCAAATAACCCCAACCGTACGAGTAAAGCTTCGTTAAGATAGCAAGTGGGTTTTACCTGTCGTGTGGAAAAATTCTTATACTTCTCCTCTTGCTCACGATTTCGGAACTGTAGACCATGGCGATTGGAAGAATTCGACCTAGTTGTTCGGGTTTGAGCAGAATGACCACACGTAGAGCCTCCACGAGTTCGCACCATATTGGAATTAGAGATGGGTGCGCCAAAAATTGAGTAGAGGTTTTGAGATAAGTGTAGATGGAGTGCAGTAAGATGATGTTAATGGCGGTGAGAAAGAAATGGATTATAGGTGTGTCCAAAAGACTTGAAATTGGGAGAGGAAAGAGTGAAATTGGTCGTGTGATGAGGGTGAGGGTTTGTCAAATGTATTCATTGGGTCCTCATTCTCTTGGGCTAATTCAAATTCTTATGGGTTCACCTCCAAATAAACCTCTTATTTGGGCTTATCTCTTATTTGGGCTTCTTTTGGGCTTCCTGTTGGCTTCCAATTGAGAGGTTTAGAAATTGCCACTAATTCCATGTGTTTGGTTCATCCAATTGTTAACTGGTCCACCTGGAAATGAAGATGCACACACGCAAAAGTCAGACTTAGAGGGACATAGAGAAGAGAGAAAGATAACAACAAAAGAGAAAAGAAAAGAAAAAAAACGAATGGGTTGCCTCCCAAAAAGCGCCTTATTTAGCGTCGTGGCACGACAAAATGCCTTGACTAATTAGTCGTTGGATCCTCAAAATCTTCTCGGTCCACATCAAATTTTGAAATCCTTCAAAGTATGGCTTAAGTTGGTGCCCATTCACTTTGAATTCTTTGCCAGTTTTCAAGCTTCAAATCACGACTGCACCATGAGAAAAAGTGTTAATAATAACAAAGGGACCAATCCAACGAGAACGCAACTTCCCTAGAAATAATTTAAGTCGTGAGTGATAAAGTAGCACTTTTGCTGCGACAACAAATTTTTTACGTAGAATTTGAGCATCATGGAATGCCTTTGTTTTTTCCTTGTAGATCAATGCATTTTCAAATGCATCGTTCCTTATCTCCTCAAGTTCTTGTAATTGCAACTTCCTATGCAAACCAGCTTCATTGAAATTCATGTTGCACCGCTTTATCGCCCAAAAAGCTTTATGTTCAAGTTCTACAGGAAGGTGACAAGGTTTGCCATAAATCAATCTGTATGGAGACATCCCAATCGATGTCTTATAGGCAGTTCGATACGCCCACAATGCATCTTCGAGTCTTAAACTCCAATCCTTACGACTGGGATGAACTGTCTTCTCCAGAATGGTACTTGATCTCTCTGTTTGATGTCTCCGCTTGGCCACTTGTTTGAGGGTGATAAGCTGTAGACACTTTATGTTGAACTGCATACTTTTTCAATAGAGCATCCACGGTCCTATTGCAGAAGTGCGTCCCTCGATCACTGATGATGGCCCTTGGAATTCCAAACCTGGAGAAAATGTTTGACTTCACAAATCCTGCCACAACTTTGGAGTCATTAGTACGGGTGGCTTTAGCCTCCACCCATTTAGACACATAATCAACAGCGAGAAGGATATAAATATTGCCATAAGATGAAGGAAATGGTCCCATGAAATCCATGCCCCATACGTCAAAGATTTCACAAACCATTATTGGGTGTTGGGGCATTTCATTGCGTTGGGAGATGTTACCAGTCCTTTGACAGTTATCACATGACTTGCAAAAGAGATGAGCATCTTTAAATAAGGATGGCCAGTAAAATCCATTCTCTAAGACTTTATGAGCTGTTCTCTTTGATCCAAAGTGTCCTCCACATGCAAGAGAATGACAGAATGTTAGAATGGAGTGAAACTCAGAGTCAGGTACACACCTTCTAATTACTTGATCAGAGCAATGCTTCCATAAATACGGATCATCCCATACGAAGTACTTGGCATCACTCTTGAGTTTATCTTTTCTTGCCTTAGTCATTCCTGCAGGAAACACATGACTAACAATAAAATTAACAAGGTCAGCATACCATGGTGCAGAATTACACACTTGATGATCTGATGCTATCTGGCACACTTGATGATCCAATGTTTTCTGGGACATTCTATCATCCAATGTTCCCTGGCTCAACCAAGATATTGATGCAACATTCAAGTGTTCATCTGGGAAACTCTCTGATAATGGCATGTTATCCTCTTCTCGTACCAATCGACTCAGGTGATCAGCCACAGAATTCTCAGCTCCCTTTTTGTCTCTAATTTCCAAATCAAACTCCTGTAGTAAAAGGATCCATCTAATCAACCGCGCCTTTGCCTCTTTCTTTGCCAGTAGAAATCGAAGGGTTGCATGATCAGAAAAAATTATAACTTTAGATCCCAAGAGATAAGATCGAAACTTTTCTAGAGCAAACATAACATCCAACAACTCTTTCTCAGTTGTGGAATAATTTATTTGAGCCGAGTTCAAAGTCCTCGAAGCATAGTAAATCACGTGTGCTGCTCTTCCCACTCGTTGTCCCAACACAGCCCCCACTGTATAATCACTGGCGTCACACATGATTTCAAATGGATGGCTCCAATTCGGCGGTTGAATAACAGGTGGGGTTGTGAGCAACTTCTTTAGCGTATCGAATGCTTCCTTGCACTCATTAGTGAACTTATATTCCACATCCTTTTGCAGCAGCTTGCATAGAGAAGATGTTATTTTGGAAAAGTCTTTGATAAACCTTCGATAAAATCCTGCATGACCGAGAAATGAACGAACCTCCCGTACAGTAGCGGGGTAAGGCAAAACAGTAATAATATCAATCTTTGATTTATCAACCTCGATTCCTTTAACAGAGACAATATGGCCAAAGACTATGCCTTGATCCACCATAAATTGACATTTTTCCTAATTAAGAACAAGGTTGGACTCAACACATCTTTTCAAAATCATAACAAGGTTTGCCAGACAAAGCTCAAATGAATCCCCATAAACACTAAAGTCATCCATAAAAACTTCAATGATATGACCCACAAACTCAGAAAAAATGCTTACCATACATCTTTGGAAGGTGGATGGGGCATTACAGAGTCCAAAAGGCATTCTTCGGTAAGCAAACGTTCCAAATGGACAAGTGAACGTCGTCTTCTCTTGATCCTCAGGAGCTATAGGAATCTGGAAATAACCTGAAAATCCATCTAAAAAGCAGTAATAGGAATGACCTGCAAGCCTCTCAAGCATCTGATCTATAAAGGGGAGAGGAAAGTGATCTTTCCGAGTTACCGCATTAAGCTTACGGTAATCTATACACACTCGCCATCCCGTTTGCATCCGAGTAGGAACTAACTCTCCGGCATGATTCTCAACTACAGTAACTCCTGACTTTTTAGGAACTACTTGGGTAGGACTGATCCATTTGCTATCAGAGATTGGGTATATCATTCCTACATCAAGAAGTTTTAGAATTTCCTTTTTTACTACTTCTATCATCGGAGGATTCAAGCGTCATTGCGCTTCCCTGGTGGGTTTGGCATCATCCTCCAACAAAATTCGATGCATACACAAGGAAGGACTGATCCCTTTTATATCAGCTATTGTCCAACCAATGGCTTCTTTGTAGTTTTGAAGTACTGAAATTAGATATGCTTCTTGACTTGATGTCAACCTTGCCGAGACAATCACAGGCAAGGTGTCATTTTTTCCTAGATAGATATACTTCAGGTGGCTAGGAAGTGATTTGAGATCAAGTTCGGGTGCTTGTACAGTGGAGGGGTGAATTTTTGAGTGCGACGAATCAGACAACTTGATGAAATTAACACCCTGTCTTGATCTGATCGGCTTTGTCTTTGATAGATCATCAACAATTTCCATCAACCCCGTTTTAGTTTGAAGAATCTCATCATCAACCGACTCCATACCTTGGGTGAGCACAACCTCCAAATCTTCCCTACAATTTAACTCAAAATACTTTTGAAAAAGAGAGTCAATAGTATTTATTGCAAAAACAGAGTTCATATCATTAGGAAATCTCATTGCTTCATAGATATTGAACTTAATGACTTGACCATCAAATTCCATCGTGAGAGAACCCTCTCGAACATCTATTTTTGCTTGGGAGGTGTTTAAAAACGGTCTCCCTAGCAAAATAGGTGTGGGATTTGACATGTCACTGTTCATATCTAGAACATAGAAATCAGCTGGGAACACGATGTCATTGACTTGCACAAGTACATCTTCCACCACCCCATCGGGGTAAGCACTGCTACAATCCGCTAATTGAATTACTACACCAGTTTCTTTTAGTGGTCCCAAATTTAGTGAAGCATAAATAGATCGCGGCATCACGTTTATTGATGCTCCTAAATCTAGCATAGCACGTTCAACTTTATGGTTCCCAATCCGACAAGGAATGACAAACATACCTGGATCATTTCTCTTTGGTGGCAACTTCTTTTGAAAAATGGCTGAGACATTCTCCCCCATCATTACTTTTTCATTCCCCTTTAATTTGCGCTTGTTCGTGCAAAGATATTTGAGGAATTTCGCATAGCTAGGGATTTGTTGAATTGCATCAAGCAGTGGTATATTGAGCTCCACCTTTCTGAAAATGTCAAGAGTTTGTCTTTCTTTGTCACCCACTGGCTTCCTTGCAATCCTGCACGGGAAAGGTAAGGGGTTAGTTTTAATGGAATTAATCTTGGATGGACTTATCTTTTTAGGGCGGTCGGATTTTTGTGGTGGTTCACTACAAGCTTGATGTTGTTCAGTTTGCAATGGAGCATCAGATAACTTAATGTGTCCTTAGTCATTGGAGATAATGTGATCTTCAACATCGGATGCCATAATGTGACTGCCTGCATTCGATGATCCAATGTTCAATTGCACATTAGGTGACACAATGTGCACCTTTTTGTTGTTCCCATCCTCACTTCCCTGTTCAAGTGTTTCTTCGACTTTTTCAGACTGAACTAGCTGTTATCCACTCCTCAAAATGATAGCACTCACATTTTGGGGGTTAATCTCAGATTGTGAAGGTAGTTTTCCACTATTCTGTGTCTCAATACGACTAAGAGTCGTCGCCATTTGACTAACTTGATTTTCAAGATTCTTGATACTTGACTGAGTATCCTTTTGAAACTGAACAGCGTTAGTGGCCAGCGTCTTCACTATATCCTCCAATGTTGGTTGGGAGCTCTGTTCAGGGTGTTGTTTTTGAAAAAATTGCCCTCTCTGAAATGGTGGTGGCCAATTCTGCTCAGCTTGGTGTGGATTTTGCTGATTCCCCCACTTGAAGTTAGGATGTTCACGCCATCCCGAATTATAGGAGTTGGAATAAGGATCATATTTGCGGCCTTGAAAGTTCCCAACACCCACGGCATTTGCATGTGCCTCGATTTCATCCAATATTATCCTACAATCATCAGTGGTATGATCTGTGGTTGCACAAATTCGACACGCCTTCACTTGTGGAATTCCCCCTGTCGCAAGTTTACTCACGAAAGAAGTGAGTTCATCCAATTTATCTGTCAATGAAGAATCACTAATCTCTTTGGCTGACTCAACTGATCTTCCTCGGTTGCCAAATTGCTGTGAGTTTGCTGCCATGTTTGAAATCAAGGTTTTGGCTGCTGATGGAGTCTTATCAACAAGGGCACCTCCACTAGCCGCATCGATCATATTACGATCCATGAGCGATAGACCTTCATAAAAGTATTGAATAAGCAGCTGCTCACTGATTTGATGATGGGGGCAGCTTGCAATTAGTTTCTTGTATCTCTCCTAATACTCATAAAGTGTCTCTCCACTCAACTATCGCACCCCACAAATATCCTTTCTTATGTTTGCTGCTCGGGATGCAGGGAAATATTTCTGAAGAAATTCCCTTTCCATTTCGGTCCACATAGTAATATATCCTGGTGGTAAATAGTAAAGCCAATCCTTTGCTGCATCTTTCAATGAGAAGGGAAAAGCTCGTAACTTTATTTGCTCCTCAGTTACTGTTGTCGGTTTCATACTCGAGCACACAATGTAGAATTCTTTCAAGTGCTTGAATGGGTCATCACCTGCGAAACCATGAAAAGAGGGTAACAAATGAATTAATCCAGATTTCAACTCAAATGTAGTATTATTAGCAAGAGCAGGAAATGCTATGCAAAGTGGTTCTTGGGCTAGCTCTGGATTAGCAAGTTGCTTCAGTGTTTGGTTGTTCTCCCCTGCCATGATGACTTCTTCCTCACTCTCTTTTTCACTTGGTTCAGAAGAGGATGGTAATCTCAATGCCTCCTTATTTCTCTTAGCTTGTCTTCTTAGTTCTCTATCTCGCTTAGTGATCTCGGGATAGTATTCAAAATTAAGTCTCCTACAAGAGCGAGTGATCATTCACTGCTATTGAAAAAGAGAAACAGACTCACAATCAGTAATTTAGATATAGACACTTGATTACCCAATGTATAAATTTTTAAACAGATGAGTAGATACCAGAGACAGAGAAAACAAAACAGTACAAAGATAAAACAAAAATTAACATCACTGTCTCGATTGATTTCACACCATTCCCCGGCAATGGCGCCAAAATTTGGTCGCGCTGTCGACGCACGCCAAATTAAATGAACCTCTTTACCTTCACTAATTTGTAGAAATGGCAAATAAGGGTCGATCCCACAGGGAACGGGAAAATCAGTTAAGCCCAATGGTGTTAACAAGATAAAAAGGGGGGATGGTTGATAATTATGCAGACGAACCAAGAAATTAACAAGCTAGATAATCAAGTAATAAGAAAATAATTAAACAAAGGATAATCAAACAATAAACGAGCACTAGTTCTCAGTTCAGTTTCACCTTCTATTCTTGATCTTATGAACCAATTAGCAACACTTCTCTTAATCTATCTCTCAACCCTTGCCCTTAGATTAGCAATAAGCTCTGCCAACCCGAATTGCCCCTTACGTTTAGTCTATTGAAACAAGCTCTTCAACAGACCCTATTCAATCAGACAACCCAGTAGGTACGACCTCCAAATTTAATATGACGAATGCATTGATCTCTAAGACGATAGAACAAGCTAGACCTCAAATTCATAATCTCGATTCAAGTAATCTAGAAATGTGTTGCCCCTAACGATTCCAACGTTTCTTGCTACAGAGAATATAAATTCGCAACAATTACGGATTACGGTTTATATTCTAGCACTAGATATTACAATAATCCGATCTAACGGGCCCTGTTAAATCATATCAAGCAATATCAATAAACAATTAATCAAGCAACACAAATCAATCAAGAGATAGAAATAAAGAAAATGTTACTAATCATCCAAAGTAAATCAAGAATTTCGGATCAACATCCCTTCGAACTAGCTAAGAAAATTAGCCAAACATCTTAGGATTCACAAACATGTTTCTCTCCATGGAATTTTGAATGAAAGACTAAGAAATTGTTTCTGGAAAATTGTTTTTCTCTCTCTGAACCTCTCTGCCCCTCGGTTTCAGCTCTTCTTCTCTTTTTGATCCTAGTTGACTCTCTTCAATTCTCCTCCTCCAATCCTCCAGCTTGACGTGCACTTCCCTTTTCTGCTTCCAATCCAATGTGTGTTTTCTTTTTCTACTCCTCCTAATTAGCAGCTTCTATAGATATGAGTGTTATAGGCTGGGCTAATTTCTTCTCGGCAACTGGATTGGGCTTTTGTTGGGCTCAATTCTCACACATTGGATCACCCAATGTGTAAATATTGTACCCAATGTCTGCCTTCTTGCAACTCCGGTCTTCATTCCTTGTTTCCATCTTTTTTTTCCTAAATTGCTGCATATAACAAGAGAAATGGAGATTGGGGTTCTTTGACAAAATAATCAAAATGTGTAGAAAAATAATATGTGCCAACACACAAAATGCAATTAGAACCATAGAATAATGAGTCCAATAATTCATATTTTTCTACACATCATAGCCTGCTCGAAGATCAAGCTTTGAGAAGTATTGTAACCCTTCTAGTTCATCCAACATATCATCTGTTATTGGTATTGGAAATGGATCCTCACCATTGTGGCATTCAAAGCACAGTAGTCAGTGTAGAATCATCATGTACCATTTTTTTTCACCAAAAGGACTGGCAATGAAAATGGACTTTAACTGGGTCGTATCAAGCCTTTATCCAACATCTCACGCAACCGTCATTCTATCTCCTCCTTCTGAAAGTGGGCGTAACGATAGGGGTGTACATTTACAGGCTGTGATTCATCATTCAGTGGTATGTAATGGTCAAATAACCTCTTCAGTGGCAATTCACGTGGCTCTTCCATAACAACCCTAAAGTCACTCAGAATCTTTTCAGTGTCCACATGCCAATTATAACTCTCGATCGCCGGTACAATGCTTGTTGGTTCAATACGAATGGCATAACATTGTGCCCCTCCCTTTCGCATTCTCTCAATGCTTTGCAAGCTGACCTCTTTGGCAGGCTCATTGTCCTCCGTTTTCAATATAACGACCCCATCGCCCCACTTAAATTCCATTGTCTCTTTTCCATAATCTGAAATAATTTGGCCTTGTCCCTCCAACCATTGTACTCCCAACACCACATCAGGGCCAACCAACGGTAGTGTTTATAAGTCGGCGGCAACCATCACCCTTTGTACTCGAATCAGAACACTCTTATAGAGTATGTTGTAAGTGTTGAATCGATCAATCAGAGGATATATATTATTGATTAATTGCTTCAGTAATTCCAATTTAATTAAGAGTGCAATCTCGTACTTATAGTGGAGTTGAACGAGATTAATAAATTAATTTGACTGATTAAGAGTTAATTAAGTCAAAATTAATTTGTTGGAGCTTAATTTAATTGGGTCCGATTGGGTCCCTTCGGTGGCTTTAATATGAATTTAATATATTATGATATATACTGCAGTATAATTGAGGTTGTTGGACTATCCGGATAAAAATATCAGTTAAAAGATATTTATGAGATAAATATTTAATTGGTAAGATTTTATCTGGTTCTATCCGGAACAGAACGTGGGAAGTATCCGTGGTTCTGTTTCTATCCGGAAGAGAACGTGGTTCCTATCCGGAACAGAAAGCAGTTTCTTTTATGCTTATAAGACGCATTCACAACAAACGTGCCCACACACGTTGATACTGCAGAGAAAATTCTAGAGAATACCGGAGAAGACTTGAGGGTTTGAAGCTGAGTTTACAAGGGCAGATTACTTGGACAGGTTGAAGCGTAGTATTATTAGACACGCTTCAAAAGGTATCTCATGAATCTTCTTCTTCTGTTAAATTAATTCATCGTGTTAGATAACACTTAATAATTGATCCTATGACGAGATTTCTGATTTATTAAATCAGATGGAAATTCTCAGAGGTCTTCCTAATTAACAAGTGGTATCAGAGCCATAGATTTTGATATTATTTTGTGTATTCTTTGATAAATTGATTTTGTTTATGCATGTTATCATGAGCGGTGTTAGTGTGTGTGTTTCTTTTTGTTATGGATGAATGTTTTTTGGTGAACAATTTATGACCTAATTTTGATACAAATTGTATTTTGTATTTTTCGAGTCTGTAAACAAGGGAGTGGATTACCTCTCCATAATTTCCCCTTGTTAGATTTGTAGTAGGATACGAGATACGTTTTTTTTGTTTTTCTTTCCTTTTGTCCCGTTTTGGTGATGAAGAAGATGCAGAAGAATGTATTTCTCCTTTTGCGCTGATCCCACAGATTATCCAAAAAAAAAAAAACTGTAAAAGGTGAATGGAAAAGGTGGGCCCACAAATTATCCTTTTGCGCCGTGACCGATGGCTGAAGTGGTGGAGATTATCCTTTTGCGCCATGACCGATGGCTGAAGTGGTGGAGTGCTGCAGCTGAATGGCAAAGGTGGGCTCAAGTTTTTTTTGGGCCCAAACTGGTGAGGCCCATGTTATGACAGTTGGGCCAATTTTGGAGCCTGTGTTGCTGATATTCTATTGGGCCAGCAGCTTTGGGCTGGAATTTATGGGCTGCTGTCTTTTTGGGATCAAGTTTTTTGGCAAACATGCTTTGAAGAATTGGGCCAGATTGTGGCCCAATAGATTTTCATTTGTTTGTAATTTTGTGTCTAGGATGGGCCATAAGATTTGTTCTTATTTTATTTTATTGCATGAGATGCTTTTTTTTTTTTTATTGTCTTTCATATAACATGTCATATAGAAATCGCATGAACACCGCTCTAGAATTTTAAATTGTCATGCATTCTACAATTGATATTTGAACTATTTTAAGAGTTAAAATGGTTGGACTAATATCAATTTATTAAAACCCAATTTTAACAAAATATTAAGTGTGTGAGGGCTCATTTTATTAGCTCGTGGCTTTATTAGCTCATAAGTAAGAATTTATGTACACCTTGTGCCAATTTATTTGGTCTCCCTATAGGAGGGTTGCATTGTTTCGGTTACTTGAATGAGCCCAATAATGGCAATTGATTTTCAATTTGATTAAGTATGTTTATCCTATAGATTTCATACTTGATTAAAAGTTTTGAAAATTCATTAATATAAAGGTTATACACTTAAATCGAAATATTGAGAGGACTTCCTATAGAATATCCAATCAATATTATTGATGGCCAAAATAATGTGATACTAGATCAACATAACATGAGATGCGAGATGTTTGATTTAGTGGGAGAATCCAAGCCTAGCCATAAATTAACATTTACTTCTCCTATAGAGGGGTATGTTATGATTTTGGGGTTTTATGTGGTAATCACATAAAGTAGTTTTGGGTCTACTTGGTTTGTTTTCTTTATTGTTTCCTATCATTATGCATGCTCATTTTAATTTTTTTTAATTTTCAGAAAATGTCTGCAAACGCTTTGTATTTGATATTGAATAAGAACCAACTAGTGGGAGAAAATTACATTGACTGGAAACGCAATCTTATGATTGTTCTCACTGCTGAGAAGTTCAAATTTGTGCGAACTGAACCTTGTCCTGAAATCCCTACTAATGAGTCCACTGATGCACATAGGGAGGCTTATGATAAGTGGATTCATGCTGATGACATGGCTTGTTGCTTCATTTTGGGTTCCATCTCAAATGTGTTACAACAAAAACATCAGTTCATGAGAACATCCACTGAAATCATGGAAAGTCTTCAAGAAATGTTTGCACATCAAGGACGTCAAGCACGTCAGGCTGCCATTAGAAACATTATGAACCTGTGTATGAAACCTGGGACGTCCGTGAGAGACCATATGCTTACGTTGATTGGTCATTTCAACATGGCTGAGGTTTTGGGGGCTGAGATCAGTACGAAGACTCCAGTTGACATGGCTTTAGAGACTCTCCCTGAGATGTTCTCACAATTCAAAGTTACTTATAACATGAATAAGCTGAACATGTCCTTGACCGAGCTAATGAAAGAGCTTTAAAACGCTGAAAGTGTTCTTAAAGTCCAAAATGGTGATGCTTTCGTTGTTGCTTCTGTTGGACTGTCCTCAACCAAACCGAAAGGTAATGGTGGAAAAAGGAAGAAGTCTAACAAGAAGGGTCCACAACAAGTAGCAAAGAAGCCTAAAACTCAAGAGAAATCAGATGGGAAACCAAAAGGGAAGTGTTTTGAATGCGGGGAAAAGGGTCATTGGAAGAGAAACTACCCGGTTTACCTAGCAAAAAAACAAGGAAAGGGTGAGTTATCTTTTATTGAGTCTTGTTTAGTGGTTGATTCTACTGATACTTGGATAGTAGATTCTGGAGCCACTAACCATGTTTGCAATACTTTGCAGAGGTTCCAAGTAACCAGAAAGCTTAATGAAGGGGATCATTCCATGAGGGTTGGCACAGGGGCTGTGGTATCTACAAAAGTTGTCGGGAATGTTTATCTTTATTTTTTGAATAAGAAACATTTGGTTTTAAGTAATTGTTACTATGTCCCAGACATTACTAGAAATTTGATTTTTGTTGCTTTGTTATTTAAACAAGGATATCATGTTCATTTTTCTTCAATGGCGGTTGATATTTCTTTTAATAAAGTTATTGTCTGTAAGGGGCATTTGGATAATGATTTGTATATCTTAAAACCAACCGACAACTTTCTATATCACACATCAAAGCGCATAAAGTTATCTCCGACTATTGAGACTTACTTGTGGCACCTAAGACTTGGTCATATTAATCTTAATAGGATTCAAAGGCTAGTAAGGGAAGGTCCTTTAACTGATTTAAAGGTAGAACCTTTGCCCGTATGTGAATCTTGTTTGGAGGGTAAAATGACTAAGAGGTGTTTTAAGTCTCAAGGACTTAGAGCCAAAGAAGTCTTGGAATTAGTACATTCTGATGTATGTGGACCAATTAAAGTTCAAGCTAGAGGTGGATATGAGTACTTCATCACTTTTACTGATGACTACTCAAGATACGGTTATGTTTATCTAATGGTCCGCAAGTCTGAGGCACTTGAAAAATTCAAGGAATTTATACTGGAAGCGGAAAAGCAATTAGGTAAGAACATAAAAACACTTCGATCAGATCGAGGTGGTGAGTATCTATCTAGCGACTTTAGAGCATACTTGACAGAAAATGGGATTTTATCTCAATTGAGTGCACCAAGTACTACACAATAGAATGGTGTCTCGGAAAGGAGAAACAGGACCTTGTTAAACTTGGTCAGATCTATGTTGAGCTTCTCAAACCTTAGTGCTTCTTTTTGGGGATATGCACTACAAACGGCGATGTATGTATTGAATCTGGTTCCGTCTAAGTCTGTACCTAAGACACCCCTCGAATTGTGGAATGGGCATAAGCCTAATCTAAGACATACTCGGATATGGGGATGTCCAGCATACGTGCTCAAAGGTAAGATAGATAAGATGTAATCAAGATCAGAATTATGTATGTTTGTAGGATACCCTAAAGGGACAAGAGGTTACTACTTCTATAGTCCTCAAGACAAGAAGGTATTTGTAAGTACAAATGTGACCTTCTTAGAGGACAAGTACATAGAAGAGAATGAATCCAAGAATAGAGTTCTTTTGGAAAAGGTGAAGGAAGATATTCCTAGTTCATCAAATCCAAAGATCCACACTGAACCTATTCATTCTGAATTCATAAGTCTACCACCATCAACTATTGGATCCAGTGGGAGACACACAGAGGTTCCACCTCCAGTGCTAACTGGTTCTCCAATTAATGAGGTAGTAGAAGATCATGATCCTATTATTCATTCACTTTTGAGTGTAGAAATGGATATCGAAGGACATGGAGAACAAGAACAACCTCCAGTCATCGAGGAACCTATAGAGACTAGACGAAGTAAGAGAGTCGTTAGACGACCTTCTAGATTCTTGATCTATGAAGAGTCTTTTAAGGCAGTCTCCATTGAGCAAGAGGAAGATCCCACTTTGTTTAGGGAGACTATAGAAGATGTAGACGCTGATCATTGGAGGAGTGTCATGGATTCAGAAATGAATTCCATGTACACTAACTCTGTTTGGGATCTTGTAGATAAGCTGAAGGGGTAAAACCCATTGGGTGAAAATGGTTCTACAAGAGAAAGAAAGGAATAGATGGAAAAGTGGAGACTTTTAAAGCTAGATTAGTTGCCAAGGGTTATACCCAAAGAGAAGGGATCGATTATGAAGAAACCTTCTCACTGGTAACCATGCTAAAGTTTATACGCATTCTCTTATCCATTATAGCTCATTTTGACTATGAGGTGTGGCAAATGGATGTCAAGACAACTTTCCTTAATGGAAATCTTGATGAAAAACATCTATATGGTGCAACCAGAGGGTTTTATCCAAAATGGTCAAGAGCATAAAGTATGCAAATTGAAAAGGTCTATTTATGGACTGAAGCAGGCGTCTAGGACCTGGAATATTAGATTTGATCAAGCAATTAAAACTTGCGATTTTGATCAAAATCTTGAAGAGCCTTGTGTCTATAAAAAGATTGAAGGTAAGAATGTAGTTTTTCTCGTGTTGTATGTGGATGACATTCTACTTATTGGTAATAACGTAGGACTGTTAACATCAACAAAACACTGGTTGATATGAAAGGACTTGGGAGAAGCAAACTATGTTTTAGGAATCCAAATCTTACGATAGGAAAAACAGGATGATTGTTTTATCCCAAGCTTCATATATTGAAAAAATATTGGTGAGGTTTGCCATGCAGAATTCAAGAAAGGTCTGACCCCCTTCAGACATAAAATCCACCTGTCACGGGAGCAATCTCCAAAAACTCCTAGTGAGATGGAATACATGAAACGAGTTCCTTTTGCATCTACTGTAGGAAGTCTCATGTATGCAATGGTATGTACCAGACCAGATATTTGTTATGTTATTGGTATGGTCAGTAGATATTAGTCGAATCCAGGACCTGAACACTGGATTGTTGTAAAACATATTCTCAAGTATCTTCGGAGAACAAGAGATTATATGTTGGTATACACAGCATCAGATTTAGTGTCGGTAGGATATACTGATTCTGATTTTCAAGCTGATAGAGATTCTCGAAAATCTATATCAGGGTCAGTATTCACTTTTGGTGACGGAGGTGTTGTTTGGAGGAGTGTAAAACAATCATGTATTGTTGATTCCACAATGGAGGCTGAGTATGTGGCTGCTTTAAAGAAGCTGTATGGCTCAAAAAAATTTTGCTAAGCCTCGAGGTGGTTCCTTCTACGTCACATTCCATTACACTGTTTTGTGACAATAGTGGAGCAGTGACAAATGCAAAAGAGCCTAGAAACCATAAGCGTGGAAAGCACATTGAGTGGAAGTATCACCTTGTAAGAGATATAGTTCAACGAGGAGAAGTGTCGGTGCGCAAGATTGCAACTGCAGATAATCTTGCTGACCCCCTTACTAAGAGCTTATCCAGTGGTGTCTTTGAGGGTCATATTAGGAACATGGGTATACTAGACATGTCCCACTCTAGGGCAAGTGGGAGAGATATGTTGTTAGTGTATTTGTTTTATGCCCTTGAGTAAAATTATTATCTTTCATGTCAGACATTTTGAAATAAAATGATTTGTTCTATTTTGTTTGAGCATTGCATATGTCCATGGATTGTATATATTTTTAAATTGAGTGCTTAAGTTGTTAAGCATAGAAAGATTTAATTTATTATTCAATCCATAAAATTTTGTCCGTGATCAGTAAATAAATTGGGCAATTTATTTTGATAAGATCATCTCAATTTTATTAAAGTTTGTCTTTGACTTGGTAATGGAATTGAGGATACACAGATGGTGTATTGGACGGGATCATATGAATTTAAAATTGTGTTTGACCATACGATTTAATTCATTGATTGACGTATGTATTATCTTAATCTTGAGCAAGTAGTGTAATTTTGTTACTAACTTGAAGTTCTTTGAGGTGCTAATGGGTGAGGTTTTTTTTATTGATCAATATCTCAGTATATTGGGAATTAAAGTGAAATAATGAAGAACATATACTTGCAATATCAGACACCTTCACCTATTCAATAGGCATGATAATGGTCTCACTGTTTTTTCTGTTGATAGCAAATCTGAGCTCAGTATTCAACATTCTTGTTGAATCAAATTGTGTGATGTGATCACACTGTACTATCAGATAGAAATTGAGATGTGAGGTTGATGAATATTGGAATGATGGCATATTGGTCATGATAGCCTATTCCAAAATTTAATTGATCGAAGGGGGTAATATGTTGGATCGATCAATCAGAGGATATATATTATTGATTAATTGCTTCAGTAATTCCAATTTAATTAAGAGTGCAATCTCGTACTTATAGTGGAATTGAACGAGATTAATAAATTAATTTGACTGATTAAGAGTTAATTAAGTCAAAATTAATTTATTGGAGCTTAATTTAATTGGGTCCCTTCGGTGGCTTTAATATGAATTTAATATATTATGATATATACTGCAGTATAATTGAGGTTGTTGGACTATCCGGATAAAAATATCAGTTAAAAGATATTTATGAGATAAATATTTAACTGGTAAGATTTTATCTGGTTCTATCCGGAACAGAACGTGGGAAGTATCCGTGGTTCTGTTTCTATCCGGAAGAGAACGTGGTTCCTATTCGGAACAGAAAGCAGTTTCTTTTCTGCTTATAAGACGCGTTCACAACTAACGTGCTCATACACTTTGATACTGCAGAGAAAATTCTAGAGAACACCGGAGAAGACTTGAGGGTTTGAAGCTGAGTTTACAAGGGCAGATTACTTGGACAGGTTGAAGCGTAGTGTTCTTAGACACACTTCAAAAGGTATCTCATGAATCTTCTTCTTCTGTTAAATTAATTCATCATGTTAGATTACACTTAATAATCGATCCTATGACGAGATTTCTGATTTATTAAATCAGATGGAAATTCTTAGAGGTCTTCCTAACAGCAAGTCAAACCCTCTCCACTTGCAACCCTCACATTAAAGGGTTCAATTGGTGTTTCCTTTAAGTTCAATTGATTCGATTAAAATTTTTGTACTGTCTTATACTTGTGCCAGGGCACAAATTGGGAAACACTTTTTTTTCATCCTGTTAAGAGGCTAGTGTCCGATTTTGGTCTCATTAAAAACCCAAAATCAAAATTAGTTCACTTAAGTAAAATTCTGTCCAATTTCAATCTTTTTGCCACCGGGAAATCGATTTTCCGGCGCGTACACCCCAATCCAAATTTTCCGACGAACTAACGCTGATGTGGAATTATGGAGCCCATGTGGCATTTCTTTTACATTAAAATGTATTTTAACTAATGCCACATCATTATTCATACAATTTAAATAAAGACAAAAGCTTGAAATGAAAATGAAAATCAAACAATAAAAAAAACTAAATCATAACAACAAACCCTAAAATCTCAATTTCTAAAACATAAATCGAAGAACCCTAAGCTCAAATTCGAGATCAGGAAAGGGCCTAATCTCCATCCAATCACGATGGAGTTGATAGGGCGGCAGCGCCCAATCTCCGCCCCCTGCTGAAGGCGATGACGCAAATCAAACAGTTAAGACTGAAATATCTCTGCACAATCATGTCTTCTTCTGTCTTCAACGCCTTGCTGCTTTCCACCGTCATTGCCACCTCCATGGCGGCCATGCTGGTTGGCGGCTTCCAGTTTGAAGTCGGGGCGAAGACGGGGTGGAGAAAGCCAACTGGAGAGAAACACGAGACATACAACGAATGGGCTTCGAGAAACAGATTCCACATTAAGGATACACTTCGTGAGTTTAAAACCAATATTTTTTCATAACTAATGTAACTGTTTGAAGATGGAGGTGGAGGTGGAGGTGGAATAGAGGTTTCGCACTTCAGCAGCTTCCATGGCACCTTGTGCCTTCTCCGGTTCAGCAGACTCATCGATGGATGAGACCCGTCGCCTGCTGATCGCCCTCGCCGGTGACGCCGCCCAGAAGTGTAACTACGTCTTCTTCTCCGAGATCCAGTTCATCTCCGATGACGATCTGTAAGCCATCGACGAGCTGTGGAAGCTCCACAGCAATGATAGATTCGAATTATTTGGGGAGGATTTGAATTTTCCTTTTCTTTTCATTTTGTTTCATTTTTTGTTTTCAATTTTCTAATGCATTTAGATGATGTGGTGCCTGATGTGGATTTTTAGCAAAAAAATAAATGTAAAAATAAAGGCCACATGTGAAATAAAATGTCAAATAAGCACAAGTCATCAAAAATCTCAGAATTGGGGCGAGTGCGTGCACTCGCAAAAAAGTTGCCAGAAATCGGTTTTCCAGTAGTGAAAGGACTGAAATTGGACAGAATTTGACTTAAGTGGACTAGTTTTGATTTTCGATTTTTAACGGGACCAAAATTGGACAGTAGTCTTTTAACGGGACCAAAAAAGAGTTTTTCCCGCACAAATTTCTCATCACAATTAAAGCAAAGACCCTTTTCTCTTATCTTCTGCATCTCATCCCATGTAACCTCTGGGAGAACCCCCAACATTGCTACCTCTTACACCCTTATAGGTATAGGGTGCCACGTTCGGCTTACGTAACTCCAGTCGCATACCACGCTTCACCATAGCTAGGTGATCATCGTGCAACCTCGCTATCTCCACTGTGTCCTAGTAAGTCTTAGGACTATACACCCTGACCTCGAAAGCCAAGTCGGGCTTGAGGCCCCCAATAAGGGCCTCAACTATTTGTTTGATCAGTTATGCCATCTTCCCACGGTGAAGTAGTTTCGCCATTATGCACTCCATCTTCCCCAAAGATTGACTAATGGTGTCAATCACTACTGCCATGTCAGGAACCCATCGTGAACGAATTGAGTAGTTAGAAACGAGGTTTGATGTAATGGAGTGTAACACCCCCTAGTGGGGTTATTACATCTACTAAAACATGCATAACCTTTACGACATAAAACCTTTTCTTTTTTATTTTGAAAAATTCTTTTTTTTTATAAGTAGCGGAAACAATTTTTTTTTTTTTTTGAAACATGCTATATATTTTAGTTTTATCAAAAGCATTTGAGAATCAAAAGTTAGCATTTAATCATAACGTCAAATTTAACATTAAACTTATAAAAATAATAACCTCATTCATTATCTGCAGTATGAGGTAAAATTATAAGCAACATGCTTAGCAAGTACATCATCCTAACTCACAAAACATTTTTTCTCGCAACTTTTAAAAAAAACTGGAAACATCAATCAATCAAATCAATATACTTGTATTCTTGAAAATAATATACTATTATACTTGAATATAGTGTGGGCCCAGACATGTACCAAATGCGTGCAACTCCGCAGAACTCGTGGTCGCGAGCCAACGAATCCAAACGAAGCAACTAATAACTGTATGGCGGTCTGAGAGCCCTTAATTTCTTTATGTGGCGGTCTGGGAGCCCTGGTACCAGTCTCTAAAATATATAAAATAAAACTATATACATATACATACTTTCTCAAAATATACTTTCTCAAATCATATATAATATGATTCACTAGCATCTTGCACATAATCAAAAACACAGAAACACTTCACTTAGCAATTCATTAAAGCATACTCATAGAAAACAACACAACACATACAAAATTTTAAAGACATCAATAATAAACAGATAATTTAGAACTACTCATACTGCAGGTGAAAGATGTACTTACCTCGAGTTCTTCAAAACTAATCAAAATCCCAAAATGTGTAACCACGTTTTAAGTCTTTTCAACTGAACCTAAAGCGTGAATAGTTGGCAGATATAATCAGAATTTATTAATCTACTCGAATTCTTAAGGTATATTACCTTAATACGGGTATATTACCTTATTATATAATATAAGGTTTCGATACATTATACATTCTAAAGGGACAAAATTCCTGAATAATTTATAAACCCCTATTTAAAGGGGAAAATTCAATTTTGGTCCACTTAGGAAGCTACTTTTTAGTCCACTATGGAAGCTAAATTCAATTTTAGTCCACTTAGATCAAAATTCGTCACTATTTGGTCCTATTTTCGCCGGAAAATGGGTTTCGTCGGCGATTGTATTTCAACCGCAGTCGGAATTTTTTAAAGGCCTATGTGGCACTTTCGAAGCCCACTTGGACCAATAAGTATTATCTGAGTCATCTTTTTACATATATGCATTATTATTCTTTTGCAGAAAAATAAAAAAAAAATTCGTAAAATAATTAAAATTTGAAATCCTAAAATCAAAAAATAAAATCCTAAATCCTAAATTGAAAACATATCCCTAAATCCTAAATCAACGAGAAAAGAAAGGGCTTCTGCAAATCAACCAATCTTCCCCAAAATCATCATCGAAGAACCCTAGTTTTCCAAAATTTAATCGGGACGAAAATGTCTGATTGCTCCTTACAATCCGCTGCGCACGAGTGTCTGTGTGGACGACAAGCGGTTCTACGAACCGCAAAAACAGATGCAAATTGAAGAGGTTTTGGGGTTGTCTCAGATATAATGTAAGTTTGTTTCTTTTAATGTTTATAGTTGATGATTGGAGGTTTAGGGTTAGGAATAAAACAAGATTCATATGTATATTGGGCATGGGGGTAGTTGATTTTTGAAACTGTGGAAAGTGAGAATTTTGAATTGCAATTTTAAGGCAAAATTAAGTGTTCGATTTTGCATTTGTGAGGTGCAAATTTTGGTTGTAAATTCACAGATTTCAAATTTTAAATTTTGATAGGTGTGTTCTGAGATTGCATGTTATTTATGCCTCTACAAATGTTCTTTATGCCTCAGATTGCAAGTGTTCTCAGATTGCAAATGTTGTTTATGTTCTCATATTCTAAATTCAATTTCGCATGCTCTTTGATTGTTTGTCTATATTTGTGATGTGTTTAATGTGAAATTGTTGTGCCACGTTTTCTGCAGAAAAGTGGGGGGTGTGATTATTTCGAATGGGATGATAATGACGAGTATGAGAACTTGAGAGAAGCGTATGAGATTTTGAAAGAAGATATGAAATACCTCAAACGAGATATGAAGCTATTAAAAGAAGAACTCCGGAGTTTGGCTAACCAAAACAATACCCTTAGAGAAGACAAGAGGATGTGGAAGAACAAGTGCAAGAGGATGAAGATGCGATTCATTGCAATCCAAATTTTTTTCTTGTATGTTGGTGGATTGCAGGCTGATATTGGTAGTTTGTAATCATTTCCTATTGGTAGTTTGTATGAAACTTGTTGTGTATCAAAAATTTTAACTCTTGTTGTCTATCAAGTATTATTATGACTATAATGTTAACTACTTGTTGTCAATCTGTTTTACTATAATTAGCATAGGGGCCAACACTCTTTTGCAAAATTCAAAAAGCATAGAACACAAGTTATGAAATGGCACAAAAATACCAAAACTGTTTTGCAAAATGAAATGGCACAAAAATACCAAATTCCAAAAGTTCTTAAGTTATGCCAAAATATGAACATAGACACAAGTTCTTCAAAATACTCCTATCAGTTTTTGGACATACATGGCAAGACCTACTTAATATATATTTACTTGTCCATAGGTGGCAGTGACAAGTCTAGATACTTGATGCCATCCTCTACAACCACTTTTTTTCTCTTTCATGGGTTGAATATCCTCTAGATTCACTCAAGCTGCTTTCACTCCACTTTCTGTGAATGGAGCAGGTGCTCTAATGTTTACTCTTGGATGCATTGATGGTGGTATTGAAGGCCCAACAGGTTGTTCTTGTGATGTGAATGGTCCTTGACTGAGTTGGGAAAGGTTGATTTCCTCTTGTGCATTTGTTCTTTTTAGGTTCATAATCATCATCAGGTTCAGTTTCAGACACTACTCTGTCTTGGCTTGGAAACATGTCTAAAACATCTGTTTCTAAGTATAAATGTACTACCCCATTTTCCAGCTTCTCAGTCAACAATTTCACAAGTTCTTCATCACTCACTATTATTTTTACCCCTTTGTTCCCCAAAATATAGTTAAACCTATAATGCAGTGCACCCATTATCCCTCTAATTATGCAATGCTCAGTCAACTCCATCAAAGTCAAACATGAGGGTTCCACATCCTCCAACATAAATATGGAACCACCAACATACTCAGCATGGGGTGAATATACAAATTCACCCCCCAATGCAAAACCACAGTCAACACTTCTTGAAAGCCAACTGTTTAAAACAATAAAAAAAAAAAGACACAATGAAAACAATGTTTTCTCCAACAAAGTCACATGAGGCATATCCAAAAAGCAGCAAAACATGTATGGACCACACATTGGCATAAAGTGAATAAAAAAACATAAGTTGTACACCTTTCAATGCCAACAACCAATAATTAAATGGTGAAGACAGTGGGAGACCTACAACAAGCACCAAAAATTCCCTAAACTGTCATATAAATAGAAAGAGAATATTGTACTCACCTTTCATTGCCTTTCCTTTCGCTATTTCCTCCCGCAGCCTGGCAAGCTCCAATTTTCTTAATGTCTCCTCCGCATCTCCATTTGGTGGAGGTATTTCTTCCAAACTTGGACTTGAGCACCTGTCGTCCTCAACATTTACGGCTTCTTCTGGATTTGGGGCATCAGCGGGTTTTGGTGCTTTTTCAGAAGGATCGGCTTTCGCATGTTTTGATTTTGGACTTGGGACTTTCGGTTTTCCCCCTTCGAGGCTTCCTTACGCTTTCGGGGGGCCATTCTTAAACACCGGTTGCCAGAGATGGATGGCTTGCTCGCTCAATGTTGGATTTCTCTCTCAATGTAGCTTGTCGATTCTAAAACTAGGGTTAGGGATTTCTTTTCGATTTAGGATTTAGGGATATGTTTTCAATTTAGGATTTGGGATTTTGTTTTTTGATTTTGGGATTTCAAATTTTAATTATTTTACGATTTTTTTTTAATTTTTCTGCAAAAATAAAAAATGCATATATGTAAAAAGATGACTCAGATAATACTTATTGGTCCAAGTGGGCTCCGGAAGTGCCACATAGGCCTTTAAAAAATTCTGATCGCGGTTGAAATACAATCGCCGACGAAACCCGTTTTCCAGTGAAAATAGGACCAAATAGTGACGAATTTTGATTTAAGTGGACTAAAATTGAATTTAGCTTCCATAGTGGACTAAAAATGGACAGTAGCTTCCTAAGTTGACCAAAATTGAATTTTCCCCCTATTTAAATCATTACACTATCTGATGTTATCATTATAATACTATTTATGTAAATTATAATGCTAATCACATCTCAACATCTTCTTTCTACTTTATTTACTTATTTTAACTTATATATTAAATTTCGTTAACTCATCTCTACTACTTAAACTAAAATTTTGAATTAAATGCAATATTCTTAGCATTACATCAATTAGCTTAATTAATAAAATGAAATTAACAATTATTAACTTAATATATTTTGTAATAATTATGAAAATGTCCAAATCTGTTCTTGAACTCACACAAGCTAATTAATTAACTATATTAAAACTGCAAATTAAAATATTAATTATATTTATTCGAATATATACCAACTAACCTCTAATTTCACGAGTAGGTCTCTTGTGAATCAGGTGCATGCATCCAGGTCGGATCAGGGTTGGGGGACCGCATCTTTTTTTTTTTTTTTTCCATATGATTTTTGAAAAAAATCACATACCAATAGGTTATGTTAGACATACCTTTACGTTATGTTAGACATACCTTTAAAATATGTTAAACATACTAGTTCTATCCAGATTTCATGTCTTGTCTTTTTTTGGCTTGATTTTTGAATTTGGCACATACCACTACGTTATGTTAGACATACATTTACGTTGTATTTGACATACTTTTATGTATACTTAAACATACCTTTGTATATAGTTAAACATACATTTATATATGTTAGACATACATTTGTATATAGTTAGACCTACCTACACATGGGTGGTCTAACTATACACAAATGTTGGTTTAACTATATACAAAGATTGATCTATTGGAGCGAAATTTGGGTGAGCTTCAACACAAGTGTTCAGGCGCGTGGGAGGCGCGTGGAAGCGCGTTTTGGGTGCGTGAATGGGTCGACCCGATTGCACGGACCGGTGCATAAAAGTTTTTGCCTTATTTCACAAATAAAAAAAGGGAAAATTTAAGCTAAACATGTTTAAAAGATTCTCGGCCACCCTCACAATTAACTATTGAAATTCTTCAATTAAGCAGTTGATGTAACTAAGGACCAAATTGATATATTCTTTTTATTAACTTATATCCTTCCACAACATCACTATCTCTAAATTAAAATACATCACATATAAAAGAGAAAAAGAATTAAAAGAATAAAATTTTAAACTAAACTATTCGATGGTATGATAAATTATCTACACCTAATTCATGTTTCCTTCTAATTTTTATGAAACAAAACTAATCGACAATTTGATGCAGCGGTGCGTATAGATTAAAGAAGAACACAAAATATGAGTGAGAGGAATCAATCTGATACTACGTATACTGATCGAATCCCTCATGTCGAAAGGAAGTATCCTTGTGTTATTTCATAAAAATCCTTCCCCCTAACAAAGAGTGTTCCAGGGGTTTAAATACCAGAGATTATCCTAGCAAATAAAAGGGAGCCCGATAACTTTGGGCCTAATAAAACAAAGTATAAAATAAAAGCAACAAATTAATTAAATCTGTAATTTAGTTGGGTCTAATTTCTCAAGATAATTAAGCGCAGCTTATCTCCACCATTCTCTTCCTCTTCAAAACGATTCGCCCTCGAATCGGGATCAGCTTCATCTCCAGAAGAGTTATCACCAACAAAAGGAACCAGATGCTTGACATTGAAAACATCAGAAGTGCGAATGTGTCCGGGAAGCCGAAGACGATAAGCATTCGGATTAATCTTCTCAACTATCTCCACAGGGCCAATCTTGCGGGACTTCAGTTTGTTATACTCATGAATGGGAAATCTATCCTTGGTGAGGACAGCCTATACAAAATCACCCACCTCAAACTGAACATCACGTCTCTTCTTGTCTGCATCAGCCTTGTACTTAGAGTTTGCAGCCTCTAAATGGGAGTGAGTAGTAGTATGAATCTGCTGAAGCTCATTAATGATGTCAACAGCACGCACATCAGCAGAAGGAGTAGATGACATGGTAAGAAGGTCAACAGGAGCACGAGGAACCAAGCCATAGACTACATAAAAGGGACTGAAACCAGTACTACGATTCAAAGCCTGATTATGAGCAAATTCAGCAATACACAACTTAACATCCCACGTCTTCAAATGATCACCCACCAAACAACGAAGCATGTTACCCAAAGATCGATTAACCACCTCAGTCTGCTCATCAGTTTAAGGATGGTAAGCACTGCTGAAATTCAACTCAGTGTTGGCCATACGCCATAAAGTACGCCAAAAATGGCCAAGGAAGCGGGAATCACGATCCGATACAATTGATAATGGTAAGCCATGCAAACGAAATACCTCACGAAAGAATAAAGTGGCAACATGAACAGCATCAGAAGTACGTTTGCATGGAATAAAATGTACCATTTTAGAAAAACGATCCACAACAACAAAAATCGAATCGTTACCTTGTTGGGTGCGAGGAAGACCCATAACGAAGTCCATACTAATACCAGCCCATGGACGAGTCGGAACAGGTAGTGGGCGATACAATCCAGCATTAGTGGCCGTCCCCTTAGAGACCTGGCAAACACGACAATGAGCAACAAAGCGTGACACGTCTCGACGGACTGTAGGCTAAAAGAAACGACGCCCCACCAACTCTACAGAGCGATCACGCCCAACATGACCCACACCATGCACCTCAGATATAATCTTCTGTCTCAAACTACAAGTCGCGATACATAAACGAACACCCCGAAAGAGAAACCCATCCACAAGGGAGTAATCATCATGAACACCATGCACCAAGAGACTGAGAATAGCCCCAAAAAAAGGATCAGACGCATAAAGATCCCGAAACGTGTCAAACCCAACCACTTCAACACGCATATCGGTCAATAAAGAATGACGTCGACTTAGAGCATCAGCAACTCGGTTGTCCACCCCAGCATGATGACGAACAGAAAACGTGAACTGCTGAAGAAAAGCAGACCACTTGGCATGACGAGCTGAAAGGGAATCCTGAGTGGCCAAGTGCCTAAGCGCCTCATGATCAGTATAGAGAATGAACTCACGCTGGAACAAATAATGTCGCCAATGTCGTACTGCGCGAACCACAGCATAGAACTCAATATCATAAGTGTTGTATCTAGAACGAGCACCCGTCACTTTCTCACCGAAGAAAGCCACAGGACGACCGGCCTGTGTCAAAACAGCACCAATCCCCACCTTCGAAGCATCAGAGTATAACTCGAATGGGGTAGAAAAATCAGGAAGCACCAATAGGGGTGCGCTAGTGAGTCGCAGCTTGATCTCCTGAAAGGCCGCCTGTGCCTGAGGGGACCAAGAAAATGACTTACCATGCATAGAATCAGTAAGCGGTGCCATGATGGTGCTAAAGTGTCGAATAAACCGCCTGTAGAAAGATGCCAATCCATGAAAACTACGGACTTCAGTGACTGAAGTAGGGGTAGGCCAATCCTGAATAGCGGCAATCTTTGACTCATCAACTCCAATACCAGCTGCAGAAATCCGATAACCCAAGAATAAAACAGAATCAGCTAAAAATGAGCACTTTGATGGGGAAGCATAAAACAGCTCTGTTCACAGGATCAAAAGGACGGCACGAAGATGCTCCAAATGCTCGGCCTCAGAGTTGCTATATATCAGAATATCATCGAAGTAAACTACCACACAAGTGCCAATAAGAGGGCGTAAAGATTGATTCATTACCCGCATGAAAGTACTGGGTGCATTTGACAAACCAAAGGGCATAACCAGCCACTCAATAAGCCCTCTCGTGTCTTGAAGGCAGTCTTCCACTCATCTCCAGGTCTGATTCGAATCTGATGATACCCACTCCGCAAATCTAATTTGCTGAAAATCACTGCTCCTGATAATTGATCCAGAAGATCATCAAGACGAGGAATAGGAAAATTGTAACGAACTGTAATCTTGTTGATAGCCCTGCTATCAACACACATACGCCACTCTCCAGACTTCTTCGGAATAAGCAAAGCTGGTACTGCACAAGGGCTCAAACTCTGTCGAATAAGACCTTTGCTGAGTAAATCTTCCACCTGTCGGCGAAGTTCCTCATGCTCAATCGGGCTCATACGATAATGGGGCCTATTGGGCAATGAAGCGCCTGGAATCAAATCGATCTGATGTTGGATATCCCGGAGTGGTGGTAGCCCCTCAGGCAAAGAATCAGGAAAAACATCTGAAAACTCAAAAACCAGAGGCAAAACTGCAGCAGGAATCTCAGAGGTAGTAGTTGAGTCATGAGCAAGTAGTAAAATAGTGAAAGGGGCCGTAGACATCTCATGAAGAAAATCACCATGATTTAAACAAAGTATATTTGCAGAAGCAACAGTGGCATGTGGTTTGGGTACAGAAGGCAACAAAACAATCTTGACTCCCGAAAAGATAAAATTGTAAGTAATTTTACGACCATCATGATAAACACTACGATCAAACTGCCAAGGTCGACCCAATAACACATGGCACGCATCCATAGGTACGACATCACACCAGACCGAATCCATATATTTATCCCCAACAGACAACTTAACCAAAACACGACGATCCACATGCACAGTGTTCCCTTTTTGTAACCAAGATAAACTGTATGGGTGAGGGTGTAGATCCGATTTAAAAGCAAGTTTATCCACAGCAGATTTAGCAATCACATTTTCACACGACCCAGAATCAATAATAAATGCACAAACCATGCCATTAATAGTGCAAGTGGAAGAAAATAAATTATGTCTCTGTACTTCATCAACTGAGCCTTTGGGAGCAAGACACGTACGACTAAGAATTAAATTAGGCCCAACATCTCCAGGAACCAAATAAGTTACTGTGCAAATTTTTATGAACAGAAAAGTTTATTAGGAAAAAAATAGCCGAAAAACCGGGATGAACGTGAATTATGTGTCAATTTAGCCCTATAATTTGGTCTTTCAGATTGAATTTGGATGAAATTTCAAATTTTTAGAAGATAAATGGTAAAATCACCATTCAAAAAGATAAATGGTTAAATTGACAAAACCTAAAAGTTATGATTATTTAATTAAAAATCACTAGTAGAGGTTGCAAATGGAAATTAACCTTCAAAAGAGTTAATATATATCATAAGTCAAGATTTGTGATTTGAGCGTAATTCTATGCTCAATAAATTGTGGATGATTTAAATCAATCTCATTAGCATAGTACAATTCTTTTAGGGAGGATATTGCATTGCATCCAATCATTAAATGTCAATATGATTATGATATATGCGTCGCATGTGGAGGATGAATTTTTTAAATAAAAAATATTATATTACTATTAATCTTAAATAATATTTTTTAATAAGGATATACAACCTATATTAAATTAAATTAAATTCAAAAAAATCTAGTAAATTAAAGTCCTAGTATAATAGATCTAGTTTTACTTATAATAGAATTCTATATGATTTTGGTTTGGAATGCTAATGTAACAATATTTAAATATGAAAATCATAAATTACTGTTATAACCTTAAATAAAATCTTTAATAAGGATATATTAGACAATCCATATTTTGTAAGAAATATTCATAAATTAAAGTTTTAATATAATAGAGTCCTACTTATGATAGAATTCTATATAATTTAGGTTTATAATTCTAATGTAAAATTATTTAAATATGAAAATCACAAATTACTATTATAACATTAAATAAAATCTTTAATAATGATATATTAGGCAATTCATATTTTGTAAGAAATATTCATACTTTTATATAGGTAATAGATATATAATGAGCTATAATAGGACACCATTTACTTCCACGATTTCTTCCATGTTTTCCTCATTAGTTAATTTCTCGTCAATTTGGTTTAACTCTGAACACAAAAGCGTCATAATAATGACCCAATGAGAGCTATTTATAAGTTAATACATGATCATTTTCAGACACTATTAGCTATGACATTCATTACCATTAACTAGTGGAAACAAACTAGTGACATGAATTCGAATATGAGTAGACGTAAATGGTACACGAAAGATATAGTACTATATATAGTGACTATTTCATAGCAGTTATATAATATATTGTCACAAGATTAGAACTAAGTAAACATATATATATGTATAAATCTTAATGTTCACGAAACTGATTGAGGTTGTTAGGCCTCAAAGCAGTGGTTGAAGCGTTGTTGAAGCCTTTGTAGTTGTGTGATTTGTTGTGGAAAAGAAGGTTTCTGTATTGGCTTCCATCATGACTTACGCTATGGCGTCTCTTGCTCGTTGGCTCCGCAACTTTCCTCTCGAAGCTGCTCCTCGACACTCGCCACTCCTGGGTTCACGATATTGTAAGAAGGAACAAAAAGTCTTTGACATCATAAATATTTATACAATATGAGTGGATTTTGAATTTACCCTAATGGATTCGAATTTCATTTACTTCAAAGTTTGTACTCCGAATCATTGAATCCAAACACAACCAAAGTGATATCTATAAATTAAATCGAAGAGCAGAAAGGCAAAGTCGAGAGGTTGCTCTTTACATCACGTTTTGCGGAATAGAAATCATGAGTTTGTGGGCCTCTTAGACCAACTTTTTTGAATTCCTAAAGCTAAATGTGTCTTATTTGTTCTTCACTTTTTTTTAGTATTAATTCAGTAATTTTTGGATCTTGACTAATGGATTGGAATTAGATTTGGGAAAAAGAGAAAGGTAATTTATTTATTTATTTATGGTGCACCATTTAATTAGTTTTGAATTTGCTCCTAAAATTAAAAGGTAAACAGAAGAAAAGGAAAAAAGAATACTCGAGCATTGTCGTGCACCCATTGGGTGAGCATGCATCAATAATATGTCACGCATTAGTTATATATATATGGTCAATTTTAAATTAAGACATTCACGACATAAAATATCAGACATATATATATAAGCAGTGACACATCAATATATATGTACTCAATATAGGTAAGAAACTATATATAATTTAGAGCTTCCATTTGGTTTAAAATGTTAAGTGTTTCGGTGTAGGCTTTGGTAATTTGATTGAAAATTCGGGACATCAAATTCGATTTTGTCTGAAACAGTTATCGAAAAATGGTCTTATAACGTAATTTGGAAACCCATTAAATTTTTGGTGCAATTTGAAAAAGAAAAAAATTAAGTTGAGAATTGAGGGGGAGAAAAAAAGTCATTCTTTTAAGTACTTGAATTCGATATCAACCTTAAAACTTATTTTAGGTAATTGTGTTCTTGTATTTAAGATAACACTATATCTCTATATATTACATAATCATTTTCAAACTATAAATGTATATTAACGACGATATTTTATACCTCCTTTCCAAAAAAAAAAAAAACGATGGTATTTTATACCTCTAACATGAATTAAATATATAAGAATAATAAATAGATTGATTTTTCCACAATTGGGCAAAGAATAAGTCTCATGTGAGACCGTCTCATGGATCATTTCTTATGAAACGGGTCAACCCATAACCCACACTTCACAATTTACATATAAATTTGTGGATTTGAGTTTGGTTAATGGGTAAAAGGAATTTGTCTCACAAAAATCATCTGTGAGATCGTCTCACACAAGTTTTTGTGTTGGACAAATCTAGATCCATGCACCAGGGTTGACCTACTCAAAATGCCCAAAAAAGTGTTCCCACGCGTCCCCACGTGCCTGATACTCGCGGTGAAATTCACCCAAATTCGCTCAAATAGACCTATTTTATGTATAGTTAGACCTACCTTTGTGTTATGTTAGACAAGGTTTGTCTAACATAACACAAAGGTAGGTCTAACTATACATAAATGTATGCCTAATACAATGTGATGTTACATGTGTCAAACCTAGGGTTTAAAAAAAAAAATTAAAGTATGAAATTTGGGCAAAATGGTAAGCTAGGTAGGTCTAACATAACGTAGTAGTAGGTGCCAAAATTCAAAAATCAATCGCAAAAAAAAAAAAGTATGAAATTTGGGCAGAAAGGTAGGTTTAACATAGCTTAAAGATATGTCTAACATAATGTCAAGGTAGTTTTAATATAACCCATTAGTAGGTGCAAAATTTCAAAAATCATGCGGGGAAAAAAAAAAAAAAAAAGAGGAGCGGATCCCCCGACCCAAGTGCATGGATCTAATCCATGCACTGATTCACAGGAAACTTACTCTAATTATTTTCATGTTTAGAACGCGTCATGTGCGATCACACGTTTCATAGCATGTCAATGTTAGTCTAATTAGTTCCCCTAAAATAAAACTAGTAAAAAGAAAAAGTTCATATTAGTCTATTTAGAATTAGATTTTTGAAATCCGCTTTGAAGATTAAATAATAGGACACTTCCCAATAAAAATATAGTGTCGACTTCCTTACAATATTAAAAGATCATGTCTTATATGAGACCGTCCTACAGAAATTATTATATAAGATTAATCAATTGATAATCAACACTTAACAATTCATATAAGAATTTGTAAAAATGAATTTAGTTTTTAGATAAAAGGGATTCATCTCATGAAAACTATTTTTTAATATCATCACATGAGTTTTATGATATTAAATTAAGTATCTATAAAAATATCATTTCGGCATAACCCTTTTGTCAAAACAAAAAATATCGTTTATAATCATGCATGGATGTTTGTATCATACATGGCCGTTAGCAATGTAATCGAATCAAATTGAACTGAACTATTAAAAATTTAAATTTGATTTATTTATTTATTAAACGAACTGAAACTTAAATGTATGCATAATCCATGAGTTTAATCGAGTGTTAACAAACTTAATAAATATATAAACTATAAACTATATTTTTTATCAATTAATTAACAAAATAAATTACCTTTCTAAAAAAAAAATACACTATCTAAGTTTATAATTTAATCATACAAAAAACTAAAATTAGATAACACATCCAATCAAATTAAGAAAAGAAAGAAGAAACTCACATTAATGATAGAGGGATGAGGTAATGGGCATTGGACCGGCTTTTCCCCCAGCGGCGGTTCAACTGGATGCTGGACCGGCCAGAAACCGGCGGCGCTTTCTTCTCCGAACACCAAACCGCCGCCATCAATCATCATCGTCTCTGTGCTGCTCTCACTGCTGCTTACACTTTTTCGACCAATCTGTAATTCAAACACAACACAATTACTACTTAACGTCTAATACTGCACACGATGAGAGAGAGAGAGAGAGAGAGATTACAGCATCCTTTTTAGGTGGGAAACCCATGCGTAGAAATGACATTAATTATAAGTTAGAGATGAAGTAGAAGAAGAACATGCATGGTTTATAATTGAAGTGAAGATTAAGAAAGAATTGGCATAAGGGGATCTGATAACAGTGAAAGGTGAAAACAAAAATTCTTTTTTGGTTGTTTCTCTTTAATCTTTGATGGGTCCCACCCAATCTTTGGTTCCGTTTAGTTTGAAAAAACACACCACTCTCTCCCACTTTCCGTTTCCCTTTCTTGGTTTTGCAGAAACTAGAGAGAGAAAGCTGAGTATGGCATCCAAGAAAGCAACCAACCAATTCTTTCCATACCCCTTTATCTTCTTACAAAAACCAACGTAAACAAAATCACCGGTAGTTTTCGAGAGATATAATATTTTTCATTCATAAATTGAATCCGTTTTCAAGTTATTTTAATTGGACATATTTACAAATTGTAAAGTAATTTTTGATAACAAGGAAAACAAGTTGGGGAGATAAATATATTATTTCTTTTGTGAAATTTTGGTTATAGTTAGTGGGAGTTACTCTTTTAATTAGTGTTTATATCTTGCTAATGATGTTGCATGCCATTTGTCCAAATTAAATGGATAGAAAAAAAATTAATATTGCTCATAATATTGAGCCAATTTCATGATCTTATGATTTATCTATCATTTTATACAATTTATTTCCATTTAATTTCACAAACCATAGATTATCATTTGTCGAAAATCAAGGTTCATTCTACATGTCTTTTAAAGGACCTATTTAGAGCAGCCCCAACACTGTGCTAGGGCTGCGTGAAATGCTAAAAAGTTTGATCCAGCATAGCACCACCCAAGGCGCTAGATTAAAGATGTGCACAGTGTGGTGCCACAAGTTGCACCACACTGTGTTACGCTACCTTTTGTTTTAGTTTTTTTTTTTTTTTGTATTTATTATATATTGTGAAGTTATTTTATAATATTTGAGATAATATAATTGTACTTTGTCAACACAAATTGTGATATAAAAATATTTTAAGTAATACAGATGATCATTTGAACAATAAGAATGGTAATTTGAAAATGTGGAATGATCGTGAGTGATCATTTCTCAACATGGATAGTGAAAATTTGAGAATCGAGAAACAATTACATAAAATTACTAATAATAAATTAAAATGCAAGAAAATACATCACATTACTGAAAAATTGATTAAAATACATGAAAATAAAATACTGAAATTGATTAAAATACATGAAAATAAAACATAAAAATATTGAACCTAAACGCTTTCAGGATTTTCTTGGTCGATTTAAACAAATCAGAGATGTGGATGCTCATTTTGCACTTCGAAATGCATTAATTGATCAATTGTAGGAAGAGTATTCTAATTCAAAAAATTAAGAATTATCGCTGTGTAACATCTATTTCCCTTTCAATAAAAATAAGTTGTTGGTTTTGTTTTCATTTTACCTTCAATTTCATTCAATTAATCATATAATTTTTTTTTATACAATTTGAATATAAATAATAAAAATTGTATTAAAGAGCTTGTAGGTGTGTAAATATGTTAATCAATTATAATATATTTGAAAAATATGATTAAATAAATTTATGATTAAAAATATAATTAAATATTCATTTTTAATGTAAAAAGTAGTGTCAAATGCTGAATATGAAAATACTGTTTCTACATTACTTTAGTGCAAAATCTACACTAAAGTAGTGCTAGTGAGATGCGTCAATGATTAATCATTATCAACATACCAAACAAAATAAAAATAAAACTCTCAATATTAATTACTTGTATTATTTACATATATATAGGTATTATTAACTATATGTGTAAATAAAATACAAACAGGTGAGACATGGCATAAGGAAAATCAAATCACCACCGGCAAGATTATAGTCCAAATGGTATTTCATCTTTATAATACAAATGGTGTCTCATTTTTATAAAGGTGCAAATTGTGATGACTCAGAATCGAACTTGAAACACACAAGTTTTCCAGTATTTTCTTATCCCCTCTTGAAGCCCATTGAAAGAAAAAAATTATCCCCTTCCATATACTCCTCTCAAACTCGTTGGAAAAATAAAAAATAAGGAAACTCAAACCGCCCTTGTTCATTAGAAACCTTGGGATAAGGTAATTACATACATATATGATCGGATTCATGCATATTATTCTATAACTTTATTTCCGGCCATCATCTCACTTATTTTATTTTGTATAATTCTCAACTGCATAAATATCTTAAGTTGTATTTGGATTGAGAGATTTGAAATAAAGTAGCTAAAATAAATTGATTTCAAATCCACTCATATTTAAAAATAGATTCAAATTCATATTAATACGAATTTATTATTATAAATTGTTCTTCAAATTTATCCATCCAAACACAGTCTTAATATATATTAACCACTAAAATAATGTAGCAATTTCGATTAAAAATTAGACTTTTGAAACGCAAACCTTATCTCAAAGAATAATTTTTTGTGGGCCTTCTATTTCTGAATGAGAATGCATTTGTTGTGGAAGGTGTGATATCAAAGCTAATCGTAACAATATTACTAGTACTAGGCATAGTAACAATATGGTACGGTGAAAATATCGATGTCGTATCTCGTATTGCAACTTTGATTTTACGGATATATTGATGGATATATCGATATTGTATATAGATATTACAAAAAATTTGAAAAAATAACGGAAATCTTATTAAAATTTTGGAAATTTAATATGAAATTTTAAGGATTATTTTTACATTTTATTACACATATATTCCACTCAAAATCACATTAAAATAATATATTTAAAACTAACATATAGATAATAAACATTATAAATATTATTTTTCGAATGAAAACTGATAATATATTACATAATACAAGACAAAATTACTAAAATTACATCACACAATACACTAGTACCAAAAGAATGACATATGAGGTTCAAACATAGTAGATGGAATGTCATCTTGATCCAAACAATACTGATACCAACTCATCACATTAGAGTACTTATTAATATAGTTATGCACATGTCATTCATAAGTTGATTTATCTCGTCCAACTGCTTCACCATGAATTGGATAGTGTATACTAATCCAATCATATTGTTGATATTCATTTTGGCCTCCATAGGACATTTGAGGATGTTAGTGATCAAAAACATCTCGAGTAGTCCAACCAAATTGTGAACTTTCATTTGTGTCGGGAACATATGAATTTTGAGACATATCACTATGATCATTGCTACCCATATTCATTGAATCAAAATTGACTGAAAGTTGTTCAATATCAATGGATGGACTTTCTTCTTCATTCCAAGCTCGTCTTCGAGTGTATTCCTTTCCAATAGCCCCTATCCCTGGACCTCCTTCTCTGCTTCCATGATCCATATCTTGTGTTGCATGAGTAAACTCAGTCTCACCAGTGAATGGACTCAATAACCATTGGTTTGAAATATAATCATCTTGATTATATCCACCATTCTCACCATCATCATTGTCATCATTTCCAGCATCACTATTTCCAATATTTCCTCCATCAGCAGAGCTATTTGATTTTGAACTAGAAGATGTATAACCAACTTCTTGTTGTAACACTTAATTTACATAAATGTCATAATCACGAGCCATAACAACTATTTTTGGATCAGGGTTCCCTTCATTGTCATCTAAGTGCGCAGGTCGAACCCATTGAAAAAGCGGATCCTCTTCATCATCATTTTCCTCTGCAGTTATATCCAATAGGTCTAGACAAATATATCTATTAAAGAAAATTAGAAAGAAAAATAATATGAAGCAATAATTGTTATTCTGAAAAAATTAAAAAGCCAACAAACGTGGGTGTATGGGTGGAAAAGTGTGATGTGCAGGGAATATATCCCCTCAACAATGGGACAAAAATACATACTTCAAGTTAGGAAAAATATTACAAAATCAACTTTTTTTCATTAAAAATCGCGATTTTTGGTGTTGTTGCTATATTTCACGATATATCCGTGACATTTCTCGATTTTCATCCAATTTTGTTCTACACTGAACTGATATCGATATCGATATTTTGTGATATATTCGCGATACCTGGGAAAAAAACATTACCCTCAATATCCATATCCGTGATATATCTGTGATATATCACGATATTTTCATCCTTACATAGTACTAAAACAATTTCCTAATAATACACATGTGGCACATTTATTTAAATATCTCAATAGGTAATAAACCACAAAACTCAAATAAACTGCAGAAAATAACACTTAATAATATCAAAACATTTTACGTGGAAAATCCTTACAAAAACTGTAAAAATCACGGGATCCAATCCAAAAAAATTAGTTCACTAAGGGCATCTCCAATACCCTACTCAAATCCTTGCTCAAACTTAAATTGAGAGAAAATGGGCCTCAAACCTAGCCGCAAAAGTGGACGCATAATTTGCCAACTCAATTTTTTTTTTCTTTTATAATAATTTTCACTTATCTCTACTATAATAAAAGCGAGCAAGTTGTCAAAAATTACTAATTTGCCACTTTTCCTCCTAAAAATGTCACATCAATTTGATGATGTGTAAATAATTTATTTTTATTTTAGTTTTTCAAGATTTCATTTTATTTTTTTTAATTAATTTAATCATTTTAAATTACATGACTTTCTTGATAAGTTATCAAATATTGTAGTAAAAAAATAAAAGAAAAACATATATAATTCTTGAATCATCATACATTATAATAAAAAAATAGAAAATAAAATCTTTTTTTATATTATATTACATTATACTATAAAAAAATTTGTTTTAAATACTTATAAATTGTAAAAGATTTAAGTTATAAGTTTCTACAATGTATGAATCTACATACTATAATTTATTACAAAAAACTAATTTTTCATATTGACATACTCATGTGTCTTCTTTTAAAACATCTTTTTTTTTAATTTTAATACAAACTTTGTGATAAAATTTAATAGAAGAAGATTACTACTTTTTGAAATTTATGTACTTAAACTTAAATGTTTACGATATAATTATTTTAAGTTTTATAAAGTTAAAAATTAATTCAAAAATATCTTATATTATTAGAAGTACGTACTTTGTTATGTGTAATGCAAGAAATAACTTTTTATACAAATAAATAATTATAAGTGTTCAATGTTCTTTACTATTACAATATACACAAAAAAACGTAAAATATAATTATTTATATTCATATCTTTTTAACAATCAAATATTCAATATATTCATTTCTTACATTTAAAAAATATTTTAGCCGCGCATAGCGTGGGTGCACTACTAGTTTGATATTAATACACATATACTATATAATATTTTACTATGTAGTTGTGTATTACGAAGTTTGAAATATCTTGATCGAATACTTTTGGAAAATAGTGTAATTATTAAATATAAGCACGAATTATAACTAATAGAAATATAATTGGAATATCATACAATATTTAATGCAAATTACAGTGAAAGTTACTAAAACACATAAGCATTACAACATGTTAAATTTAAATTAATATTACATGTCATGCTTATGTGTTTAAATTATATAATTTAAATTTAAATTATATAATTTATATTTTTCTGTCATTATGTAATTTATTTGCATTGTGTTGTATGACTTGATTTTTTCTTTAGTGTATTAATATGTATTTGTGATGAATTTTATAATATAAGTTTGGTATATTTTAGTAAGATTTATAGTTTATAAATATTTTTTTATAATTGAAATCAATTAAGTTAACTTTTTTATGAACTTAAATACACAAATATTTGATATTAAAGAAATTAAAAAATAATTAAGAATATTGTAAGAGAATATTCCAATTTGATTATGAAGGGTTGGAGATGGTGACAAATTTGATGACAATAATAAGATTTGAGTCCAAATTTAAGTCGGTGGATTGGATATAGTCTAATCAACGAGAGTTACATAGTCTCGTTCATTATTAGAAATAGAGAAATCAGCAACAATATCACCAAACTATCTTTAATTTACACACAAAAAGATTTGAGAAGTGAGCAAACAAAATATGTAATCCTTTTTTCCTTTGGTTGTTGATATCGCTGACCCAATTCTTTTTTTTTTTTTTTATGTCAAATGGACTTCTTAATTATTCTTTTTTAGGCCCAATTACTATGATTGGGTAAGCCCAACAAGATCACTCTTGTGTAATTGTATTTGCTTGAATCTGAATGACTCGATCATATATAATTTATAACTAATAAGATAAAGATTTATGTAAGAAAGTTAATGGTATGAGTTGCAAGTACGTGGCAGAACTCCATCTCAGAATTGGTCTCATTCTTATGTCGCTTGTGTGACCGTTTCATATGTGATGAGATATAAATATATCTTATATAAGTATAAGTATGTGTTTTCTACTACAAATATATGTTTTATAAGCATGTCTTTCACATATATTTCAAATATGTCTTTTTCTATAATAAATATGTGTAACCGTCGCATTACCATGAGTTTTTATGCTCACATAATTCTATTTGTATGAATCCTCTTATACAATTTTTTATATTTTTGCTCTCATGTAAGGAGCAGTCGTCTTCCAATATTCTACTTCATTTTAAATTTTTTTCTTTTTTTGAGGTGGGGGTCGAAGGAGAGGCACAGTAAAGCCATGAAAACTTATATGACTTAGATTCGAACTCAGATCATCACTATTTACATCTAATATTGAGCATTACAATCTGCATCTTTATAAAGGTGGGATACCGTTTGAAGTTGTTAGGAATTATTATATAAATTTTGATGAAGACAAAATATGTAATAGATAGGATGTAGTGACCTTGTATTTAAGATTTTCTATATAAAAGTTTAGTTAAGTCAAGGATTCTACATGAAGAACGGAGGTCACTGCAGGAAGCTATGAAGACTACAAGTAAAAATTTAGCGAGCTAAGCAAGATCACTACAGTAAGCTAGCCGAGCCTACTGCATACAACAAGCTAGCTGCACTAAGTGACAACTCAGCAACTTCATCCTGAAAAACGGTTATCTCTGATTCAGTGTCTTGATTTGTCAGAAGGAATAATCAAGAAGGAGTCTATCAGAAGATGACACTTGGAGAATATAAAGGAAAAATGACGATCTTGTAGAGAATGAAAAGGTTCAGTGTAACGGTGTACCAGAATGGACAAAAAATATATACGAGTCAATCAGAATTGGACACCTCACTGAACAGGGAGCAGTCTCCTTCACCGTGCAGAATACCCTCATGTCTATAAATAGATTATGAGTGCACCTTAAACGATTACTAAAACTCACGAGCTCTCAAGCAATTTCAATCTTTCAAGCATTCAGATATCTTACAAGTTTCAGTCACTCAATCTATAAAGCATCAGACAATCCAACTACCTGAGCTATCTCTTCAAAAGCTTGCTGTACTCCAGAGTTGAAGAAAAACATTTTCTTATCTTTTTATAGATTGTTTAGGAGTCTCTTAGCATAGGGTAGTTTCTTCTAAGTGTTTTCACTCTTATAGAAGAGTAAGAGTCATGTGTGGGTTGTTTAGTTTTGGTCACTGCAGCTACCTGTGTGGAAGGTTGCTTGTCTTGTTTAGGGTGTGATTGTATTAGTCGAGTCTCTGTGTTGGGATTTTAAGTACTATTTTTTTTTGATGAGACATAAACTAATAATTGTTATATGAAAGTAGAGTAGCATATATATTCTCTCTGTAGAACAGGTTGCTAAGTAGAAGAAAACATCAAAACTCTCTAAGGCATAAAGGTCACTCTACAACAACATAAGATTTCGGAGCAGTTATGTCACTACAACAACTTAATGAAGGAAGTCAAGACGAACATTTGTTGAGTTACCAGTAGAGACCAACGAATAAAGTCAATCAAGAGAATACATGTATACAACAAGGATGCTTCAAAAGGAAGAAAGTCGCATTTAATGAAGTGTACTATGAAGATCAAGAGCATTAAATACAAAAGATTTGTCTTCTTCAACGGGCATATTTTGAATCCTATAAATAGAAGAAGTTGAAGACAAAGATGGGGGTTGAGAGACTCTAAAAAATATACGCGATCAAAGTACAAAAGCTCTCAGTCACCCAGTCTCGCAGCAAGCAGCAGCAGAACAATCTGCAATCAGATTCAGAAAGCTTGATACCTCAAGTTGAAGAACAATGTTCTTTATCTTTTATAGACTGTGTTTAGGAGTGTTTAGTGCTAGAAATATTTTCCTGCTAAGATTTCGCTCTTTGTAGAAAGAGTAAGGATCTTGTGTGGGTTAGTTGGTCGAGTAGGCAAGCAACCTGTGTGGAAAAGCTTGCTACTCTTTTGTTAAGTTTGTGTTGTAATAACTAGGGCTGTGTAAACAAAGTTCCCTCTTGGCAGAAAGGACGTAAAAGGGTTACTCCTCCTTCGAACCTCTGTATCGCTCGGTGTGCTTTTATATCTTGTTTGTATCTATCTTGCTGCATATCTAACCAAGTATCATACTACACGTGCATCTAAAATTTGATTTACATGTGTTTTCATAAAAGTATTTTCGCCGCATAAAACTCTAAGTTCAAACTATCCAGTAACCATTCAGAAAGGTTACTACAGTATCATTGAGCAGCAAGTTTTCTAGCTACCTGCATAGTGAGCTGAACTACACATTTTGGTATTATCAACCCGACCACTAGATAATGGCCAAGGCCGCCAATCATCATTAGATTGTGTCCCAAAATGTCCCCACTGATCATTCTCATTCTGTATACTCTATTTGGCATGAAATATTTGATCGTTTTGCAATCCACTTGGAATATTTGAATAATTTTCACATACTTGTTCTTGGTACGAGGATCCAACATTAAATGAAGGACCACCTACGTTGCTGCTCTGACCAAAGCCTCCCACATTTCTACTTTTCAGGGTAACAAAAACGACAAGAACGTCATCGATCATAGATAATATACTAGTAAGATCTGAATCGTTCCTGATTTTGATTCTTTTCACTCTACCCTCATCCTCCACAACTGAATGGATGATATATCTCCACCATTCATCAGCACATACAACTTCATCAATTGATTCAAACAAATCTTGATAAGTTGATCTTCGAAGTTGAATCACCTGTCTCGAACCACTTTTGTACTCTAAACATTCCTAATATCCACCCAACCAAACCACAACAGAGAAGAAACTCATCTTTCAACTGTTAAAAAAATAAAACAGGAATTACTTTTTGCAACTAAAAATCTACCAAATTTTCGTGAAAGCATAAAGATGATTTTCGTTTAGTGCCTAAACATTTTCGTGTAAGAAAGAACATCAAGAAAGTCTAAGACCGGACATCATTTTCGTGTAATGCCTAACATTTTCGTGTAAGAAAGAACATATAGAAATTCTGGGGAACAACATCATTTTCGTGTAATGTCTAATGATTTTTGTGTAGTGCCTTAAAGTTTTCGTGTAAACTTGCACACATTTTCGTGTAAGATGAAAAATTCATGTTTTTTGCGTCGAAATATATGATACACACATTTTCGTGTAAGATGAAAAATTCATGTCTTTTGCGTGGAACAAATTCATTTTTTGCACACAGTGAAATATTGTAAAATAACCAGTAGAATTATACTTACCGGTTGGTTCTTTGACGTAAATCTTCTTAATATTTTACTGAGGATGCTAAATTTTTTCAGCAAAATTTTAAGTAAAAGGGATAATTTTGGAGTGAAATGGAGAAATTATGAATTGTGAAATGTATTTCCACCAAAATGATAAATGTATTTGAATTAAAGGTAAATAGTAACTAAAAAAGAGAATTCACTTAAAAAGATTTACTTTAGGGTACAAATAATATTTTGAAAGTACATTCTTTAGTCAATCATGTCATTGTTATCATAACACTAAATGACAATTTATGGTATTTTAGTCAACAAAATATAAGGATTGTGGTATTTTGATCAATTCTTATAATTTTATGGTATTCTGGACAAAAATTTAACAAAATATGTTAAAGTGGACATTTTCTCATCTTAGCAATATAGAGGAAATACCCCAATATACCACAATATATATAACATATAAACTATTCTACTATGTATTATAAGAAACAAACTTTTCTACCACAAAATATAAGAAGTGATACTTTTCTACCACAATTTGACCAAGTCAATAATTACAATGATTGAATGATTGAGTAATGAATGGGGGTAGAATTTTATTTTTACTTTGCTACATATTTATAATTATTTAATATAATGCAATGAATTATACTTTTACACATAATTTTTCCATCTCGTATATATAACTCGGCTAACCCTAAACTAGTTAAAATAAATTAGCCATGTAATAGATTTAGAGTATGCCCTGTAATTTTGGGTTAGTCGTGTAACTAGATTTAGGGGTAGCCGAGTCACAAAATTATAGTTAGCCGAGTTACCAATTTAGGGTCAGTCGTGTATAAAAATTAGGGTTAGCCGAGTTAGCCGTGGTCCAAAACTAAGGTTGGCCGAGTAACTAGTTTAGGGTTAGTCGTGGTCCAAAATTAGGGTTAGTCGAGTAACATCTTTAAAAGTTAGTCGAGTTAGCCGAGTAACATCTTTAAATGTTAGCCGAGTTAGCCGAGTAAAAAAGTTCAAGTTAGCCGAGTATCATGCTTTAAGGGTTAGCCGATTAAAATTCTTTGGGTTAGCCGAATAACAATGTTAAAGATAGCTGAGTAACATGTTTTAGGGTTAACCGAGTAACAAAGTTAAAGTTAGCCGAGTCACATGTTTTAGGGTTAACCGAGTAACAAAAAAAAAAGTTTGCCGAGTAAAATAGTTAATGTTAGCCGATTAACATGCTTTAACTTTAACTTATTTAGCCGAGTAAAATATTAAAGCTAGCCGAGTAAAATAGGCTAACATTAACATTAACATGCTTTAACTATTTAACTAGTAAACATTAAGCATGTTAGCTGAGTAAAATAGTAAAATAGGCTAGTGATAAAAATGTCATAAAATGTAATCGGCTAGTGATAAACATGTTACTCGGCTAGTGATAAGCATGTTTTTACATTTATGATAAGCATGTTACTCAGCTAGTGATAAAAATGTTTTTTTAACTATCACTAAAATTCAAATGATAAAAATTCAAATTTATCACTAAATGATAAAACAACGAAATTATCACTAAATTGTAAAAATTAGCCGATATTGTAAAATGTTAGCCGAGTAACATTTTGAATTAGCCGAGTAACATTTTATCACAAATGTTTATCATTTTTAAAATGTTTAGCCAATTGGACTAAAATGTTTAGCGATATTTTAACAAACATGTTTATCATTTGAATTGTAAAAATTGTCACTAAATTGGACTAAAATATGTTAGCCGAGTAACATTTTTAATTAGCCGAGTTAAAATGTTAATGTTTACTATTAAATATTTACTCGGCTAAATTCTGAAAATTACTCGACTAAACATTTAATAGTAAACTCCATGCTTGTTATTAAACTTTTCTGTAAATTCTGTAAATTAGTTTTCTGTAAATTCTGTAAATTAATGAAACTAGTAAAACATTAACATGTTAGCCGAGCATTAAAATTAATGTTAGCCGAATATTAACATTAAGCATGTTAGCCGAGTAAATTTTATTTTTGTTACTCGGTTAACTTTTATTTTTGTTACTCGGTTAACCCTTAAAGCATGTTACTCGGCTAACCTTAACTTTTTTACTCGGCTAACTCGGCTAACCTTTAAAGATGTTACTCGGCTAACTCGGCTAACCTTTAAAGATGTTACTCGGCTAACCCTAGTTTTGGACCACAGCTAACCCTAAACTAGTTACTCGGCTAACCCTAGTTTTGGACCACGACTAACTCGGTTAACCCTAAACTAGTTACTCGGCTAACCCTAATTTTAACTTGTTTAGGGTTAGCCGAGTTATATATACGAGATGGAATAATTATTAATTAGAGTGAGTGAATGATATTATTAATTAGAGTTGGTGTGATTTTAAATTTAAATTTAATCAATTCAAATGATAAAATATTTGGTCAATGACACAATATCCTACAAAATATGATTGGATGTTGAAAAGTGACTGACAAAAATATGTTTTTGCAGAATTTTACAGAATCTGTGGTAGTTTTGTATCAAAACTTATATATTGAATGGTAAAATTGTTTAGATATTATAGTTTTGTGGTAAGTTGGGCTAGAAACTCTAGCAATATATATATATATATATATATCCATCATTATTCACAGATACATTGATCTTGCCTGATTATCATCATCATCATCTCAAATTCTTGATCATAATTCACACCACATGGCTTTAAAAACTGAAAATAAAAGAGATTGGAAAAAGTGTAGAGAATGGGAATAGGAAGGTAATAAATGAAAAGAAAAGAGAAGAAGAAAAGGACAAATGGAAGAGCAGCAGTTGCAGCTTCCAAAGGAAAGCTGATAGATAGGCAACGGCACAGCCGCCTGGGCTCCTCTGTGTCATCACCATTACCATTTCCTTGGATTGCGCGCACCAATCTCTCTCTTCCTCTCTCTCTCTCTCGATCATCATCAACTCCTGCATGAATATGATCACCATCTTCTGCAAATCCATGTTCTCTTCTGCACACCCTATCACCTCAATCATCGCACTCAAAAGCAGCTTGTTAAGATTCGACTAATCCATCCCACTTTTTTAGCTAAAGCTTTTTTTTGTGCAGTCTCTGAGTGCATGCACCTCCTTCCTAGCTAGCTGTCATCTATTTGTTTCCTTTTTCTTTTTTGTTTTCCAACTAGTTTTATGGAAATCATTAATTATAGTTCAGACTGAAAGAGTATACACCAATGGATAATAAACACAGCATGATATATCACCATTATATTCTTTGAATCTTTATTCAACGCGTGGAATGATTAAAAGATGAAGCCGCGCAGACTATTTTGAAAATTTGTAAAAGTTAAGCAAATCCAAGACTAAAATTTGACAGATGATGAAGATGATGATGGTAGACTAATTATAACAACTTGGGAATATTTAATCAACTCATGATCGATGAACATAGCTGATTTTGATCAGTATGGTGGTGGCGGAGGTGGTTGCTGCCGGGTGGCCGGAGCCCAGATCACGTCGGCGGATTGGTAGCTGTACATCGAAACACCGCCAGATGTCGTCGGCGCAGCGCCGCCGGAGGGGGACTTGGGGGAGTCATCGACGCCGCCGTCCACGGCGGAGTCGTCCTGGTCGTTGTCCACCTGCTTCAGCCTGTGAAAAGAAGGGTTGCTGAAGTTGGCGGCGATGAGATAAATGGTCCCAGCGGAGACCAATGGGCCAACGACATGGCCACCCACCACCTGCCCCTGTGGGCCCGCCAGAGTGAGGGCGAAGGGGCCATTGCCGGCGGAGGAGGAGGCGCCGGAGGGGAGGATGGTGACGGAGATGGAGAGGATGTCGAAGCGGCCGTGGAAGGTGACGGTGGCGCCGGGGGTGGAGGAGGGCTGCTTGAGGGTGACGTTGGAAACGACGCCGTTTCCGTTGAGGACGCAGAGGCCCATGTTGCGTTTCCGGCAGAAGGTGGTGGTAGACTCGACGATGTCGACGCCGGGGGGAAGCTCGAGGACGTAGGGGCTCATGGTCGGCTCGGCTGAGTCGCGCTGGATGATGACCGGCGGCTTCGGCTTGTTCTTGGAGCCGGGGGGGCGACCGCGGGGGCGCCGGACGACCTCGATGGTGGCGCCGTCGTGGCGGTGGGGGAAGGCGAGGGAGTCGGCATTACGGCGGCCGTCGGAGCTGTGGCTGTCGGCCTCCTCGTGGGGCGGCGGCGGAGAGAGGTGCTGGAATTTGGAGGGGTGGGTTTGATGATGGAGTTTAGAGAACATAGTGTTGTTATCTTGGAGTTTATCTTCAAGAAATTCTCTCTTCATAATTGGATATATTAATTTGGGAATTCTAATTTTTATATGTTTGAAAATGGGATGGGGATAGGGATGATTGGCTGCATGTATTTTGAGACCAATAAAATATGTAAAGCACAAGGAGGCGGATAAACTAGAGTGAGAGAGATATATGTGTATTTTAGAGAGAGAGAGAGAGAGGGTTGGACTTTTTTATTTGTTTAGTTTTTATATTTTTTGGCATATACTCATTAATGTTTGTACTTTCTTTTTTGAGTCCACATTGAGCTGTAATTTTTGTTCTTTTTAAATACACTTTATTTAATGTTATGCTTATGATGACATGAACAAAGATACTAGTATCATCAGTATGCTTCCATTCCTTTTATCACATGAAAAACAAATAAAATGAGAGTATTTAAAAAGTGTAATTGTAAAAAGCACATTTTCAACTTATAAATGTCCGACTCCGAAATTATAGTGGTTGGAAAAATCACAACCAATTTTATGTTAATCAAAATTTACACTCTTGTAAAGTAACATGAACTTTTATCGCAAAAACTCATGTGAGACGGTCTCACGGATAGTTTCCGTGAGACGGATCCTTATTACCCATAAATTGAATCCATATCCACAAACTTTCATATGAATTGTTAAATGTGGGTTATGGGTTGACCCATTTCATGAAAAAAGATCCGTGAGACGGTCTCACACAAGACTTACTCAACTTTTATATAGTGGGAAATAAATTTGTTGAGATGTCATGTGAGCCAAATACATCAGCTAATAGCTCTGATTAAGTAAACTAGCTAGAAAATAAAAACATTTACCGTTCCGTAAAATTCATTATCTTTTACTTGTGTTGCAATTTTAACTAAATTTTTGGATGATTGCAAAAACATGTATATTTAGAATAATATATTTTTTTAAATAAAATGTATAATAATAAAGAGTTATGATTTTGTAATTATGCAAAAGTTTTGATTAAAATTAAAATTTAAGTAAAGATATATGGTTATCCTTACATCAATCTGTAAATGTGATGATTTAGCAAAAAAATAATAAAAAACAATACTATCAGCTGATGCGGTTAATTAAAATATAATTTTTTTTTCAGCACACTTTATTTATGCTGAAATCATATTAGGTTTAACAAATGTTAAGAGTGTATTTACAATTTTGCCCAATATATTATAAAGCACTCTTTATACTAAACTAGTAATCGCACCCGCACGATGTGCGATATGTGATATAATGTTGGTAAATATTAATTATTTGATAATATAGTATAAGTAATTTTAGCATATAGAAGACATTATAATATTTAATAACTAAAAAAATCTAAATTTGTTTAAGATAATTCAATTCACAACAATATATCGATATTATACACATCCAATTCACTAATCTATAATTAATATTAAAAACAAAAGTATCAATCATGATCTTCAAATCAAAATTGGAATTTTAACATGCAAGGATAATTGTAAGTTTTTTTAAAATTTCTTTATACACAACGATTCTAGTTGAAACATTTTTTTTTTATCATCTGTGTTACAAACTAATATCATAAATCATTTAAATTAAATATACTAAAAAAACTAAAAAAAATTATGAATTAAAAATCAAATTCAATTTCTTAAATTAAATACATGTGTGTATGTATATATAGAAACAACAAACAATAAAATTAGAAATTTTATGTAGGAACTTAATGCAATCACTGTCAATTATATATTTTCAACATTTTATTTTAAAATAAATTGAATTATAAAAATATTTTTAATTAATATCGCTTTACATCGAAGATGACAGATAATTATTTCATTATAAGTATCATGTAAATTAATTGATATAAACCGATATTGATCATTACAATTTAAGCTCAACACAAAATCGAAATGTAGTAGTAGTGATCATGATGATGACAATATAATTAGAAACTAAGCATATAATTTAAATAATTAGCTGAGCCATCTAAATTCAAAACGTGCACTATCATATAAAAATATACGAAGTCCTAAGTGTAAAGTAAAAGGTGAAAATTTTATTCCATTATGAGATATTTATAATTTAAAAAATATTTAGGATGACATATTATTATGACTAAATACATATTATATAAATACATATTATATATATACACACACATCTTTAATAGTGTTATATTTATTTGTTAATATGATATAAATTATCCTCATGCAAATTAATATTCATTATTGAAATTATTGTATGGATATCTATTGTTGGTATTTAAAAAATTATTCAATAAAAATTAATTTAATTAAGATCAATAAAATGAGAATAAACTAATACAATATTTATATCATTAAATCTAATGAATTAAATAGTAAAAAATGCAAAAAAAAAAAAACTGTTGATGGAACACTTACAAATATTAATTTAAAAAATACTTTGGATGACATAAAATTTCACACTAAATGCATATTATATAGAGGAAATACCCCAAATTACCACCAAATATATAAGCTTACAACTATTATACCATGTAATATAAATTTTTGACTTTTGTACCACAAAATATAAGATTTGTAACTTTTCTACCACAATTGGACCGAGTCAATACGCGCAATCATTACTCAATGAATGGGAAATTAACTTTTTACATATTTACATATTTACAATTATTTTAAAATTTTCACTCAAATTTGACCGAGTCCAACTTCACAAATTTGGAATTTTTTTTTTCTGAATTTTTGTACTTTACAAATTGATTTGATCTATCATTCACGAGACGAACAGTAATTTCAAAATTCATCTATTTAATTACTGATGAAATTCATTTGTTCTCACATTTGTAAATTATTTCCCCTATAGTTGCAAAAGTTGAAGGATTATAAGAGAAAAAAAGTGGATCGACTTGTCAAGTAAGCTTATTTTAATTTTATGTGTTTTGTAATTATTTCCGTAATAATTTTTCCCTAACCCTAAACATCGAGAAATAAATTAGCCGTGTAATAGATTTAGGGTATTCCCTGTAATTTTAGGTTAGCCGTGCAACTAGATTTAGCGTAGACATGTAAAAATTAGGGTTAGCCGTGTAAAAATTAGGGTTAGCCGAGTTACATGGTTACTCGGTCACACCCATGTCACTCGGCTAACCCTTGACTTGAGTTACTCGGTCGACATGTATTCACTCAGCTAACCCTAGGAGTGTTACTCGGTTGGCCCAGGCGGCCGTTCTCGGCAGCGCGTACGCGTGCTCGGCAGCGCGCGCGGCCATTTCCTCGGCAGCGCGCGCGCCCTTCCCCCCCACGCGCGCCCCAGGCTATTCAGTTCTCGGCAGCGCGCGCGGCCTTTCCTAGGCAGCGCGCGCCCCATTTCCTCCGCAGCGCACACCCAGGAGCCCGACCTCGGCTAGCCGAGTAAAAAATGAAGTTAGCCGAGTAACATCTTTTAGGGGCGGCCGAGTTAGTTATTTAGGGTTAGCCGAGTATCTCCTTAGGGTTAGCCGAGTATCTCCTTAGGGTTAGCCGAGTCTCTATGTTGTGTTAGTCGAGTCTCTCCATTGGGGTTAGCCGAGTCTCTCTTTTGGGGTTAGCCGAGTCTCTCAGTTGGCCGTTAGCCGAGTCTCTCCTTAGGGTTAGCCGTGCATCTCCTTAGGGTTAGCCGAGTGACTCACTCATAGGGTTAGCCGAGTGACTCACTCCAAGGGTTAGCCGAGTGACATGGTTACTCGGTTACGCCCATGTCACTCGGCTATTACTCGGTCGGGGCGCCCGTTCTCGGCAGTGCGCGCGTGCTCGGCAGCGCGCGCGCCCTTTCCTCGACAGCGCGCGCGGCCCATTTCCTCGGCAGCGCGCGCGCCCTTCCCCCCGCGTGCACCCCAGGCGCCCGTTCTCGGCAGTGCGCCCTTTCCTCGGCAGCGCGCGCCCCATTACTCACCCATTAGTCTCTTCTTAGGGTTAGCCGAGTCACCTGTTAGTGTTGAAAATCCAATTCCATTTCATTTGTTTAATAAATCCAATTCCATTTCATTTGTTTAATAAATCCAATTCCATTTGTTTTTCAGATTAATAAAAAAGAAATGTCTTTCTCGATTGCGGTTTGGTTCGGAGGACATTGGGAAGGTATTCAATATGTCAATGGTTCTCAAGAGTTGATTTATCTTCAAAGACTTAGTTATTGGGATTTATTGACCTCCATTCATGGAATAGTTTGTGCTGATATGAATTGTTGGGGATATTTGATTCATTCATTGATCGAAGATAATGGAATATTGAAGAAGATAAAGATCAAGAATGATTCGGATTTGGAACGGGTTTTCTATACGAATAATTCTTTTTTGATGGTTTTTGTTTCGTTGAAGAGTATGGTTGTTGGGTTATCAGCAGGCTCGTCTTATCCCCAACAACAAGGTTCACAGGTAGATGAAGAAGGCAGTCAAAGTGATAATGAGGCACTGTAGATCGCTGGGGCATGTCTGTCGGGAGCTTATCCATGCATCGTAACAGGGTCCTGTATGAAATCTTGCCCCATGGAAAAGCCTCCCATAAGTCATCGTGCTCGACCAGCACCCAAATCCAAGGCTCAACAACAGACTGTCTCGGGTCGACGCCAAGTAATATGCACTCCAATATCAGGATCTTTGCAATCTTGTGCGTGTCTTGGGCACTGTCTGAAAATTTTTCAGCCTTGAATCTAGATAGGATCTCAGCCACAGTTACGCGTGACGAAGCCGCATGAACTCTATAGTATAGAGTGCCCTCAGCTGGCTGGTGATCTCCACATGGGTCAAATTCAGAATCACCAAACCGCAACCCAGTGATCAACGCAAACTCTCTCTTCGAAAAACGGCAAAGGCGCCGATCTCAGCCAATATGGAACCATCTCTCGTCTGCAGGACGAGAGTCACCACGCACCTCACGTGTCAATAGGACATGTAGAAAAGCCTTACATGACTCTCTATCAGTGTCCCATACCACAAAGTGTCCCAAAGCCGTCCCTATGAAGGCACGCAGACACCTACGTCCTAAGTGGCGCAATTGTGCCTTGATAACATCAAGAACACTAAGACGAACATATCCGGTTATGTAGATAGTGCGTCCCTGTAGATTCTCACGAGCCCAAACCAACTGCATGTACAATAATTGAATATGGAACCGGTATTATTGAAAAATAATAAAGAAATGGTAAACAATTTAATTGATATTTCACTAAACAGATTTGTTAATATATTTAATTTAAATACAAACCATTTATTTAATTTAATTTCACTAAAATTTTCTTCATGAAATACAAACGCACGGGGGAAGGGGCGCGCTGCCGAGAACGCTCGCGCGCGCTGGGCGCGCACGGGTGCGCATGCTGCCGAGAATGCACGCGCGCTGCCGAGAACGGGCTGCCGAGATCGGGCGCCTGGGGCGACCGAGTAACACTCCTAGGGATAGCCGAGAGAATACATGTCGACCGAGTAACTCAAGTCAAGGGTTAGCCGAGTGACATGGGTGTGGCCGAGTAACCAAGTCACTCGGCTAACCCTTCGAGTGAGTTACTCGGTCACCACCCAATTTCTCTCGGCTAACCCCTTGGAGTGAGTTACTCGGTCACCACCCAATTTCTCTCGGCTAACCCTAGGAGTGAGTTACTCGGCTAACCCCAGGAGTGTTACTCGGCTAACCCCAGTCGCCCGGCAGCGCGCGCGCCCGTTCTCGACAGCGCACCCAGCGCGCGCGAGCGTTCTCGGCAGCGCGCCCCAGCGTGCGCACGTTCTCGGCAGCGCGCCCCAGCGCGCGGGCGTTCTCGGCAGCGCGCGCCCTTCGACCGAGTAACTCAAGTCAAGGGTAGCCGAGTGACATGGTGTGACCGAGTAACCATGTCACTCGGCTAACCCTTGGAGTGAGTTACTCGGTCAACACCCAATTTCTCTCGGCTAACCCCTTGAACTGAGTTACTCGGTCATCAGCCCGAGTCACTCGGCTAATTCTCAAATTGTCACTCGGCTAATTGCTACATTTACTCGGTCACCACACAACATTCTCTCGGCTAATTGTGAAATCTCTAGACTACTTTCATACATTCATAGTCACTCGGCTAGTGTTATCAAATTCAAACTCTCAAATTACCAACAAATCACTTTCCAATACTAACATAAACTACTTCCAATACTAACATAAACTGTAAAAATAAGAGAGACTAACCTCGTCACCCATCTTGATGAACTAAATCGAGACCCTCCTCAAAAGATGTGGGAGAAATGTGGAGTTAATTGGCTATAAATCGAGACCCTCCTACAAAGGGAGTTAATCGGCTATGGTGTAGAAATGTGGGAGAAATTTGAGAGAGGAGGGAGAAATTTTTACTGTCCAAAACTTGGAGTTAATCGGCTTTGGTAGAGAGGTGGAGGAAAATTTGAGAGAGGGGAGAGAAATGTTGAGTGTGTCGGCTAGGGTTTTGAAATGGGGGAGAAGGGGAAGAAATTTTTTTGAAATTTTTTTAGTCAATTGGCTACTATGCTATATAATTTTTAATTAATTTTACATTTTAATTCAATTCAAATCATAAAATATTAGGTCAATGCACAAAATTCATTAAAGTATGATTGAGTGTTGAAAAGTGACTGACATAATTTTTGCTTTTGCAGAATATTGCAGAATTTGTGGTAGTTTTGTATCAAAAGTTATATTTTGTGGTATAAAAGTTTAAATTGTTATATTAGGTGGTAGAATTGTTTACAAATTAAATTTTTGTGGTAAGTTGGGCAGGGGACTCTATTATATATATATATATATGTATATACACACATCTTTAATAGTGTTACATTTGTTTATTAATTATATTTATATTAAATATAATATCAATTATCCCTCAACAAATTAATACTTATTATTGAAATGACTGTTTGGACAATATTTATTGTTGGTATTTAAGAAATTACTAAAATAAGAATAAACTAATACAATATTTATATTATAAATTGAAGTAGAAATACCTCCGATTACCCAATTTGACAAGTCAAGGAACTTGTTTACCCATTTTTATGGGAAGTTACTTTTTTACCCAATTTGAGGGCGAAATGTCAATAATGCCCTCAACTTAAGTTTATATTTACATAAACCACAAATATATCAGCATATGATGAACACGATATTATATTCCCTATTCACGACATATTGAACCTTTCTGCATTTCGTGAACACGATATTATATTCCGTGTTCACAACATGTGAACTTTTTCTGCATTTCGTGAACACGATATTATATTCTGTGTTCATGACATGTTGAACATTGTTGCATTTCGTGAACACGATATTATATTCCGTGTTCACGACATGTTCACCTTATCTGAAAAGTTGACTCGAGTCAAAGAAAGTTGATTCGAGTCCAGGAAACTTAACTCGAGTCCAGGATATTTTTTGAACTTTTCTTATGTAAATATAACTTAAGTTGGGGGTATTATGGACATTCCACTACCCAAATTGAGTAAAAAAATTACTTCCCAGAAAAATAGGTAGATAAGTTAATTGCCTTATGAAAATGGGTACTTTGTAAATTGACCCTAAATTGAATGGATTAAGTAATAAAAAAAAAAAGATTGTTGAAGTGACACTTTTTGTTGGAAAAAGAGTATTTCTATAAATATTTTCAATTTTCATTTATTATTATAGTATAGAAATATATAGATAGATTTATCTAATTATTTTTTCTTTTGAATTTCTATACAATAAATATAAAATTAAATGTCTTAAATATTAATACTTATTTATACTTTTGTTAATAAATATAAAATGAAAGTTATTAATGATTTTCTTAAAATGGAAATATTTAATAAATAAGACATTTATTGCAGTTATTTTTGGCAGAATATTCTGCTTATATATATATATATATATATATATATATATATATATATATATAGATTGTTTGGTCTACTCTTCAAATACGCGAGATGTCTTAATATAAATTATATTAATTATCTTATAGGATGGTTTTGTAGTGCACCAAGTGTATTAATATATCCGAATCTCTACTCATTTTCAACCATCAGATTCTAGATCATTGAAAATTAAGATGCAATGATCTCAAATCTAATGATTGAAAATGAATGAACAATCTGCTATATTAATACATCTGATGTACTAAAGAAGTCATGATATTAATGACCCTATCTTATATTAATACATCTCATAAGTCATGTTAAAAGATAGTAATGCTTAATTAACAATATTACGTACTTATAATCTTTGAAGATTTGTTCTCTTGTGCATCAAGTGTAATACAATCCGAATCGGATCGAGGTCGATGCGAATCTGCGCACTTTTTTTTTTTCACTTCAGGCTGTATCCTTTATGCTATATGTGTAAGACTTGTATATTATATAAATGTGACATTTATATACAAGTGTAGTGACCTTTATATAATTTAGGGTAAAATACAATAAAACAACCCAAATTATGGCCGTTTTGCATTTTGCAACCTAATCTTTTCTTTCTTTTTTTCCCGATTGCAACCTAGTCTTTTTGTACATTTTCTGATTGTAACCTAAATTATTTTTCCAATAATTTTTCCGGTAAATGAATTGATTTTCTTTGCAACCTATTTTTTTAAAATCCAATTGCAACCCAAACTTTATTTTTTTTACCATCGCAAATCATGATTTTTTCTTCACTTTAGGTTGTTACCTTTATATTGTATGGGTGTGACTTTTATGTTATATAAGTGTGAGCGAATCAAAAAATAAATATTAAGGAAATATCGGTCAATATTGGTGGAATATAGGTAAATATCGGTGGAATATCGATAATCGAGAAAATATCATAAAATATTGGAAATTAAATATCGGAAGAATAACGATAAATGTATGTACCTATATTTCCATTGATATTGATATTTTCGACGATATTTCTGTGAAATTAAGAAGATACCTATATTTCCACCAAAACCAAAAATTTCATTATTACTTGCAATTTGATAAAAGAAAAAAAAAAGTTCAAGTTGCAATTAGATAAAGATGTAACTAATATCACATAAAGATATGAGTAATATCACATAAAGGTATGTTCGTCCATAAAATGCGCTCAAACTTTTTTGAGAATTTTCATTTTTTCTAAGTTACTGGACATAAAGGTCACCCGATTTGTATATAATGGTCACACTCATGTAACATAAAAGATAACAACTTGGAGCGAAAAATGAAAAAAAAAATCGAATGGGCGCGGATCCTGACCGGGTCACCCCAATTACAATAATTATATCTATGCACCTAGTGTACAAAAGAATTTGCGATCTTTTAAAAACCAAATAGAAAAAGAGTAAATGGCCCAATATAATACAAAAAATATCAGTTGTACACAATTTTACCATGTACTATAATATGTAGCACTTTTCTACCACAAAATATAACATAGTAACCTTTTCTACCACACATGTTCTACCACAATTTAACCAAATCAATAGTACAATGATTGAGTGATGATACTGTTTTTTTTTTTTTTTTTACTTTTACACAAATGCTTTTACTTTTACTTTTCAAATTTTTAGATGCATTATTTTTTCTTTTCAGTATTGATTTGAAAACTCATTCACGGGTATACATAAATTGTATTCATCTATTTAAGCTAATGAGAATGAGTTGCTCACATTCAATAAAAAAAATAAAATCTCTACAGTTGCTCGTGAAACAACAGTTGAAGAATTATCAAATAAGCTTTGTTTTTCATGTGTTTTTAACCATTTGCATAAGTTCCATGATTACATCATTCATTTTCCATTAATTAATAGGGTTCCAAGATTACATGATAAATTTTCCATTAATTAATAGGTTCCATGATTACTCTTAAATTTTCCATTAATTACAAGTGTTCCACGATTACTCTTAATTATAGGGTTCAACGATTTATAGGATTAATAGTGGCTTGTGGAGTATATAATTTTGCATTCCTTTAATTAATTTTCCATTATATAATTAAAGAAATGGTAGTTCGTAGATCAATAGTGGCTCATGGAATAAGTAATTAATTTTGGAAAATTATGAGTGGCTCGTGAAATCATTAGTGACTCATGGTACTAGTTATATATTTTCCATTAATATTTCATTAAACAAATAATTGTAAATTAAGTAGTGGCTCGTAAAGGAATTTTGAAGTAAATAGTGGCTCGTAAATTAATTCTCAATTAATTAGTGACTCGTTTAATAATTCTTTATATTTAATTAATGGAAATTTTCATTAATTAGTGCCTAGACACTTTTTAATTAATTAGTATCTCACTATCTTGTAAATTTTCAATTATATAATTAAAGAAAATGTGGCCTGTGGATTAATAGTGGCTCGTTGGATACTAATTAATTTTTCATTTCTTTAATTAATTGAACAATTCTTTAATTATTTAAAATGAATTTACGAGCCATCTCATGGAATCATAAAAGAAATGAATCACAGTGGCTCGTGGAATCATTAAAGAAATGAATTTATTATAAACAATCCACTTACGAACCACTAATTAATTTAAAATGATTTTACGAGTCACTATGTTGGTCTCATGTGGTAGAAGGTTTCCACGTGGTAGAAGGTTTCCATATCTCTCTCATCCTTATGTACATCATGGTACCCGATTGTTGGAAACCATTTTCTCTATTCCTTCCTAAATGCACATTCTCTGCAAATAATCAACCAAGCACACCCCAAATCATATATAGTCACCTCTCACGCTTGACACTTGCTAAATAAGTCTTTCCCAGAAGACTAGATCTTCTAGCATTCTCTCCTCACCTCAGACTCGAGGGTGCCTGAGGACTTGCCCCAAATATCTCCTCTTGAAGTCTGGAGGTTGAGTTGAGGGAATCCCTCTTCAGTGACCCCGGAGCATTAGCTCTTTGTTGATTATGACAAAAGGAGGAAGAACTGCGAAGGATTCAGGAAGATCAAAAGTCTTCCTAAGGTGTAGAAGAGAAGATGCAAACACTTCCATTGGGTGAGCATTCTTCTGTGTCCAAGAGAGTAAGGAGAAAGGGACAGTCATAGGAGTTGGTGAAGATAGTACGAGAAGAAAGGTTGCAGCAAGCTACTGTGCCTAAGCTCCTTTACCACTTCACATTCTTCTCCGACTGAATCCCCTTTCTTTCTTCTAGTTCTTGTGACCTTCTCACCTTCTTCAATTCTCCTCCACGATTAAAGAGGAAAATCAACTGAGAGCAAGTCCCGCACAATAGAGGAAGAAGCGAGAAAAAAGAAGGCAGCAGGCTAAGGGGAAAAGAAAGAAAGGAAAGAGCAAGAAGAAAGAAGAATGAGTCTAGATAGGATGTTTATTGTACTTTGCTTACTGCGTTGTATTATGAATGTCGAATCTAAATAAAATTTCTTTTGTTCTTTAAAAAGCTCATTCCTTGTGCCCTTTCTTTTTTACTTACATGTGATTTGATGAAAGCAGTATGCTCTATCTTGTTATATCACATATCTGTTTTCTGTGCTTGAGAGATTATGCTCTTTTGATCTTCTGCAAAGGTTTTGTCATCATAAAAAAGGGGAAAATTATTGGAAATGTTTAAGTATGTTTTGATGAGACAAAACCTTAAGAAAGTAACTTTAAAGCATAACCAATCTCAGGAGAGGTTACTGCGATAGAGTTACTGCAGAAGAAAGAAAGATCAGAGAAAGTATCAAAGGAAGGATACTGAAGAGAATGGTGAAAAGAATCGGGTAAACTAATTAGGATACTGATGACTACATGAAGCTACTGGAAGAGATCTTGCCGAAGCAGATTGCAAAAGCAGCAAGACAAGAAGCTACCTGAGAGACCATGCCGAAAACATACTGCAAGACAACATGCTACAGAAGCCTCAAGCCATCTGAAGGAGCAAGCTAGAGAAGGAAGCTCCAAAGTGAAGCGCGAGGAGGAAGCTACAAAGCAAGCATGGGAAGAAAGTTAAAAGTTACCGATAGACACAAGAAGTTTCCGGTAGAGAGAAGAGAAGAGGTGCCAACTAGAAGAAGACACGTGGAAAGCGAAAAGCTGGCGTGTGACAGAAGAAGTGCGGCGCTATCAACGATGGAAATCTACCTACCTTCAACGGGCAGATTTCCTAATCTATAAATAAGAAGAAGACTGAAGACTGAACGGAGATGTGTGTAGAGAGAGAGAGCGCGTAAAAGAAAAGAGAAGAGCTCAACAGAGAAAAAAGCTCAGAAGAAGAAGGCGTAGAAAAGAGGGGGAAGGCTACACAAAAGAAAAGAGAGCAAAGTGGGGAGCAAAATAAGAAAGAGAAAAGAGAAGCTCAAACACCCCACACCCCAAAGACACATAATCAGTCTCACAGTCAAGGCAGCAAACTACAGCAGTTAAACCTGCAAAAGAAGTCTAAACTTGCTGCCATCAGTTGAAGAAGGAGAAGAAAAACCTTTTTAAAGGCTGTCTTGGAGTGCTTAGTGCGAGGAGCGAGTCCTGCTAAGATTTCCACTTCTGAAGAAGAAAGTGAGGACCCTGAGTGGGTAGAATAGGATCCTATGTGGGTCAGTGAGGAGAGTAGGCAAGCAGCTGTGTGAAGGCTTGCTACTTACTTGTTAAGTGAGGATTGTAATAGATAGGACTATGTAAATTAACTAGCTTAACAAATGTTCCCTCTTGAGAAGAGGCAGAGAGGATGTAAATGATTACTCCACTTTCGAACCTCTGTATATCCATGCGTCTATATGTGCTTACTGCTTTACTTGCATAACTCTATGTTAAGTTGCACATCTTCTATACTAGGCTCTTATGAGAGAAAAGCTTCCGCAACCACTCTGATCAGTAACCTCTCAAAAGGTTACTGATACTGCAACCAAGCCGATAGAACAGAAGAAAAGTTTTGAAATAGGAGTATGCTTATTCACCCCCCCTAAGCCTACCACCACCATATTTAGGACCAACAAAGTGAATAAACATTCTCTTATTTTTCAAACTTTTCTCCAAAGATGTATAGTTCAGCATACTGCGCAGATGGCTAGGAAGCTTACTGCTCAGTGACACTACAGTAACCTTTCTACAAGGTTAATGAACAGTTTGAACTTAGAGTTTTTGTGCAGCGGAAAATACTTTTATGAAAACACAAGATATTGAAATCAGATTTTGATGTAAGTGCAGTATGATGCTTGGTTAAATATGCAGATATGTAGTAGACAGATATATAAATAAAACAGATAAAACAACACACAACGATATATAGAGGTTCAAAGGTGGAGTAACCCTTCTGTATCATCTCTACCTCTTCTCAAGATGAAACTTTGTTAATCTGTTGATTTACACAGCTTTAGCTGTTACAACTCAAACTTAACAATGGAGTAGCAAGCTTATACCACACAGATTACTTGCCTACCCACCACTGGCCACACAGGTTGCAGCTGACCCACACATGATCCTTACTCTTTTCTACAAAGAGTGAAAAGCTTAGCAGGAACTCTTCCTAGCACTAAGCACTCCTAACCACAATCTTATAAAAGATGTATTTACAGTTTTCTTCAACTATGTGCAACAAACTTAAACTTCTAAGTACAGGTTACTCTACTGTAGCTTGCTGCTTGACTGTATGACTAAGTATATATGCGATTTCTATAGAGTGTTGAGATTCTGAGTTCGCGTATAAGAGTTGTAAGATCAGTTTTTAAGTCTTTTTCTTCAATCTTCAGTTTCTTTCTATTTATAGGTTGGAAAATCTGCCCGTTAAAGAGAGACAAATCTTCGGCATTTAATGCAATTGATCTTCATAGTACACTTCATTTAATGTGGTTACTCTTTCTTCCTTTCTATAGTAACCTCACTGTATACGTGTCTTCTTTTAATAGGTTTCATTCCTTTTTCTCTACTGATAACTCAGCAAGATTCATGTACTTGAATTTATTCTTCCTTGTATTAGTCTTGATCTTTCGCTTGTAGATAGCTATATTAAATCAGCTCAGCAATATGCTTGATGTAGTGTTCTTCCAAGTAACTCTTTGTAGTAACCTTTGTTTTTCGAGTAGGTAGTAGCCTTTCTTCACTTTGATTTCTAGTGATCTTTCTTCTTTCAGACTTGGATTTCTTCTTCGAAGTCTTTTTTGGCAGTGACCTTCATTCTGCAGTAACCTCTTAGAGAAAATCAGCAGTTTTAAATAGGTTACTTAGAGGCTCTTTTTAGAAGGCTTTTGTCTCATCAAAACATGTTCGATCAATCCCTTACACACTAATTAATGGAAAATTCAATTAATTATATATATATATATATAAATTAATTTACGAGCCACTAATTCATTGAATTTGAATTTACGAGCCACTAAATAATTGAAAATTGTCTTACGAGCCACTAATTAAACAAAATTTCCATTAATTAATTATATGATACAACGAGTCACTAATGAAAAATTACTTATAATAGTGGCTTATTTAATTAATGGTGGAAAATTAATTATATGATTCAACGAGCCACTAATTAATTTATTTAATTATAAATCATGCAAATTAGTGACTCGTTTAAAGTGGCTCATGGAACACTCATTTTAGCAACTCGTGGAACCCTAATTTAATAGTGGCTCGTGAAACATTAATCAACAAAATTTTACATTCAACAAATCAACAAATTATTCATCAAATTCTAAACCCTAAAACAATTATTTAAATACATTCAACAAATGATCCATCAAATTCAATGATATCTAAACCCTAAATTCAATATCAAGAAATTTGAGCAAAAATTGGGAGAATTTCGAGTATGTGTTCCGTTAAGGGGAGAAGATTTTTGAGCAAATAATTGGGGAGAAATTTGAGGGGTGAATCATGAATGGGTGGAAATAATTAATATTTATCTAATCGGGTTGTTGTAATTTAATAATCCCAAAATTCAAAATTAAAGATTGGGTCAAGGGTGGAAAGTGGCTGACACAAGTCCACTTCTCCAAATTTTGTGTTATTTTGGGATAAAATGTTATGTTTTTTTGGTATTTTGGAATATTATGTTTATTGAATGGTAAAAATAATTGTATCAAATTATTAGAATTATGTTATCTCGGGATAGGCACTCATAGAAAAAGTTACTTAACAAATATAAAAGTATTACAGCATTTGATCATTCTTCATTTATATATTCATTTAATTTTTTTAATATCCTAATACTTTTATTTGGAAATTTTTGGTTGTTAATTTGCTATATTTTTTCCATTAAATTTGAGCATATACTTTTTTTCGCGGAGAAATTTGATATTTATAGTAATTATACACGACTCAATTTAAGAAGAAAAAATAAAAAGGGTGGAGGGTCAATATACCACAAACCTTATATCTTGTGTCCAAAATACTATAATTCTATTATTAAGGCTTAAATATCACCGTTCTTATATTTTGTATTTAAAATATCTTTTTTGTTATCCCTAGTCAAAAAGTATAGGATTAGACGAAAATTAGACATTCATGAGATTCCGCAGATAATACCACCAAATTATAATAACAGTCCAAAATATATATCAATACATATGAATAGCGGATCACGAACACTTATATATGTGAGAGAGTCTACAAACACTTATGTGAAATGGTCTCACGGATATTTACACATAAGCTGAACCTATTTTCACAAATTTAAATATAGATTGTTAAAGGTGGATTATGTGTTAAACTCATCTCACATAACAAAATTTGTGAGAGAGTTTCATGAAAGACCTATTAATATATCAAATTTTCCATTTATTTTGAATCATGCTCTCTATACGTGGATGTGGGACAAGGTCTAGAGAGGGAGAGGTGGGTGGGGGTGGAGTAGTAGGGGGGTGGCGGTGGGAAAACTTGGAAACCAAGACTGAGAGCAATATTTGATGCGCCGCTGAATCTGTGGGCTCCACTTCTTTATCACAATTTTAACTTAAATGCTGCCTTTTCATTTTTTGTCAACCCTCCTATTTTTTCGACAATTTCTTACCAATTCTCCATTATTTCTATCATTAATTCCAAACATTGATCACATTGCTTGTTTTCCCCAACTACAAACTGAGATGTTAATTATTAGAGTAGGACTTATGTGCCCGGACCCCAATCGATCCGCACCCATTAATTATATATATTTTTTCTTCTTCTTCCACTTCTTATTCTTCTTCATGTAGCACATTTTTTTTTTCTTCTTCTTCTTCTCGATCTGCTTCCTTCTTCTTCTTCTTCTCTTTCCTTTTCAACCCTTCTGTTTTCTTCTTCTTATTCTTTTACGTTTTTTTTTCTTTGGACCTCGATTTGAAAATTTGAATGTCCTGCATAGATCTGAGGATGAGTTTCGATTTTACAATATTTCAAAAAAATTTGGTGATATTTTGAGCTTTGAGGGAGCTCCTTTCACTTTTTTAGCCGTGGTTTGTCCTTTTCACGTTATTTTATCTGTTCCTTTGCCACATTGGCAAAAATAAGACAATGTTGAGAGGAAAAGATGAAGATATATAATTTGAAGGTTTGGGAGTATTTAAAAGAAAAAAAAAGATCTAATGGTGTGACAAAATTAGGCATGAGAAATCAGAATAGATGAGAATCTATTGAAATTTTGAATGAATGTTTTGTTTTATTTCTTGTTTTACAAATTGTGCTGATTTACTGTATAATTTGAGGATTTGAATTTCGGGAATGGATTTGTGGTAATAAGTTGTAGAAATCTGATTGATTAGTATGAATTTGCAGAAAATTTGGGGAAGAAGATGATAAAATCGTATTTCACAATCTATTATTTATATATACACATCACTGAATCTTAAGAACAGACATTTAACACCTAAAAAGTATATATATATATATATATATATATATAACACCTATAGAGTATATATTAAACATATCAGACATATAATATGAAATATATATATATATATAATACATCAAGAACATATATGTAACACCACAAGAGTATATTTATAACACTTATAGAGTATATATATTACACCTGTCAATAAATCACATAATATGGAATTTATATATGTCATACCTCAGGAACATAACACCTATAATATATATATATATATATATATATATATATAACACTTATCACTATAGGTGATGGAGTGATAAAAAATATGATAATAATATTATCATATCTATTATACGTATATCTTAATAGTATCAAGTGAACAAGAGCTTTCATTCAGAGTCATGAACACAAACAAGAGATTAATGTTATGAATGCAATTACTTCAGGTGTTATAAAAATATTTTAAAGGTATTACAAATATTCTATATAGGTGATATAAGATCACATGCATCTATAAGATATAATAAATACAATTCCTTCGGATGTTATGGAAATATTTTAAAGGTATTACAAAGATACTCTATAGATGATATAAAATTACATGTATCTATGATATATAATAAACACAGTTCCTTCAGGTGTTATGAAAATATTATAACACCTAAACAACATACATATAACACTTATAAAGTATATATATGACACCAATATATCATTCAATCACATAATATGAAATCATCTTTATATGTGATACCTCAAAAACATACATATAACAACTAAATAGTATATATATAACTCATATAGAGTATACATATAACACATATCACTGAATCACATAATATGAAATCTTCTATATATGTGATACCTCAAGAACATAGATATAACACCTAGGCAGTATATATATAACATCTATAGAGTATAACTATAACACCTATCACTGAATCATATAATATAACTATAACACCTACAGAGTACATATATAACATCTATAGAGTACATATATAACACCTATCACTGAATCACCTAGTGTGAAATCTGGTGTGCGTGGGCGAACACCAGATTAGGTGGGAGCGCGCGTGGGGGCGCGTGGGCATGCGTGGGTGCGGCCCACGCGCCGGGTCGGGTCCGTGCCCCAAGTGCATATAAGTTTTGTTCTAATTATTAAGGTTGGTTGAGTTGTTTATAGTGTTCAGGATCGAGTCTCCACGGTATGTGTATGACCTTTCTAATATTATTAATTTGTTCCCATTAATTTATAAAGTTTTTTGATTTTTCAACAAAAAAGTAACTAAAATTAATTTAATACCCTATATAATATTCCCTATTCAAAATCAGTATGTATTAATGTTTTTGTCATATGAATACTAGGCAATTTGTTTTATATGATACCAGAAAATATACTAATATGTTATATAATAATAAATTTAAGTCGTTACGATACTTTCTAAAAATGTCCTATATTTTGATGTAGAAATATGTCAAATGCATTAATAAGTGTCATATTAATGCAATTTGAGTTGTCCTTAGATATAATAATATAACACATTTTGAAGTGTCTTAATAGGTAATTAACATTATTATTATTTTTCAAAACTGTAACAATTAATATATTTTTTCAATAATAATGTTAATATAAATTTTTATATGAGTAGGTCTTATGTGAGACCGTCTCACGGATTTTTTTTCGTGAGACGAGTCAACCCATAACTCATACTTAGTAATTCATATGGAAATATGTGGATATGAGTTCAATTCATGGGTAATAAGAATCCGTCTCACGGAAACTATCTGTGAGACCGTCTCACATGAGTTTTTGTGTTTTTGAGTATATTAAATAGATATAACAGCAAATTGAATAGAATATTTAGAATTCGATACACATAAAATTCTTCTTGTATTATTTAAGTGGAATCAACAAATTAAGAAGCATCAAGTATAAAACGTTAAAAAAAATTATACATTATGTAAAAAATATTGAGAACAACATTTTTGATAGGTACAACTCAACATTAAATATGATATACAAATTGGATGCAAGTTCAAGCATCGCCAACGAACTTGAATTTTTAAACTTTCATGAAATTCATCCATGGCTTCATCCTCACCTTGGTCACCACCCACTTTATTTTCTTAAACTTCAAAAAACATATTATGAAATCAAATATTAAAAAAAAAAACAACTACAACCAAATATTATTTACAATATTTGTATAGAAGATAAATAATTAAATTTGTTTGTGATGACAACAATAGCTTCTCGATGAAAATCACTAAGATATCTACAAACATGGAAAGAAATTAAATCAAAATAAACATACATCATGTTGGAAGAAATAAACTTAAGATACAATTACACAACACCAACCTGTAACAGAATGAAAATAAAATTATCTCTCTTCTTCATGTTTCATGGGTTTGTAAGATGTAGAATTTGAGGGTTTAAATATTATTTTATATACTTCATTTAAGATTTTTATAGGATAGTAGCAAAAACCACCTAAGGATGTTCAAACGGTTCGAACCGGGCGGTTCCGGTTCGAACCGCCGGTTCGATGGTTTAAGATTGGTGGAACCGAAATCGAACCGGGAGGTGTCCAGTTCCAGTTTCGGTTCGGAAACATCGGTTGAACCGAAACCGGGCGGTTCGGCCGGTTCAAAATAGAGTACAAAAAATCGAAATGAACAAATGTTTTCATTATAAATTGGAAAATTATTACAAGTTATAATAGAACTCAATTTCTAAATTTCTAACCTAATGATTGAAATTCTAATGAATTTATAATCTAATTCTAATCTATTAGACTATTACAACTATATATATATATATATTACAATTTACAAACTAAATATAACTATTACAATTACAAAAGTGTATCTAAAGACTAAAGAGAAGGGAAATTTTTTTTGAAAGAGCTTGAGTTTCATTTTAAGTTTGGAAATGAAATTCAATTCCAAACTTATAATGAAATTGCCCACATATCCTTAATTCGAATAAAATTAAGGAATCAAAGCTCACGTAGTTCTCTTACCTCAACTTACCTACTTCAATCGTCAAGGTTGGTGGCGGTGCTAGCGGAGGATGTTGTGTTTGAGTTGTAGCCATAAATATCCTCGCCACCTTCTCCATCCACTAGAAGAAGGTCAAAATGTTGTTGACGTCTAGCGGCTTTACCCAAATCCTCAAGAAGCGTGAGGTTTTGCACATTCTCCGCCGCCAAGTTTGATCGTCTCGTACTCAAGATGTGTCCTCCAATACTAAAGGTATGCTTAACCGAAACCGTCGAGGAGGGAGTTGCAAACATTTCCTTAACAATAATGGTTAGAATAGGATATATGGTGGTCCTTCGTGACCATCACTTCAACAAATCACTTGAACTCTTAAAAGCAATAGATTCAAAAGTAGCACTTAAATAAGAGTTTAACTCTTGGGTAGAGTTACCTCTAGATCATTTTTGTATCATAATGTCATAAAAGTTGTAAAATTGACTAAGACATCCAACTCAAAAACTAGATGAAGATGAGGAAGACTCTACATTTTGATGCCCTAAATCATGACTACTACTAGAATCACCATGAATTGCTTTATATTCTCCATATAAATCATATAAAAGTGCTTTAGCTTTAGCAACTTCTTCTCTAGGATTAGACACATATTCAACCATATCATAGTCAGTAATTATACCATTTGGGACAATCAATTATAATACATAGTTAACAATTCCTCTAATCCATCTTCCCTAATCATAGGATCTAATAATTTTGCACACAAAAATAGAAGGGGTATCTAATATTTCAACCATTTTTGTTTCATCATAATAATGAAATTAGATAAAATAGGATCTTCTTTATATGAGTCAATTACCAAAATAACTTTCATACATTGATCTAAGGCTAGAGGAGATGTACGATAATAACATCCACTTACTTCCTTAGTAGCTTCTTCAAAAAAAATTAACAATTCCATCATGTGTATACATGAATCCCATGAATGAGCAAATAACATAACTTCACTATTACCATATTGCATAAAAAAAATACATAAAAATTCTCTATAATTATAAGAATCTTAAAGCATGTAATAAGTTGAATTCCACCTATGTGGCACATCTTTCACAAATTTTTTTTTTACTTCCATACCATTATGCTTACAAAATTTAGCCCATTTTTACGCATTAGTACGGTATGAGAAATTAAAAGAATTGCTTCTCTAATTGTAGCTATTTCCTCTTCTACAGTTTTTAGGCCATCTTGAACACATAAATTAAGCACATGACACATGCAACGAACATGAAAAGGTGCACCATTTAGTGGAGGTTTGCAAAATTCCATTATAGTAGGCAAGCTAGCTTTATTATTACTAGCATTATCTAATACTATAGCAAATAATTTATTTAGTAATCCATAATCATTTAAAACATGTATTAGTTTTTGAGCAATATGTAAACCAGTATGTCTTTTGTTAAAATCAACAAAAGCAATTAAACATTTTTGATGATTCCATGAATCATCAATCCAATGGCAAGTAATACCTATATAATCAAATCTTTCATACGGATCAGTTGGTCCCAAAACTGCTGTAGGTAGGCTTAGAGGGGGGGGGGGGTGGAATAAGCCTACCTTCTTTTCAAACTTTTCTTCTATCTTTATCGGCTCATTTCTAATATCAATAACCTTTTGGGAGGTTACTGATCAGAGTGGTTTGCGGAAGCTTTTTACAGAGCCAAGTATAAGATGTGCAACTTATTAGAGAGAATATATGTAATGCAGTAAGCAGATAAAGACGCAAGCATGTATAGAGGTTCGAAGGTGGAATAATCCTTCTACGTCCTCTCTACCTCCTTCAGGAGGGAACCTTTGTTAAGCTGGTTGATTTACATAGACCTATCTATTACAACCCACCCTTTACAAATAAGTAGCAAGCCTTCACACAGATGTTTGCCTACTTTCCCCTGATCAACACAGGATCCTACACTACCCACCCAGGGTCCTCACTTTCTCTCCTAGAAAGTGGTAAACTCAGCAGAACTTTACTCATCGCACTGAGTACTCCGAGACAACCTTTTAGAGAGGTTTATCTCCTTCTTCTCCAACTAGGTGCAGCAAGCTTGGCCTCCGTTTGCAGACTAATCTGCTGAAGCTTGCTGCTGGACTGGTAGACTAGGTGTGCGTCTTCTTGGGGTGTAGAGTGTTCGAGCTCTTCTTCTTTTCTTCTGCTCTATTTGAACACTATTTTCTTCTCTAAAAACTTTCCCCTCTTTCTGCGCTTCTCTCTTTTAAGCCTTCTCTCTGATTAGCTCTTCTCTCTTCTTTTGCGCTTCTCTCTGCGAGCTTGGATATTCTGATGTGCTCGCTTTTTTTTCTCTTGCGCCCTTGCGCTCTCTCATATGCACCCCCCTTTTCTTCAGTCTTCAGTCCTCCTCTTTATAGGTTGTTAAATCTGCCAGTTGAAGATTGACAGATTTCCATCATTGATGCGCCGCACTCCTGACACACGCCAGCTTTTCACTTTCCACGTGTCTTCTTCTGATTGACTCCTCTTCTCTTCTCTCTACCAGTAACTTCTTGTGTCTACCGGTAACTTTGATTTTTCTCCCCATGCCTGCTTTGTAGCTTCCTCCTCTTGATTCACTCTGGAGCTTCCTCTTCTGGCTTGCTCCTTCAGGTGGCTCGAGACATTTGTAGCATGCTGCTCCTACAATATGCTTTCGGCATGGTCTTCTCAGGCAGCTTCCTGTCTCGCTGTATTCTTCTTTGGCGAGGTTCCTTCCAGTAGTTCCCTGAAGTCAATATATAGTATCCTTATCAGTTCACCAAATTCTTTTTAACCATTCTCTTCAGTATCCTTCCTTTTAACACTTTCTCTATTTCTTTTAATCTTCTGCAGTAACTCTATTGCAGTAATCTATCCTAAGATTGGTTATGCATATTTAGAGTTACTTAACGATTTGTCTCATCAAAATATTCTACAAATGTATCCAACAGGATCCTTCCAAACATCACAACATATAGACACTTTTTGATTAATTTTAGCTAACTCTTGTATTAACATAAATCTCTTTTCTAATACTCTTTTCTCTATATCACGTGTGGCCGTGTTCCTATTTATCATTCTAGCTGGAGGTTGTAAATATGTAATCACATAACATTCATATCTTTCATCACCCGCAAATGAAAACGGTAGATGGTTACTCACAATAAAATCGGTGCTGTCTTTCTTAAGTTCAATTTGTCTAAATTTAAAGGTTAACGAATCCATACTTTGTGACGAGTCGGTGAACCCTCTTAGTTGTGTTTGAGAGCTTTCCAATCCAACCTTGTTGGGATGCTTCCTCGAGATGTTGTTGTTGAACATTCCATACCCTCCTCCATGTTTGAACTTGTATTGCTTCCCACAATGGTTGCACGTCACTATGTAGTCGACGTTACTACGGGGGGCAACCTCCTTTTTGAAGTGGATGGAAAAAATATCACTTCGAAGTGGTGGAGTTGCACGAGTTGAAGAGGTACGAGGTTGATTCAAACATTCTTGTGTCAGACCCTCACCCGCTTCATCCTCTTCTTGATCGCCTTCGTTTAAGACGGCTTGAATTTGTTCCCCCAAATCAATATCTTCATCTAGTGACTCACACCATCGATCAATGATATCATCTTCATATGATGGTGGAGGTGACATGGTAGAAGCTCCTCTTCGAGACATAATTTAGGTAGAAGTAGAAATGTAGTTGAAGTAGAAAATAAGAACTAGAAATGCAGAATTAGAAGTAGAAAAGTAGAACTACATTTTGAAATATAACAACTAAAAAGTTGAAACTTGAAACAAGAATTTGTGATTGTGAATAGAAAGTGAGCTAGAGATGCAAGAGAGAGCAAGGGAATTGGTGTGAAAAATACACAACTTGAACCCCAATTTATAGATTTCCAAAATCCAAAAAAAATCAAAAAAAAAAAAAGGACGCTCCGGTTCGGTTGAACCGGCGGTCCGAACGATCTCGGCCGTCGATCGCCAACGGTCAAATGATCTCGGCCGCACGTTTCGAGTTTCATCAAACATCGCCGGTTTAACCGGTGGTTCCGGTTCGGTTCCGGTTTGGCCGGTTCCAAACGGTGATATCATCCGGGTCGTTGATCTCCAACGGCTATATCCGTTTGAATTTGGACCGTACACGTGTCACCCCTAAAGATAAAAAAAAAATAAAAAAATGTATAAACCGGCGGTTTGGAAAAACAGGAACCGAAACCTGGTCAACGGTTCTGGGAACCGTTGACCGCCGGTTCGAACCAATCCCGTTTCGATTTTTCGAACCGTTTGTTGGGCGCCACTTTTAAATTTAGTGGTTTTTCTTCTTCCCAAATTTATTTTTCTTTGAACATTTTATGAATATAAGGAACTATTTTTAAAAATAGAAAATATAGATTTTAGTTGTTAATTGGCTTCCTAGACAATTTCCTGATTTTTTTTTATTAATAGTTAATTTTTTTTTTATGGAAAGCTATTGTCTTTTCTTTTTTTATAAATAAATATAGCATAGTAAAGGACGTTCAATTTATAAAAATATTTTAATTAAATATATATTTTTAATTAAAAATGTAGTTATAGATATTACTCCTCTAACATTCAACTTACAATCAGTTTTATTATAATTGTAGCTATAGGTATGAAAGTAATAAATGCCTCAAATGAGCCTCTATTATGACATATACTTTGAAGTGTACTAACATTAGTGTAGCAATTGATCATTTTTCTACTAATATATATAAAAATGAGACAAAAATGATATGAGAGAATATCAATCTCTTCTAAAATAATATGAAATGATATCATATAAATGAAAGAATTATGGAGAAAATTGTGGTGTCTCTCATTCCTAATCATTTCTACTTATAAACATTTTTTTTTTTTGGCAAGTTATGAATTCTATTTTTACTCAAAAGAAATGATTTTTGTCAAATGTACCATTCTAATTACATTTGAGATGTAATATGATGGTGTGGGCTACATTTAAGGTGAAATAATGAATACTACTTCTTATTCAAATTTAATTAAAGCTTAATTTTTTTAAGGTATAATGCATATTTTATTCTTTATGTATTTTGGTTTGAGTGAGTCTTGTGTGAGACCGTCTCACGGATCGCATTTCGTGAGACGAGTCAACCCGACCCGGTCAACGGTCAATAGTCAACATCGGTCAACAGTCGGTCAACACCGGTAAACGGTCGGTCAACGCCGTTGACCAAAAAGTATTACATGTTATGCATAAAAGTATTACATGTCATATATAAAAGTATTATATTCATACTGTAATACTGTTATTCTACTCACATAATACTTTTATGTATATCATGTGATACTTTAAATTAGTATTACGTACTATACATATAAAAGTATTACATGATATATAAAAGTATTATTTGTTTATTTCAATAGTATTACATGTTGCACACAAAAGTATTACATTATGAGAGTATTACTTGTTGATTTCAATAATATTACATGTTGTAAATAAAAGTATTACATTTGAGTATTAGGCAATATTTTTCTATATATCATCTAATACTTCATAGTATTACATGATATACATAAAAGTATTACTTGTTGATTTCAATAGTATTACATGTTACACATAAAAATATCATATGCTGTATATAAAAGTATTACTTGTTGATTTCAATAGTATTATATGTTACACATATAAGTATTACATGTTGCACATAAAAATATTGCATGATGTTATGTTCTTATAATGTAATAATACTTTTGTGTGTATTAGATAATATACTTTTATATATCATTTAATACTTCATAATGTAATACTTTCATGTATATATTAGGTGATACTTTTCTATAGATCGGATAATACTTTTGTATTATATACATATAATGTATAATATATTACAAAAGTATTAGATGATATATAGAAAAATATTACCTACTACACATAAAAGTATTACATATTTTTATACACTCTAACCAAATCCAAAATCATACAATTTTACAAAAGTATTACATAGTATATTGAAAAGTAATACCTAAAACACACAAAAGTATTACATAATTTCTCAAAATTTTGTCGCACATGAAACATGATACACATAAAAGTATTACCTTATAAAAGTAAAAGTATTACATTTATAATGTAATACTTTCATGTATGTTGTGTACTACATTTACATATAATATGTAATACTTTTGGTCAACGGCGTTGACCAACCGTTGACCGGCATTGACTTTTGACTATGACCGGGTCGGGTTGACCCGTCTCACGGAATGGGATCCGTGAGACGGTCTCATACAAGAATTTGTCTTTTGGTTTTTCTTACTTTATTGTAATTACGAGATGTATTGGTTGCATAGTGTGAAAAATGACTTGGCCAATCAAAAATGAAAATTAAGGAAACCGAGATCTATGCAGTTTACTTAAAAACGCGAGTAGCAAAGGAACAAACTATAGCCTGTGGAACTGAACTGACATTCATGTACACACAAGTCCCTTGGTTTAAGGACCAAATCGACCGTTTGGCTTGGATCGAAAATGAAATTTAAGGAAATCGAAACCTGTGATGAACACAATTTTCAGACCGACATTCATGTACGGAAGCACACACAAGTGTCCTAGTTCGAGGACTAAATCAACATTTATTTGCATCACACCTTATTACTACGAGTTGGTCTCTTGTGAGATCGTCTCATGTACGATGACACTCGCGCGCATCCCTGCTCTGGAACACGGTCTTGTCATGGGACACTATCGACCGTGCGTGAAAATATACTTATAGTTATAAATGACACACTTATAGATAAAAATCATATACTTATATAGTTCATTTCTTGGGACACACAACCATGCACCACAGACCGCTATTGTTTTTTAGTTTAAGGCACACGACCGTATCCTAAGGCATGGTCGTACTCGGGAAAAAAGTCACATAGTTATCGTTAAAAATCACATACTTATACAACATGTGTAGGACACGGTCGCATACGATCGACCGTATCACAGGAACGACCGTGCGCGAGATTATTGCACGTGAGTCAGTCTCACATCAGTTTTTGTGTATTAATACACATTCTTACAATTCATGAAATGGTAGTCAAATATATATGAGTGAATGACAAAAGAATCTTGCGAGGCAGGGCAAGCTCTCAGGCTTTCCATATCCGTTTAAGTAGGGGTGGGTATGAGTGAAAAACCGATACCGTATACCATACCGAAAAATTCTATAATTAGAAACACAATAAAACTATTTTAATAGATTGGAGATAGGATACTAATTTCTTATAATCAATATATATACACAATGTGCGATTAATTTAATACAAAAACTTGTGTGATACGGTTTTACGGATAATATTCATAAGACGGATCCTTTTTACCCATTAACCAAACCTCATATTCACAAAGTTATATGTAAATTGTGAAGTGTAGGTCATGAGTTGACTCATCTCACATGAAACGATCCCTGAGATGGTATCATATGTGACTTATTCTTTATTTAAAATCTTGAAAAAGTATATCTTAACTTCCTAAAATTCTATAAAATCAACTCCTTTAAAGAATCGCTTTTATAAATAAATTGAACTTCATAGATAATCGTTTATTGCAATTCAACCTAGCTAATATAAATCTTTAATTCACCCAAAGACTCAAAGAGTGTTCATTAGCCACACATATCATATACCAAATGATTAAAATGGGTAAAATTTATTTTTTGTTCATTTAAAAAGTAACAGTCCAATTTATATCCACTTAATTTTGAAATCTCAATTTTTATCCACTTAATCAAAAAATCGTCACAATTTAGTCATTTGTCCACCGGAAGGGGGCAATTCAATCGGCCCCAATTGTTTACCTCAGATGAAATTTTGCTGATGTGGCTTAGTATATCATACGTGGCATTATCTCGACCAATTCACATTTTCTGAGTTGTCATTACATATATAAATATATATATTTGCAGATTGGTCCCTGGAATTAATTCAATTATCAAAATCAAACCCAGCCCCCTCTCCCCTACCTCCCCGTCGCCTTCTTCACTTCGACGCCACCACTGTCACCAGCGTCGGCGACAGCACACACATCCAGACACGACACATCTCCTTCTCTCCCACCCTCTCTCTCATTCTTTCTCTCTCTATCTATCTCAAAACCTCTGCAATTCTTTCCCTCTTTGTCTTTCTCTGCCACCGTCGCGTAGAAATTGGCGGCAAGGGATGGCGAGAGCAGATTTGAAAGAGAGTATTTTCCTTCTCCTTCAATCGACCCTTCTCCGGGAGGGATGGCAAGAGCCTCTTCTTCTCCAGCTGCGAGCAACGAGAGCGGTGGGGAAGAGGGATGGCGGCGTCGAGGGACAGCGGTGAGGCAGCATGGACACTTATTCTACAATTTCTCATAATCTTCTGCAAGTACTGTTAACTCTGGGAAGGGATGGGACGACAAGTGACGTCGGTGGTGGTAGACCTCTTCTTCTCCTGCTAGACAAGCGCAGATCCCCTTTTGATTTTCTTTTTGCTTTTTTTAAGAATTATGTTTTAGTTTTTTTTTTTTAAATTTCTTTAAATTCAATTTGTTTTTTTAATTTATTAATCTATACTTATATAAAAGTAAGACCGTTGGGAGAATTTACAAAAGTATCACTTTCCTTCCCAAAGTTGTCTTGTCATAATAATGGACTTTAAAAGGAATTTAATTGGGCGTTTAAGTTATAAATCTTATTATTTATATTTTTTGGGTCATACTAATTGATCATATTATTTTATTATAATAACAAAGAATAATTGATCAAATTTTAGGGAATAATAAATCTATTTAGTATGTTTGAAAACTTGAAATTATAAAATCACCCATTTGGAAAGTAATATAAAATTTTAGGAAATATAGTAATTAAATTATATTATAAGAACACAAAAAATATTCAAAAAATTAAAAATTGAGAAATTTAAGAATCTCATATATATATGTATATATATAATAAGATCACACGATTAAATCTAAGAATATAGAATTAAAAAAATAGAATTCAAACTCATTCAGATATTATGTTAATTAGGAAAAAATATATATGAAAACTAACAAATCAACTAAATTCTGTAAATTATAAATTACAAACAACATAAAAATATCAATGAATAATTTCAACATTTCTATTAATAGAAATTCATTTTATTTTCATTTTTTAGATTAAACTATTTAATTAATTAATTGGAATTTATTATCATATTTGTCGATACAAGTTATTGAACTACGAAAAAAAATGAAATTTAAAAAATGCAGTAAATTAATACAATGAACTTATTTTAAAGAGTTTGAAATATAAATCATGTGTAAATATTTATTTCAACTCTTCAGTTTCCTAACTTATTAGTGGACGGTATAAATTCAGTGAAAATTTTATAGTCATAATAAATAAGTTATAAATCTGTTTATTCATCAAATATTAGTATTATTATTTGTTTTTATTTATATATCAATTTTATTTTTAATTATATTTATGTACTAATTAATGTTGTATGTAAAGAAGTTAATAAGTTTTATTTTATGTATCAATTAATATTCAAATATATCTATATATAAAAAGAGTGGTACAATTTTGTCACTTTCACTTCTAATTAAAATGTCATATCAATGTTTTCGTTGATGGAAGAATTTCAAAAATTAATAGTTTTGTCAATAAAAATGATCGTGTTATTTAGATCGATCTTTTCAATGTATATATTTATATTTAGAATTATTAAAAATATAATTATATTTAGAATTATTAAAAATATATTACTAAGGCTACGAATTATTATTTGTTGTTGTTGTTGAGACTGTTGTTCATTGTTGAATAATAATTTAATTATTTTTTAAATTTTATTAACTTTAATTATTTAATGTCTACAATTTTACTCTCATATCAAATTTAAAGTTAAAGAAATTTTAATATGTTTTTTTGTAATTATGAGATATGTTGTATGAAAATAAATATTTCAAAACTTATATTGTCATTTGGTCACTTTTAACTAGACACGCCCAAACGGTTCGGAAACCGGCGAACCGGCGGTCAATGGTTCACCGAACCGTTGACCGGTTCCGGTTCCGAACCGTAACCGGAAACCGGATATAACCAGTTAGGTTCCGGTTCGTGAATTTTGAACCGCCAAACCAGCGGTTTAACCGGTTGTTTCAAACCGCCGGTTTTTTTTTTTTTTTTGCGATCTGCCACGTGGACGGCTCTGGTTGAATCTGATATAGCCGTTGGAGATCGACGGCTCGGAAGAAGTAGCCGTGGGATTCTTGCACACATTTGTTAGAATTGTTAAAGGTTTTTGAACAATCAACTAAGGACATTAGTGGATGTTATTATCCTACTTCTCCTATAGCATTAGATCAATGTGTTAAAATTGCTTTAATTTTTCATGCCTTTGTTGAGTATGAATCTTTGAGCCATGTACTTATTTTGATGAGATCAAAATGGTTAAAATATTTTCATGAAATACCCCCCCTATTTTTGTGTGCTAAATTATTAGATCCTAGGATTAGAGAAGATGGGCTAGAAGAATTATTAACTATGTATTACAATGTCTTGTTTCCAAATGGACTTCTAAATGATTATGATGAAGTAGAATATGTGCCTAATCCTAGGGAAGTAGTTGCTAGAGCTAAAGGATATTTGTTTGATTTATTTAGAGAATACAAAACAATACATAGTGGTGAATCTAGTGAAAATATAAGTGCTAGTGAAAATGTAGGATCTAGTAGTTCTTCTTCTTCTTCTTCATCTCACTTTGGACCCCCCTTAGTCAATTCTATTACTTTTACGACATTAGAACACAAAAAAGAGCTAGAAGTAACCCTTCACAAGAATTAGATAATTATTTAAGTACCACTTTTGAATCAATTGCTTTTGACAACCCAATAGATTTATTGAAGTGGTGGTCACGAAGGGCCACCATGTATCCTATTTTAACCATTATTGCTAAGGAACTTTTTGCAAGTCCCGCCTCGACGGTTTCGGTTGAACATGCATTTAGTATTGCAGGCCACGCATTGGCTCCAAGACGTGCAAACTTGGCAATTGAGAATGTGCAAAACCTTATGCTCCTTGAAGATTGGTGCAAAGCCAAAAGACGTTCACAACATTTGTTTAACGAAACAACATTCGAAGATGGTGGTCTCGATTTGTTTGGCTACGACTCGAACACATCATCCTCTGGCGGCGGCACACCAACCAACTTCGAAGATTATAACTTTTGGACCGGCGGGTAAGTTGAGGTAAGAGAACTACGTGAGTTTTGATTCCTTAATTTTATAAATTAAGGATACGTAGGCAATTTCATTACAAATTTGGAAATGAATTTCAATTCCAAAATTATAATGAAACTCAAGCTCTTTCAATTTTTTTTTCCCCCTTCCCAATCTTTTATTTACAAATTTGTAGATAGAATTGAAAACTTGTAAACTTGTAATAGATAGAATTTTTTTATGTAAATTTGTAATAGATAGAATCTTATAAATCAAATACATTTTTTTATGTAAATTCAAGTTGTAATTTTCCAAATTTTTATCAAAAGTTTGTTCAATTAATCATTATTTGTTAGATTTCATATTTTGTATTCTAAAAAATCAATTTAGTCGAAAACAAGTATTAAAAATCAAAATTGGTGATAAAAAAAAAAAACTGGTCGAAACCGGTTTTCCCCTCCCCCCGGTTCGGTTTCGGTTCGGTCATTCCGGAAACCGGAACCGGCGGTTCCGAACCGGAACCGGAACCGCCGAACCGGATGAACATGTCTACTTTTAACCAATTCAAAAACACATTAATTTATCGAACATTTATCGAGCCATTAAAAAAATTCAACAAAAAATATATAGAAACAATTAGAATGTAAGCTTTCAAATTTTTTATCCTTTTTTAAACTTTAATTACTTAATGTTTAAAACTATTCTTATTACCAATTTTAAAATTAAGTGAAATTTTAATATATCTTTTGTAATTGTGAGATATATTGTATATAAATAAATATTTCAAAACTTTTTTTCTTATTTTTGCGTTAGAGTCTCACGGATAATTTCCGTGAGACGAATCATTTTTGACAATTAAGAAATCTCATATCCATGAATTCATATGCGAATTGTGAAATGTTGGTCATAGATTGACCCGTCTCACATGAAATGATCCGTGAGACGGTCTTACATGAGACTTACTAATGCATCAAAAACTTTTTAAGATGGCGCTTGACCAGTCTTAACTTTACAGTTTCGTTCCCCTTGCTGTCTGAAAGACCCTATTTTTGACTTGAAATTATATCATTGATTCTCGGAAATTACTAAAGCCTATGTTAGCTATATTTTAAAACTTATTTCCTTATTTGGCCACTTTTAACTAACTCAAAAATTGACTTATCAAAATATCTATCGAGCATGGAAAATTTCTACAAAAACAAACATATTGAATGTAAAGTTTCAAGTTCGTTATTTAAGTTATTAATAAATTTTGTATTCAAACTTTTTCATTTTATCAAATATAATTAAAAATGACATATATAAATTTGTATTATTTGAATTTAAAATAACACGATATCAAAAAATAAAGGAATCCCTGAAAAATACAGAAGAGATAGGGGTTGGACTGCTGGTGGGTGTCATGGGATTGAACATAACTCTACTTTCTTCACTTAAAACTCTATTTTACCCAACGATTTGTTTAAATTATAAAATATACAAATTAATAGAGATATTAAAAATATATTTGTATATTATACAAAGTTTGAAATGATATAGTATATATGGATAACTTTGTAAAATAATAATCATATTGTATAATTACAAATTGTATACTACAACAATAAATAAACCGAGCATCGCGCGAGTGAATTACTAGTTAAGAAAGAAATATGAGGTGGAATTAAAATTATATCAAAAATAAATTCCACATGGGTATAAAATTCCACATCAGCATAACTTGGTCGGAAAATTAAAATTGGGGTTGATTGCATCTCAATCGCCCCCTTCCGATGGGCAAAAGACTAAATTGTGACGATTTTTGGATTAAATGGACAAAAATTGAGATATCAAAATTAAGTGGATGTAAATTGGACAGTAATTTTTTAAATTGATTAAAAATGAATTTTAACCGAATTAAAATACTCATTTGAATTTCTTTTGAGAGAATTACATCTACTATCTCGAACTTTGGTAGGATCAATTATATTCAGAATAATTAAGAATATTTTATCCTATCTTAATTTAATACGGTATATACTAAAATAAATTATAAACATGACTATCACATGCTATTTTTGGATAGTACACATTGTCTCGCATTATTTATTTATTGACAAAAACTTATATATCTCTGTGGCACATAGGGGCACGGATCTAGGTGTTATATACATATTCTTCATGTGTTATATATACTCTATAGGTGTTATGTTTCTTGGTATTATAGATATATTCTACAGGTATCATATGTATATAAGAGTATACATGTGATACCTCAAGAGTATATACATGATACCTATAGAGTATATATTTAACATCATATAATGATTAATTTGGAAGCACCATGCCCTGGGCATACAAGTGTCACTCTTATTTATTATGTTATTACCAAATTATCCATTAACTAGTTTTAAATCATCCCATAATCTTTCAACAACATTCGTAAAATAACTTCTGGTAATACTACCTTTTAGATCTAAATATTTTATTGTGATACAAATTAAGATTTCATAACTCGGTATTATATATATATGTATTAACTCGTATAATATCTTGCAATAAATTAATGATGTTTTAGAATGTTATAATTGCAATATAATTTATATTCATATCTATATCTGAAAAATAAAAGTTAAGAATTAAAGATCAGTACCGTTCATGAGATGATAATTGTAGTCCTATGATGTAAGTCCTCTAATTTAGCAGACATTAATTTCCAGTCTTTACCTATTCGTTTTTATATTTTAGCCCTATATATAGTTTTAAAAACTTTATAAAATTGTACTGAATTAATCTAGTGTTGGTTATATCTCAACGCGAACAAAATATTAGTTTTGTGTCATTTCACACTCCTATTTTTAAATGGGTTAAATAATCATTCAAACTATACTCATTTTTGCATTTAATTACCTAAACTTTTTTTTTTTTTTTTGCAACTTATAACCATCTCACCTTTGTAAGAGTTGCAAATAACCATCTAAAACTATTGAAACATCATTTTTCGGATAAATCAAATCGCGTATGAGGGACACCTTATACTTATGAGGTTATTTCTATCATTTTAAGTTTAATTAGGGAAAATAAAAAAATTAAGACAAATGTTAAAAGTTATTTGAATGTACTATAAGTATACGTCAAATAAGCAATGTTTTTTTTTTCCAATAAAAAGAAAGAAAAAGAGTCTATACAACGCAAGAAAAATAAGCTGAAAATGAAAGACCAGCCTCGTTAAAATTCTGACATAGCAAAACCTCGTGGGAAAAAATTATGACATGAAAAAAAAGTATCGGGTGTACAAAGAGGAGAAAATCGAAAGATAAAAAGAAATAGGGAAATAATAGGGAGTTCAAAAATGATTACTAAGAAAATAGGAGTTTCAAAAATAAAGGGTTTAATCCTACACGCCCCCTTGTGTTATCGAAATTCGCACAAAAACCTCTTGTGTTAAAAAAATTGCAGGAAAAACCCTTCTGATCCCATAAATTCAACGCAAACACCTTAAAACTGTAGATGGTCAGACACGCGCCTTTGGTGCGACTTTGGACTATTTTCGATGAGAAATTGCTATTTCCAGAGCTCTTTTTGCCATTTCCAGAGCTCTTTTTGCTATTTCCAAGCCAGAATTTTCTAAAGATTTTTTAATTAACCCAATCCATGTTATTTCTTGATCCACACCCGAAAAATTGGTATATAGACTGGAAACTATCGACCTACCCCTTTATTATCTTTATGAGATAAGGGTAAACTAGCTGTGTCACAACGCCACGTACCGATTTGTTCACGATCCTAGAAAATGGTATCAGAGCTTAGGTTTATTAAGAACTAAATTTATATTTATTATTTTATTTATCTGTAATTCACAATTGGTGAGGAGAATTACACGAGAAAAGAATGGATCTGGACGAATGTCCAAGATGTATATTCTACAGGAGATATCGTCAAATTTTGACAATGTATGCTCAAGAGCATCGAGATCAGGTGACATATTGGCACAACCAATATGCCGAGAAAGAAGAAGCAGGTGCCGACGAGGAAACTTTGAGGCAGTGCGACAGACGAGCCGCATATCACATGGGTTACCTAACAGTAAACGAAATGTTATATTGCGATCTGATGAATCATCAGGAAGCAGCCCATCAAACCCATGTCTGATTGAATGCCCAAGTGGAAGGAGATAATTCCAGATACCTCTAAAATTTCTGAAGATCTTAGAGAAATCCAAAAGACGGTGCAGAGTTATGGCAACCGCCATAATCACCAACCGACACAAGTTCAATAGATCCAAAGCCAAATGGAGACGATGATAAGAAATCTAAAGGAGACTCTTGAAACAATTCATGATATTCAAGAAAGAGTCAAGAATCTGGAGAATCGACCAAGTTCATCCGGAGGAAGGAGACGTATAAATTTCGGAACAGTTCCCTATTTACACCTAGATGGGAAACCAACCGACGTTGTACTACCCATGACCGATGATGAAAAACTTATTGTCATTATCAAAGGAAAATCCGTTACAAACAAGTAATGGATTTCGAGAGGATAAATCTGCAGGATCTACATGACCTAACCGAATCCTTCACGGGATTAGGTATTGTAGATCTAAAGATGAACGCAGGAGATGGATCTGCCTTGGTTACTCGTGATCAACAGCAGAGACCACCAGTCAATCCCAACGTAGCAGAAAGTTCCGGATCACGTCATATGGACAAACAAATGCCACACGTAGGGGATTTCACCACAGGAAGAGATCCTATTGCAGTTATAGGAACTCGACCACGTTCCAAAAGGCCGAATCTTTTCAACACGCCTTATGGAAAGTCACAGCTTGACCCGATACATCCGTATGGGTTGATGCTAAATCTGGATATCCCAGATTTCAAGAACCGTGAAATCCTTATCGATGATTGGGCATCGGCTATGAGGATTGCATCAGGAACCCTCGATCTTACAAAAGAAGGATTCATCTTACTACTCGAGATGAATCTGGAAGGATCTGTAAAGATCGCCTGGGATATGACAGCCCCAGAAATGAAAAGCAACGTTACAGCTAGTGAGTCATTAAAGGGAATTGTCGATAATATGGTCAAATTATTCAAAATCCATTTTATTCAATTACACACGAATACATTTTCTTGTAGAGTGTTAAAGGCCAAACTATTGGAATGGTGTCATCAGACAACACTCTACAAGAACTACAAGAGACTGTGAGGAATCAATAAAATGGTTCCTTTATGTTGCGAAGAAAATGACATCCCAACAGTCGTTGGAGGTCAACCACGGAGGCATAAAAGGCAGAAACAACGAAGCCATCCATACCACCGTGGAAGCAACAACAAAAGAAGCAGTCGTTGGTCTTCATGGAGACCAAGAAGGGTATGGTCAAAACAAAAGGCCCGAAGCTACAAATCAAGGCAAAGACCAACACGAAACAGGAATAGAGCTCGGAGTTTTTCATCAAGCTCTGATCAGAGAAGTTTCAGCAGGACTACATGAAGGAGAACTTTCAGACGAGCTCATACCAAAGCCAACGAAAGTTTTAAAGATTGTAATTGTTGGACATGTGGAGCAAGAGGGCATATCTCAACAGATTGCCCAGATATTTAGAAACGAGGAATTAGACAGTTCGAGGTGACACCAGAACTCGAAGAAGCTGTCTACTATCAAGATCTCGTACAGGTGTATCAATTTGAGGATCTACCCTTAGATGAAAGCATCTATGAATAAGAGATCTATTCTGAGGATGGAAGTGAATCCAGCTCAGAATCAGAGTGAATAAGAAATTCTTCAAGCAACGGTGAGAGAGGATATGTCAGGATACCTCTCCCACACTATGGTATCTCATAAGACTCTAATGAGGATTATGAAAGAAAATCCAAAGCTCCAGATGTATGATGGTTTTACCATAGGAGCTATGGAAAAGACGTTGGATAAGATTGGTTTTCGCAGCAGAAAACACCAGATTATCCACAGAGTAACTACCGAAGAATTTGTCATCCCAATGGAATTCACTGGTAACTTGATCAAGATGCACTTGGTCCCCTACAAAGATATACAGGACATCAAAAGCAGAGTCAAGAGAGAAGTTGCAAATACACTCTCATGGATTCATATCGGAGCCATAAGAGTTGTTATTAAAGCAACCTTCAAAGAAGGAGTAGATTCGCCGCTCAATCTTGCAATTCTGGACAAGCGAATCTCAAATCTCAAGGATTCATGCCTTGGGGCGATTACAGGAATTTTGTGTGCAGGAAAATTGACATTCAATGTCTATCCAAGAATTGCATACAACCTGGGAGATCGAGATTTCAACCGAGTCTTAACCCTTCATCAGGATTTCAAAAGAAATGATTTGATGAAAGAAGAGAATAGACCCTACTCGATTACCTACAAGATTTCCTACGCTCTCTCGAATACACATCACTCAGATGTATTCTTGAGAAAGGAATTCATCGAAGTTCCAAGAATCTTTGAGGACTTCGCCAAAGTAGTTCTACCAGAACTCATAGAATCTCCAACCATAAAGGAGATCGATATGAGGATCCAAGATCAACCCATCTTCAACAAGAGCCAAAACCTCAGAATTGAGCCAAGGCGGATGTCTTTCCAACAAGACAGACTAATGAGTAGCAGCCGTTGGAAAGAAAAGAGACCAAGTACAATACAACAAATCCTAAATGTTTTCAAAACATAAGGAGAGCTGAAGTGCCCGGAAGGATGGAGAGGAGTTGAAGTAATATTTGACATTACTCAAGGGGAAAATATACTCCCATGTAATGCCCTATATTATCTCCAACAATCGATAGTCGGAAAATTTCAAGGAAACCTAAAAATGGGTGAAATTGATTTGACTATCAGAGGAGTTGCAGGAAGAATCCCAGATCAGTTGACACTTGGGATTGAGTTTCTCGAGGAACATAAACCTGGGGAAAGATTACAGAATCAGATGACCACTAGTCCATTCTCCATAAACATTTATATCGGAATGATATATGATGAATACAAGGCCAAATATTTCACCGCCTATATCGACTCAGGAGCCGGAATATGTACTACAAAGCAGGAGGTTTTCCCTAAAGAAATTGGTGAAGATCTACCAGCTATCGCAGGAAGAGATTTCTCTAAAAGGATTCTTATCCTTAATCGAGGAATCAAGCAAGCGGAAATCATGATCGGAGGTGCAGGCGGTACCCCATGGTACAAAGTTAAAATGCCACCCATCTATTTCCATGATACAGGCGCAGATGTGTTGTTAGGTAACAATTTCTTACAAACATTCAAGCGCTTTACACAGGAAAATGAGACAAGAAGACTTATTTTCACAACCCTATCATTGTCCAAAGACTACGAGAGGTATTCTACAGAAAAATGCCTAACATTTTTCGCAGCAAGCGTGGTGATGAAGCCAAACTTTGATATCCAAAAATGGTGGATAGAAGGAGATTTGGCGATGCACTATTATCCTACCGACAGTTTGGACATACCAAACCAGGAATCAAAGCGTGGGATAATCACTTGTATTCATTTAGGGTACAAGGAGAAGAAGAAGTTCCTCCAATTGTAATTGCGGAAGTAATATGCCTATTGGAAGATTCATCGACATCAAGTGAGATTTCCATTGATGAACAGATTTCACTCAAAGATGTAAAAAAGAAGATCCAAAAGAATTACAATGAAAATCTTTTGGCATGATGGAACAAGAACGAGCTCAAAGCATCCCTAAGAGTTAAACCCGGAAAGGAACACAAGCTTGTAAGATCCAGACCAATCCTTATGAACCAAGAAGATCGTGAGGATATGCAGAAGATACTTAAGGAACATCTGGACCTTAAGTTGATCTCACCAGGAGTTTCTCCATACAGCAGTCCAGGATTCCTTGTAAGGAATCATGGAGAAATCAAGCGAGGAAAGCCAATACTTGTTATTAATTACAAAGGAATTAATGACATCTTGGAGTTTGATGGATACTACATCCCGAGTAGAGAACACCTAGTTAACAGCATCAAAAGTGCCAAAGTATTCTCTAAATTCAATTGCAAGTCTGGATTCTACCAGATTAAGATGGAGGAAGAAAGCAAGAAGTTTACAGCTTTCTCCACACCACAAGGACATTATATCTGGAATGTGATGCCCATGAGATTGGCAAACGCCCCCAGATATATCAGAGAAAGATGGATAATCTTTTCAAAGATTATTTCAGCTTCATATTCGTGTACATCGATGATATACTCATCGCATCCAAGAACGTGAAAGAGCATCTCAAACATTTGGATATATTTTCAGATGTTTGTCACAAAGAAGGATTAGTGCTTTCCGAAAAGAAAGCAGTGATTGCTACGAGACAGATCGAATTCCTTGGAATTGAGATCGACGAATCTGGAATCATCCTACAAAACCATATTGTGGAAAAGATTCAAGGATCTCTAGATATCCTCAAAGACCAGAAACAACTTCAAAGTTTTCTCGGAGTTGTTAACTTCGCCGGTATGTTCATAAACAATCTGGCGCACTATAGGAAGATTTTTAGCCCATTGTTGAAAAAAGATGCAATATTTAAATGGGAAGATGAACACCAAGAGGGGATAAAGCAACTCAGGGAGGTTTGTCAACAACTTCAAAAACTGGCCATACCCCAAGACGAGGATGAACTGGTTCTCTACACAGACGCCATTGATCATTGGTGGGTAGCAGTCCTTATGAAAGCTACACCAACTGGAGAAATGCCATGCAGATATTGCAGCGGTTTATTCACAGAAAGTGAAGTAGATCGATGCATATCAACGACAAGAAGTTCTTTGCAGTCAGAAAGGCTTTCAAAAAATGGTCTTTATTCTTACTGACTAAGAAGTTCATCTTGAAAATTGACAATTCAAGCGTCAAAACTTTTCTGAAAAATAAAATTGAATCTAAACCAGAAAATGCTAGACGATTAAGATGGCAGGCGGAATGTCAATATTATGATTACGATATTGTCATTGTGAAATCTCATGAAAATATTCTTGCAGATTTCCTAACACGAGATAGAAGGACACGTCGCTGACGAGGTCCTCAAACGAGTCAGGCATCTCAGGGAAAACCTGGAGAGCCTACAATAAGGCTTTGATGCTTTATGCATCAATGCAGAAGTCACCCAGCGACTTTAACAGGCGGATCAGAGAACCATCTCTGGTCTAATACGAGAATGCCAGTACGCACATGGACAATTGTTCACGGTGCTACAGGAGCCTATCCTTCAGGCTGCATCTCCCACGATGCAAAAGAAGGAAATACGAGAACGGGTCTCTAACCCACAAGTTATGGATTCAAATACCATAATCGAGAGTTCTATAGATGCATTCCTTGAGGATGTACCAACTATGGCAAAAGTTGAAACTCCGGTGTCAAAACCCGAGTCTTCAAATCAACCCAGCACTTCTAGGGTTAAAGAGGGAGAATTGAACCTTAGGCCACAGACTGACAAGACTAAGGTTAAAACTGACGAGAATTTAGTTTCCCCTATGCAGGTTTACCAAAAGCAATGGGAGAAGCTGATCACCAGGATGGGTATCCAACCAGAGAGAACAATCATAGATGTCTCTGGAAAATACCCAAGAGTTTGGATGAAACCAGGAAGTCATCCAAACGAAGTACAAGAATGGTATAACTTTGGAGCTCTTGCTTCAATCTATACCGTCTCACCAGGATTCCCTGAAATTTCGAAACTTCCAAAATGTATTGGAACAGCGGTACACGAGACTTGGGCCAATAATCCACATTTGGCCAGAGGTGATATTTTGGAATTGTACGTCTTTAGTGCAGCTCCAGAACCAGCCAAGAAGGGTTTCCATGAAGCCTTTCATTTCATCAAGCCGAGAAGACCTGACGGAAACGCCTTGAAAACCATCAAGACGGCCGTTCCAGAGGAAACTCCAATTCTGGTAGGAGCATTTTCAGAAGACGAAGCTTCTACCTGACGAGCATGGGGACTATGGGTTTGTCTAACCGAAATGGACAAGGTCAAATACCCTTTCAAGTTCTTTCAGAATTTGGCAAATGGATCTTTCCTGCTGAATTCCATGACAGGAACAACTACGAGCTTTGCAGAAGATCTTTTCGAAACAAAGAGAAGGATCCTTTGGAAGAACAAGCTTCCGGCGAGTAAAGAAACCTGTCGGAAATTCTGCAATATGGCGCATGTGGGCCGATGGATTGATCAAGTCTGTCCAGCATGCCCAGATCAGAAAGAGCCCGAGTTTGAGAAAGGGTTCCGACCCAAACCCGACCGACGGGAGCGAGGGGCAGAAAAGGACAAAGGGCCTGCCCAAAAGAAAAGTCATCCATGGGGACCACGAAGGCCAAATTTCTAAGATTCCCCGACAGAGGTAACATGGGCTGAGTCACGCCCCATAAGCATCGCATGCGAAAAGTCACGGGGAGAAAAAGAAAGATTTCCCGACAATTTCACATGGGATGAGTCACGAGGAAAAAAGCTATCAAGCACTAACTCAGTGGTTGATCCACTCAGAAAAGGTGGACAGCTGGCTTAAGCAGGTTTGAAATCCGCACTTCAAGTCCAGATTTCCATCTATAAATAAGGCAAGCAGAAGGAAGCTAAGGACATCAACAATTCTCCATAGTTTTTTTCAAATAAAAACATCTTTGTAATAGTTTGAGTGTTCTGAGTTTTAGTTTTAGTATATGTGCATACAAGTTACAGCCATCTCCATGAGAGACTGATCCAGTATTCTCCTCTCAAAAGGAGATTACAGATATGTAATAAATATATTTAGTTCTTAATAAAAAAGAGGCTTTTGCTTCAACATGTTTTCTGTTTGATCAATTTATCCCTTGGAATGATCACCTTGTACACCTGGTGTAAGAAACGAACCAAGGTTGTGCTAGCCAGTTGCTGAAGGAGCTGGATAACTTGCAGACTATCTTCCCTGAGGGTTGAAGTTGAACAGTAAGGAGCTGTTCGTAAAACGGTTTGAGGGCAGTAATTTCCAGCTGGTGGTGTTGCAAACCATTTTACCTGGTGCTGTTCTGGTCAAAGAAAGGTATGAATTCCAGAGGATTTATTTATTTTACGGAAGCATATTGGGCCTGGTATTTATTCACTGGATGATGAATATGGATATAGAAATAAGATGGATTGAAAATTTTTTTTTATTAAATTAATATTTTATAAAATAAAATAAAGGAAAAATGCATATAAAGCGTGTGGAAGACACTTAACTATTTTAGGGGCACGTGCGCTGAATTGTTGAAATCACATGTGACTTTCGTGCAATACTTTTAACAGAAGGGTGTTTAGATATTAATTTTGGAAACATAGAGGGGTTTTAAGCAATAAACCCCAAAAATAAATTATAGATATGTATTAATTCCTAACATATAATAGGGAAATTATAAATTTTGTAATTTCTAACATATGGGTTTCGAAAATAAATAATGGATTTTGAAACTAAATTAAGGATTTTCAGTTAAAATTAGGTGTGTGAAATAAAAATTATGAATTATAAAACATACTCAACAAAAATAAAGTTGTTCGGCAACAAAAATAAAGTTCATCCATAATTACCCCTTTCTATTGTCAAACTCGTTTATACTCAACAAAATTGAGGAAGAATATTGATATTTAGGATTTAAAAGTAGGAATTCTATTTATTTTCTCCAAATTTAATATAAAATGGAAAATACACTCATAAATATAGGGTGTGTCTCACACTTGATTTGATTTGGTCGGAAATTGTGTTATGATGTCCTTAGATAGTTGTTTGCAACTCATACAAAGATGAGATGACTAGTTGCAACCGAAAAAGGTTTAAATATCTAACTACTAAAACATGTATAGTTTTGATGATTATTTGTAGTTAAACCTTTTTAAATTATTTACCTCATTATCCACAATTATCTATCGAACTTTTTTAAATCTGGATAATGCCCATTTGGAATTTTTGTATAATTTCACATGTGTTTTTATTTTGTGTGTATATATATATATATATATATATATATATAGTTAGGTCTGGTTTAATACAATACAGGCACCAATACAAATATTCCACGCTCACCTCTTTTGACCAGAGTTGTACTGCACCACCCTCCCCCCTACCCCCTACCCCACCACCCCACCCCAAGTTGTCGTATCTTAAGTCCAACTCCCAACAGATTCATTTTAGTCTCTGATCTAGATACTTCATGAATTAAGGAAAATAGGAAATAAATAAATATCTTGTTTTTATTTCTATCATTTTCAAACTTGGTTTTCATTATCTATTTTCCTTATGATAATATGTACGAGGGTAGTTTTATAGTACACCAGGTGTATTAATACATTAAATTTTCAACTCATTTTCAGTCGTCAGATTTGAGATCATTAAAGTCAAAGTCAACTTCTCAGATCTAATGGTTAAAATGATGGAGAGTCTGATATATTAATACATCCGGTGTACTACAGAAGGACCCTATGTATGAATACTAATTTCTGCCAAGGATGAGGCCCTTCGGATTTTTTTTTCTTGATGTTGATTTAATTACATCGTTATTTTATTTTAGTTTTAAGTGTTTTAGTTCTTTTTTTTTTTTAGTTAGCTAGTATACTTGAAAAATAGTGTGTGTATATATATATATTCAAAGAAATTATAAAATTGGGAGGGTGGAAATATAGAACAGAGATACTTGGCTACTTATGAAATATTATATCTTTTAGGCATAAGGTAAGTTTTATTTCGTGAGTCAAATTTTTTTAATCTATGTTTTCAAATTTGTGGGGCTACGAAAGGATCGTCCAACTATGACTTAGTGTTAAAGAGGCACGAATGACTGACTTATTTTGTTGATAGAGATTTGGTGGGATGTTTATATTTTGAGATTGGGTAATTCTATACACACCCCATCAATACTAAACACACCATCCATACACACATTCTTAAAATAATAAAAAAAAAAGAATGTGTGTATAGATAGAGTGTGTTTAGTATTTGATGGGGTGTGTATAGAATTACCCTTTGAGATTATATTTGTTTGGCACCAACGGCAGCTAATTTCGAAATATGATAATTAAATAATATAAAAATAACTGAATAAAAGATGACTCCATCCTTTCGCTTTCTCTAAAAACATTTTTGCACATTAACTCTCTGCACTATGTAAAAGTACATCAATTAGTACACACTTTAGACCATCTCCAACAGTGTATAAAATTTTACTGTTAATCTTACACAATTTTTATGTAATAACTGTCAATAATTTCCAACAGTTTACATTATTCTCTGTACCAAAAAAAAAAACAATTCCATAATATTCTTTATTAATTTAACATTTTTTAATTTATTAATAATTTTTGTTTCATTATTTTATGCAATTTTTATATTAAAATTAGTTTAATGTCTAGATATTATATGTATTTATTAATATGTTGTATTGTATTTTTTTTTTCCAAAATCGGAATGATTATAATAGCACTTAATATAAAAAATAAGGAAAAAAATGAATACAAAGTAAAAATAATGAAAAAGAACTTAAAAAACAAAATAAAATAAGAAAAGAAAAAGAATAAAATAAATAAATAAATAATACAAAAAAGAAAAATCAGATGGCGCAAGAGTTGACCTGTGGAAAGTTGGCGCAAAACCAGCGGTTAAGATGAGATGACGCAAAAAAAAAAATCATTGTTGGAGATGAAAACATGCGCCATCAAATTGTGATGATGCACTGTTGGAGATGCTTAGTGTCGATTTTGCACTATTTTATTGTGAAAACAATCATTGATTTCCAACATGTGCAATCTTATGCACTAAAAGATAATATTCTAGAATATTCTCTTTTATTAATTATAAAATAAATAAAATGAAAAATAAACTGAAAATGTGAAGAAAAAATATGGCACGCCCACATGTTTTGACCTGTGGAAAGTTGGTGCAGAAGTGACAATTGAAAAATCTTGGAGCGAAGAATTGCATCAATATTGGAGATAAAAATACACACTATCAAATTGAGTTGGCGCATTGTTGGAGATGCTCTCAAACCTTTAACGTTGATGCTCTTATGAACTAATATACATTGTTAAAAGAAAAGGAAAAACATAAGAGTAGATCTTATGTATGTGAGGCAGTTTATAAAACGAAGTTTATATCAATTTATAAAAGAGGGTTGTCTCATTCAAATAGTCAAATTGATCTCATATAAGGTTATATAATGCTCTATTTCACGTAAAACAGATTTTTTAAAATATTCTCCCTTGTAATTTTCTCTTATTAAAATGTCCTTTTTATTTGCAAATGGCATATACGGTATAACAAACGTGCCCTAATTTTATTCTCGGCATAATTAAACTATATATTGGAAATTAAACAAATTAAGTGATTTGTCATAATTGCACTTGCTAGTGATTTGCCTTTTTTTTTTTTTTTCATTTCTTTATTTTCTTAATCAATTTTTGTTTCAATATCATCACAACTTTTTGAATAAGAAATTGCATTTAATCCCAACTTCTAAAAATTAGTAAAAAGAAGGACTCTATTTATCTTTATTGGAGATCACAACTTTAACATTTACATAAAAATCAGGATTCTAATGTCACAGGTATGAATTTGACTTCAACAAACTATTTTGATTAACATGCCAACTTGAATCGTTGGAGAATAGGATTGTACTTCAAATTGTAACAATTTATTAGAAAAATCATACTCATTTTGTTGATCCCAAGTGGTAGTAGGCTTAGAGGGGTGAATAAGCCTACTCAATTTTCAAACTTTTTCTTTAAAACAGAATGATAAGTCACTCAGGCAGGTAGCTAAAGAGCTTACTGTCCTGGAGGTTACTGCTTGAGCAGTTACCTTTAGTGAACTTAGAGAAAATGAGTTTTATGCACAGCAGAAATTCTTTTGACCAAAGCTTCTTTTCTGAAAACGGTTGATATGCTTATGAGAGATATGCAGCAGGTAAAACAGATAAGCAAGAACAAGGATAAGAACAGCAGATAACAGAACAAAAGATAAACACAACGGTTTATAGAGGTTCAAGGGTGGAGTAATCCCTTTACGTCCTCTCTACTCCTTCTCAAGGAGGAACTTTGTTGAGTAAAACGGTTGATTTACACAAGCCTCGCTTAGACAACCTAAGCCTACCAAGAACTGCCAGTCAATCCCACATAGGGTTACTGCACAATGACCAAACTCAACTAGCCCACACAGAGCTCTTGTTCTTCTACTAAGAACGCAAATACTTGATCAGGAACAGCCTCCGATCAAGCAACTCCTAACAGTCTAAAGAAAAAGAGATTTTCTTTTCAACAACACAAGCAACAAGCTTAGAACGATGAGCTCTTTAAGCTGTAGATAGCTTGCTACAAGACTGGACTTGAAACTATTTGAGTATAGATATATGAAACGATTTAAGTGCTTGAATGTTTGATTCGTGAGAGATTCTAGTTTCAAGTTTTTCAAGTTGGTCTAGTAACCTTCAAGTCAAGTCTTCTTCTATTTATAGGTGATGAGAATTCTACCAGTTGGAGAGAGAGCTTCCTTCTCGCAGAATGCATGGGCCAACGTGGCCTCTTTTGATTTGCTTGTACGAGGTTGTTGAGATCGTACGTATCTGTTGCTGCAATCACCATAATCAGTCTGACATATCTTCAGACTCTTTTTTGCTTTATTATGTGACATCTTTTGATTGGATGAGTTTGCTTTATTATGTGACTCAATATCCTTATGCAGTGAGCGTCCAGTATCATTTCCAAGCAGCCTGTTGCAGTGACTTATACTTAAACCATTTTAAGGTTTTCCTTATGCAGCAAGGTCTTCAAGCTTTAGTCTTGATCATCAAGCCTCCTGATCCTATACTTACAGATTTTACAACAGAATCTAAATACATAGGATCCTAGACCCTAATCTATTACATGTTTTGTCTTCATCAAAATCTTACACAATGTTCCTTACAATTTCCCCCTTTTTGATGATGACAAAACTTTTTAAGAGGATCAAAGACTTATCAAATTTTATTTACGAACAAAAGCTTGTACCATTGCAAGAGAGATCAACAAGATATATATATATATATATATATATAAAGCAGTAAGATACCAGAGCAGAAGCTAAGCATAAGTTCACAAGTAGTGAGCTTTTCAGAACAGACAGTTAGTTTTATTGAGATAATAAAACAGAGAGATATCGGAGCATAACATAAACACAAAATAAGCAAAAGATACAAGGGAGAACATAAAGAGTAGTAAGCAGGAATCAGGAGTCAGAGGCTTCAGGGTATTTTTAACCATGTGGCTCTTGATCTTCTTTCATTGCGAGAACCCTTCCACCAGTTCAGGATGGATTCCTAGTAAGTTGGCTCCATTACCCTTTTTATCTCTAGAGTTTCATCGTACCTCAACCAAAAGTCCTCGCAGAAGGGAATGACTTCACCTCTGTTCATGCGGCCTTTTAGTTTCACTTGAAGTGGAAGCATACCTCTGTTGGCAAGGTTTTTGAAACATTAATTAGAGTCCCTTGCGATGATTTTTTCCTTTAATAATGATGGACTTCTTGCACAACTTGATATAGTACTTCAGGTACTCGGCTCGTTTGAAGGTTTCGATCTGCAGGAAGGTTGGACAGTGAGTAGTAGGCAGATCGATTTCAGGAAGTTGCCATATTTGGAATCTGAAGCTCCGAGCATCCGGACTTCCATCCAGGAAGGTGAGTAGTGAATTCGGTGCATGCTTCTCATCTGCTGCAAAAGCTTCCAAGTCAGGTTGCCTCTGAGGAGGGTAGAGATTTGAAAGGCTTTCTTTCGTCATCTTCTCAATGTGAACATCTGACGCTTTAAATAGTTCTTCAACTTTCCTCCTCTTCTCTAACATTTCATCTACTCCCCTGCGAAGACCAGGATGGACTTCCGAGATAGCATCAAATTTCCTTTTGGTTGAGCTGTTATCCGGTCGTCCTCTGGAGCTTCCTCCATGGCCTCTTCCATCTCCTCTTGAATCATTCCTTGGTAGAATAGCTAGCTGTCTGCAAGAAGAAGGATCCTGATGCATCCTTTGCTCGATCCTCTTTGTTGCATCTTCCCCCTTTTTGTCATCATCATCGGCCGAGCATACTCCAAACCTTATCATTGAATGCATGCTGGTCAGAATTTCAGTATGATTCTCTAAGGTTTGCTTCTGCTCGAACTGAGAGTCGTCAATTTTCTTCAGGATAGAAGATACAGACTTTTGTTCAAGCTTAATCTCTAGTAGCTTCTTATCTTGTGTGTTGAGCTTCTCATTCAGGCTTTTGATGGTGTCGACAAGGTCAGTGGATGGCTTCTAAGAACTGATAGACGACTGAAGCTTTGCTAGAGTTGCATTTACAGTATCAATCAGGAAGGTAGTTTTAAACCGATCCTTCTTTGCTTCATCTCTCATTTTTCGACTAGCTTTGGCCATAGACTTGCCAACATTTTTCATTGCCTTGAGCACTTCGTTAATGGACCTGTCTTCAGCATCCTGCACAGAAAGAGAAGGAGTTAGAGTATTGGATTTTTCGGCTCCGGTTACACCCTGTTCATTGGGTGCACCATCATCGTTGTCAGAGGAGCTAGTCAGATTCCATTCATCTGTATCCATCTCCTCATTTGCTGATTTCTCTTTATCAGCAACTCCCATTATTGCATCCTGAGGGACATCTCCCTTCCAGGCATGCATCCTTCTTATTTCATCCTCAGAAGGCCCTTTCTCTAAAGGCGCATCTTCAACTTCTTTCTGTTTCATCGAAGTCTCTAAGTTAGCAGACTCCTCAACAGTAGACTCTTTAGGAGTAGCCTCTTCAGTAGTAGGCTCTGTTTGAGTAGCCTGTACTACTGGAATTTCTTCAACAGCAGGCTCTATGTTAGCAGCCTATTCTGTTGCGGCCTCCTCTGCAATCATCTCACCATGATTCGCAGGATCCTAAAAAATTATTCCCTTCATCTCCATTGGAGTAATTTCTTCAGCCGTCTTATCAACCTCCATCGATGCTTGATCATCTGAGGGTAGTGGCACAAAGGTTACTCCATCAGCAGTTGCTACCTCAAGCATTTCTTCTAGGACTGCAGCAGTCTCCAAGATTACATCATCCTTGAAGAAATCAGGTTGCTCGATGGGCTTCTTCCCTTTCATTGTCCTCGGGGAAGGAGGTGGCAGTTCAAGAGGTGCAGATTGCTTCCTCCTTTCTGAAATCCCAGCCAGGCGCATTTCTGCTTCATAACTTTCCTGAAAGTCCCTCCACTTTCTCTTTCGCAGACCTTTTAGGAATCTTGCTTCTAGCACTTTTTCCTCCTTAATATCAGACACATCTGCCCAGTTCAGTGCCCACTTCTCCTCAACAACCAAATCAGACCACTGGATGAGATCCTGGCAGGGAAGGTACATGTAGTCCCACCACGCCATAAACCTATCCCACTGCTTCTTGAACCATGTTTTCATCTTGGCTATATCCAGAATTAAATCAACGTCAGAGTCCTCAGCAGCTTCCTCTTCCTCCAATCCTAACTGCTCCTTCAGCTGAGTAGTGACTTTCTACACAGCTATCTCCACCTGCACAGTAGTCAGAATCTCTGATTCAGCATCCTTTTCCTTGCTCGCGGGAGCAGGGAGCATCAATACAGGTGATGGTGGTGGGAATGCTTCATCATCGGAAATTCTCAGTTTCCTCTTCACTGCTTGTTTTACCCTCACCCTTACTCCTTGCCTTTTTCTCCTGCTTAGGTGTAGAAGCAGTGGCCGCTGAGACTTCCCCCTCCGACGTACTTTCTTGTACTGCCTCCTTCTGAGTCTCCTTCTCCTTCATCTTAGTAACCTTCCTGGTTACTGGGGAGACTCTGGTTCCCTTCTTGGCAAAGATTATGCCATACCCTATGAACTTGCCACTTTGATAGGTCATAACCAATATACCATAAGATGGTATTGATTATGAGTCAATAAGTTAGCTTGTCAACCTTCTTCTCCATTTCCTCATTAAGTCTGTTGAAGACATACTCAACCCAATTCACCTCCTCCGCCTCCATTAGTGCCATCATCATCTTGTACCTCAGGTTGGTACACTTGTCAAATGAACCTGACCGGTTCTAGATGATGTGACAACAGATATCATGGAGTATTTGATACGCCACCCGGAAGAGCTTTTTGTTGCAGCTCTTGTTTAGAGTCAACATGTCCTCGGAGCCTGTGAACCTTTTCCAGTATTCTTCCACCATATCCTCTCCATATGTGGCCAAATCACTGCTACTCATCCCTTCAGTGGGAAGCTGAAAGATTTTCCTTAGGAGACTGGCAGTCAGGTCGAAATTCTTGTTTCCCACCTTGGAAACAATCTTCTTCTTGTCATTAAACACCTCTGCATTGGTATAGAAGTGTCTGATAAGGTCCTCGTAGTAGGGTTCCTTATAGTGCGAGCAGAAACCCCACACCTTTGACTGGTGCAGGCTGTCGAGAATCATCTACATGAGGTCAGTGGAGTGACCTTCATCCTTGATGGCTTTTAGTAGGATCTTCTCGTCCTACTAGGGGTGCCATTTGAGTAGTAGGGGGAAAAGGGAGATTTTACAAAAAGCACATATAGAGCACGAAGAGATTGCTAGGTTACTGCTTGCAGAAAATTTAAGCTACCTAAGAGACCACGCCAAAAGCATACTGCAGGGGCAGTATGCTACAGAAGCTTCAAGCCACCTGAAGGAGCAAGCCAAAGAAGGAAGCTCCAGAGTGAAGTAAGAGGAGGAAGCTGCAAAGCAGGCATGGGGAGAAAAGTCAAAGTTACCGGTAGACACAAGAAGTTACCGGTAGAGAGAAAAGAGAAAAGGAACCAACCAGAAGAAGACACATGGAAAGTGAAAAGCTGGAAGGTGTCAGGAGTGTAGTACATTTATAGATTAGGGAGTCTACCTACCTTCAATGGGCAGATTTCCTAATCTATAAATAAGAAGAAGACTGACGAAGAGTGAGTGCAAGAGAGAAGAGAAAATTAGTACAACAGAATATTCAAGCTCATAAAGAGAAGCGCCAAAAGAAGAGAGAAGAGCTCAACAGAGAAGAAACCGCAGAAAGAGGGGAAGTTAAAATAGAAGAAAAGAGTGTATCCAGAAGAGCAGAAGAAAAGAAGAAAAGCTCGAACACTTCACACCCCAAAAGACGCACGCTCAGTCAGTCAGCCCAGTAGCAAGCTTCAGCAGATCAATCTGCAAATGAAGGCCAAACTTGCTGCACCCAGTTGAAAAAGAAGAAAAGCTCGAACACTTCAACTGCTGGATCTCCACCTTTGGATTCTTCTGATCGCATGGCTGAAATTCTTTTGGGGTTCTGAAAAGGTAGCGTATTTCTAGAAAGGTGATCCACTTTTTATGCTCACATGTTACCGAGAAAATTTTCAGTAACTGTTTTATCTTGTAACCTCCAAGTGATCCCCTTTTCCAGTGACATGTTGATAAGTTCTGAGGTCTAGTAACCTAGTATCCAGTGTATTGGTGTCTAGCATCCTGATACCCAGTGACCTGGTGTTCAGCGATCTAGTATCCAACAACCTGGTGTTTAGCGTCCTGGTGCCCAGCGACCTAGTGTTCAGCGATCTAGTATCCAGCCCCTGGTATCTAGCGTCCTGCCATCCAACAACCTAATTTCCAGTCAGCCTGGTATCTAGCGTTCTTTCGTCAGAACTTTATCTTTTTCCTTTGAGTCCTTCTACCTTTTCTACTGACTTAATGACAAGTGCTCTGATTTCTAGTAGCTTAGCACCCAGTAGCTCGGTGTCTAGTGTCTTGGTGTACAGCGTCCTATTATCCCATGACCTAGTATCAAGCAACCGGATGTTCAGCATCCTATAGTCAGATTTTGTCATTTTGTCAATTGTTCCCCCTAAATTTAATAGCCCTTTGTCAAATGTTCCTACAAAAACGAGTGTTCTTGTATAGGTGCTCACACAGGTATGAGTCATTTTAGGATAAATTTCTTTTAGAAGCTTAGACCTTCTTTACAGCCCATGGTTGCAGTAGAGAGAGTGTTGGCTTCTTCAAGATTTATAAATTAAGAACAAAATGATAGTGTGTGCAGGTGTTTGCTTACTGAATCTCTTCTTTTAGATAAGGAGATGATAAACAGAGATACCAGTAAAGGATGACAAAGATATGTAAACATATATATATATATATTTTTTTTTAAATTGTTGTTCTGCTTGATGATCAATTTGTTGCAGACTTTTTACAGCATACACATATTTGGGTTACTCCAAGGGTTTTAACCTTTTTGCCTACAAAGTTTCCTTTATTTGTACTGGGAGTTCCTCCTTACTTTATGGTCTTCTCTTTTAAGATGTGTGGTCACTAACAGTACTATTCCAGGCTACTTTGAGGCTTACATGAGAAGGTGAATCATTTTAATATGAAAATAAGCATGCAGGCTTCCTTCTCATTTTAAAGTCAAGTGATAACATTTTAAAGTCCATTATCAAGGTATATAGTCACTTGAGTGTTAACAGGATAAACATGATTATGACCAGAATAAAAGAGTGTAAAACAGGAACGAGGTACCTGGTCATTGTTGTTCTTTTAAAAGAGTTGGTCCTCTTTCATTCCTTGTTTCTGTCTGGAGATAGATGGAGTGAGCTTCTTCTTCTTACTCCTTTGCTTGACATCCTCAGCATTTCTCTCCATGGTTTATAGCTTGTCCATTGCTGCAGTCTTGAAACTTTAGTGTGATTCGTACCTCATAGCTCAGCTTTGTGTCAGCTTTCCTCTTTATGCTCAGCAGCATGTCTTCTTTGTTGATCAGCTCCATGTTGGTCTACTTTGAGATGGGTAAACACTTGCTCCTTTCCGCACAGCTGCTTCCTTTGCAGTTCTTTAGTCGGGTAGCTTGCTGTTCACCATCTTCCTTATTTGGAACAGCTTTTCTTCACAACGCAGCTTGTTTTTCTACATCTTTTAGTTGTTTGTTGTCTTCACATCAAGCATATCCTTTTAGAGCAAAAGGCATTGAAATGATCTCTGATGTGAGGGTGAGAGAGAAAGAGAGAGAGATATTTGAAAGAGAGGCTTTTTCACAGATGGGATCTGGATAGATCGATTAGATCTTTTGTTTCATCCATCTGCTTTGATACCACTTGTTGGTATCAAATTGACCAATGAGCTTTGGATGAATAATCCACCTGCTCTGATACCACTTGTTGGTATCAGATAGATTAGCTGGTGGATTCTTTAGTCCAACCTGCTCTGATACCACTTGTTGGTCCCAATGAGAGGCTTGGTAGTAGGCTTAGAGGGGGGTGAATATGCCTACTATATTTTTATACTTTTCTTCCACTCTAACGGCTCGATTCTAATATCATTAACCTTTTGGGAGGTTACTGATCAGAGTGGATACGGAAGCTTATCTTAGAGCCGGGTAGAAGATGCGCTGCTTAATATGGAATATGCAGTTAATGCAGTAAGCACATAAAGACGCAAGGATATATAGAGGTTCGAAGGTGAAGTAATCCTTCTACATCCTCTCTTCCCCCACTCAGAAGGGAACATTTGTTAAGCTAGTTGATTTACATAGACCTATCTATTACAACCCTCACTTAACAAATAAGTAGTAAGCCTTCACACAGATGCTTGCCTACTTTCCCTTGACCCACACAGGATCCTACACTACCCATCCAGGGTCCTCACTTTCTCTCCTAGAAAGTGGTAAACTCAGCAGGACTTTACTCCTCGCACTAAGTACTCCGAGACAACCTTTTAGAGAGGCTTATCTCTTTTTTCTTCAACTGGGTGCAGCAAGCTTTGCCTTCGATTGCAGACTTATCTGCTGAAGCTTGTTGCGGGACTGGTAGACTGAGTGTGCGTCTTCACTTGGGGTGTAGAGTGTTCGAGCTCTTCTTCTTTTCTTTTGCTCTTTTGAACACTCTCTTCTCTATTTTGACTTCCCCATTTTCAGCGTTTTCTTCTCATGAGCCTTCTCTCTGATGAGCTCTTCACTCTTTCTTTTTACGCGTTCTCTCTGTGAGCTTGGATATTCTGATGTACTTACTTCTTCTCTCTTCACACACTTTTCAGTCTTCAGTCTTCCCTCTTTATAGGTTGTGAAATCTACCCGTAGAAGGTAGACAGATTTCCATCATTGATACGCCGCACTCCTGACACACGCTAGCTTTTCACTTTCCACGTGTCTTCTTCTGATTGACTCTTCTTCTATTCTCTCTACCGGTAACTTCTTGTGTCTACCAGTAACTTTGACTTTTCTCCCCATGCCTGCTTTGCAGCTTCCTCCTCTCGCTTCACTCTGGAGCTTCCTCTTCTGGCTTGCTCCTTCGGGTGGCTCGAGGCGTCTGTAGTATGCTGCTCCTGTAGTATGCTTTCGGCATGATCTTCTCGGGCAGCTTCCTGTTTTTCTGTGTTCTTCTTTGGTGTGGTCTCTTCCAGTAGCTCCCTGAAGTCAATAGTATCCTTATTAGTTCACCAAATTCTTTTCAACCATTCTCTTCACTATCCTTCCTTTTAAGACTTTCTCTATTTCTTTTAATCTTCTGCAGCAACTCTATTGCAGTAACATATCCTAAGATTGGTTATGCTTATTACAGTTACTTTAAGGATTTGTCTCATCAAAACATTCTACAAATGTATCCAACTATTTCCCCCTTTTTGATGATGACAAAACCTTTACAGAAGATCAAAAGAACATAACCTTTCAAGCACAGAAAACAGATGTAAAGTATGACAATATAGAGCATACTACTTTCATATACAAATCACATATAAGTCTAAAAGAAAGGGCACAAGGAATGAGCTTTTAAGAACAGAAGATTTTATTTAGATAAGATATTCATAGTGCTACATAATTAAGTAAAATACAATTAGTATCCTATCTAGACTCATTTTTCTATTCTTCTTGCTCTTTCCTTTCTTTCTTTTCCCTCTTTAGCTTCTTGTTGTCTTCTTTCTTCTCTAGCTTTTACCGATTTTGGGTGCATGGGTCTGCTCCTAATTGGTTTTCCCCTTAGTCTAAAGAGATGGAGAAGTAAAAGGTGAAGAGAAGAGGCTTCTTCGGAAGAGAGTATGGAAGCAGAGGAAGAGATCTGAGAAGATGGAGAGAACGACGCAGTAGCTTGTTGCAGTCTTTCCCTCTTCATAATCTTACCAACTCCTCCTGATGTTTGCACCAGCTCAACTCCTTGGAAGCAAGAGCCATCCATAATCCCCTCCAACATTTCCTTGTGGAGGGGCTGGAATCTTCTCTTCTCCTCCTCTGGAAGACTTTTGATCTTCCATGATTCTTCGCAGTTTCTTCCCCCTTTTTGACATCATCAAAAATAAGCTTAAGCTCGGGGGTAACTGGAGAGGGATCCTTTTACTCTCTCTCTAACCTCTAAGAGGAGAGCCTGGGTGCATCTCCTTAAGCTCCCTCGAGACTGAGGTAAGAAGAGAATACTAGAAGATCAAATCTTTTGAAAAAGACTTGTTTAGCAAGTGTCAAACATGAGAGGTGATTATATGCGGTTTGAGGTGTGCTTGATTGATTATATGCAGAAAGTGTGTCTTTTGGAAGGAGTGAAGAGAAGGGTTTCCAACAATCTGGTGCCATTATGACCAGATTCTTTTTAACCATTCTTTTCAGTATCCTTCCTTTTGACACTTTCTCTATTTCTTTTAATCTTCTACAGTAACTCTATTGCAGTAACCTATCCTAAGATTGGTTATGCTTATTAGAGTTACTTTAAGGATTTGTCTCATCAAAACATTCTACAAATGTATCCAACACTTCACCTTCGAACCTCTATATATTCATGTGTCTCTATGTGCTTATTGTTTTATCTGCATATTTCAATGATAAGCTGCACATCTACTACTTGGCTTAGTAATGAGACTTCCGCAAACCACTCCGATCAGTAACCTCCCAAAAGGTTACTGATTCTAGAATTGAGTCAAGGAGAAGAAAAATTTGAAAATATAGTAGGCTTATTCACACACCCCCCCCCCCTCTAAGCCTACTACCAGCCTTTTTTGGGACTAACATTTTTTAAGCTTCAAAATTTCACATTTTTGCAAGGCTTCCTGGCTTCCCCCTAAGCTGTAGGGCACTTAATAAGAGTTCATTAGAGGAAGTTAGTTTAACTTAATGATACCCAATTCATTTCTTAGAAAGGAAAATCTTGATTCACAAAGAGGTTTTATAAATATATCAGATAGTTGTTGATCAGTATGAATTTTCTCCAGTGAGATATCTTTCTTTTCCACATGGTCTCTGATGAAGTGGTGTCGAATGTCTATGTGCTTTGTTTTTGAGTGAAAAACAGGATTGTGTGTAATTGTTATTGTACTCGTATTGACACACATGATTGGAGTTTCTTTTTCAGTGATGTCGTAGTCTCGAAGCTGTTGCTGAATCCATAAAATTTGTGCACAGCAGCTTCCTGCAGCAACATATTCAGCTTCGGCTGTAGAGATGGATATGAAAGTTTGTTTCCTGCAGAACCAGGATACTAGGTGATTCCCAAGCATTTGGCAGGTTCCGCTGGTACTTTTCCTATCAATTTTGCAACCTGTAAAATCAGAATCAGTATACCCGATTAGTTTGATTCCTCTATCTTTAGGGTACCACAAGCCCACTTTTTATGTTCCCTTTAGATATCTGATAATCCTTTTTGCCGCTGTCAGATGAGACTCCTTGGGAGCGACTTGATATCTCGCACACATTCCAACTGCAAACATGATGTCTGGCCTGCTTGCAGTGAGGTAGAGCAGTGACTCGATCAATCTCCTATACTTGGTGATGTAAACTGCATTTCCTTCTTCATCTTTGTCCAAGCTTTCTGATGTTGGCATTGGAATGCTTACTGTACTGGCGTTCTCCATTCCAAATTTCTTCATCAGCTCCTTTGTATACTTCATTTGATTAATGAAGGTTCCTTGATCAAGCTGGTTGACTTGCAATCCAAGAAAGAAACTTAGTTCTCCCATCATACTCATCTCAAATTTGGATTGCATCAGGTTGGAAAACTTCCTGTATAGCTCTTTGTTGGTTGAACCAAAGATGATGTCATCTACATATATTTGGACAAGCAGGATGCTATCATCATCCTGGATCCTGAATAGGGTCTTATCCACCTTGCCCTTCTTGAATCTATTATCCAGCAGATATTTTGACAAAGTGTCATACCATGCTCTAGGTGTCTGCTTCAATCCATAAAGAGCTTTTCTTACAACTTGTCCTTCTTCATCTAGCTTATTTTTGAACACTCACTTAGTTACAATAACTCCTTGATGACTAGGTCTAGGAACCAGGTACCAAACTTGGTTCCTTTCATATCCATTCAATTCTTCCTGTATGGCTTGAACCCAGTTGGTATCCTCTAGAGCTTCCTCAGGGTGCTTGGGTTCTACTTCTGATATGAAGCAAGCAAACATGGCTTCATATGGATTTGATCTTCTCGTCCTTACTCCAGAGGTGAAATCTCCTATAATCAGGTCTCTGGGTGATCTTTGAGCCATCTTTTTCTTGCTTCATTAGCTTACTGGTTGATATTTGTAGGCTGATCTTCTTGAGGTTCCTGATTGTTTTCAGGTTCCTGTGTCTGAGTAGGTACCTGTAAGTTAGGATCATGTCAAATCTGGGATGGTAAAATTCCATCCATATGTTGAAGATTTGATAACTGCACATCAATATACTCAACATGATTGTTGTTGATGTGAGTTTTGTCCAACTCTTCTTAAAGTTCTTCTATATCAGTCTTACTGCAATGTGCTTCATCAAAGACCACATGTATAGATTCTTCCACAGCAAGTGTTCTCTTGTTGAAGATTCTGAAGGCTTTGCTTACCGATGAGTATCCTAGGAATACCCTTTCATCTGATTTGGCATCGAAGGTCTTGAGGTATTCATTTCCATTGTTAAGCACGAAGCACCTGTATCCAAAGATGTGAAAGTAAGCAATGCTAGGGGAGTAACCATACCACAGCTCATAGGGAGTCTTGTTCAGATCCTTGTTGATCAGACATCTGTTCTGTGTGTAGCATGTTATGTTGGTTGATTCTGTCAAAAATCTCTTAGGTAGCTTAGCTTCGGCTAACATTGTCCTGGTAGCTTCCTTCAGGGTCCTATTCCGTCTTTCAGCAACTCCATTCTGCTGAGGTGTCCTAACTGCTGAGTATTCGTGCCTGATTCCATTATTTGAGCAGTAGGCTTCAATGAATTTATTGGTAAATTCAGTTCCTCTATCTGTTATGATCTTTACTATGCTCAAGCTCTTCTCGGTTTGCAGTCTTCTCAGGAACTCTGGCAGACATTGTTGAGTATCCGACTTCTTTGCAAGAAAGATTGTCCAAGTAAACCTTGAGTAGTCATCTACTACGACTAAGGTGTATTTTTTCCCAGATATGCTAATCGGTTCAATTGGTCCGAATAGGTCCATGTGTAGCATATCGAGTATCCTATCTGTAGAACGAATGGTCTTGTTCTTGAAAGAGCTCTTTACTTGTTTCCCTTTCTGAGACGCTCCACAAATAGCTTTCTTCTTGTAAAACATGTCAGGTAGCCCTCTGACTAGTCCTTTCCTAGCTAGCTTGTTTATGGTTTTGAAATTCAGGTGGCTCATCCTCTTGTACCACAGCCAGCTAACTTCAGGTGTTCCTTTGGCAATGAAACAGGTAGTTGTAGTTACTAATTCCCAATCAACAACATAGATATTTTCCTTCCTTGTTCAAGTGAGCTTGACTTCCTGAGTCTTGTTGTCCTTAATCAGGCATTTGTTGAGATTAAACTCCACACAGTAGCCTTTGTCACAGAATTGGCTTATGCTCATGAGGTTGTATTTTAAGCCTTCTACATGAGATACTTCCTTGATGCAGATATTTCCTTTAATCAGGTCACCAGTACCCTTTGTGTTTCCCTTAGAATTGTCTCCAAATATGACTTTAGCTCCTTTGGAAGTTTTGAAGTTGATAAGGCTCTTCTGGTTCCCTATCATGTGCCTGGAGCAGCCGCTATCAATGTATCATATGTCTTTGCTGCTTCCTATCACAAGTTCCTGCAATCAGAGAAAGATTACTTCTTTTTAGGTACCCATACAAGTACGGGTCCTTTCTTGTTAGTTTTCGTTCTCTTCTTAGGATCCCATACTTGCTTTATAACAATCTTTTTGTTATAAGTCTTGTTGGTTCCTGATCTTTTACCAGTATCCTTAGGATACTGCATGTGTGCTTTGTGTGCAAGTGGTTTCTTCCTTTGTCCCTTAGAAACATAGATTCCTTTAGTTGTAGACATATAAGTCTGTGGCATATAAGAAGTTTGAGATCTTCTACCCTTTCTAGGCTGCTGTCTATAGCTCCTGCTTTCAGCATACTTAGGTTGCTGGAGCCAGCTTTTGACAGACTTACTGTCATAGGTAGCTGCAAGGGGTCTTTTTCCCTTTCCTACAAAGCTTCTTGCATTTCTGCTTTCAGTTCCCCCTAAATTAGGTAGTTCATTTTGATGAGGGACAACTGCAAGCACAAATGTAGGTGCCTTTGAGGTGCTGGTTGTTGAAGTGGAAGCCTCTCCAAAGTAGTCTATGTCAGCATGATCCTTTAGACTTCTTTGGATATTTAGCATTGCATCCAAGTCTTTAGAGGATTTGTTGAAGGTATTAACTGTTTCAGTGAGGACCTTCCTCTCACTTTGCAAATTGAGCTTACTGACTTCAACCTAGAGGTCACTGCATGCTTGGCTTTTTAATTTTTCTAGAGCTAGTAGCATTTCTAGCGAAGCATGCTCTCTCTTGATCACTATATTTTCTAGTTTCAGCTCCTCATGAGTTGAGGTAATTTGCTCAAAGTCACTCATGATTTGTTTGAAAGCACAAATCATGTTCAGTCTTTCATTAAATTGAACAGAAGAGTTAAGATATACTACCTCATCTTCTGAATCATCATTTTTGGCTATGAGGCAGATTAGGGCTTCATCATCAGAAGATGAATCCTCTGAGTCACTATCGGTGGTTGACTCTTCCTTCTTTGGTGCCTTCTTAGGTGTAGCTGCCTGAGAGGTCTCTGCTTCACCGATCAGCGCCCTCAGCTTCTAGCGCTCCTGTCTCTTTCTTTCCTGCCTCACCTTTCGCTCATCCTCTGGATAGCTGTGGACTTCTGGATATGAGCATTCTCTGGCATAGTGACCTGGTTTCCTGCAGTTGTAGCACAGGTCAGTAGCTTTGGCATTCGACTAGGGTGCCTGCCCACTAGTTTCAGTTTCATTTCGCTTCTTCATGAAGCCATCTGTTATTGAGTTCTTTCTAATGAACTTTTGGAACTTCTTCAGGAGTAAGGTCATGTCTTCTTCTGCGGTAGCCTCCAAGGTAGCTGTCTGATCCTTAGATTTCTTAGCTTCCTGAGGCAGTCTTACAGTAAGTGCGGTAACCTTCAAGTTATTTCTTTCAGTTTCTGTCTTTCTTCTATTGATGTCAAACTCGAAGGCTTTGAGGTCTGAGAATAGATCGAATGTACACATAGATTTTAAATCTATGGACACTCTCATGGCAGTCGTCTTGTTATCCCATTCAGCAGGAAGGGCTCTCAGCACCTTTATGTTTTTCTCCTTCTGCGTGTAGATCTTATCCAGGGACTCAAGCTCGTTGATGATGGCTGTAAACCTCAAATCCATCTCTTCTAGGGTTTCTCTAGGTAGCATCTCAAACAGTTTGAACTTCTAGGTAGTTGTAGAGACTTTGTTCTCTTTAGTGAGCTCAGTGCTTTCACATCTTTGTTCGAGCTTTTCCCAGATTTCTTTTGCAGTCCTACAGGTTTTCACCTTGCTGAAGGTTCCTTTGTCCAGAGTGAGGAATAACGCATTATTTGCTACGTTATCCAAGTTTGCTCACCTCCTCTCGTCGGCAGTACATTCTTCTCGTGGTTTTTCCAACACAACTGGATGTGGGATGGCTCCTGCATCTCCTTGTCTATCCGCTGCTTCATCAACAGCCCTGGTGAACAGTGGGTTCACCTTGGTGATCTTTGGTGGTCCATCAGTGATGACATACCACATTTCATCATGCATGACCGATAGATGTGCCTGCATGCGAATTTTCCAATCATCATATTCTTCAATAGAAAACATAGGCACTTTATGAGAATACATTTTTGGTATGCTAGTGAAAATTAATGCAAAGAGAGGGTTTTCAGAAAGTAGGGATCAAGGATTGATCAGTTAAATCGGACGTTTAATCCAACCTGCTCTGATATCATTGTTGGTCCCAAGTGGTAGTAGGCTTGGGAGGGAGGTTAATAAGCCTACTCAATTTTCAAACATTTTCTTTAAAACAGGATGATAAGTCACTCAGGCAGGTAGCTAAAGAGCTTACTGTCCTGGAGGGTTACTGCTTGAGCAGTTACCTTTAGTGAACTTAGAGAAATTGAGTTTATGCATAGCGGAAATTCTTTTGACCAAAGCTTCTTTTCTAAAAACGGTTGATATGCTTATGAGAGATATGCAGTAGGTAAAGCAGATAAGAAAGAACAAGGATAACAATAGCAGATAACAGAATGAAAGATAAACACAGCGGTTTATAGAGGTTCAAGGGTGGAGTAATCCCTTTACGTCCTCTCTACTCCTTCTCAAGGAGGAACTTTATTAAGTAAAACGGTTGATTTACACAAGTCTTGCTTAGACAACCTAAACCTAACAAGAACTGTCAATCAATCCCACACAAGGTTACTGCACAGTGACCAAACTTAACTAGCCCACACAGAGCTCTTGTTCTTCTACTAAGAACGCAAATACTTGATCAAGAACAGCCTCCGATCAAGCAACTCCTAACAGTTTAAAGAAAAAAAGATTTTCTTTTCAACAACACAGGCAACAAGCTTAAAACGATGAGCTCTTTAAGTTATAGATAGTTTGCTACAAGACTGGACTTGAAACTATCCGAGTATAGAGATATGAAACGATTTAAGTGCTTGAACATTTGATTCGTGAGAGATTCTAGTTTCAAGTTTTTCAAGTTGGTCTGGTAACCTTCAAGTCCAGTCTTCTTTTATTTATAGGTGATGAGAATTTTGCCCGTTGGAGAGAGAGCTTCCTTCTCGCAGCATGCATGGGCCAACGTGGCCTCTTCTGATTTGCTCGTACGAGGTTGTTGAGATCGTACATATCTGTTGCTGCAATCAACATACTCAGTCTGACATATCTTCAGACTCCTTTTTGCTTTATTACGTGACATCTTTTGATTGGATGAGTTTGCGGCTGTGCCTAACGTAAACCTCGTACACGTATTCTGAGGTAACTAATTCCGTAAAGGTTGCTGATGTTTCCTGGTTCTTCATTCGGCTTTAGCTTACTTGTTTCATATTCAGCCAGCAGACTTAGTATCCTTTTGCAGTGAGTGTCCAGTATCCTTTCCAAGCAGCCTACTGCAGTGACTTATACTTAAACCATTTTAAGTTTTTCCTTATGCAGCAAGGTCTTCAAGTTTTAGTCTTGATCATCAAGTCTTCTGATCCTATACTTAGAGATTTTACAACAAAATCTAAATATATAGGATCTTAGGCCCTAATCTATTACATATTTTTTCTTCATCAAAATCTTACACAATCTTACTTACACATTTTTTTACTAAAATTTTAAAGTTGGGAGGAACTCATAATATTGCAAAAGATGAGGATTTTTTTTTTTTTGTTCAATTAAAATACAAATGTCAATAAATAAAGCTTATGAGTTGGGTCACGATATCTCAGTTTTTGTTTGTAGATATTAAATGAGACACAATCTGCCTAGCTATTTAGAAGTGAAATTGATGATGGTTGCATTTATGATAAACTGATCAGAGTAGATATATATTCAAATATCAAACACCAAACCAGAAAAAAACAGTTCATATATATTAATCACCCCTCAAAATACACGTGCTCAAATTAAAAGTAATCATTATTAAAAAAATTATATCAATAAATTCATATTTTGAAGTACCTACTCTTCTCTTGTATACAAAGAGTGGAATTATAAGTGTGTTATGAATTATTATCAATACCAACTTATATGTAATCTCAAAAATCGAAGTTTAATTTGTGAGAATATGTAAACTTCATGTGAGATGGTCTCACGGATAATTTTCGTGAAACACATCCTTTTTATCCACTAACTCAACCATTTTCCACAAATTTATATATGAATTGTGAAATATAGGTTATTGAGTAGTATTTCTTTTGTAAAATGATCAGTGAGACAGTTTCAAAAACTTTTGGATATAAGTTTTGCTCACAAATTCATATAATCTGTTTTGGATGAATAGTGGAAAGTCATCTTATTCAATATATACATATATATATATCAATTTTGTCCCATTATCCACCATTGACACATTAATATATGTCCATCGTTGACGCGTCAAATTCTAGTATATTAATTAATTTTGATTTCCAAGTACCGAGTTGATGAGATCATTGAATTACATATCAATGGACATATTAAGAATTATGTACAGTTGACATTTTAATAATATGCATATATATATATATATCCATGTATTGAATTTTAGATTCATTGTATTCTTAGTTTAAGTGCAAAGTGTGAACACTAAAAAGATGTCTATAATTCGGCGTCGTGTCAATTTCTTTCTATCACCAAATCTGGATTTCGATTTTGGAATGTAATGATGCAATCTGAATAAGACTGTTGGCAACTATCGTTTTGAATTTCATGCAGATAATTACAATTAAAAGATATGACCATTAAAAATTATGTTATGATTGATATTAATTACTCATAATCAGATAATTAGTATTGCTAAAAACTGAATTATTAATTCCATGAAAAAGGGCAAAGGATGACGTGACAGGGAGTAGATCCAAGTAATGATGAATGTAAGGTCATGCGTCATGTCTGAGTTTTGATAATGAGAAAACAAATCAAAAAGCATCAATAGCTACTAACCAGCCTTTCCTTTAGGACAAAGATTTGGACAATTTCTAGACTTATCATTTTCTCTTTTTGTTTCATTTTTTTTTTTTTATATATAGAATCATGATATAGATGAGTCAAATTCATGATGATTTAGTAATAAAGATGAATTGTGATTGTGCTTAGGGCATCAGTATTCATGTTTCTTCAAATAATATTAATATATTAAAATAATACAATAAATAATTGAGAAAAACAAAAAAGAAATAAAAATAATAATGAAAATCAGCTGGGATGGGACATAGAGTTTTTCTCTCTCTCCATTCTTGCAGTGTAATGCTGCAACTCCGCAAGAACGAGTCTGACCAATTTTATTATTAAAATAATGAGTTGTCAGTTATAATTATGGGTAAAATGAACTGATGCAGTTGCTCTGAGAGGACTCATTCTCGTAGAGTTGCAGCATTACAATGAAAGAATGGAGAGAGAAATACTCTATGCCACATCACAGCTGATTTCAATTATTATTTTTATTTCTTTTTTATTTTTTCTCAATTATTTTTATTGTATTATTTTAATCTATTAATATTATTTGAAGAGCCATGAATGCTGATGCCCTTAGTGATATTTCTTCTCACCTTTCAATTATAAAATCTTCTATGAGTTTTTCTTAATGAAATAGACCAGATGTGCAATTAACATAAATAACTGTTGGTGATTTTTTATGGTGAATTTGGAGTCAGGATGGGAACCTCTGCAACCTCCGAATTTTCCCAGTCAAATTAGATGTTTTATGATATGAGTCCTAATAATTTAATATTGATTTTTCTTAAATGACTAAAAGAATTATGGAAATTATTTAAGGTAGCTTTACCCAATTTTGGCCGTAAAAATTCGTTAAAGGTTGCAATTCGTAAAATTTGTTTACTTCATGTTGCAATCTATTAAAAAAGACAAAAACTTATATACATTTGGGGCACATAGGGGAACGGATCTAGATGTTATACACATGCTCTTCAGGTGTTATATATATATTCATATGGTGTTACACATATATTCTACAAGTATCACATGTATACAAGAGTATACATGTGATATCTGAAGAGTATACACGTGATACTTTTAGAGTATATATGTAACACCATATGATGGTCAAGTTGGGTGGCACTGTGCCCCCAGGCAGTGACGGGCCTACACTTGTGCCAAGTGGGCACTAGGCCCCCTGAAATTTTAAAAAAATACAAGGCTCCATTTGGATAGAGTGATTTGAAATTCAAAATTTAAAAGGAGTGGATTTCAAATCCTCTCAAATCCACTAAAATGACTCCAAAATTAGCTCAAAATGAAAATCATGGATTTTAAATTCACATTTATCCAAACATTATCAGTGGATTTGCTACCATGGATTTCAAATCTCTCCTCAAATCCACCCATCCAAATGGACCCCAAGGGTATTTATGTAATTTCATAATATTAGTTAAAAAATAAATAAAATACATTAACATACAAACCAACACTTGTATCCTTTGTAGGTGCAATTTTTTTTTTTCAGCCCATTAAAATGGATATCCTGTCTTTTTTCTTTTCTTTTTTATCTTTCTCACTTTTTTATCCATCTAATTTTTGGATAAAATTTGTATTTATTCTTTACTTATTTTTTTATTGTTGTTGATTTATTGTTATCACTGAATATATTATTATATATCAATTTTACAATACAAAAAGTAAAAGGGACACATTGTAATTCATGTGTATGTGATCTATTTTTTACATTGATCTTGTTAAATTGAGATATAATTAAATTACTATTTTTTATTGTTATTAATTTTATTGTAATATAATATTTTTAAAATGGGTCTTATATGTTAATGAAATTTTGTTCGGAAAAAGAAAAGGTCATATATGAGATCTAATAACTTGAGATGAGTCAATCACAACTCACACTTCAAACTTCGCATATTAATTTATGAAAATGAATTTTGTTTGTGAATAATAAAGATTTATCTCACCATAACAATTAACAATCACTGAATTCGTCTCATATAACTTTTTATGTTTTTCTATTTATTTTTATCCGGACCCCCCTAAGTACAAATTCTGGGTCCGTCACTGCCCCGGGACACACAAGTGTTGCTCATTAAAAAATTAATTTTAGGTTGTAAAATGTAAAAATACGGAAAATATATATATACGTTGGTATAAGTATTTCACCCTATGATAAGTTATATTTATGCTAAATAAAATGGTAAGTAATAAATGTTTGGATCATATTTCGAAATTGAGAGACAAATTTGAGAATTTCCATTCTCATAAAGTCGAATTCAATTCAATGGTCTTGTTTTTTTTTTTTTTTTTTTTTTTTTTGTGCTGGGAAAGAATTTATTGGCGTTGTTAGTGGTTGGATAAAATGTCAAAAATGTCCCTGAAGGGAAAGGTATATAGCTGTTTTGGCAGGAGGAGGATGTGTTGACTATTCCCCTTTGGTTTGGTTTGGTTTGATGAGATAGTAGACTACCACTGCTCCTATAAATCTATCATTTTCCATTTCTATTCAATCCGCCAAACCTGAATCCAACTATATATTTTTGAGTGACAAATATCGGGAAAGTAAAGTTAGGAGGGAAGTGTATAAGTAGTAATGTTGAGGGAAGTGTATAGAAATTAAATAATATTAAATTTTTAAAAATTGAAATGTACTTGGTATTTGAGGTGTACTGGTGGGACGTGTATAGCCCAAAAAATATTATGATTTTGATCTCACAATATATTGAAAATGGTCAAAAGTCAAAACCGACATATTTTAATGAATATGGTACTAGAAATGTTCAAACAGACATCTTACTGGACCAAAATGCATTAATTTGTAATTTTAGGTTTAGTAGACAAAGTTGAACTGTTTGGACCATTTTAAATGGCCACGTGCTTTATGAGATCAAACAGCAACTTTCTGTCTTTTAAGATAAAGATTTTATAAAAACCAAATCCTCCAATCAATATACAGATTTAATATCTCATCTTTGTTGATGAAAAAAAGAAATGGGGATTGGGAGGATCTGTCCTATACATGCAAATTAAAATTTGGTGTAGATCAAATCTAAAGAGGTCATTCAAGAACTAAACTTTTTTGATTAAGAAAGGAGGTGGAATTTATTTCATTACTTAGCCATATATATTTAAATTCTCCATCACCAAAATTACATTTTTCTATAGCAAGAGGACTCTCCTACAGAAGAATATGAAGGCCCAATGTCATCATATACATGTTCAAAGAAGCAAGAACAAAAGAATCAAAGATGAGGAATCTACAGTATAAGAACAAAAAATTCTTACCAACCCGAAAGCTCTTTGTCAAAGATGATTAGAACTGATCGATTTGAGCTATGAAGGATATCACCACTTCTCCCACCAGCATATCAGGCCAAAAATCGAGTATTGATCCATCACATGCCGATCTCTACACCCTTGCAGGTGGCCTCAGTTGAGTGTTTTGAAGATGAATAGGATTATCAACGTCAATATCGAGAACTCAAGCATGAACTTGGGCCCAGTCGCACGTTCAACCCAATATTGCCACCTGTAAGTTCAACCAGTAGATAGCCGCTGATAAAGCCTGCTAAGCATTGCCAGATTATGCACCATATTCAGAATGGTGACTAAGTATTCGTACAAGCAACCAAAGATACATTGATGAAGATAAACTGATGTCTTTAGCCCAACCGAATCCTGTAATGCAGATACATGCAGGCATTTGTAATAAAAAGAATCACATATACCACCTTCCTAGTATTGAAGCTTATGTAATGAAAAACTTTTCATTAACATTCACAAAATAAATAATTAGAAAACCAGCTTTCACCAGTCTCCCCACCAGCTATCCACACCCTCCCTGGTGAACCCTCCAACCTGAGTCTGTGACCCCCCAGATCAGTGCCTCACATACCCTCCAACTAACCAACAATGACCACCTCAAAACACACTCCAAGCCCGACTTTCACTATGGCCACAACCACATCCATGTCCAATAAACCATATTTCAGAATTCATCATGGTAACAAAACATGATAGAACCATCAGTATGGGAGCCGTGTTCAGCAAGTGTATAGGTCACTAGTAATTTTCTCATGTCCTTTTGTCCATACTAACCATTTTTATTCACACTTGTACCATTTGCCTGTTCTTTATCATGGTCGTAGACTCATACAACTTCATGTCAATTAAAAGTTAAAAGGAGAATTGTTAACATGCAATGGTCAGCCCCAAAACACAACATAAGGAGTGGAGGGGTTAAAAAAGACTCACATTGGTAACTTTAGAAATAAAAAGAGACGCAGATATAGACTCACCATCTTCCTTCAGCAGATGTGTTATTTTCTTCCATTATTTCCTTCTCAAATTCTTCTAGTATAGCACGTTGTTTTTCATTTACGGTTCTGAAGAAAATACAGAATAAACATCAATCAAGCTAACAGGTAGCCTATATTTCTTTTGTAGTAGTGGTGGTACATACATGGAGGAACCGCAGAAATATAAATATAACATTGAACCAGAAGCATGCAAGAAACATAGCACCTCCAAAACCTAAAAATCAAGATATCCTGAATTTATCTGGCCACGTAAATGACTAAGAAATACTAAATTTAAAGGCCTAACTGATAAAAAAAAATCGTCACATTTAACATAATTGCAATTTAGTTCCGACTTTTTGAATTTAGCCAATAAAAAAAGTCATCATCCTCTCAAACCTAGCAATTCAATCTTAACCTTTTGAACTTATCATAACAAATCGCAACTATAACCTATTATTGCAATTCAAAGCACAATTGTATTCTCCGACGACCTGACTTTATGTGTCACGCAATATAAAATGTTAAAGTCGAACTTTCAATAGTGTTTGTTTAAAGACTATCTTCACAATAAAGTATCAGTCCTGAATCTAAGGACTAGTAAAAGACCCTCATTGTTCTGACTTTTAACATCATATAGCAAATTTACAAAAGTATTTATTCTATATGAGGTTAAAAGAAAACAAAAGGAAAAAGGTGAATTCACTAAAATGGGGTCAATGACTAAAAAAGAAGAGAGAAGTTGTATGAATTGTTATTGAGCTTAGAAAATTATGTTTGAGCTTCGTTTATTATCAAGAAAATCAAAAACTTATAAGGGCTTCAAACCAACATTGGCTGAGCTAGAGATGTTTGATCATTTCATACTTTTTCTTTTGTTTACTTATCAAGCTTCAGTTTGAGCCCATATTTAATATATCAAATGTAAAAATGTCCAGGTTTGTCTGTTATGTTTGTCAAACCAAGTAAACAATCTCGAGTCAAACAGAGAGATGCATACCTATGGGAGTTTTCATGTTTCTAACAAAATTATTTGTCACAAGCACTCTTCTGGGGCCATCAAAAAAACACATCCTATTCCAGAACTATCCTTCCAAGTATTTATAGGGATCCATAATAAAGAAGACAGATAAGTAAGAAACTTACAAAGGAAGATTTATGCAGAAGCGTACATACTGATCTCCATGGTCCACCAAAAACCCACTCTTAGGCAATCCTTTAGTACATCATGCCCATCAGTACATTGAAAGAGAACAATAAGACTGTCAAAAAATGGGAAGAGTTCAATCATACCTTTGCCTCTTAACAAAACTAATTGCCCATGTTGAACCCCCTTAGGTATCTGCAATGAACACAACCATGAGAAAAATAAATGGGCAAATGGTACAAAGCAATATTCAGAAACACTGGTCAAAATCAGGTAAGAGACAAACTATAACCTCGTCTAGTCTCCAGAAAAAATCTTATGCAGAAGAGGTGGGAGTGGAGGGGATAACAAAATAGACTGTGATGCCAGGCTTTTTATTTATAGATTTTTATTTTATTCATAGAAATATTTTATGTTCCATTACTGTATGAATAACATGCAAGTCAACTATAAAGACTGAATTTCAATTATCAACCCTAATGGGCGTTTAAGTGGAATCCAAAACAATCATTTTAAATTTTCTTATAAGATACAAAAAAAAATCATCCCGTATTTTGCAACTTCCTCATATATGAGGAATGTGTGTCAGGGAAACAGCTAAATTTAAGGTTAGAAAACTAGAAGGAAAAGACATGAAAAAAAGTGTCTCCTCTTCTTTCATTAAATAAAGGGAGAATAGCATTGTTTGGATTATAGTGGACTAGTGCCTAATATTCTTCTCCCCTTTGGTGATGGTATTTCAAATATTGCTTATATCTAATGCGAAACATTTATTAGATGTAAAACGTCCTAATAGTTCTCGAAATACCATTACGCATTTAAGAAGCACCCACGATCTCAACTCCTGAAGAACACTGTATATCTCAACAAAAAAGAACTATCGGCATGGATATAATTTATCTAAACTACTACTACTAATATCATATATTTACTAATATTCATAATCATGATTTTAACTATCATTGGAATAACATATTATTCTATTTAACATCTTAATTGTATGTAACCAAAATACCTGTAATTTTAATTTTTTGATAGATTAATTGTGATATACACAAATTTATAACATTTAATAACACTCAAAATATAAAGAAAAAAATGAACAAAAAATAATGAATTAAAAAAAAGGAAAATAAAAGGAATAACGCAGGTTTTGAACCATGCTACTTGTGGAGCAAAGGGAGCGGTTAAGAAGATCCAGCGCAAACTTCTAACACACAGATGGAACAGAAAAAACACCAAATCCGAAAGTAGCAGTGAAGTGTTAGAGAGCTCTAAAGCCTCTAATGGCATGACTTGGTATTTGATGGTTCTAGAAGTCACTTATACTTGCATGTTCTTTTTAACCATAGATATATTCCAACTAAACAAAACTTACTCGAAAGTTATAAATGCAACCCAAGGCAGGAGTCGAAGTTGAAGATAGCATCAACCAAACAAGGGCAAAAAGTTTTCCTTCAAAGGAATGTGAATTCAAGTTAAAGATGAAGATGGCACCAATCTCATTGTTGGCCCCACCTCTTGGACTCAGGGACTAAGAAGGTAGCATTTGAGCTGACTACGTAGGCACTATTGACATGGAATGCATTATGTGGAGACCTTACATTCCTTAAGCAGCACTAGGCAGGAGATTATGATGTCAAGGATTGTGTTAAGAGACATTCAATTGAATTATCTCTTGATGCAAACAGGTTATTCACCAGAATTTAAGCAACACTCTGTACACACACACATATTTACACATGTCTATGTAAGTAAAGCTAAACTAATCTCCAAAGATAGGAGATTTAATTTACTATACCTTGGTAAGAGGGAAATTCCATCACTGCCCTCCCCCCCACCCCAAAAACAAACAAACAAACAAACAAACAAACAAATAAAATCAAGATCAGCCTACTCGACAAATTGGGCCACAAGAATATATATATCTTCTATATCAATTCAATGGATCTATAGCTCCCTCATCATACACAACCTTTGCAATGACTTCGTTACATATCAATTTGGTGATGTTATGATGCAGGTAAATGAGGATTCCTCAACACCCTAGGAAACAATCTTTCCCCCAGATGAATACCCATATAGTATGGAGAAATAGTTGACAATATAATTATTAACATGAAAGAACAGAGTGCTACCAGAAAATTATTTAATGAAATGACATCAACACAAACTGTCGTATAGTAAAGCAAAGATAAATATCATACTCGCAATTGCATCTTCCCAGATAATGTAGGAACCTCAACGCTACCACCAAGAATGGCCTGTCAGAAGCACCCAAAAATTAAAAAAAAAAATACTTGAAATTTGTGCATATTAACTAAATTAACTGAGTTCTTACTTTTCTGAATGTACATATTCATCAATAAAATCAGCATAAAGTGTATAGAGAAAACGTAATACAAGAAGAAAGATTTTGGTAGATTTAATATTAGAAAAGTTGGGGAGAAAATCAAATGACATCAAGAACAAAATGAATTAAGAGCACTTACTTGAGTAAAGCTAATATAAGAGTCAACATAAAGGTCAGCACCTTGCCTAGAAAATATACGATCTTCTGCAACCTGGACAGAAAAATGATTTAAAAAAAAATGGCATTAAAACAATTAAAGATAACCAAAACACAATTTTGAGCACAAATAAGAAAGCAGAACTAATGCAAATGGCAATATATCAAGCAAGATGAAATCTTCTGGCAAGATTATTTAACCCTGGGAGACCAACAGAGGTTACCTATTTCTCAACTTAAAAGACATGGATATATAATAAGCTTATACACTCTGTGCAGATGCATACAAAAAGTTCGTTTTATGTTATAATAAACCAAGAGATGACTGTTTGTCCTGAATGATTTTGCTGAAAAGCATAACTGATAGCAAGTTAATTCATATCTTAAGAAAAAGTATACTTTAAGAATAGAAGATCTGGCACCTTTACACATTAATCTAAATTGGTAACAGTAATCAGGTTATTGAAGTTAAAGCTGTAAAACATCAGACCTTTTTCACATTTGAAAATATGTTTAAATCAACTGGCAGATCACTTTTAAGTATTCTTTTTCTACGGTAACCTTAATGCTATTAATGTAATTATGTCATTTTATCCTTGTTCACTAATTGAGATTTTAAATTCTTCTACGAATGATCCTTTTCCCAAACAAAGGAAACAAAATAGATAATTATTACCTCAAAGGCTATTCATGAAACTAAATTATATTGGGGAAACAAGTATTTTAACCAAAAACATTTGAGATGTATTAGCATATGAAGCAAAAATAAAAGATAGGTTTGTTAAAGAATTTCAAATAAAAAATAGAGAAGAATAGTGTTGCCTTTAGTTTTATAAATAGGTTGCCAGAGGTCTTTCCCCATCCACCAGAATTACCAGCTTTTGGTACACGAATTGTATCATTAGAGTCCACACCTAATAGATAAAAAATGTAGATGAATGCAGGAACTTGGGTAAAAGATCGCTGGAACCAAAAAGCAATAAATAATAAATAAATAAATAAATATATAAGTTTGTTCCCAAATGCAACAGAAGGATGCATCATTTGAACAAGAACATGGAAAACTGACCTACAGCCCAAATAGAATAAGGGGACATTGAATGTTGTTACTTTAGCAAATTGTAACAATTACGGTACGCATACTAAGGAGTACTTGACCTATAGACTGATTACAATGTCTTGAGCTTTGGAGGTTACATATATATATATATATATATAAACAACAGGGATATTATCAACTTCAATTTGATGCAGTTGTTTAACTTTACAGTCTACAACTGAACCTTGCAACTACTGAAGATATTCTGTTTATCAAGATTAGTTTAGTCCCAGTGCATAATCCCTTAAAAATTAACACTACTGATGTTTGTTCACTGTGAATGACATTTATACATTTGACTGATAGTTGGTGTTTGACAATAACAAAGAACAAGATACTCACGGTAGAAACGAATCCGTTGATACTACGTGTACTACAGATGATCAGTGGGTATTTTGTTCTTTGTTATTGTTATACCCTTTGCTGCATCAAAAAGTACAGAAGAGGCATTATTTCATGGGAGGTGTCTTTGGTCAATATAATTGAGGTGAGGTCTTAATAGTCAGAAGAGATTTCTGATATTGTTTTTCTAGAACCTTTCTGTACACTAAGTAAATATCTCCACAGCTTTGCACTGGCATCTAGTACACTGCTTGGGACTTACTAAAAATTTACAAGCAAGCATCAGGATTGATTTTTTCCATGGATCAATATGGTAACCATAAACTTGCAAATATAAACAAAAACAAAGATTTAAAAAAATTAGTAGGTGTAAAGTACAAACAAGTTCATAGCTTATTAACTTAAATAGGACAAATGGACCTGCTTGTATGGTAACTTTAACATCCCTGACTCCTTTGCACACCCCTGATCCTTTGCACTCCATGCAGTATTCCTAAACAATATATTGTTTCTTTCAAACATTGAAGTGAGTAAGTGTGTGTGTGTGTGTGTGTGTGTGTGTGTGTGGATTAGTGATTAAAAAATAAATTGCAACTGGACCTTAATTATCCGTCCAAAACCTTTACATGTTCCACATGTTGTTGTAAAAGGTGGTATTGTTACCTAAAAATACAGTAACCAAATAAAGATAACAGCCATGAATAAGCATTCAAAACTTTTGAAGTTCTTGAGAATGACCTTTTTTTCATGAAATGATCAATTGAAGAATACTCACTCTTCCAACTCCTTGGCAGGTAGGACAGATTTTTGTCTCAGCATTCAATGGGTGGCCACGGCCATCTGTGTGAAAATATAAATGAAAACAAAAGATCTCAAGTTAAAAAGAGGCAATTGAGTTGTTGATTTCTTAATTCTTAGGCTCAATGTTGCTACATGTTAGAACAGAAAAATCATTTTCAATCCTTACCACAAAGCTATGTCCACGATATTTATTTATTGGGAATAGCGCAAAATGGATGATGGTCATCGATTAAGAATTGAATTCATTGCTAGCTAATAGTTCTGAAATGTGCTCATGAGGATGGATTTAGTGTATTTTGTCCCTATAATACATTATCTTCATCAAAAATATCCTAGATGTCATAATATAATTTGGACCTTAAACATTTTACCTTCACTACAATGGATAACTAGCATTGTACTATTGTAGACAAGTCCGTTTGATGATATTAAGTGATGGAATGCTGATCAAATACTTAATATACGTAATGTAAAAATACAATAATATTGAATAATATAAACATTAAAAGAAATGGATATGAAAGTTCTATAATATGAAACGACTAAGAACTAACATAAACAAGTTATAGAAAGAATAAATATTTTAACTATATAGAAAAGCATCAAGACATTTGCATTATGTGTAACAAACCTCTACTTCTGTCTCTTTCTTTCTTTTTTTACTTTTCTTTTTTCCTTTATTTAATTTTGAAGATGGCAATTTGTGACCTATCAAGGTCAGACCTTCAAAATCCACCATGAATGCTTTTAATCAGGAAAAAACCACAGAAATGCCTATTCAAATTTTGGTTGAAACTTCCTTTCTTCTCTCTGTATCTCTTCAATGCAAAGATTTTCAAGAAATTTAAGTTGTAGAAAGTATATCTGTTAATTCATCTGATTTAGTAACTCAAACTACTTATTGAGTATCGGCACATCGCAAAAATAATCATCATCACAAAGCTTTTTATTTACTCTCAAGCACATATCTGAAAAATCAAATATATCATAGCTAAATTCATTGATATTTTTCAGATTAAATGGCAGTGGAAGGATAACAGTATATCCACAAAGGTGAAGTTCATTTTCCTACTTGGTCCTTAAGAAAAGAAAGTCAACAAACACAATTTCAGTTATTTAATGATACTACTATCTTGTTCCATTTGAGAGGAAAAATGTCGTAGATATATTTAGTGTATGTATCAAACAAGGGTCAGCCACACAGGATTATTCAAAGTTATAAAGGACAATAAATCATAGTCAAATAGGACCAATTCAACAACTTCTATTAAGAGGACCAAAAAATTATGTTGAAGTATGTAGCTAGAAAGAAATAGGACATATTTGAAAACTACTTCACTTTTCTACTCACAGCAAGAATCACACGGCACATCTGCATCAAAGGACAAATGTTTTGTGCATCCCTTAGCAGCTTCAGAAAATGTAAGCACAAGTTCTACCTAGGTTCCCAACAAAAATCATAGAAAAGCTTTAATTTGCAGACCACTGAAAACAGATTTAGATAACTTATGATGACAGGAAAGAAATAATTCACCTGAATATCACCACCTAAATTTTCTGTTTCATCTTCGAAAATCTGTAAGATGCCATTGAAGGAAGTCATTAGAACATATTCTCCCATTGCCTATATCACATGGAAGCAGGATCAAAGTACCTCAGAAAAAATTTTGTGAAATGAATCAGAGAACTGAGTTTTACGAGCATATCTAAACTGATCCTCGTCCATGTTAGAATATCCTGCATTCTTAGCTCTTTTTGAACTCCCTCTCATCTGTTGAAAAGTCATTCATTAATTTCCAACATTTACACAAATGACCATAACGCCAGAAAATATTTAATAACTAAAGCGGGTGGGAGCATAGATGTGGAGAAGCAAGCAAATAAAAAAGCATATGGTAAAGACAAGGAAAAGATGATAATACACTACCCTGTCATAATGGGTTCTCTTTTCAGGATCTTGCAAAGTCTGGAATTACCTTACACAATAAAACAACAGATACATCATTGATGTAGAAAAATAATGCAATGAATTAAACCACTGCTTTGTGAAATTAAGATACAGCTTATGTTGACAGACCTCATATGCATCTCTTATCTCTTGAAATTTTCTCTTTGCAGAAGGATTATTCTTATTGGCATCAGGATGATACTTCTTGGCGAGCTACACAACCAAAATACAAGAGAACCAAAAAGTGGAAAATGTCATTGGTAGTCACATCATCCTACTGAAAGCCCAAGAAATTTCAAATTAAATAAAGAAACTACAATGCTTCAGCATAGAATATCCACACTAAAAAGAGACTTATGAAGCAAATGGTTAATGGAGCTCGGATACCATGATTATACATGCAATTACTTACAGAATGAAAAGCCTTTTTAATCTCATCTCGAGTTGAATCATTAGAGACACCAAGAATCTCATAGTAATCACGTTCTGCAGATCGATAAGCTCCTGTAGAATAGAATAATACCAACACAAAACCATAAGATGCCAACGATGCTACAATATCAAAACTTTAAAGAACATCTATTAACTTGAAATCATAAAAACCTGTGGCGTGGATGAAACGCTTCGACAATAGGAACTCATAAGGTGCAAAATCAACATTATTTCCAGCAAAACTGTACCAATACGGTGCTGATGAATGTCGCAGACGCCCTAAACAATAGTAATTATTACATTTAACTCTTAAATTGATCAATTATTCAAGAGAAATGCAACCAATGTGAGTGTAACAGTATCAATTAGAGTCAGATGTTGCTTACTTTGAACATGGATCGATGACCGCTGAAATCGGGAAAATTTGCCGCAAAATATTCCATTCGATGATTCTAAAGGAATTGTCTGCAGATACAGTAGAGGATCATAACACTATTCGAAGCTGGATTACGCCTGAAATGCTGAAGAATATTAAATGAGATTGACGAATTTACCCGAAATTTCTCCACAATTAATCTTGATGAAGAAGCTAGCAATCGACGCATTTCAAAGCTCTGCGTCAAGAGACACGAGAATCCGAGAGCGGGTTTTTGCTGCCTTATCTAAAACCCTTGTCAATTGCTGTTTTTTTTTTTTTTAAAACAAACCATAGACAACCAAACTCAATACTAAACGCACCCCAATTACTAAACACACTCACAATTAAATCAAAATATTTCCACAATTTTTAAGCACACCCCATAACATTACAATTATATCATTTATCAAATTAAAAAAAAAAAAAACCTCTATACACCCCAAATCTCATACACCCCATCTATCAACACAAACCCTATAACTTTTTGAATTTGAGGAACATCCAAAAGTTGATTCAAATCTACCGAACATTTGATAATGTGTACGGCGTGTGGTCGAATGGGGGTGAAGGAGTTCGATCAATCCAAGTTTACAACATACCATGGATCCTAATGAAGTACAAAACCCACCAAGTAAGTGTAGTTGAATTTTTTTAAGAAATTTGTCATATACTATGTTTAATGTGGGTTAAATTGTATGAAATTTGTGTAGAAATCATCTTTGGGTTATGGGTTTAGGGTTTAGATAATTTATGTGTTCGATTTGATGAAATTTGAGTTGAATTTGAGCCAAAAAAATTGGAATCTCGCATGTTTTGATCTGGGTATGTTCGACCCTGGTTAGCCGAACATGTGCATGTGTGTGCGGTGAACCACCGAACGCATGTGTGTGTGTTCGGCCACAAGCCGAACGAATTGAAAATGTGCGGCCGTCTGCCGAACAGGTGTGAGATTGTTCAGTTACCTACCGAACGCGTTCTGAACTGTTCGGCCACCTGTTGAACGTTATTTTTTCCCCGTATGTTAAATATCAAACTTACGACACTTGTGTTATTTTATTTAAATTGGCGTCTTGTGGATTGACTGTTACAACTGAAAGTGTAGAATAGTTCTGAAAACAACAATAAAATAATCAGAGTACACGGTGTTGTCAATGGTATTGACAACACCAGCGTAACACACAACAGAAAATAAATCGAAAAAGAAATATGCAGAACACAAACGATATATCCACAAGTATACAAATACTTGTGGATTGCCTTCAGGGCGAAAACTCCTTAATTGATTTGATGTATGTATACAAGGAGATAGAAAAATCTCTAGAAGAGATTCTTCCGTACAAAGACTCAATACGTCCTTTGAATCTGTCTAAGTAACATAGGGACGTATACAAATATTCACAGTTGATCACTCTAAGCACCTATACTAAAAGGTCAAGAGTATGCAAACTTTATGACTATACAAAAATAAGGTGTTGTCTCAGTGTGACCAACAAAAAGCTTGACATCAGTGTACTATTCAACTTTAGACTGCTTGGACTCTCAATTTCTGTGTCAATCGATCTTCTGGAGACTTCTCCTATTTATAGAGCTTGTAGTACACTGTGTAGACTTCACTTCCCATGATCTCGAAATGCTCTATGATCTCACATACATGATGGAGTGGACTTATTCTTCATGGACTTGTTCATCCTCCACTTCTATGTTCTTGAACTCTTGACTCGATCAACTCTCCTTCACGTTCTCTTCCAATCTTAAATCCACGTTCTTAACTTTTTCTTAATATCACGTGTTTGACTCTCTTCAACCACATAACCTATCCACAAAACAAATAACAAAAAAGCTAGGAACAACTTTCCTTAAGAATAGGAAAGTGGTTAGTGGTTAGTTTGATCCATAATTCAAAAACACGTGAGTTTAAATAAATTCAATCTTATGAGAGATAAAACATATCTATTTCAAAATCAATCATATTTAAATAATATCTAACATATCTAATATGATTAGGATAAGAAATATGAAAAAAGAAAAATTAATTAAATGTTGGAAAATCCAACACTAACAACAACTTTCTTTTGTAGTAGTGTATCGAATGAGACGACCTACTGCATCTAATAGAAGAAGACGTGAAGCACAAGAAGAGAGAATCGAACACTCAGTGTTGTTTTCTTCTGCTCTTCCTCTAATTGAGTATAATGTGGAGGAAACAAATGTTTTTCCTGAAGTTCCCCAGCCATTGGAGGATGAAAATCTTGATGATGAAGGGGGATTGGAGGATGATGACGAGGCCGACGAGGAGCTATTGACTAGTCCTTATCCGGGTGGTCCTATTGACCATCGTTTGATCCCAAGTTTCAAGATGCATGTGGCATATGATATCTGGAATGGGGTGGAAAGAAATGTCTTGAAATTTCACGGTCACACAATGAAGATGGAGACGTGGAAGTTTATGAACATAGTGGATAACTTCCAAGATATGATCGAGCGAACACAAATCCGAGACCTCGGATGGATTTCGTATATGACACCGAACAAGAATCTGTTATGTGCTTTGGTGGAACGTTGGCAACCAGAGACTAACACGTTCCACATGCCATTCGGCGAGATGACTATTACGTTGGATGATATATATTGTCTCACTCAACTTTCGGTTACTGGAAGACCAGTTATGGTGCCACAAGGCAGAACCCGACAAGAGATTCCAATTCTTCTCATGCAGAGGTTATTGAGGACTGGCACTGATAAGAGCTACGAAGCCCTTTCCGGTCATAGTGGTAGCTCAGTTCGCTTAGAGTGGCTTCGTTCTCGCTTTGAAGCGAATACGAGCTCACCGGATAAAAACGTGAGAACGGCTGCTGCTCGTGCATACATCTGGTTCACTTTGGGATGCACGATCTTTTCAGATAAGAGTGGTTCTAGAGTAGATACGAAGATCTTAAGACTATTGGATGATTACGATCGTGTGCACGAGTATGCCTGGGGTGCAGCGGCCTTGACCTTATTGTATCGACAGTTGGGTCTGGCTTCGAGGAGTGGTGTGAAGCAGATGTGTGGATATCTGACTTTACTTGAGGTACTACCGTATTTGCTATCTTTTTATACTAATGTGTGGATGTTTGCTACTTTTTATACTAATGTGTAGCTTGGTTTTAATTGTGTTAGGCTTGGATATATGCGCATTTTCCAGTGTTTAGGCCCACCCAGAATGGACATTACCGGGTAGATGAGCCCATTGCATGAAAGTGGATCCAGAGAGCTCATGCTGGAGGCAACCAAGAGCATGTATTTGCTATACGTGAGGTGTTAAACAATGACGCCCCACAATGTAAGTGTATACATATCCTTATGCATTTCATATCAACAATGTAGGTGTATATTTGGATATAAGTGTATTTTTTTCGTATTTTGAACAATGTAGGTTGATTGGACCCCTTATAACGATGTTCGAGATCGCTTCCCTCGACCAAGGTGACTTTCTTCCAAGGGTGTATACGGGCATTCGACTGCATTGATCCTTACCATCCGGATCGAGTGCTTCGTCAATTCGGCTACGTTTAAAGGATACCAGTAGAACCTCTTGTGCCCATTGTAGTCCGACGTGGTAACAACGCTTTGAAGTACAAGGTCACTTGTGATGCTCTTGGAGCTTACTTTCGGGTATGGAGGAACCATGTGCTTTCCATCAAGGACCGTGGACGAGCTGCTAATCCACCATGGGAATGCGTGGATGAGTACATGGATTAGTGGAACACGATGTGCACCCAGTGATCCAGAACTCGTTGAACGTGCCACCAGAGCACATTCAAAGTAGTTGGTCGAGAGGGCCAGATCATTGGGCAATGATCACTGATGCCCGCAGACATTTGGATCCCGTCTACCAAAAATGGCTACAAAATGCCGATGGGATGGACCTTTCGAGTGTCATGCCAGCCATGGTGGGAGCATGGCGTTCGTTAAACATTGTGGATCCACTGGAGAGCTCTAGACGAGCGGCAGACAGGACTTGTAGAGGCCGTAGATCATAGATTGATCCATGATGCCGATTTTTAACTTTGGTTTAACCTTATTTTCTAAGTTTTATGGTTGACGTTGTTTGCATTAAACGAATTAGGTTTATTTGAACTCATTGTAAGAATTGTCTTTAAGTCTTTATTTGTCTTTAGTTCGATTATTTGTACCTATTTACGTTGGAATACTTATTTATAGCTACAAAATATACTATCTAGGTGAGAATTACGTGTATCCGAGAAATCTGAGCAATTGTGTGCACCAAATCGTGACTGTTCGGTAACTACCAGCCGAACGAACTTTGTAGTGTTCGGCACCGGCCGAACAAACTTCAAAGCGTTCGACCGTACGCTGAATGAACTTCAAAGTGTTCGGCATGTTACCAAACCTACTTCATAATGTTCGGCGCTCACTGAACCTTTTGTAGCGTGTTCGGTTCCCTTGTGCCGAACAGTAATTTTTACGAGAAACGAACGTTCGCCAATGTACGAATAGACATATATAATCATAGAACAATTCAATATACATGCATTGCTCCAACAAAATCAATGTTTTATAGCACTTAAAGTAGCTTACACATATTAACCAAAATAGAATAACTGTACAACCGTGTCTTCTACATATCAATCTATGTACATCGTGTCAAATCCTACTGACGAGCTACCACTTCGACTTTCCAATGCGTACTGCATGATTCGTTGCCTGTAAATCTCCGCCTAACCAGACACACATGGTAGTCGTTGACCGAACCACCCTTCTATGATTGGGGGTAAGGGTGCGTGTTCTACCAAATTTACCTACAAAAAATACGTTCGTTAAAAAATTCCTTTGGTTAGCAGAAGACTAAATAAAACACTAAATTTGACACGTACCACAATGTAATGGTTGATCCCAACAAGGGCCATGCAAACAAGATGTGGTTTCGTGGGCACTTGTGTCCTCATAGTTAGAATAGTGACAGAGAGTTCTGGAGAGGTGTGAACGAGGGTAATGTTGTAAGCATTTTCCGCCAAATATGTCATTTCCGGAAATGTCCTCTAGTGATTCACATCATAAGTAGATTGTTCGAAGCAAGCCAAGTTCTGAAGTATCTTTTATGTCCGGTCTTGCACACCATTAATGGTAGCATAAAGGTGTTCAAAGTTTGTCATCTGCTGGATAAGATCACTACGTACTTGGGCCCATGAGTTCTCCCCTAATCCAATAGCATGAGCGATGCATCTAAAACCACAATGATCATCTCCCAACGGGTTTTTGATACTCACCACGTGGAGTTGAATTGGTCGGGGAAGTTGAGCAATGTAAACGTCGTCTAACCGACTCTTTCTTTTTCTTCAACCCAACCTTGAAACTTGGTGCTCCCAAAGGGTGATCATCCACAAAAACATTTGTATCCAGTGATGGTGAACAACTGTCTTGGAATGATTTAACATACTCAAAATGAGATGTGTTTCATTTGGTGGAGGTGGATATGCGGAGCTTAGTTTTGCTTGGCCGACCACGAGGACGTGTGATCTTAACAGGTTCCAATAACGAGCTATTTGAAGACATTCTAATCTCAAAAAGTCTCTTCAACAACAACAACCTTTGTGTCTCTGATGCCTCTCCAAACATTCTCCGATATCACCACAGACTTCAACAAAACGATTTCCCACATCAGGGTGAGGAGTGGAGTCTGCCTTCACGGGTTCACAGTCCAACTTTCTCCAATAAGGATCTATCACTCAAGTTGGATAACTTGACGGTCCCGTTTCAACTCTGCTAGTTCGTGTGCACAAGGCAAACCACACGTCTTTCTAAGCACACAACCACACATCAATGGATCGACACCACAACTACCAATTCCTTTCATCTCTTCAAATATAATTCCAAGAGCATAGTAAGACACAAGTCCTCTTATGCACTTGAAAATTGGGGAAGAGTAGCGATGTGGGGTGACATTAAGACTTTGTTCGAACGAAGCCTTGATGCTAGTGTGAGACGTGATAAACAAATGATGTATTCTTTCCCATGCAGTCTCAAAATTTGATTAGCTTATGCCCAATTGTCTCTTCAATTTTGCATGTATGCTCTCGGCCCTAACAGTAAATAAAACAATAATTTCAATTATCCATCAATCTAAAGAGAACTTCAACCAATTTAACGTTGTAAACAAAGTATGACGATTACCTGTTGCTCGTTGTGTTTTGATAATGCATGATATTATTGGTCTAACATAGCACAAATCGTTCTTTGTATGGCTATGTTGGTCCCAAGTGATAGTAGGTTTGGGGGGGTGAATAAACCTACTCAATTTTCAAACTTTTCTTCTTTCTGAGTGGCTTAGGTCGAGAGGCAGTAACCTTTTGGGAGGTTACTTATCAGAGATATATTGCCGAAGCTTCCTCTCATTCAAAGACCAAATATGGAAGACATGCATCTAATAATAGATATGCAGATAGAATAGAGAGTATACACAAACGCATAGATATATAGAGGTTCGAATGTGGAGTAACCCTTCTACATCCTCTCTGCCTCTTCTCAAGAGGGAACATTTGTTAAGCTTTGTGGATTTACATAGCTCTATCTATTACAACACTCACTTAACAAGTAAGTAGCAAGTCTACGCATAGCTGCTCACAGCTGCTTGCCTACTCTCCTAACTGACCCACACAGGATCCTATCTGACCTCTCAGGATCCTTGTTTTGTCTTCTAGAAAACGGACAACTTATCAGGATCCTAGTCCTGACTAAGCACTCCAAGACAGTCCTTAAAAGGTTTGTCTTCTTCTTCTTCAACTGGATGTTGCAAGCTTTGACTTCTTTTGCAGGTTGCTCTGCTGTAGCTTGCTGCTCGACTGTTTGACTGAGTATGCATTTCTGGGGTATAGAGTGTTTGAGCTTTCTTATCTTCTTTTATCTATTATACACTCTTTTCTCTCAGCTTCTTCTTTTCTATATGCCATTCCCCCTCTTTTCTGGGCTTTCTCTTCTGAGCTTTCTCTTGAGCTCTTCTCTTGAGCTCTTATCTTGTGCGCGTCTTTCTGCGAGCTTTTCTTTATGCTCTATTGTGCTCGCTTCTTCTCTCTCTCACGCCCACTTCCTCTCAGTCTTCAGTTTTCTTCTATTTATAGATTATGAAATATGCCCGTTGAAAGTAGGTAGATTTCCATCATTAAATGCGTTGCACTCCTTCTGATATACGCCAGCTTTTTGCTTTCCATGTGTCTTCTTCTGATTGGCTCCATTTTTTTTCTCTCTACCGGTAATTTCTAGCTTCCTTACATGCTTGCTTTGTAGCTCTCTTCTTAGCCTTGCTCTTAGGTGGCTTGAGGCTTCTGTAGTTTGCTCCTTCGCAGTATGCTTCGGCATGGTTTCTTCCAGGTAGCTTCCTGTCAGGTAGCTTGAGTCTTCGGTAGCTTGCTACTTTGCAGTATGCTTAGGCATAGTCTCTTCCAGGTAGCTTCCTGCAGTAAGCAATATCCTTTTTAGTCTACCAGATTCCTTTCACCATTTCTCTTTAGTATCCTTCTTCTGAAGATTTCTATGTCTTATCTTTCTGCAGTAACATTTATAAGATATGTTATGCTTATAGAATGAGGGTTACTATTCTATGATTTTATCTCATCAAAACATACTTAAATAAGTTCTTACAATTTCCCCCTTTTTGATGATGACAAAACCTTTGCAGATAAGATCAAAAGAACATAATCATTTAAGTACATAAAGCAGATTTATGATATAACCAGATAGAGCATACTGCTTTCATTAAATCACATATAAGTCCAGAAGAAAGGTCACAAGGAGTGAGCTTTAGAGAACAGAAGATATTTTATATAGATAAAACATTTACAATACAACGCAGTAAGCAAAGTACAATGTAAATATTCTATCTAGACTCATCTTCTTTCTCTTGCTCTTTGCTTTCTTTCTTTTCCCTTTTTGCTTGCTTCTGGCTTCTTTCTTCTTCTAGTTTTTCCCTCTTTTAGGTGCAAGTTCTTGCTCCCAATTGGTTTTTCCCTCTTTTAGGTGCAAGTTCTTGCTCCCAATTGGTTTTCCTCTTTAATTGTGGAGATGAGCAGAAAAATGTGAAGAGGCTTGAAGACAGAGAAAGGAGGTTTACACACATGGAGAAGTTAAGGTATAGTCTAGGCGCAGTAGCTTGCTGTAGCCTTTCATCCTTCTCCTAACCTCACCAACTCCTCTGTCTGTCCCCTCCTTCTCATTTTATTATAAGCAGAATTCATCCAACATCTAGAAGGGTTGTAATCTTCTCTTCTCCACCTTTGGAAGACTTTTGATCTTCCATGATCCTTCGCAGTTTCTTCCCCCCTTTTGACATCATCATAGAGCTGAAGCTCTGGGGTTACTGGAGAGGGATCCTTCCACTCTATCTCCGGCCTCTAGGAGGAGAACTTGGGTGCAAGTCCTTTGGAATTGAGGTGAGGGCAGTAAGCTAGAAGATCGAGTCTTCTGAGAATGATTTGCTTAGCAAGTGTCAAGCGTGAGAGATAACTTTTCGTGATTTGAGAGGTGCTTGGTTAATTATTTGCAGATAATGTGCTTCTAAGAAGGAATGGAGAAAATAGTTTCCAACAATCTGGTACCATAATGTTTTAAGGATAAGAGAGAAGATATATGAATGAAGATAAAGAATAAGGAATGCATATATATATAAAGAGTTTGAGATACTCCTTATTTTGAGTGATCTTGTGAGATCCTACGGTTTAGGGTTAGATCTTTAAATATCTCATTAACTCCTTCGCCGGTTTCCAACAAAGTTGTTGGCAGTTTCCTTGTCTCTGCATGAGGTGATTGCTTGAGTGTGGTCAACATTTGATTTTCCACCCTTAGATTTTGATCGCACGGCTGAAATCATCTTAGAGTTCTGAAAAAGGTGGTCTACTTCTGAAAAGATGATCCGCTTTTCATGCCTGCACGTTACCGAGAGTTGGTAACCGCTGGATTTGATAAGATGTAACCCACTAGAGACCTCTTTTCCAGTGTCTTGAAGATAAGTATACTGATTGTTGTGACCTAGTATCTAGAAATTCGGTGCTAGCGTTCTGGTGTGCAGCGTCCTGGTGTTCAGCGACCTAGTATCCAGTAGTCTGATGTCTAGCATCCTAATATCCAGCGTCCTGTTATCCAGCGACCTAATATCCAGTAATTTGGTGTCTAGCATCCTATTGTCAGAACTTTTAACTTCGTCAAATCTTTCCCCCTGAATTCAGTAGCCTATTGTCTGAGGTGGTGTGGCATTCTTTTAGAATTTTCAGCTTCCTATGGCAATCACATCTTGCTTTTGTTGTATGAGTTGCTCTTGGTGTCTGTTTCCTGTTGGTTTTGCAGATTGATTCCTTGCAGCTTTCTTTCATATACGTAGGACCTCTTTGAGCCTGGAAACCTACTTCTTGGTTGCACCTTGTAATATGTTCAGCGTGTTGCTTAACACAAGATGTTCGGCTTGTGCTAGCCGAATGATTGTCGCGAACCCTTTTTTTTTTTGCTACTTTTACGAAAAAATCAATTCATAGTAAGAAATTTAAACACTTACATTGTCCATATCTTGATCTCCTTCTTCCTTTCAAGATGCTTTCAACTAATATATCATTTTTTTCTCGGTTTCTTTGGAAGAGTAGTGATTTGAGAGTATGATGTGGAGAGATGAAGGTGATAGATATATATGTAGTGTGTATAGTTGTATGGAATGAGGTATGTTTAGTTGTTGTAGATGTAGGTGTGTGTAGTAATGTATTATTTATGTTTTAAATGCTCAAAATGCAGTAAAGGCTATGAATGGCAGGGTAAGGACCATTCTTTAATGTATATTCTATACTTAATTGTTATTACAGTGATTTGTTTATTGATGGAGTGTAGTGTGCTCTATTCGGCCATCATTTGCATCTATGCGATATGTCCAATTGAGATTTTGCATTTGTCTTGGGTGTCTTTTGTTAGTTAGATATCGTTTTTATGCATTTTGATTGCTGTTTTAGTTGATCCTGGTTTTTTTGTCCATTCATAGGCTCACCAAAATTTAGGTCAATAATTATTTGCCATAATTGCAATTTACCCTGTCTTTTTTTTTTTGTTTAATTTTTTTTGTATTATCAGTAAAAAGCAAGTTATGATCTTTTTTGTACTTTTAAAATAAAATTTTGTATTAATTTTGCTTTATCTTTTCTGATTTTTAAATAGAATTTGATGCATAAAACCACTCTAAAAACAAAACACAAAACTTAATATAAGTCAAGAATATATAGTCACATTTTCAAATCAAATGTCAATATTCGATAAATTAGCATAAAAGTATAGGGGAAAATACGCGAAACCCTCTTGTGTTTTGTAAATTCAGCACCGGACCCCCCCATATGATGGAAATTGCATGAATTACACGTGTGTTTTCATTAATTCGACCCGAAACCCCCAACTCTGTTAGAGTTGACGGGCGTGCGGTCCACGAGGCTGGGTACGACTTTTTCTCGTTTTTGACCATTGTGTACCTACAAAAGTACTTTTTTGCCCTTCTTTGTTGCTTATATATGTATGTTCATGCGCAAATGTAGTAGTCCCTCTCCTCTCCTCTAAAAAATAGCAAACTGATATGTAATTTTTTTTTCTGAATTATTTTATTTATTTAACATGATTTTGTTGTGCTACAATTTAGTAATGTTGTTTAATTTATCAAATATTATGTTAATGTATTTGTTTATACTTGTTTAATTAAATTCCTTTATAATTGATTTTTTGTACTCAATAATAATTCATTGTTTCTCCCAAATTTTATAGGATATATGTCTTCCACATTTAGGCCATCAAAAAATGAACAAGAATATTTAGATTTAAGATATAACTATAAGAAGTGTTATTGCTGAAAAAATGCCGAAATCAAAGTTGTTGGTTCGTCAAAAGCTACAGTGGGCAAATTGTTTTGTATGTGCCGGTTGTCTCAATGTGGGTTTTTTGCTTGGCTTGAACCCACATCGATTGGAAGGAAAAATTATTTGAGTGAAATGCAAATGCCGGATTTGGATGAAGAAGTGGACTCTCCCATCAACAATGATTCTAAGGAATTGCTCTCCAAATATGACGATCTCTCGATGAAGATTGAAAAGCTTAACAAATCTCAAGCAACTATGAAACTATATATTTTCATTGTGTTAGTTCTTGTTATTATTGTAATTTTGAAGTAGTACTTCAACTTTTTTTTTACTTAGTTATTGTAGATCAATATGTGGCTATTTTCCATTTTTTGCCACTTATGAAATATAAACAATTTCGTAGTAAACCTTTTTTCTATAAAGATAAGCATTCTTGCAACAACACAACTACTGAATAAGTTAAAAACTTAAACTGGCAATCAATACATATGTATCCCAAGACAACCAATTGCATCAAAAAAGACAATATGGGGCTGCACATCCTATACCAAACTGTACCCAAAATATACCCACAAACTGTACTCAAAATATACTCACAAACTGACCAAAATATACCCAAATCTATCAACAAAGTTGGCTGCACAGAATTTACATCCAAAATGACAAAATAGAGAAATCTTTTTTCAGATGAGTGGCTGCACAGAATTTACCAAAATATATCAAAATGGGGCTTCATCCCAAACTGCCTTTCATCCATCCATGAAGTTTTCCTTCTCTGGGGATTCTTCTGCTTCCTAAAGGCCTTTACTGGAGGTGTTGTAGCCTGCTGATTTGGGTTAAATGTCAAAAAAATGGAAGTTGCAAATTTTTGTCTTATAACTCACAAAGTGAACAGAATGAAAAATGCAAGGCTGATGTGTCTAAGGCTACCTCAACTTGTACAGTGGACTGTTGTGTAGGATTTTCAACAGTTGATGCTTGTGTTCCTTGCTGCTGAGTGTGGTCCACAGTAGGTGTCTGTTGACAATTATTAGAAGGAAACATAAGGATGGATGTTAGTCAGCTGCAATCTTGTTTAAAACACCTATATAAAAGAAAATGATATTCTCACCTTATCTTGATGGAGAGCCCATCCAAATAGATCTTGAAAGTCCTCATCAAACACATCATCTGCATCTCTCTCATTTTGTTCCTAGGCAGCACATAAGGAATCAGACATGTCCTTAGAATTGCAAAATCATAAATTAATTTGAAATATAAACAATTTGAAAACTAGGGCTACATGATCATCAGAGGGTACAGCACTAGCAGATGCTTCACCTTGAGGAGGTTTGTTGGGACAAGACCTTTTGTTGTGGCCTAGTTGTTGAGCAAGTATGAGTTAGACCCTTCCTGGAGACTTTCCCTGCTTGTGAGCCATCATTTCCATCAGACCTAGTTTCAAAGATGTCATCATCTTCAGGCCCCTCAAAGTCCTCACAAATCCATGAGGGGCATGAAGATGATGTCTCACTCTCAGAACCCACCTTGAATGGCTCATCAGAAGAGTTATTCAAGTCCTCAGAAACAGCCTCACCCTCTCTTATATCAAACCCCCCCTTAGCAGCCCCAACACCCTCACCCTCTGCCTCAGCCTCCCTAACACCCTCACCCTCATCATTCTCACCCTGAGCCTCACCCTGCATCTCACCCTCTTCTCTCTCAGCCCCAACACCCTCAACAGTCTCACCCTCTCCCATCTCAGCACCAAGACCCTCATCATTCTCACCCTGACTACCACACCCATAACAGATTGAGGGGACAGACTCTTGTGATTGTATAGGGTTTCCCTCAATATCTATAGCCAAAAGGGGACCTGGATGGTCCTCAAAATATAAGGGGATCACATCCTTGCCCTTGTACTCTTTGAACAAGGACATAAGTGCATGATCATCCCTAATTAATTTTAACCCACTGTCAATATCCTTACTCGGTGAACAAGAATAGACTTCCACATTTGTACTCTTACCATTGCACTCATGCTTATAAATATCCAGAACATCAGAAAAGAAAAAGGTTTCAGAATTGACAGGGGGTATCCTCACACTCAACCCATCTACATATCTAAGTTTTCCCAGGTGCCTAAAACTACCCCCCACCCAGGCATCAAATATAAAGTACTGATCATCACTAATTATCTGTTTAACACAAAAACACAAAACACAAAACAAGTATGTAAATCTAACATTCAGTATAAAGAATTCATTCAGAATTCAGAATTCAGAAAAAATTAGAAAGCCCCAACAAGTATGTAAATCCATATGCATTCAACAAGTATGTAAATTCAAGATTCTTATAAGAGAACAACATTCAAATCCAGAAACCCTAATTATAGAAAGCCCTAAAATCAGAAACCATAATTCCCCAAATTCAGAAACCCTAATTACCAATTACAGAAACCCTAATTCCTCAAATTCAGAAACCCTAATTCAGAACATTCAGAAACCCTAATTCCCAAATTCAGAATACCCAAATTCAAAAACCCTAATTCCTAAATTAATAAAAACCTAACCCCAAAATTTAGGCGAAATCCCTAATTCAAGCAAGCACCAATCATCCCAACCGTAATGACCCTAAACATGCAACCCTAACTCACAAATCGAGGCTAAATCCCTAATTCCAGCAAGCCCTAAATTAGAAACCCTAAACCGTAAATAATTAGCCACAACACCTTAAAATCAAAATACCTAAACACAACATGTACCAAGTCATCCAAGTCTTTCAGCGAGAAGCAAAAATGAACCGAAAACGGGTTTCGAAACACCCGACACAGAAAAAAATCAAACCGCAATTACATACCTATCACCCGTTACAATCTCCCTCCACTCACAGGCTTCGAAAGTAGGAAACAAGAGTATTTGTTTTATTTGGAGGTTTGCTCGGAGACGGGACGATGAAGTTTGGACGGAGATCAGACTGGGTATGGTTGAACCCTAAGTGTCGGCTAGCTGCTGCTCTCAAACCCGACTCCCTAATTCGAATATTCTATCTAGGGTATATCAAGGGGTATAATGGGTATTCTAAGGAAAAACTTAACGGCGTGAACACCCGTTAGTTGGAATGGGACGTGTGTCTAATTAATGAAAACACACGTGTAATTCGTGCATTTTCTATCATATGGGGGGGTCCGGTGCTGAATTTACAAAACATAAAGGGTTTCACACATTTTCCCCTAAAAGTATATAAAGCTTGTTAATAAATGATCACTTATTGATAATTAAATAATTTCAGTTATAAAATTATAGATATTATAACTAAGCTTATAACATTTTAAATTTTTTTAAAGGTAGTAGCATTTTCAAAAAGGCACCTATGCGACATTTTGCGTTTTATGAGGGGTTTTTTATTTATAAAACTTAGAAATTATGGGGGCTGAAAAATAAATATTGTTGAGTTATGCGAGAAAAAAATAATACATAGTCAGCAGTTCCACTTCTCCGACAGAGATTAGGGATGGCAAAATTGACCCGACCTCTAGGGACCCGACCTGACCCGTGGTGTTTGGGGTTGGGGTGGACCCACCCCGTGCTTGAAACGAGGTGGGGCGGACCCGACCCGTGCTCATGGCGGGGCGGGTTTGGGTACCTACATCGCCCCGCCCTGCCCCGCCTAGTTCTAATATTAATATACATAATATATATTGTGATAATTAAGTTTATATACATTAATCTCAATTAATGTATATATTATGATAATTAAGTGTATATATGTGTGTATATATATATATATAAGTAATTTAGGATCATATTTTAATTAATTAAGTAAAAGACTAAAGTAGTAATATTATATGTAAAATAATGTTTTTAATTTGTTATTGGGTGTGTAAAATAGTAAAATTAAATCATCACTTCAATTATTCAATCAAATAATTATTCAAATTGTTTAGTTAATGATTTAATAATTAGGTGTTTTTCAAATTATTCATGTAAAAATTACAAATTTTTATTTATTTATTTTTTAATTTTTTTAAAAACTGGGTGGGATGGGGTGGACCCACCCATACGGGGCGGGGCACGGGGCAAAAGTTTCTGACCCACGGCGGGTCGTGGGCCGGGGCGGGGTGGCGGGTAGTAGGCGTGGGGTGGGTCTGGGTAGTTAACTACCCGCCCCGACCTGCCCCATTGCCATCCCTAACAGAGATGCAGGCCATCCCAAGCTCTGGAGACCCAACCCAGCTGCCAACGCGGGACATTGCATCCAGTTTCCGGGTCGGTCAGCTGGTCCACTTTATCGGGCAGCCCAGAAGAATCGGAATGATCAAGTACGTGGGACCAGTGGAAGGGTACTCCGGTGATTGGGTTGGAGTCGACTGGGATGCCGACGGTGAGGGAAAACATGATGGGTCCCACAATGACGCCAGGTACTTCACCGCAAGGGGCCCAATACGGCATCGTTCGTGCGGCCCCACAATCTGAGCGCGGGGGTATCGCTGTTAGAAGCGCTTGAAGCTCGGTATTGAGCTCATACTACTAAAGAAGAAGAAGGTAAATATGCTGAAATAAGTTGTACAGTGTGAATGAGATTTGATAGATTGAAGAGAGCTTGTGCGTTTAAGAAGTGGTGCTTTGGGTATTGAATGTTGGAACTTGATCAATTTTTAATGCATCTATGTAATTGCTGAAGAGATGGCTGTATGCTTTCAAAATTGAACTTGCTTATGTTGACTGAGTTTCTTTTGGAGAAAGAGAGGTGAAGAATGTAGTTACAAGTTAATGGTAGATCAGACATAGAACTTAGTTTAGAAAGCAATTAGTTGTTGCTTGAACGACAAATGTGATCTTGATCATGTCTAGTATATGCCTTTTTCATTCTATCCGTGTTATGTTACTTTTTAGATGAGATGTACGTCCTTTCTGCAAGAAACAAAAAGGTGTCGATTGAACAAGCTTCCCCTGACAATATCAGTTCGAAGGCAAAAACTTATATACCCCTGAGGCACATAGGGACATGGATTTAGGTGTTATATACATGCTCTTCAGGTGTTATATATATACTCTATAGGTGTTATGTTTCTTGGTATTATAAATATATTCTACAGGTATCATATGTATATAAGAGTATACATATGATACCTGAAGATTATATGCATGATACCTATAGAGTATATATTTAACACCATATGATAATTAATTTGGGGGCACCATACCCCTGGAGCACACAAGTGTTACTCCAGTTCGAAACTACATACCTAGTAAGTTGTTACTTCTCCTACCTCTTTGATCCTCTATTTAACCATCCTGTCATTCCAATTTTTATCTCTACCTTGATTTATGGTCATCAATTAGTTTTTATACCTTTTATACTGAATAAAAATTGTACATTTTCTTCACAGGTTTAAAAGAGCTCGACTTGACCGGAAATCTATACTATATATAAAAAGGAAGAAGTTGGCAAATTTTACACATTTGCCACTCAATTGCAAAATTGAAGATAATTACTGATTTGTCATTGACCAATAGAAAGAAACTTTGAGAATCTTATAGAACAAGTTTCATATATATTTTAAATATAATAAGTAGTCTTTTAATTTAATATAGGGTTAAAATGAAATACAGGAAATTATTCTAGATGATATTATTATATGATTATGTCTTAATGATATAATTAAAAATTTTGAAAATAATGAAATTTAAACATTGTCAAAAATTTAAAAATTTGAAAATTCTATAATTTTAATATATAAATGTGAAAAATAGGTGTAAAAGCTAAATTTCATTTTACGAAGGGCTGTAAAATTTTTAAAAGTTTAAAAAATATTATAAAATTATTAAAAATAATATTAAATTTGAAAGTAGAACTAATAATAATCTAATAATGTTGTGAGGTTAATCTAAAAAAATCCACAAATAACATTTAAAAATAAATTCAAACATATATGCAATAGAGATAACTATAAGAAAAAATATTTTAAAATGGTTTCAAAATTCTAAAAAAAATATTTTTTTAATTGTAAAATGAATTTGAAACCTAAATTTTTTAAATATAAACTAAGTTTTTGAATAAATATAGTGTTTGTAAAATAAATCCATCTAAAAAAAATGTAGAAAATTATTTACAAATTATTAATATAATTCTAAGATATAAAGGAATAAAAATATGGATAGAACATATAAATTAACAAATATAATTAATCACTTATAATTAAAGCACACAAAACACAAAACTATTATTATTATTATTGTTTTTGTTATTGTTGTCGTTGTTGTTGTCATTGTCATCATCATCATCATTAAAAAAATACGGATTTTTTACAAATCTCAAAATAATAAGATCTTATGAGTAATATTTTAATATAATAAATTTATTATATTATTAATAATCATATTTGTCATAATAAATAATAAACTGCGCATCACGCGGGTATACTGCTAGTCTACTTGCAAACTGGGAAGTATGTGTTCCTTCTTTAATAACTCTAAATTTGGCTTTTTAGGAGTTTAGTGTTGTTATTGTTTTTTTGAAACCAGAATCAGGACCATAGGCATTCTCTTTATCTTTATAACTGATAGTGAAATGTCTAAAGTTTTCACAATTTAATCAAAAGTTTTGATTGATTTGGGAGAGATTGTTCAATGGTGTTCATAATGATAATATTATTATTTAAAGATTCATAAGATGTTTGGATATGTTTATTTAAAAGATCTTGCAGGCTCTCTTAATAGTTAGAAATTAAATTGTTGAAGTGTTTTGATACAATAAGATGATGGAGCATTTTAGATGTTACTAATAGCAAATTAATCATTAAAATGGATTAAATTTAAGGAGTCTGTACAATTAAATCTTATTTCATTAATAAGATGGTTCCCCTTACTTGAAAAAAAAAAAAGAAAAAAATAAACTTATTAGCTCACAACATTTTAGTTTGAAATTAAATTAGATTATCGTTATTTTTTACATTACCTGACACTTTAAAGGAGTTTATAAACTATTAAACATCTTATAAGATGTTTTTTAAAGAGCTTATATACTTAGCCAAACACCCTCTCAGTTTTCTATGTTCTTAGCTTCATAATATGGAAAATGTGTGTCCGTTACCGAGTTCTTGTTGCGGTTCTTATATATGTTTAGCGTGGACCCAGCTTTTCTTGAACAGCAATAAATTAATTAAGTCATGTTTGGTATCCGGATTGTGGTAAACTGCATGAGCCAAACAGTGGGTGTGAGTCTCCTGAGAAAAGTTCTAGCCCTTTCTCGAGTTTGCATAGCCTCGCCTCTCTCTCATGGGTACAATCTTTCTTTACTTAGTGTATTTTCATGCTAAAAGAATTATCTGATTGGTTTACTGTTTTCATATCATCCAAGACCTGGAGTCTATTGATTCACTTAACTCGTTTCCTAACTTGGTGGTGAGCATTGGTTTCTTTTTCCAAATAAATTAACCTTAAAAGTTCTGTTCTAGGTCAGAAATTGCCTTTACTGCTTCTCCTTTGTAGGATATTAGGCTGTCTGGGAATCCAGTTGCCGATCTAGGCAAAGGCGGAGTCCCTCCATTTGTCTTCATTGCTCGTTTAGCAAAACTTGAAATACTCAATGGAAGTGAGGTTAATCCCAAATGCTTTCTTCTTTCCATTTTTATTTGCCGTGAAAAGTGACATTCTCATCTGCATTTGTTTATTACAGCAGGTTAGTCCTCGAGAAAGAAAGGACTCTGAAAATCGGTATTGTTTTCCTTTAAAATGTTGATCTCAAACTTTAAATTGTCCATTTTCCTGCTCTTGCTAACTATCTAGATATATTTGCAGGTATGTACGATTGGTCATGTCAAAGTCTAATGGTAAGATAGAAGAAACTTGGAGGCTCCATCCCAGGTAATCATTAATCAAAACTCTTTTATCTTCATTTATTTACTTTGAAGAGATTTAATGATCCATTCAGAGTGTAAATAAGTAGTCTACTGAATCCATTTCATAAACCTGATAAGCAGGTTTTCGGAGCTTAAAAAGATCCACGGACTAGATGATGAAAGACCGTCAACAGAGACATCAGGCCCTCAGAAAATGGCTTCTGGATTGATTTGTACGATTCCTATGTGATGTGGGAAGGATGAGAATAGAAAGAAGATCTCAAAATACGTCATTATTCCAGGATATCATATCTTTAATAAACAAAAATCACAAATTTGCAGAGCTCCAGAGCTGCCTCTGTATGCGGCAAAGCTACCCTTTTTACATCTAAAGATGAGTCTCCTGATGAAGTAAAAGCAGCAGATGTTGTCACAAATTCGTCGCTCATAAAGCAGAAGTGGGCGCAGAAGTGACGAAGAAGTATTGGAGGGCAGATGTGAAGCTTTATACACTTGGAGTAGGGGATTATAGTCCATGAGAAGGATGATAAGCATGAAGTAAGGCATCGCTGACGTGACCGAAAAAGACAAAAGAAATATTTCCGTGCATAACAGAAAATTGAAGGATTTAGAAAGGAAAAAGTGTACCTGGAGCTACAGGAGGAGTATTTTGATGAAATGGAATATTTTAGTGGCTTAAGCAACAAGAAAGTCTAAAGATGGAAAGACAAAAATACCCCAGAATGTGAGGAAGGAATATAAATAGAGAAAATCATCCATTGTAAAAGGGGCTTTTTTCACTTCTTGGCAAGAAAAGAGTATTTTTCTTCTTCCTTCTAGAACCAAGCTTTCTTCATTTGGGAGGTGTTTGCTAGACTGCAACATCACTATGTCTAAATAATAAACTCTCATCAATGCAAAAAATTATATTCTAAAACTTACACTTGTATGTGCAGCTATTTCATTGAAATGTGTTGGGGCATCAATGGGTGAAAAGCCCCCAGTGGTGAAAAAGTTACCTGCAACCACAACGGTGATGATTCTACCAGTTTCTTCAAAGTTGTATTCTCCTTTAATGCGACTGTTTGAAGTTTAAACTGCATGCTGTTGAATACAAGAGTAAACTCATCTATAGTGTATTGAATTGAATCTAAATGGAAGAGTATACAAAGGTATATATATACAAGTGCATGCATGCACATGTGAGCTAACTAACCCTAACTAACCTGAGCTGACGTGGAACACACACTCATACACTATGCATGTATTTACTATGATACACTACATACAATACACAACACTATGCATACAACACTTACACCAACACACCCCCTTTTAACCTAAACCAACTCTCTGAAGTGGTAGCTTGGAATTTAGCTTCTGAAATCTGGAACTTGCCAATGGCTTGGTGAAAATGTCTGCTACTTGATCTTCTGAAGGAATGAACCGAATCTCCAACTCTTGATCCATAACCTTTTCTCTTATGAAGTGCACATCAATTTCAATGTGCTTCGTACGAGCATGAAACACTGGGTTGGATGCTAACGCTGCAGCGCTTACATTATCACATCAAATTAATGGAGGTTCTTCAATGATAATACCAACCTCACTAAGTAAAGATTTAAACCATATAACATCCGCACTTGAATCGGCAAGAGCTCGATATTCGGACTCCGCACTAGAACGAGACACAACTTGTTGCTTCTTGGAACTCCATGTGAGAAGATTACCCCCAAGGAAGAGACAATGACCCCCAGTAGAACGTCTATCATCAAGATTGTTGGCCCAATCCACATCAGAGTAAGCTTCAAGAGATAATCTTGTGGCTGGTGTAAACCTCAATCCAACAGTAGATGACCCTTTGAGATACCTGAGAAGATGCTTGCAGGAAGACCAATGCTTGACTGTTGGAGCATGGAGAAATTGGCTGAGCTTACTCACAGCAAACGAGATATCCGGTCTTGTCAATGTAACATATTGCAAAGCTCCCACTGTACTCCTATATAATGTTGGATGCTCAAAAGGAACACTATCTTGTAGATGAAGTTTGTGTATAGACACCATAGGGGTAGATACTGAATTGCAGCTGAACATATTTGTCTTGTGAAGTAAATCAGTGATGTACTTATTTTGTGTAAGAGTGTAACCATGATGATCCTTGTGTGCTTCTAATCCCAGAAAATAACTCACTTCCCCAAGAGTCTTAAGAGCAAACATATCACCAAGGAGTTGAATAACCCTCTGAATTTCCACTGAATCTTCTCCTGTAATTAAGATATCATCCACATACACTAATACAAATAATAACTTCTCATCAACTCTCTTAAAGAACAAGGAATGATCAAATGCTGAAATGATGAAATGTAGAGATAGGAGATACCCTTTTAGTTTGTTAAACCAAGCCCTTGGTGCCTGTTTCAAACCATATAGAGACTTATGTAGCTTACAAACATACTCAGGTTTACTGGAATCTACAAATCCATCTGGTTGATACATATAAACCTTTTCTTTTAGATCACCATTCAAAAATGCATTATTCACATCAATTTTCTGAATGGACCAACTATAAGTGGTAGCAAGAGTGAATATTAACCTGATTGTGCAAGCCTTAACCACTGGACTAAAAGTCTCAAAAAAATCCACTCCAGCTGTTTGCTCAAAACCCTTTGCCACAAGCCTTGCCTTGAATTTATCCAGTGAACCATCGGCCTTGTATTTGGTTTTGAACACCCACTTATTTGTGATAACATTTATATCATTTGTATAAGGAACCAATGACCAAGTTCCCTTTGATTGAAGGGCATCAAATTCAGTCTGCATAGCTGTTTTCCATCGTGGATCGACTAAAGCTTGATGTACTGAAGCTGGCTCTTGATTAGAAATAGAAGTAAGAGCAGTAAAATTATTTGGCTTGAATATACCTCCCTTAGATCTAGTGATCATAGAGTGTGTTTCTGCATGAGAAGCTGCATGTGGAGCTGGAGCTGCAAGAGAAGCTGCATGAGAAGCTGGAGCTGCATGAGGAGCTGCATGAGGAGCTGCATGAGAAGATTGGAATAGCACCTGTAAGGAATGACCAGTAACTTGTCCTGAAGGCTGGAGATTAGTAGCAATAGGAATTGGAAGTAAAGCTCTTGTGTCCAAAGAATGAGAGTGTGACTTAGCTAAACCAAAAAGTGGGGGTAGGAGAACTCATCTTCATTAAACTCCACAGTGGGTGAAATATACACCATATGATCAGCATCCATACATAAGTAGCCTTTGTGATGAAGACTATATCCAAGAAAATTACATTTGGATGATCTGAACATGAACTTATGCCTATTATAAGCCCGAAGATAAGGATAACAAGTACAACTAAACACCTTGAGAGTAGAGTAGTCAAGCTCTTTATGGAATAACAACTAAAATGGAGACTTGAAATGTAGAATAGAAGTAGGTGTTCTATTTATAAGATACACTGCTGTATGGAACGCATGCCACCAAAACTTCTGAGGTAATTGAGCCTAAGCTAACAAAGATAATGCCATCTCAACAATATGCAAGTGTTTTCTCTCAGCCTTCCCATTTTGCTGATGAGCATGTGGACAAGAATGCTGAAAATTAACTCCAAGTTGAGCAAGAATAGGTGTCAAGGACCTGTACTCACCTCCCCAATCTGATTGCAAACACTTAAGCTTCATATTAAATTGCCTCTCAACCATAGCATTAAACAAGAAGAAAAACTTGATGCACCTCAGATTTAACTCGCAATGGATATATCCATGTATACCTTGTAAAATCATCCATAAAATGTACATAATATTTGAATCCATCAAGTGAATCAATGTGTGATGGTCCCCATACATCAGTGTGGACTAACTGAAATGGAGCACTAGTGTGAGTAAGTGACTGAGGAAAACTTCTTTGATGTAACTTTCCCACTTTGCATGCATCACAAAATACATTGTCTTTAGAATGAAAAGGAATCTTTAGATTATGAAAAATTCTTGTCAATACAGCATTACAAGGATAACCAAATCTGTTATGCCACCTCTTAGTATTATTAACAACAACATCAACATTACAAGTAGGAATCACACTAGGAATCACATTCTTATTCACACTCTTATTGAAAAACTGAGATACACTCTTATTAGAAGTCTGAGTGTTATAGACCCTTGAAGCAGCCTTAAAGAACTTGGAAAGGTCCAATTGATATAGACCATCTTTAAGCTTGCCTTGAAGGAGAATCTGATTTGTGAGCTTGTCCTTAACACAACAACCATCATTATAGAACTCAATATACACATTGTTATCCTTTGTAAACTGAGATACACTAAGTAAATTCTTTGTGATTTGTGGAACATAAAGGATATCATTAAGCAATAAAGATTGTGTATGATGAGCTCCATGAATAGCAGTAAAACCAACATGAGAAATAGGTAAGGTTGAGCCATTACCTACAGTGACTTCTGCAGAACCTTTGTAATCACTTTTAAGTGACAAATTCTCAATGTTAGAAGTAATGTGACTTGTAGCACCACTGTCTATATACCAATGAGGATCATCCAAAACAGGAAAAGAAGAGTGTGCTACAAAAGCATGAGGATTCGATCCTGAAAATCCATTAGAAGTAATAGCATTAGCAGTATCAAAACCTGTAAAACTGATGTCAAACCTCTTATAGCATTTAAGAGCTGTATGTCCTGTTCTTCCACATAGTTGACACAAAGGTTTGGAAGCTAAGCGAGCACCAAAACGACCTCCTCCACGAAAACGACCTCTAGATCGACCACCTCTACCAAATGATGTACCCCTGTTATAAGCAACATTTGCACTAGGAGTAGACTGAGCAAAGGAAGTAACAGCCTGATTAGTAGTGATCAAGGCCGAATGCACCTGATTTTGTGCCTGTATACGCATCTCATGAGTCTGCAACGCAAATTTCACCTCGGCTAGAGTAAGAGTTTCAGTCTTGGATGTGAGATTAACAACAACAGATTCAAACTCAGCACCAAGACCACCGAGAATATAAAGGATTAACTCCTCATCAGACACACTAGTACCAATTGCAATTAAATCATCTGCAATTGATGTCATCTTCAAGATAAAAGCATCAATAGACAAATCTCTTTTCTTAAAGGTTTGAAGCTGAAAACGTAGCTGAAGACTACGTGCCTTGGATTGAGAATAAAAAAGCGATTCAAGTGTGTGCCAAACAACATGAGAAGTTTGACAGCGACTAAGATGACCTAACATTGGCTCACTTATAGACGAAAGAAGCCAGCTAAGAAGGAATTGATCTCTCCGCATCCATAACACATAATCCGGATTAATAGTGACAGTAGAAGATGAGGTAGACGAGAGTACCTCAGATATCACCGGAACAACCTCCGAACCAAGTAAGATTCCATCAAAACCATGTGCTCTAACCGCCGATAAGATCTGTACACGCCAGAAGGTATAATTTGACCGATCAAGTCGAATCGAGAGAGGCATAAAGTGTGGAGGAACAAATGAAGATGCCATTGCAAATCAAACGCAAAAATCACATAAATTCAGATGAAATCAGCTAAGTAGAAGAATTTTGGCCGGAAAACCATCACCAAAACGAGGAAAAGAAGAGAAAAATCCACCGAGAAGAAGAAAACCAAACTTCACATGTGACCGGCCGGAAAACCGTTGCCGGAAAAAATGAGTGGCTCTGATTACCATGTTGAATACAAGAGTAAACTCATCTATATTGTATTGAATTGAATCTAAATGGAAGAGTATACAAAGGTATATATATATATATATACAAGTGCATGCATGCACATGTGAGCTAACTAACCCTAACTAACCTGAGCTGACGTGGAACACACACTCATACACTATGCATGTATTTACTATGATACACTACATACAATACACAACACTATGCATACAACACTTACACCAACACATGCATACTGTTTGATAGGTTGAAAAGCTGAAGAGTCTTTGTGAGAGTTTCTTCAAGTTGAAGTCCATCAAACCGATACTGTTTCTAAAAGAAGAGGTACGTACGTGCAGTACCTCCATTCTTGCTTGTTTTGAGACCTTAAATAATTGCTCAGTATCACCAATGCATAATGCTTGGAGTAGTGGAACCTTCAGCTCAAGAATTTACCGATTTAGTATATGATTTTCTAGTTTGAGTCCCGACATGATGTTATAGGAACTGACTTTTAGCAATCAATCCATATTTTAGTTTGGTTTACAGGGTTCACCGTTGCCTGTGTTGCTTGAAGACGATATGGCATCTCTCATCGAGCTTGGAGTTGGCAACGAATCCACAATTCTTGCAGACGAGCTGTGTTGATCTCCTGAGTACCTCTACTCACTTTGTTTGGCTTCTGCTCTTACAAAATACAATCAGTTTGGTTACAAAGTTGTGTATGAAATGGTAGTGAATAATTCATGCTTGGAATAGGCTATTAAGTAGACATTTAACTTTCACGAGTAGGTCTCTTGTGAATCAAGATCCATGCATCCGGGTCGGGAGAACCGCACCTTTTTTTTTTCGCACATGATTTTTGAAAAAAATCACATACCAATAGGTTATGTTAGACATACCTTTACATTATGTTAAACATACCTTTAAGCTATGTTAAACATACCAGTTCTGCCCAAATTTCATGTCTTGTCTTTTTTTGACTTGATTTTTGAATTTTGGCACATACCACTTTGTTATGTTAGACATACCTTTATGTATACTTAAATATACCTTTGTATATGTTACACATACTTTTGCATATAGTTAAACATATATTTATATATGTTAGACATACCTTTGTATATAGTTAGACCTACCTACACATGGTTGGTCTAACTATACACAAAGATTGGTTTAACTATACACAAAGGTTGGTCTATTTGAGCGAATTTTGGATGAGCTTCAGCACAAGTGTTCAGCTCGTGGGAGTGTGTGCAGACGCGTGGGAGGCGCATGAGAGATGCGTTTTGGACACGTGAACGGGTCGGGTCAGGTGCACTCATAAAAGTTTTTGCCAACTTTCACCCAAAACTCAAAGTTGTTGGGCATATGAATGCTACCTAGCTGAATCTTACAAGTTGCTAAATATCTGTCATTACTATTTAGTGACTCATTCTATCCTTTTGCTATGTGCTTCATTTCCTGTTCGGTGATGAGAGCATGAGCATTTGTTAACAAAAATTTGTGATTAAAAAAAACAAAATTTTGTTAAGTAATGTAAGAAGTTAATATGTGTGTGTTTTTATTGGTATTATAAAGGTGTGGGCCATGTTCTGAAAAAGTAATAATAAACAATTATTGAAGAGAGAGAAAAAGAGAAAATTTGATTATTATAATAATAAATTTGTATTTTTTGTTATACTTGGTTGAACAAAATTCATTTTTGTTCAAAGGTATGAACAAATTTCATTTTTGTTTATAGTATGAACAAAAATTTAAGGAGATAGGAAGAGTTAGTATAATTTGTATTATGTGGTATTTTAATAGTATTTTTAATGTTTCACCAAATGATATTTATTGTTTGTTTCAACATGCATGCATATGTTTATTTTTCTTTTTGACTTGATTTGTATTGTTTTGATTTTATTTCTAATTTAATTTCGATCCCACAGAGACTAGTGAATTAGAACGATGTTAACTACGTAATTAGATTACCTAATTTTATCTAGGTGACCGAATTGAATTGAGAGAGTTGAACCTAATTAACCTATGTCTAGAAATAAATAAACAAAAGAAAATATCAAATAAGAAAATATCAAGATGTGGCTTGTGTATTTGGATGTGGATGAATCATTGTGTCTCTTCGTGTCTCTCTTTATATGATATTTGAATATATATTATATATAATAGAGAAAAAAATTATTGCGTATGCATTTGGAATTTATCGATTAATTAGTTCGAATGATTTTATTATTTTCTTAAATGGATGAATTTTCAGAGGTGCACATCTCAAAAAATCAATATAATTATTTGACATTTTACTTCTTTAATAATCAATCATCAAATATAAAGTAATATGATATATATCAGTTCATTTTAAAAGTATAATACTATTCATTTAATTAAATTATTTGATTGTAGAATTTACTTAAATTAAAATGAAAGGCAAAAACTTGCGTACCCCCAATACACCGTATCCCCAAAAATATTATTAGTTTGATATTAGTTATATACTCATGAGGTATTATTGGTGTATCCATAAGGTATTAGTGATATATCCTTGAAGGTATCTTCCATAACTGCTCATTATCGACTCCCTATTTCGACTCCAATTTGACATTAAATTCCACTAGACTTTCATTTTGTTCTCAAATCTATCAAATTCCTTTCAAATCAAATAAAAACGTGAAACATTTGTTCATTCGAATGCGGAGACATTTGTTCAACACAGTATTACAAGGATACGCACCCACGACTAACTTTATTGTGAATGGTTCACAATATAAAATGAGATATTATTTAACAGATGGAATCTATCCAGAATGGGCGACGTTTGTCAAAGCTTTTCCCTCTCCGGAGGATGTGAAAAGACGATTGTTTAAGGAAAAACAAGAAGCAATAAGAAAGGATGTTGAGCGGGCATTTGACGTACTACAAGCACGATGGGCAATCATCAGAGGACCAACTCGTTTCTGGTATAAGAAAAGATTGAGACATATAATGTTAACATGTATTATTTTGCACAACATGATTGTTGAAGACGAGGGAGAATTAATCACAAATTGGTACAACGACGAACGTGATGAGCCTACACAACCAGTACTTGGATCACACGAAAAATTTCAAGAGTATCTTCAAAGAAATTCCGAGCTACGTGATAATCAAATACATCACCAACTTCGAGCGGATTTAGTAAAACACATATGGAGACGATTTGGGGACAATTAAATATTAATATTACATTTATATTTCAAATGTATTTCAACGTATTATTATTATTACATGAATTGATAAATTCAAAATTTCCCTTAAATTTCATGTTATATACGAATTGAGACTAATGTAAATATATATATATTTATATTTACAATAATTATTTAATTGATTAAATGGATTTAGGTTTAATATTATTGATATAATTAAAAAAATTATAATTACAAAATGATTTTATTTGATATATATTAAGAAAAAGTTAGTTGATGATGGGACCCACATATAATGATTGTTTTTTTTTTTTTTTGTTAAGTAATGTAGAGGTGTGTTTTTAAAAAATATTTGTTTTTAAATTGATGTGGTGGCATATGAGTCCCACCCTCTTAACAATTTTTTTGTTAACAAATGCAGTTGCTCTGAGTAGTGAGTAGAGATGACAATCTGAGCCCGGCCCGAATGGTCCATAAATGAGATCAGGTTGGGCTCTAAAATGAGTTGCCCAAAAAACATCGAAATGTTTTGGCCCGGCCCGATGGCGCGATAAATTAATTTATTTTTTTGTGCAATTTGTAAATTTTACATGTGACTCAACTTCCTCTTCCATGTTTTTATGTATTCTTTTAATTGTTTTTTAATCATTCTCATCTTCAACTATCATTAACTAATTATAATACTCTAACAAATTTTGATAATTGAGTTAAAATATTTTTTGAATGTTAAAAGGAAGTAAGAAATGATAGGATTTTGCCTCCACTAATAGTTTAATTATATTAAAAAAATTAATTTCGATTACATAAATAAGATATTATAGTTTAAATTGAATGTCTTAAAATATCTAATAGGAAGTTATATTTCTAGTTAAATCGATGTAAAAATTTAATGAATTAAAAATAAATTTAATTTTAAAAAATAATTAGGAATTTGGTCTGATTTGGCCTGATGGCCCAAGCAGCGTTGGGCTGGATTCCAATTTCATAGGCCCGACAAAAGGATGGGCCGGGCCGGGCCGACCCGACCCGACTTTATCGTTTGGCCCGTTGGATTGGGCCAGGTCGGGCCGAGCGGCTCGAATTGCCACCCCTAGTAGTGAGTATGAAAGCTATTTTTTTACTGCCTAAACAGATTGACCTTCAAGTATGTGTGTGTATATATACTAGCATTACACCCGTGCGTTGTGATAACTTCGTTATTTGATGCATTTTGGGGCTCAATTTCATATCATTTTGTGTTGAAAATCATGCAATAGTGAGATTTTATTTAGATTTCATTATCTTTTTAAGATTTCACGTTTTTGCTTGATTTGAAAGGAATTTTATAGGTTTTAACACAAAATGAAAGTCCAATGGAATTTTACGCCAAGTTGGAGTCAAGATAGGGAGTCGATAAAGCGCAGTTATGGAGGAAATATCATATCTCGAGCTCTGGAAGTCCAAATTCAATGTTTCTTGTCTTGTTAGAAATCTAAGAGGGAGTTCTACAACTTTCATGTTGGAAGGTTTCATCAATTCTGCCTTCAAGAGAGCAGAATAGTACAAAAAGTTGAAAGTCGTGCAAGAATGTCCTGATTTTCGTCTTGATAGGGCTTGAGTAAATTGGGTATAACTTGGTGTACAAAACTGATATTGGGCTGAAATTAATGGAATCGGATAGCTAACTTGAAGGGCTACAACTTTTATGAAGAAGTCGAAGCCCAATTATGAGCGTAAGAGGGCCAAATCGAGATTGAAAGCTGGAAGTCTGGGCCACCCGGATCACTTGGCCGGGTCGCTGGTCTAGTTGCGGGTTTTTAGGCCTGTTTGGACTCCTATTTGGATACAACTTGCTCCAAGTCCGATTTTTACCTACTTAGATACAAATTAGGACTTGGGAAAAGGAGGATAGAGACGAAGATACAAAAAGATCTATACACATCAAAAATTGATCCACATCTTGAGAGCAAGGAAGAAAGCAAGGAATTGAAGATTCAAGAGCCAAGAGGAGCAACCAACAATCACAAATTGCATAAGCTTTTCTTTGATTTTATTTCTAGTTTCACAAATACTCATATGCAACCGTCTCACATGCGATGGCACTCGCGCACGGTCGACCGTGCCCCAGGACACGACCGTGCGCGACTGCAGTGTATAAGTATGTCTTTTTCAATAATAAGTATGTGATTTTTCAAGTATGTGATTTTTTTTTCTCGCCCACGACCGTGCCCTGGGACAGACCGTGCCTCGCGTGAAAACTAAGAGCAATCTGTGGCGCACGGTCGTGTCCTGGGACACGGTCGAGATAAGTATGTGATTTTTGTCTATAAGTATGTCTTTTTGTGCTATAAGTATGTGTTCCCGCGCACGGTCGACCGTGTCCCAGCGCACGACCGTGCGCGAGTGCCGTCGCACATGAGACGGTCTCACAGGAGTCCAGCTCTTCTAGTTTCGATCATGTCGTTTTGTAATTTATTTTGCTTTACGAACATGATTTTTGGCTAGGGGTCTCGTGATCTTAGGACACGAGAGTAGTTCTATGGATTAATTTCTTGTTGAATATCTAGTTTTAATCTTTCCTATAATCCATGATATTTTATTCATGCTTCCTTGTGCTTATTCCATGTATGAGTTCTGGCCAAATTTATGCATGCTCTAATTAATTGGATTGAGATCGAGAGATGATATCTGATTATAGATTTAGGAATGCATGACTCAATTAAATTGCCTGGATCGAGAGATTGGTAAATAATTGGGGTGAGAATACGATCTTAGGAGCATTTAGGAGTTGATTATTAACTGCGAGGTAGAGATACATACACTAATAATCGATCAACGGGTTAAGTTGCTCGAGAAAGAGAGGTTAATCTACAATCGTGATTGCTCACATAAAATAATTGGATTTGAGGTTGATTTTTGCTAGATTAGTAAACTTGATTGAAGTAGAATGAAATCGTTGTCTTAGGATCCTTGTTTGAATCTTGATTTTCTTGATATTTTCTTGCTTGATATTATCTATTGCATTTATTTGTTTCTAGACATAGATTAATTTGATTAAATTCTCTCAATTCGGTCACCTAGATAAAATTAGGGGTAGAATTTAGGTAATCAATTAATTCTAATAATAGTCTCTGTGGGATCGACCTTGCTTGCCGTGTCTACGATCTACACCGTACACTTGCGGGAGTAGCTTAAAGAATTAGGTGAACACGTTGCACGACTTAGAATTTAGAATATTTCTATATTAAAAGTGTATATTATAAATTTGTTGATTAATATTCATAATATATATAAAAGTCATAAATTGAAAAGTTTATATTCAATATATGACATGATTTGAAATATCTAATACTTTTGTACTATTATTAATTACATTCGAATCATAATTAATTATTTTGTACTAACAACAATAACTATTATTGAAATAATGTTTGAAATTTTGTAGTTTGTAAATACTTTATGATTAAAAAGTGACTATTATATATAGTTGTTAACTTACAAATTTGTTGTTTTTTTTTATATGATTTGACTAATATCGACAATATTTTTTAATTAAAGAATTTAGCATGTATTTAAAAAATATATATAACTTTAAAATTATTTTAAGGATTTTCAAACAAATTTTAGATTCTAAATGTGTGTTTTAAAACAAATTTAAAGACTTTTAAATGATCATGAGATTAATTATTTTTTCTAATTATTTCAACTGATACTCTATTATAAATTGCTTATTAATAATATTTGTATTACAAAATATTTTTTCTAGATGTTATTTATATATGTTCATAATTTATATATTATATTATCATTTAATTCCTCGATTTTACATTCTTAGATTCATTCGACATAATTACTTTTAAGATTTTTAATAGTTCTCAAAATTATAAAAAAATTCAAATTCTTATATATATATATATATATATTCAATTTGAAATTTCTAAATGTATTTTTACAATTTTACAAATAGGTTTCTCTATTTGTAATCTTTAAAAGTTTTGACATTTGAATGTAAATTAAAGAAAAAGGTATAAATGAAATAAACCATGTAAATACTTATTTGTCAACACAATTTGTTTCTTTTCTCAACAACTACTAATTTTTATTTGCTTGTAATAAGTATAATTTATTTAGAACTTAAGAATGTGAAGAGACATATTCTTGAAAACCACTCTTTCTTTTGCTAGAAAAATTTGCCTCTAGCCACCCTATATTAATAACTCTAGCTCTAGCTTTTTATAAAATAATATTTTATTATTAAATTATTATTATAATAATAAAATAGTATGAAAAGTAAACAAATGACCAACAAAAAATTTGTAATAATGACAAATAATAAAATACAATATTTGGAAATGTCCAAAATGAACTTCCAGAAATAGCAGGTGAATTTGGACGGTAAAATCTTTTCTTGCTATTTATAGAGAAGATCTCCTTTATATATATATATATATATATATATATATAGACATAGATATAGATATATATATATTACCTATATATAAGTATGTATATTTCTTATAAAATATGGATTGTTTAATATATTATTATTAAAGATTTTATTTAAGATTATCATAGTAATTTATGATTTCATATTTAAAAAATTTGACAAAAAAATTTAAACCAAAATCATATTGAGTTTTATTATGAGTAGAACTTTAATTTACTATGCATTTTTTTGAATTTAATTTAATATAGATTATATATCCTTATAAAAAAAATATTATTTAATGTTAAAAATAATTCATCCTCCACATATGACGTATGTGCTGATACTCGTGTGTATATATATATATATAAATATATATAAATAGCCATTATGATAAATAAAATGAGAGAAAGCTTTTTACCTTTTCTTTACAAGGAAAAAAATCTCACATTTGACTATTAAGAAACATGTAAACTACATGTTTACAATATCAACCAAATGAAACATCATGATTTCCATGATGTCGATCCATTATAAAGTTGAGTTTGAAAGAATTTTAAGAAGTTGAAAACGATGTTTTTCATTTTACTTATCCAACTTGATTTCGAGTTGAGTTTACGTGTCATCAACAATAAAAATAGTTTGTGTTTAATCTTGTTTGATACATCTGGCCATCAAACTTACAACAAATGATATTTTGAATAGTTTGATTTGCTTTAGATCACTATATTCATCTCAACCATCAATACAAGATAAATTAAAGTTAGAAAGCAGTGAGCCACTTGCAAAGAAAGAAGCCAACCAACAAATCCCATTTGATAGGTCTCAACCAAAGCAGGCACCAACTAATAAAGATCACCAGTTATATATAATTAGTCTAAACCCCAATTGCTAATTAAACTAAACAATAAATAATAATAATGATGATGATGATGATGATAATAATACAATGAAAGGAGGATTAATAAATTGTAGAAAACAGCATGACCACAAACACAAGACGAAATGGACAAAGAAGAAATTGACCATTCCCTAGATCCCAAAACCCCATCTACATTCATTCATCAATAATCGAACATCTCAGCTGCGGCCATGATTGGATACTGATTGAATCCTGTACTCATGTTCCATGGATTGCTCTGATCCGGAAACCCGGCCTGATGCTGAAACTCCTCCGCCTGAAACACGCAGCTTCCGCCGCCGCCGCCGGAGTTGATGTAATTGAGGATCTCGTTGAGAGATTGGAGGCGCTGAGTCAACTCCATCATCTGAGCGTTCAGAACAGAGTTCTCACCCTTCACGTTCACGTAGTGCTGCGTCGTTGAATTTATGCTGTTCAGGATCTGGTTGTTTTCCTTCTTCAATTGAGCCACCTGCGCCATCAGATCATCCAGATGCTTCTGTTTTCTCATCCTCGACCGCCTCGCCGATTCCCGGTTCGACAGCATTCGCTTCCTCTTACGCTGATCCACAAGCAGATCCTCCTCCGAACCGGAGTTCTGAACCGGCGCCGAACCGGAGGAATTTCCGCTGGATGATGCCATTTTTCTACTTTTTTTATTTTTTTGAACTTTAAATTGAAATCTCGGATCAGGAAGCTTAAGCTTACAGTTATGGCTGCGAGTCAACAAGTTTATGAAAAAACGTAGAACCAGTAGAGGAAAACAACGGAGAAAGATTGGACGAGATGAGTTCTTCGCCTGAGAGAAGAATTGATCATAAACCCGGACCTGAGGATTTCACTGAGTACAGCAGACATGAATTTCAAACATTAAGAACAACAATTTTCGCAGCATCAATAGATATTTTCCTTTTATATATACACACAAACAATTTGTCTCTATTTTGGCAGAGTAACGCCCAGATTTCTTCGAATCCGTATCAATCAGATACGGAATCAAGCAGAATCACAACTCTTAGAAATGGAAGAGAGAAAAGACGAAGAAGAATAGAGAGAAGCAGAATAACAGTATACGTAGAGAGCTGAAAAGTAGAGAGAGAGAGAGAGGAGAGAGGCTTATGAGGAGGAAGAGGGGCCCAATTTATAGATGGAAATGGAGGGCAAAATGGTAAAATAAAATAATAGAAGGGAAATAAAAAAAAGAGAGAAAAACGGGGAAAAAGGTAGAAGGGGGAAGGAATCTCTCGTGAAGGATAGTTAGGTAGAGAGAGAGAGAGAGAGAGAGAGAGACAGATGAGGCATGTGGGGTGGAGAAATAAGCGAGAGAAAGGTACAATAAACAGCTGTGTTGAGGGGGGAGAGAGAGAGTATGACAATAGCATCAATTTTCTGGGTGAATTCAATATGTGAATCAACCTATTTTCTGACAAAAAAAGATACTCGACCTACCTTTTTTTTTTTTTTTTTTTTACCTTGATTTCAGTATGCCTCCTTTTTTTATTTTTTTTATTCATAAAAGGTTTATGCACTTCTATTTTCTAAATTAAGTATTATTAGCTTTTTTTTTTTATCAACGAAGTTGATCTTTCGACTGATTAGTTCTAATAGGAATTTCATTTTTTTTTTTCATTTAAGCCGTGTTTGTTTGTTTCTGTTGTAAAACGGGTCGTCAAGAACGTCAAACTAGCTCACGTGAATCATACATCACATTGTAACTTGTACTTGTAACAATATAAATATACAAAATAGAGAAAATAGTGATTGTATCCAAAAACCCCAAAAGCATATTTTATTAATAGAAGTTGTAACATATATATACATGAATATGAATATCAAAAGTCCATTGTATATGAAAGGTCAAGGGTTTAAGGATCTTAAAAGTCTCAAGAGTAATGTCCATATTAAATTGATATTATAACACTCCCCCTTGGACATTACGATTTAATGTACATGCCTCGTTAAAAATTCGCTAGAAAACCCAATGAGAAAAAACTAGACGAGAAAAGAGTACATGACATGTATGTCAAAATGTATTGCATTAACTGCCTCATTAAAAACCTTTAACTAAGAAAACCATGTGGGAAAAAAGCTTAGTAAAGGGAAAAAGAGTACAGTCATTGATCTTCAGGACCCAACCTTCATGGTTGTTTAAAAAAATATTTTGAATTTCTCCCCCTCAAGACAACAAGTCTTCAAATGTCTACACTTCAATTCGTAGACGTGGGTAGATATTTAGTGAACATCACATGATTGCACTAAAGCATACTTTTGTATAATAGCTTCAAAAACTATTATAGAGTATATCACATTTTTCTGAATGTAGAAGGTAACGAAAAATATATTCAATTAATATCATTCAATATCTCTAACACTAAACCTTGCTAGTAAACTTATCATAAAAGCATTATAGGTCAAAACAATAAAGTAATACATCATTACACTTAAATAGGAACTTCTGGTCCAAAATATATTTTTTGTATCTTCGTTAGGTCTAAAATAACTTATTCTCTTCAGGGGATAGGATAATCATAGGTAAACTTAGTAAAAGGATTTTATCCATACAATCCATTCAAAAAAAATCCCTTTTACGTACGTTGATTGAGAGATTCTCGATCTGCAAGCCGAGACAATACTTGGTATTATTCAAATTCAAATTTCAAGTTTGAATTAATACCCTTAATTTCCTTATGTGATCCTACATGTCATCAAGGAAATATTAATTCTTCTTCGAGAGAAATTCACTTATTTGATCCATATAAATATGGAGTAGCTATGTCCATTAATTACATTTCTAAATTCATTTGGTTGCCAGATATATCAACTAGCGGAACGTATGTCATCCATAAGAGGCCTCATTGGTTTCATTTCATTTTCATACAAGTACTCATTTATATCATACAGGGATAGCATCATAGAGCTATGTACAATATATCCAAAAGTTTAATTTTATTCAATAAGTTTAGCTAGACCTCAAATTGCATATTTTCATCATACCCAATCTGAATGCTTCTGGCACTCAACTATTGATTTGGGTTCTGGATCCAGATTAATATTTGAGATAATAAGAGCAATATTGAGGCTAATTTGTTGTCGACAACTTTGATATATTGCATTTGTCCTAAAAATTAGTTGCAACTCCAATGCATACATTAACTCAATTTCGAAATATTTTGATATGTTCGTTCCGCAACCCTAGTATTTTTGTGCACGTGCAATATTACTAGGGTTTTTGTCTTCAGGACGAATCTCTTCAGGAGATATTTGGAGTGACTCAATAGTTTAATTTTTCAAGCATAGAGAAGCATCAATATTAGTAGATATATTTGTTTCTACGAACTTCCATTTTTATGGTGCATTCTCATAAGGTATATGTAATTTAGTCACTCATGTAGAATCAGTAAATCTATAGAATCAGTAAATAACATATGACAAATTAATCTGGCAAATTTTCTTCTGAACTTCAAGTTCAGTTTGACTAGTGCATGGAGATTGAAGATTTACTACATTTTCATCAAATTTTACGGCATTCCATTAATTTTGAGTTTTATCTCCCCCTAATGCCGGAAATGATCTTCATCTAAAATGCAGTTAGGTAATCGGGCGATAAATTGATAGGAAAATATTTAATTCTTTCCCACGCACTAAATGTAAAGAGTAATAGTCATTATATACAATTGGACATATTTGGATTAGAGAAGGGGTAGACAAAATTGCATAACCCTAATATGGAATAGGGTTTTCGTTACATTCCCCTTTATTTCAGCAAAATATTAAAGGACTTCATCTATTTTTACTAAGTATAGGATATCCAATTTCTCCATATATCATAAAATAATGATGCAATAAAGATAAAAATATAAACATTAAGATAAGCATCGCAATAAAATAAAATTTTCAAGATATCCAAAACTATAAGACTGACATAGATAAAAAAATGTAGTGTTTTGGATAAAGCATAAAAATAAACATAGATAAGCAAATTTTTCAGATAGAAACATTAGATCACTCATTATCTCCAAAGTCTTCAAGTTCAACATTCAAAAGGTCATCATTGTCAATGTCCAAGTCCACGTTTGCATCAAGCATATTAGCATAATGAGATTCTCCTTGAGGGGCTTTTCCCTTTTTGTCTTTTTGCATCCTTTGGTATGCCTCCACCAAATGTTTAGGTGTGCGACAAGTGCGAGACCAATGGTCATCACATCCACACCTAAAACAAATTTGTTTTTGTTCTCCATGAGTACTAGATTTTGTTGGTGGAGTTTTAGAATTGTAAGAACTCTTTCCACGGTCCTGAACTTGATCAATATTATTGATGTTACCTCGACCTTGACCACCTCTATAAGGTCTATTGGCAAATCCATAGCCTCGACCTCGACCTCGTCCTCGGCCTCGGCCCCGACCACGGCCTCGACCTCTACCTCTTTCATGACCACCATCATTTACGCTCGTTACAGCATGTGCTTCAGGCACAGCTTGAGAGCCAACTGGTCTTGCATTATGATTTTTCATCAATAGTTGATTATGTTTTTCTGCAACTAGCAATGCAGAAATCAACTCAGAATGAGTGGTGTAGTTTTTGGCTCTGTACTGCTGCTGGAGTACAAGATTGCTCGCATGAAAGGTTGATAATGTTTTTTGTATCAATTCAGCCTCTGTGACATTTTGATCGCATAACTTTAAATATGAAACAATACGATGCAAGGCAGAATTATATTCAGTCACAGATTTGAAATCTTGAAACCGAAGATTCAACCAATCAAATTGTGCTTGAGGTAGAATTATATCAGTTTGTTGATGGAAACGATCCTTCAGGGATTTCCATAAAACAGCAGGATCTCTTTCAGTAAGATATTCATTTTTGAGATCTTGATTGAGGTGGTGACGGAGGAAAATCAATGCCTTTGCCTTCTGGGCAGGAGTGGATTGGGAATCTTGAACAATTGTTTCGCTTAAATCAGAGGATGCGAGGTGAATCACAACATCAAAAGCCCAAGTCAAATAGTTAGTGCCATCAAGGGAAAGCTCGGAGAATTCTCTCTTTGTAATATCAGCCATTTTCAAATTCTACAAAATTGAATTTAAGACATCACACTATTGCAATATTTTATCCTGTAATAACAAATATTCACTTCAATTTACTATGCATGTTATTAGCAACACTATATGACCAGAATTAAAATCTCATCCTTTCTCATAGATTTTTGATCTTAATTAAGCAAACTATTCAACCAAATACCAAAACCAATAAAATGCCAGAAAAATTGAGAACCAACAACAATGCTACTTAAAGCTCAACTTCTAGTTGTTTTAACTCTCAACTTATGATAAATTCTCACAAAATCGAGTGAACAAATTTGATTTCACATACGTCATTTTTAAGACTGTAGGACTCTACATGTATATAAGTATATAAACAAAATCTTGTTATTGTAGTAGATAAGATTTACTCATCTTAGCCTTATCTAAATGGCAAGAATAAAATTAAAAATAAAAATTATGGCTAAGCAAGTAGACAATTATATCCCCATACAGTAAGATTCATTTTCAAGATATAATATCACTAAATAGTACACATATTTCATAGTATAGAGTTTTCTGTGATTCATGAAATTATAATCATTTGCCGAAAGTGTTATTATATATATACTTTAACAGAAATTAATTCCTACAAGATCAAACTAATTAATTATACAACCCATATTACAATTGAACTTGTTAAATCAAGTTATGAAAAGAATCCACTACTTTGTTGTAAATTATAACTATTCCTTCAAAGATAAGAATTTATATTAGAATTATACCTACTGATGAGGTTTCCTTTCAACTAATACTTTATCAATCACCGGATATTTTTCAAGTTTCAAGCAATGGCTCTAAGTTTAGAAATCGAAGTATATGGGTACTAAAAACCTTGAGCAACAATAGTAATCAAGAAGTTCAAATACTTAAATGTTTTAATCAATTAAAAAAAAACAATATTTGACTTAACTAAACATATTATCATCTACTATGAAAAAAAAACCCATATAAAATCAAATTAGACAATAACCCATAAACCAATAAATATATAAACACGTAAAGAGCCTAGCAAACAAAACATAGAAACTTAAGGTCAATTAGAGATCGATATGTTTAATATTCAATATTCATCCTTCATGCATAACACTTTATATATAAAATTAGCTAGACTTGAAAACATTAAAGAAATGAAAATGGGCAAAATGTATATTGAATTAACTCTTCTGAGCAGACTAATGTAGGCTTAATTACTGGTAACTAGAATCTTGTTATATCTTAGCAACAATTGCTTTCTTTTCAAAAATAGTTTTTCATGCTAAAATTTTCAGAATAGTTATATGCGTGCATCAACCATATAAATTGTCATATGGTATTTCCTTAAGGCTAATGATGAAGATTACTAATTAATTTGCAGAGGCAAAATCAGAATTCATAAGCCTATTGTGTCGGATTGTAATCATAACAATAAATTGAATATTATGATTGATTCAAAGAAATACCTTGCAGGAAAGACACGATTCTTCCCTAGGGCAACACTCAGATTTAGGTAGAGACTCGTGCTGATAACGTGTTGTAAAACGGGTCATCAAGAACGTCAAAATAGTTCACGTGAATCATACACCACATTGTAACTTGTACTTGTAACAATATAAATATACAAAATAGAGAAAATAGTGATTGTATCCAAAAACCCCAAAAACATATTTTATTAATAGAAGTTGTAACATATATATACATGAACATGAATATCAAAAGTCCATTGTATATGAAAGGTCAAGGGTTTAAGGATCTTAAAAGTCTCAAGAGTAATGTCCATATTAAATTGATATTATAACAGTTTCAAGTGGATGTGATCTGGCTAGGTGTGATTTTGAGATCTTGAATTGTGTAATAAAGGTTAATAGTTAATAATATAAGTTTATTTCAAATTGTACATGGTGTGATGATATTATATATGATAAATCATGTTTTATGTAAGAATTGTGTGGTTAGAAATATTTGTCCATGCATTTTATTGTAGAAAAAGTGTTGTTGGAAATGATATTATATAAATAATTTATGGGGAATTCTATACACACCCCAAAAATACTAAACACACCCCAACAATAGACATGAACATTAAAATAATAAAAAAATAAATGTGTGTGTAGATGGGGTGTGTTTAGAAATGTTTGGGGTGTGTATAGAATTCCCCATAATTTATATAAGGTACCGACTTCAGTTGATGAAAATTTTGAATTGGAAGTTCCAAAATAAATGAAGATTTTGAATTTTGTAATCCAAAATCTATCAATAGAAAACTATATATAAAAAAAAAGAGTATCCTTAGAATATAAAATAGAAAAAGGTGACGTTTCTTTGTTTTTTTATTTGTATTTGAGTATCTTAGTGGGATTGGAGGAATACGTAAATTTTTAGAAAATATTTAACTGGCCATTTTAGATTTGTGGCTGAGAATCGAGTCAGAATATTCAATTTGAAAATTGTTGGAATTTGATTTCTAAATTTAGTGGTTATACAAATTTGATGTGAAACAATAAATTTCAACTCATTGAAACTCACTGAAACTTAACTTGATAATCACAAGAACTCAAATATATTAATTTTCTAATTCTATAATAATTCAAGTAAACTTCTCAATATAACAATGTGTTAGGTTCAACAAAATATGTGCATATATATACATATATATATATGAAATGGTGACCCCTAATATTTGGTTAAAGAGAAAGGTCATGTTATTTACACGTGATGTTCCATTTTGTTTGTCATTTTACAAAATACATTTATTTTATTTTAATTATTCTATTTACATTATGGCAAAAACTTGTGTACCCGGGGTACGGATCTTAGATCCGTGCCCCCAGATCCGACCCGGCGCGTGGGCAGCCTCCACGCGCGCCCACGCTCCGCCACGCGCGCCCATAGCAAGTCTGGTGTGCGCCCCACACACACCTGATTACCTAGTTGATGATTCAGTGATGGTATTACACCTATACCCTATTGGTATTACGCATATACCCTATAGGTATTACACTTATATTTCTTGAGATTTAATGATAGGTATTATGTGTTTTCTCTATAGGTATTACATGTATACTCTATAGGTATTACAAACTTACTCAATAGGTATTACACTTATATTTCTTGAGATTTAATGATGGGTATTATGTGTTTACTCTATAGGTATTACATGTATACTCTATAGGTATTACAAACTTACTCAATTAAGGTATTGATTTTTTGTTCTATTTTTTGTTCTATAGGTATTACATGTATAATCTTAAGGTATCATGTGTTCATTCAATAAAGGTATGAATTATTTGTTTTTACTTTTGTGTAGGTATCACATGTTTACTCTATAGGTATTACATGTATACTCTATAGGTATTACAAACTAACTCAATTAAGATATGAATTATTTGTTCGAATTTTTGTTCTACAGGTATCACATATGTACTCTATAAGTATTACATATTTACTCTATAGGTATTACATATTTATGTTGCTGCTAATCAATCCGCAGGATTTAGCCTAAAACTCATCCCATGGGACTCCCCAAAGTCACCCTTTTACCAACCAAATCTCACTCAAACATAGAAGGTTCACATGATGGTCATGTCCTCTAAACCACGCCCAATTTCCTCCGCTCTAAAAAACGAAACTTTCTACTCCAACACGATACAACTTCCAATGGAACACCATGGTTTAAGATACTCTGTTAACATCAGGATTGGTAAACCAAGCAAGGAGGTGACTCTCCTTCTCGACACTGGCAGCGGATTCATCTGGACTCGTTGCAACCAATCACCATCAGATTTCAACAGGAACAAATCCTTAACGTATAGAACACTTCCCTGCCAACACCCCATGTGCCCAAAGGGCAACGACAGCCCTTGTAAATGTATTAACAAGCAGTGTGTTTGCACCCTAAATTATGGCACGCGTGGCCGGTCAAATCAGGTTATAGCTTCTTTCGGTGGTGGTCCGGACGAGGTACTGGATTCGGAGAGACACAAAGAATATGTGTCCGAGGATGAACCACCGTTGCCGCCACCCATTAATCTTCATGCCTTTGACAGTTCATCGGAGGGAGGATGATTTGAGCACAGAAAGAAGGAGAAAGTTTGAGCACAGAAAGAAGGAGAAAGTTTGAGCACAGAAAGAAGGAGAAAGAAGAAAAGGAATCAGGGCACGCTCAGAAAGAAGAAGAAGAAAAAATAGTGGAAAAAAAAAAGAAAAAAAATATATATATACATGATCGGGTCGGGTTGGGGGCTCGGATCTAAGATCCGTGCCCCGGGGGCACCCAAGTCCTACTCTTACATTATTATAAAGAATTAAGATTTCTTTCTCAATTTTTAGGGTCCTTCTGTAGTACACCGGGTGTATTAACCAAACTCTCCATCATTTTCAGTCATTAGATCTGAGAACATAGTTGACTTTGACCTTAATAATCTCAGATCTGATGGTTGAAAATGAGTGAAGAGTCTGGTGTATTAATACACCTGGTGTACTATAGAATTACCCCAATTTTTATATGCTCATCTTGAATTTTAGGGTAATTCTATAGTACACCAGGTGTATTAATACACCAGATTCTCCACTCATTTTCAGCCATCAGATCTGATATCATTAAGGTCAAAGTCAACTATGGTCTCAAATCTAATGACTGAAAATGATGGAGAGTCACCTGGTGTACTACAAAAGGACCCTGAATTTTATATCAAGTCTTCTGATCGGAGTGTTGATAAATCACCGAATTCTTTTAGATCACTTCATTGTTTGACGATATTAGTGTTAATAAAATTATTTCATCGAATTAAAAAAAAGAGTATTTTGATGAATAAATAATGGTTAAACATGCATATAAATTATGGTAATTCTATAATACACCAGGTGTATTAATACACCAGACTCTTCACTCATTTTCAGCCATCAGATCTGAGATCATTAAGGTCAAAGTCAACTTTGGTCTCAGATCTAATGACTGAAAATGATGGAGAGTTTGATGTATTAATACACCCGGTGTACTATAGAAGGACCCTATAAATTAATATGACCTTTGGGAAATCAAATGGAAAGGAAGAGAATTATTAATTAGTTTGGTAATCACGTTCAATGCACCATCACTATCATTTTGAACTTCTACTTCTTTTTTTTATGTTATTTTATATAATAATATAATAGTTACCTTTTATTTTCTTAACATTCGTTTATATAAATTGTCAGACTCTTCCGCTCATAATGGGATTTACTCTAATTCTTGTCTTCCATTTATTTATATATACACAAATATTCTCTATTCTTTACACTCATTGGTGACCTTAATTTTCACGCGTAAAAATACATTATTATATATGATTTGGACACTATTTATGGATTATTTGTATGTTTGAGAAGGTCTCACTTATGTAAAATGGAGGTTTTATGGAGTAACAAAATGGATCAACTTATCTAATACAGTGAATGTTGATTTCACATAATTAATTATATGAGGGGGTTTTGATGTAAATTCCTCACACAAATCTAATTACATGAGACGAGCTAATTCACAATCCACATTTTATATATGAATTTGTGGAAAAATGAGTATGGATTATGGGTAATAAGGAATTAAGGATTAAAGATCCATCTCATGGTAATTATTCATGATATCTGTCTTATATAAAGCTACTTTACACGTACTGTTTCATATAGGATGATTTCATATAAGTTTTTGTTTTGATATTATATATATGTATGTATAAAATTATTTTTCATGATCATATATATTTGTGAGAAACTCTTTTATGAGATCGTCGTATAGAATCTCGATTTCTAATACAAAGTCAATTAAAAATATATTGATGTATGTAGATGATAATTATATGTTTTAACTTAGTGATGTTGAATAATTTGGATGTAACTTTGTCTCATATAATGTGATTCGTGGAATGCTCTCATCTAATTTTTGTTTATCATGCAACGTTAATTAATAGTATCAAATGTATTATTGACATCATATAGTAGATATATTACTGTAAAATCTTCAAAGATTAATACTCGATTAAGAAATAATCACTTTTTATATAATAACTTTATCATGTCCTAACTTGGGGCATATAAATACTTGTGTACATATATTAACAATTTAATAAACTAATAAGATAAAAAAAAAAAAAGAGTACTCTATATGATTTCTTAATTGTCCAATTGATATGATAAATAAATGATCTCATGTTAAAACTACAATTATTTTATATAAAATGACATTCGAGTGGCCTATTAATTGAGTTATATCAATGTAACTACTTTTAATTTCGTAAAATTTATAGTATTTAATTTGATCTAATATCTTAGTTTCTTTCTTTATTTAGAAGTTATGAAGTCGATCTCTCCAATTTCAATAAAAAGTTATGAAGTGATACTATCAGAATATGGATCCCATGCATCGTGTATATGTATTTGTTTTTTTTTTTTTAATATGATGTACCGGAAGCAATTGAATTTAAATAATTATAAATAAACGTGATAAATTTATTTATATATACATTGACTCTATGAACTAAAAAAAATTACAAATTTATTTTTTGGAGATAATAAATCAATAGTTTATTGATTATTACCTATATAATTTTTAGCATTTTAGATTTTGTCTAACTTCAAAATTATTAATTCAAAGAGGTTTTATTTTATACCAATGATAAGCTTGAATATCAGATGAGCAACAATAAAACTTCTTTGATTCTCCAGAAATCAGCTCAAGAATACCCTTTGCATGCACACATGCAATATGGAATCGAAAATGAGTAAATCGAACGCAAAACACTCCGGATTTTACGTGGTTCGGTCGATTTTATCGATCCTACATCCACGGCGAAGAGAGCGCAAGCTATATAACTCAGAAACAATGTGTAATTACAGCGAATTGAACTCAAACTAGAAACTAGGGTTTTCTCTCATTAGACTAGAACTCTAATCGAATTTGATCTCACTCAATCTTACGAATTACAAAGTGAAACTACAACTGAACATAGCTACTACTATATATAGCAAAAGCCCTAAACCAATTTCTGCAACCGATCTTTGGATAAGCGCGAATTTCTATTTCTATTCCCGATTTTGTGCAGGAACCCTAACAGAACCCTAACCACCTTGGACCGCCTAACTGCCAGATCTTGTTGAGGCTGGTTCAGCCGGTTTTCGCCCGGTTCTTCAAGAATTGAAACCGGTTATGTAACTTCTATTTGTTTCTGAATTAAACCCCTCACAAAATCTCCACCTTTAATCAGAAATTGTACCTGCAAAAATAATCAGCAAACAACAACACTTCCACAAGCGTTGTCTATCAGTTAGTATAAAAAATAAAAGACAATTACCACTGCAGAACCCTTACTAAGGTCATGCAATGACTGAACTTGAACCATGGTACAACTTTAGTGAGCATATCAGCAGCATTCTCCTCAGTGTCAACCTTCTTAGCCTCAATCACACCTTTATCTACCATGTCCCTTACAAAATGAAGTCTTACATCTATATGTTTAGACCTCTCATGAAAAACTTGATGTTTGATTAAATGCAGAGCACTTTTATTGTCACATAGGATATCTACTTTAGCTTGACTTACTCCCATTTTACCTAGAATACCTCTGATCCACACTGATTCTTTTACAGCTTCTGTCATGGCTATATACTCTGCCTCAGTGGTAGATAAAGCCACAACCGGTTGCTGGATTGTCTTCCATGTTATTGTTGTACCATACATAGTGAAGATGTAGCCTGTGAGGCTTTTCCTTGTGTCCTTATTCCCTGCAAAGTCTGAATCAACATACCCTTTCACAGGTTCTGTGAACTTGCCAAGCTGTTTCTTAAAAGATAGACCATACTCTCTTGTGCCAACAACATATCTGAGAGTCCATTTTACTGCTTCCCAGTGTGTCTTACCAGGATCAGCCATGTATTTGCTCACAACACTCATTGCAAAGGCCAAGTCTGGTCTACTGCAAACCATGGAATACATTAGACTCCCTACTGCACTTGCATAAGGGATTCCCTCCATGTATCTAGCCTCTTCCCTTGTGCTAGGTTTCTGTGCTGCAGACAACTGCAATTGAGTGCTGAGAGGTGTTTTAACTTCCTTTGCCATGTGCATGTTGAACCTTCTCAAGACTTTGCTCAAGTAGTCTGCCTGTGTCAAGAACAGCTTTCCAGCCCCTCTATCTCTCTTTATATCCATTCCCAGAATCCTCCTGGCTTCACCTAGATCTTTCATCTCATAGTTGGCCTTCAGTTTGTTTTTCAGAGCTTCAATCCTGAGCATATCTTTGCTTGCAATAAGCATATCATCCACATAGAGAAGGAGATATGTGTGTACCAAATTCCCTTCCTTTTCCAGGTAGACACAATCATCATACCTACATCTACTCAGGCCTATACTCAGCATGTATTTATTAAAGTGCTTATACCACTGTCTTAGACATTTTTTTAAGTCCATACAGAGATCTTTGCAACAAACATACCTTCTCTTCTGCTTCTTGTTTGATGAAGCCCTCTAGTTGATTCATGTAGAGAGTTTCATCTAAGTTGCCATGTAAGAAAGCTATCTTAACATCCATCTGTTGAAGTTCCATATCAAACTGAGTCACCAAAGCCAGCAGAATCCTTATGGATGAGTGCTTCACAACAGGTGAGAACACTTCATTGAAATCAATCCCCTCTTTTTGTGTGTACCCTTTTGCCACCAACCTGGTTTTATATCTGATCATTTCTGTGTTATGAACCTCTAACTTTCTTTTAAAGATCCACTTACACCCTATGATCTTCTGCCCCTTTGGTTTTGGTACAAGAGTCCATGTCTTATTCTTTTATAGATAGTTTATCTTCTCTTGCATGGCTTCCTACCACTTCTTTCTTTCTTCTGATCTCATAGCACTTTTATAACTATCAGGTTCATCTAATTCTAAATCTTCTGCTAATGTCAAGGCATATAAGATAATATTAGCTTGACCAAATCTACTAGGAGGGTGAATATGTCTCCTTTGTCTGTCCCTGGCTAAATTATAGTTTCTTAAGCTCTCATCTTGAGTTCCTTCATGATCTGATGTTTGTTCCAATTCATCTGTGTGTGGTACATTCTCTTCTTGATCAGACTCCACCTCAGCTTGAGTGATTTCAGTTCCAACTTATTCCACCTCAGCTTCTAATGTCTCCCTGTCTTGATCATCTGAGTTATCCTGCTCAACCTCAGATTTATACCCCATTACAGATTCCCTGAACACCACATCCCTGCTTATGAAACACTTTTGATGTCCCTCTTCAAGACACCAGAGTTTGTAGCCTTTAACCCCTGGAGGATACCCAATGAAAATACATCTTAAGGCTCTTGGTTCTAACTTGTCTTGCTTGATATGTGCAAAAGCCAGACATCCAAATACTCTTAGGTGTGAATAACTTGGTGTTTTCCCATACCAAACTTCATCAGGTACTCTGAATTCAATGGCTGAGGAAGGAGACTTGGTAATCACATGTGCTGCTGTTGTAACTGCTTCACCCCAGAAACCTTTTGGTAAATTTGCACTGATAAGCATGCATCTTACCCTCACTCTGAATTCAATGGCTGAGGAATGAGACTTAGTAATCACATGTGCTGCTGTTGTAACTGGTTCACCCCAGAAACCTTTTGGTAAATTTGCACTGATAAGCATGCATCTTACCCTCACTCTGAATTCAATGGCTGAGGAATGAGACTTAGTAATCACATGTGCTGCTGTTGTAACTGGTTCACCCCAGAAACCTTTTGGTAAATTTGCATTGATAAGCATGCATCTTACCCTCTCTAGGAGAGTCCTATTCATCCTTTCTGCCACTCCATTTTTCTGTAGGTTAACAGCAATAGTCTCATGCCTAGTAATCCCCTTTTCTCTACAGAAAGCTTGAAACTCCTCACTCACATACTCCAAGCCATTATCAGTTCTGAGATGCTTTACCTTTCTGCCTGTCTTATTATCTTTTAAAGTTAACAAATCCTTAAACTCAGTGAATGCTTCACTTTTGTGTTTCATGGTGAACACCCAAACCTTCCTTGAGAAATCATCAATTATGGACATGAAGTGTCTAGCTCCACCATGAATTGGAGCTCTAGAAGGACCCCAAACATTAGAGTGTATATAGTCCATACATGCAAGTGTAGATTGTGTGCCTTTACTGAAACTATTCTTCTTAGATTTACCAAAAATACATTGATCACAAGGTTGTAGGTTTGAGATAGTTTTGTTACCTAGAAGTCTTCTCTTTGACAGTTCCTTGAGACCCTTTTCTCCAATGTGTGCAAGCCTCTTATGCCAGGTGAAAGTGTCTTCATTGCTCATGGTTAGATTCAGTTCTGGTGCAGCCGTTTCCCCTTCCAGAGTATAGAGCCCATTCACCTTTCTTCCTTTCATGATCACTTTGCATCCTTTATGATTAGGATTTCTCCTCTCTGAGTCTTGAACTCACATCCTGCAGTGGTTGGACAACCAAGAGAAATCAATTTCTTTTGAGATCAGGAATGTACCTCACATTTGATAGGTGCTTGATGGTTCCATCATGTAGCTTTAAGGAGATGATCCCCATGCCTTGAACCCTACAAGAATGGTCATTTCCTAACAACACCATTCCTCCATCTTGAAGCTTCAGATTCTGAAACCAAGCCTTGGTTGGACACATGTGAAATGTGCAGGCTGAGTCAAGGATCCACTCTTTTGATTCCTTTTCAGTGCTTACACACAACATACTAGCACTTTCATATCCCTGATCAGCCACTGTTGCTTCTTGCTTGGTGTTATTAGCCTTTGCATTCTTCCTTTCTAGGCAGTCTTTCTTGAAATGCCCAGGCTTATGGCAGTGATAGCATCTTTTCTTTTCTTTGTCTTCTTCGGCTATTGCATCTGGAGATTTAGATTTTCCTCCCTTCTTTTTCTTTTGACCTTGAAATTTCTTTTGATTCTTGCCCTTCACAGCTAGACCCTCTCCAATATTTTGTCCTTTTGACTCATTAGAAGTTGCTGAACTTAAGATCATGGATCTTATTGCAATCATCACCTCATCCAGAGTTAGAGGAATTGTTCTTCCATATACCAGAGTGTCTTTGAAACTTTCAAAAGATTTTGGTAAGGAATTAAGGAGCATTGGGGCCTTATCTTCATTAGGGATCTTCTCTCCAATGCATTCAAGATCATCTATGATCTTTGAGAAATCCTTCAGACGATCAGCCAGCTTTCTTTCTTCAGTAATTCAAAATGCGAAGAGCTTGTTCTTCAAGAAGAGGCAGTTTGCTAAGCTCCTCGTCAGGTAGATAGATTCTAACTTCCTCCAAACCTGCAATGCCGTCTCCTCCTTGAACACATCGCGCAAGACTTTGTCGCTTAAGCACAACAGAATCGTGCTATTGGCTTTCATGTCTATTTCCTTCCATTTCTCCGCAGCTTCTGAAGAGGATGGCTAATCACCCTGCTCGATCAAAGCACCATGCAGACCATTCTAAATCAAGAGAGCTCGCATCTTCACCCGCCACATGTTGAAATCGCTTTTGCCGGAGAACTTCTCGATATCCACTTTCATTGAGCCTATGATCGCCGGAGTTGGTTCCCACAGACGGCGCCAATTTGATAAGCCTGAATCTCAGATGAGCAACAATCAAACTTCTTTGATTCTCCAGAAATCAGCTCAAGAATACCCTTTGCATGCACACATGCAATATGGAATCGAAAACGAGTAAACCGAACGCAAAACACTCCGGATTTTACGTGGTTCGGTCGATTAGATCGATCCTACATCCACGGCGAAGAGATCGCAAGCTATATAACTCAGAAACAATGTGTAATTACAATGAATTAAACTCAAACTAGAAACTAGGGTTTTCTCTCATTAGACTAGAACCCTAATCGAATTTGATCTCACTCAATCTTACGAATTACAAAGTGAAACTACAACTGAACATAGCTACTACTATATTTAGCAAAAGCCCTCAACCAATTTCTGCAACCGATCTTTGGATAAGCGCGAATTTCTGTTTCTATTCCCGATTTTGCACATGAACCCTAACAGAACCCTAACCACCTTGGACCGCCTAACTGCCAAATCTTGTTAAGGCCGGTTCAGCCGGTTTTCACCAGGTTCTTTAAGAATTGAAACCGGTTCTGTAACTCCTATTTATTTCTAAATTAAACCCCTCACATAGATGATCATGGAATATCATAACCATAGCCTTGATCTATGTTTGTCACCCTCTTCATAAGTACTTATTCTTAACTCGTCACAAAAAGGAGATATCACACCATGCATATTACTATCACAATTATTGCTTAATTAGCCTATAAGTTATCATTATAATTATTGAAGGTCTGACTATTAATTTCAATGGTCATTAATCCTTATCCGATTATGATTATAATCCGCACATCAATTTTGAATTAGGTCATCTCTAATTAAGGTCTAATTTGGTTTAACCAAGTATCACAAAGGCTATCTAGTTGTCCAACCTAGTTAAACCAATCATGTTAATTCAACTAACTTTTGACAAATTATTGTTTGGATTTTATGAGATCATTTTATTAGGTTTGAAATTAGTAACAACAAGCATGTCCCAACTTCTGAATTATTGTGATAATTTCAATATGATATATATTAGTGTTCAAATATTCCATCAATAATTTTAGCTTGCCCACTTATTATTTTCTCTAAAATCGAAATCACAAAAAAGTCAAAGATGTATATATTTTAGAAGCTAAGAATTAATATATTGCCTATCTATGAGTCATAATTATCTGACTTGATAATTGATATGATTAGTGAAGAATATTCTGTTTTCTTTAAAGTTGATTGTATTAATGTGAAAACGTGTTTTTGTTTTAATTTTTGTTTCGTAATTGGACAGGACATTTGCTTTAGCAGTTTAACGTCTCATTATAACATAACTCATATAAAGGCAAAAACTTCCATGCAATTTGTGCATGGATTTAGAATTCATGTATTCGGATCAAATTTGCTTCATGCGTCTGTTCAAACAATTCCACGTGCGTTTCACGCCTGCACTCAAACCCACCAAAATTCACTCCACGTTTATGTTAGTCATACTTTCATATTATGTTAGTGATATCTTCATGAAGGTATGTCTAACATAACATGAATGTATGACTAACATAACATGAAAGTTACGATCAAAATATGTGAAAGTAAAGAGACATTATGGACTGGATCGGTCCGCACGCGGCCCGAATGCCGAATGCACGGGTACACAGGAGACCTACTCAAAATATAAATATAAAATGTGTTGTATTTGACATTTTTATTTTATACAAATGTCCATTTATCACCGGCTAATCTGTAATTAGCGTCCAAACTACTTGATGGAGTCTTCATAAGGATTTGTAATTTTGGAGTAATATCTTATCACAAAAATTTATGTGAGATGGTCTCACAGATAGTGTTCCTAAAACGGATCCTTATTACCCATGAATTGAACTCATATCTACAAATTTTTCATATGAACTGCTAAGTGTGGATTATAACCCGTCTCACGAAAAAAAATTCGTGAAATGATCTCACCTGAAATCTACTCATATCTTATTTTTAATATTTTATTCTACTTAGAATTGTTTTTCAATAACGTTAGACTAATGTTTTAGTTTGTTATTATCGAATGAATATCACAATTTTCTAAAACTTGAAGAATACGTGACTCCGATTTGGGTTTGACAACTTTTGCAAGATTCATTTTTTTTTTTTCTTAAAGTTCATCAGATCCGATGTTGTTGAATATAATATATGTTAGTTAACTTTCTTCAATTTTTACCAGTTAAAAGCGTGCCGCTTGCATTGGTCAATATTCGGGCGGATCCGACCCGAATCCATATCTATTTATATTGATGTGATTTTTATATTGTATTGTTATATCTTTATATTTTACAACTTTAAAAAAAAATGAAACTTTTAGAAAAGATTTGGCACATATTTGCATCAATATACCTTTATATGATATTAGAGACACCGATCAGAATCCGCTCGAACCAGATTTGATCACACCGATGCAACATTATGATTTGATTGATTGTATATTGGGGGTCATTCTATAGTACACCAGGTGTATTAATGCACCAAACTTTCAATTTATTTTCTGCCATCAGATTTGAGATTATTAAGGTCAAAGTCAACAATGTTCTCGGATCTAATGACTGGAAATGATGGAGAGTCTGGTGTATTAATACACTTGATGTACTACAAAATCACCCGTATATTGGTGATAAATATTTAGATTTTGCTTACCCAATAAGTTTTGTTGTTTGTTTTATCTTATACAACAACTTTTTAGATACAGTTGTTTCATAGTGAAAAGATGGCTGGCAAGATCATGGCCTGTCCCAAACATGTTCTCATCTCCTTAACTTTTGACTTAAAACCTCAAAATCAAAGTTAATATGTTGTTTCGCAGAATTATATTTGTTTTCTCGGAAAAAAAAAAGTGTGCATTTCAAGTTCAATATTAATTGATTGGAAATATTTCTTGATTGAAATTAATACTTGGTACTTTCTGAAAAAAAAATATTTTGGTTTTTTGAATTAATCTTATTTTAAAGGCGTAATTGCAAAAAAAATCACCACTTTTAAAAAAATTGCAAATTTATCCCAACTTTTGAATAATTGCAAAAAAAATCACAACATTTGTTCATTGTTGCAATTTTGACCACTTTTGTATTTTTCGGCAATCGGAGTCCACGTGTCCGGCTAACCTGCCACGTCACATGCCACATGGGATGCCACACCATCTCCAACCAAAAAGATTTAAAAATCAAATTGCAAAATAAAATCATCACCTTTTCTAAAGTTGCAATTTAATCCTAACCTTTTAACAATTAGCAAAAAAGCCACATACTTCATTTTCAATTTGAATTTATTCTTTGATACTTTAATTATCATAAAAAAAGCACATAAACTATAATGTCGTCTCTACTCTATGAATTCAAATATTTTTTTTAATTTAAAGATAATTAAATCACAACTCACAATTACAACCTTTTATAAGAAAAATTGTATCCTTGTTCTTTTAATTGTTGTGTATACGAGTATTACACTTTTAAAAAATATTAAACTAATACGTATTATATTTGTATTGAGAAAAAATTTCTTGTTATCATTTGATAAGAGAACCAAATTCATCAATTACAACATATACACTAACAAATGATAAAAGAACAAGGATGCAATTTTTCTAATAAAAGGTTATAATTATGAGTTGTGATTTAATTATCATCAAATTAAAAAAAATATTTAAATTAATATAGCAGAGACAACGTTAGTTTATGTGATGTTTCTATGATAATTAAAGCATCAAAGAATAAATTCAAATTGCAAAATGAAGTATGTGGGTTTTTTTGTTAATTTTTAAAAGGTTGGGATTAAATTGCAATTTTAGAAAGGTGATGATTTTATTTTGCAATTTGATTTTTAAATCTCTTTTGGTTGGAGATGACGTGGCATCCCATGTGGCATGTGACGTGGCATGTTAGCCGGACATGTGGACTCCGGTTGCCGGAAAATATGAAAGTGGTCAAAATTGCAACGATGAACAAAAGTTGTGATTTGTTTTGCAATTATTGAAAAGTGGGGATAAATTTGCAATTTTTAAAAAAGTGGTGATTTTTTTTGCAATTACGCCTATTTTAAAATATGTTTCTTGTATGTTGATTTGCCTGTTAATTACCTAGTTATTGATCCCTTAAATTGTAACAAGGATATTATTTAACTGTGTAGTACATCGGGTGTATTAAGACTCTCCACCATTTTCAGTCATTAAATTTGAGATCATTGTTGAATTTGACCTTAATGATCTCAAATCTGATAGTTGAAAATGAATGGAGAGTTTGATACATTAATACACCTCGTGTACTACAGAACTACCCTTATTTAACATATATGTATATATTTTTTGAGCAATTTCCAAATTTTAAAGAAAAGTACTATGCACCGATGACTCATTTTGGACTCGCTTTTTATTTGTTTCATTTATTTCGTTTTTTGTAATGTGAAGAATGTATATTTTAGTTACTATTTTTTAATTCTTCCTTGTAGTTTTATCTATAAAAATTAACTTCTTATGCATTTATTGAATTTAAATTGAGTTCTTATGTGTTTTATATATATTGAAAGTCTATACTTTTAGGCACATTAAAATATGGTCCTTACGAAGCAAATATATCGGCCACTAAATCCTAAAGGATAATTACATTTTTATGCAAGTAAAGGTGTAAGAACTCAATGTATGGTAAAATATAACAATCCAACTCTTATGTAAATAAATGTCCGAGAATATATACATACATATGTGTAATATATAAATAAATTGACAGAAACTTTTATGAGTCAGGTGCATAGATCTAAGATCCATGCACCTGACCCGACCCGTTCACGCGTCCAAAACGCGCTCCCACGCGCTGAACACTTGTGCTGAAGCTCACCCAAAATTCGCTCCAATAGACCAACTTTTGTGTATAGTTAAACCAACCTTTGTGTATAGTTAGACCAACCATGTGTAGGTAGGTCTAACTATATACAAAAGCATGTCTAACATATATAAAGGTATGCTTAACTATATATAAAGGTATGTCTAACATATACAAAGGTATGTTTAAGTATACATAAAGGTATGTCTAACACATGTAAAGATATGTCTAACATAACGTAGTGGTATGTGCCAAAATTCAAAAATCAAGCCAAAAAAAGACAAAGCATGGAATCTGGGCAGAACTGGTATGTTTAACATAGTTTAAAGGTATGTCTAACATAACGTAAAGGTATGTCTAACATATATTATTGGTATGTGATTTTTTTCAAAAATCATGAGCGAAAAAAAAAAATAGTGCGGTCCCCCTGACTCGGATCCGACCCGGGTGCATGGATCTAAGATCCATGCACCTGATTCACAAGAGACTTACTCAAATAAATTTATTAAGATTCTTTTGAGATAATTTTATAAAATTTATTTTTTGAGATAGGTTAATTAACAACATATAATTTAGTTTCATATGATAGATTTTGATTTGTAGAAAAGAAATTAGATTTCCATTACAAAACACACTTCATTTAAAATGAATCAAAAATAAATATATACTAAAAAGACATATATACCAATATTGTTTACTATTTACTATTTATTTAACTTTATGTTGTATAATTGAAATGATAGAACGATAATGTTGTGGGGTATGTTTAAAATTTTAAAAATATTAAATTATTTTAAAGTTGTTGCATTTAGTAATGGAGAGTTTTTTAAGGAAACAAAAATTCATGTCAAACGGCCTCAATGGTAGTTTATGCTAGACAGATCATATTTACTCATAAATTGAATCAATTCTCACCAACTCTTATATAAATTGTTAAATATGAGTTATAGACGGACTCATCTCACGTCAAACTACTCTTTAATAATACGTGGGATATGTGTAGTAGGCTCATCCTTTGAATTTAATTTAAATATTTGACACTGATACTCAATGATATGGATTTATATGTGTCAAACATAATCTCATGTGAATTCTACTTCTTTAGTTTACTCAATGATTCACAGGTGCCATTTTATAATGATGATATACATGATAATGAAAGTGTATTTTCTAAATGATAATAACATTAATAATTAGAGTGTAATAAATGTGGAAATAGAAAAAGTGGTGGTCCAAACAGCGGGGAAAAAAAAGGGTGCAATATTAGATGAGATCTTCAAATCAAAACTTTTCAGGCCCACTTTTTGAAATTTTGTGAAAAGCCAAAATATATATATATATATATATATATATATATACACACATATATATACACACACCGTACAACACTTCACATGTTACATTTGTTCTACCGCAGTAATTTGAGTGAGAATATCTCATAAATAGTTTTCGTGAAATGAATTTTTTTAATTCACTAATTATATTTATTCTTATAAATTTATATGTGAATTTTAAAGCTCGAATTATGAATTGACGCTTCTCATATAAAATAATTCGTAAAACAATCTTACATAAGATTTTATTCTAATGACCCCACTTATTATTCCCTCTATAATAAACATATAATGCTCATGTACTTATATAACACATAATGCTTATTCTTTATCTAATATCACCATTTATATAATACATTAATATTTATATACAAAAACTTTTATCCACCCGGTGGTAGGTATGGAATCCATACACCCAGGTCGATCCGTCCACACGTCAAAAAAAGTGCTTTCACATGTGTTTGATGCGCTCTCATGCATCTAGGTGGACGGGCTCAAATGCACTCAAATTCGCTCTAGGTGTCATATTTTTATGTTATGTTAGACATATCTTTATGTTATGTTAGATCAAGGATGAAAATATCCCGATATGTCCACAATCTATCCGCGATATATCTGTTTTTTGAAACTTGCGATATGGATATGGGGGTTAAACATTTTTTCGCAGTATCCGCGATATATCACGGATATATTAAAATATCCCGATATTTGTGCGATATATCCACGATATATCTGTTTTTCGGATAATCTGATAGAAATATGGTAGATATCATAAATTTGGATATCGCGATATTATATGGTGTGGTATTTTTTTCGAGTATCGTGGATATATCGCAAAATATGTAAAATATCGATATCGTATCGATCAATCGTAGTACAAAATTGGATGTAAATCGGGAAATATCGCGGATATATCGCACAATATCGCAAATACACAAAAAAAATACTTGATTTTTTTGTTATGAAAGTTTTATTTTTTTTAAATATAATATAGCATTAATGTTATGTTGATTTTAGTTCTAAGTTAATTTTACATAAATAGTTTTTGATTAATTATGTTATAATTAATATTATTAATTTTACATAAATAATTGCGTATAAGGATATATAAAACAATTAATAATAGCTTTTGTGTGTGTATTGAACTATGAATTAGTGACAATTTGTGCATTATCATCTTTTAAATATTTAAAAAAATATTACCATAAAATATTTTAGTTCTATGATTAAATACCCATCAATAGTACTATATATTAATACTCAACTTCATATCGAATCTATATCATCGATAGTAATTATATTATATCAGTTAACAAAAATTAATGGTGATTAATTTACTATTGAATTATAATAATTAATGAATGAATATTAATTTCTGATGTCATTTTAAGGTATTATTCAGATAAATAGTTACATATTGTAAATATATAACTATGACTTAATAATTAATAATCTTGCTATAATAGCTATTATTTAAAGAATTATATATCTTACAATTATAATTATTTTAAGGTAATTGTAATAATTAGTATCTACTTGTTTTATAATTAATTGTAGTGAGTTAATTATAATTATGTATTACATTGTCAATTGTTTTACGCATACAATATTTATATAGTATATTATCTATATGTTTGTTTTAAACATGTCATTTTTATTATGATTTTGAGTAGAATATGTGTAAAATAACATGTTATAGTAATCCCAAAAATTTCATGTTAAATTTCCAAAATTTTAATAACATTTCCATCATTTTTTAAATTTTTTTGCCATATCGATATGTGATATAGATATATCCATCAATATATCCGTAAAATCAAAGTTGCGATATCACTTGCGATAGCGATATTTTCATCTTTGTGTTAGACATACATTTATGTACGATTAGTCATACCTTTGTGTCATGATTACAAGAGTCTTAGAATTTTCAATTATAACTTCATACCTTTTAGTAATGTTAGACATACCTTTTAGTTATATTAGTCGTACATTTTTGCTATGTTAGTCATATCTTTATATATTATATAAGGTGTGTCTAGTATAATATAAAAATATGTTTAACATAATATAAATGCATGATTAATATTACGTAAAGTCACATGTACAAAATGTGCCAAATTTAGGTTTTTTATTTTAAGTTAAAGATATGAAATTTGAGCATAAAAGTATATCTAACATAATATAAAAATATGTTTAACATAACATAAAAGTCACGACAAAATTAAAAAATTAAATGTGAAAAAAGAAATGGGTTGGACGACCAGGAACCTACCCGGTGCACCTGGTGCACAAAACAACTTCTCATATTTGCATAATCAAATAGGTAGTCTAACTAATCATTATATACCATGTTTGTAAAATCTAATCGGTAGCCCAATTGTGTCGATTGGTGATTATAGTCGGTCCAATCGGTTCAACCAACAATTCTATTGGTTATTTGATAATAACCTCTCTTTTTGGTTTCATTTAACCTAGCTATATAATATGCATTATATTTTATACAATACAAAAATGTATGGTAAAATATTTTGTGTAACTGGTGCATGGATCTAGGATCCATGTACCCGGGTCGACCCGCCCCACGCGCCTTTAACGCACGTTTTCATGCGCCCTAACGCGCTCTCACGCGCCTGGTGGGTGCGCTCAAACCCACCAAAATTCGTTCCAGACAGTCATACACTCATGTTATGTTAGAGTTACCTTCTGTTATTTTAGTGTTACCCTCATGATAACATGAAGGTTACTCTAACATAACATGAAGGTATAATTAACATTGTTTTTAACCTTCATGTTATGTTAGTGTTACCTTCATGTTATATTAGTGTTACCTCATGTTATATTAGTGTTACCTTCGTGTTATTTTAGTTCAGTGATTTTAAACTAAGTGTATGAAATCTGGAGATGGTGTCACATTAACATAATGCGAAGGTAACCCTAACATAACACGAAGGTAACACTAACATAACGTGAAGGTAACAACCAAAACACGCAAAAAAAGTAAAGAGGCGCGGGCCAGCCCAGCTCGCACACGGCCCACTTGCATGGATCTGGTGCACAGGAGAGTAACTCTACAAAAATTTATATGAAACAATTACACTAGGGTCTATTTGGATAGATGTATTTGAGGAGAGATTTGAAATCCATGGTAGCAAATCCATCGGTAGTGTTTGGATGAATGTGGATTTGAAATCCATGGTTTTTATTTTGAGCTAATTTCAGAGTCATTTTGGTGGATCTCAAATCCACTCCAACTTGGAAGGATTTTAAATCCACTCATTTCAAATCCTAAATTTCAAATCACTCTATTCAAACGGAGTCTGATAGTTACCATCAGAAGATAGAGCCTCATTACCATAAAATTATGTAATTTGTAAAATATGAGTTGTGAGTTGACACGTACGTAAAATAATTTCAAAAGAGTTTTAATATTTATACTAAATATCAATAAAAAGATAAAAAATACAACATAAACTTTTTTAAATTCAAAAAAATGTTTGCAATTTGTTTTATCGCAATACGGACTAAATCAAATCATGTCTATAATCATGTACAAAGATATTATATATGTGTACGGACTATTGAATATCACACAATAGAGCAAAATATTGACATCGATATTAATTTTTGGACTATTCATATATATTTCATAATATGGCAATTTTACACAACAAAATGTATATACTTATAATATAATAGAACAAGGTTAAAAATGATATTTATGTTGAAAATGAGATCAAACAAAAATTTATTAGAACAAAGAACACTGAAAATGTTATCTCCCATACACTACATTAATAGTTGTCTTGTCTTAATTTGGGCCCTGAACCGATATAATTGATTAAACAAGCTATTTCAGAATAATTTTCCTTTTTTTATAAAAATGTTGCCGAGTATTTCGATTTTTCATCATTCAATCCGCTATATTCTTGTTGCCATGAGTATTGCAGTTGAAGTGGTACCCCACATTTATAAATATGCAAATTGTGTGACGACGAGAGTTTGAACGTGAACTGAATGACAAATTCATAAAGTTTAAATATCGTATGCATAGTTATCGAAAATACTAAAAGATAATATCTTACAATATAAAATAGAAAACAAACCTTATATAACAAGAGTAGCATTAATATATACAATCTAGAACTTGAAAACATAATTTTAAGAATCACAAACAAAAAGTTCTTAACTCAATGAAAATAAAATGTGAATCATCCACGCCAAAGTAACTTCTAAAATTAAATGTATAGCATAACAAATTAACTGCCCATCATCAATTGATTAGTTATAAGAAGAATTAAAACTCAGACAACATTAGGTGGCTAGCAAGTGGCAATAAAATTGTACGAATTATATATAATTGTACTGAAACAAGAATCTAAGACATGTGAAGTTTATTAATTTAGATTAAACAAGATTTCTGACAAAAGGCATCAAAATATAATACTGTATACCTTAATGTACTTTGCAAGATTTACTATTTATATATACCATATATCAATATGTATTTATTTGTTTATTTATGTCATATATTATGATTTCTTTTTGCTAGATGGTTAGAGATGTGTGTATATATCATGGGAAATCACATTGTATAGTATAATCACACACCCACCCCATAAAAGGTTGATACAATTAAGAACAACTCAAATTAATTAATACCAATCTATAATATATAGAGAAAATTTAATTTTTGGTCGTGCCTTAAAGTGTCATCAGATTATGATTCTGTTTAATTTTCAATTATCGATTATGGTCATACTATTGAAAAATCTATTTAATTTCAATCATTTTTCGTCGGAATTTCAAATTTCAGATGTAATACAAGAACTAGAATGAAAACCTTAATATAAGAAGAATGAAAAACCTTATTATGAATAAAAACACTAATCTAAACTATATAAATATTTATGAGGTGAATATAATATATATATATATATATATATATATAAAAGAGAGTCTAGCCCAAGCCACACAAATTTTTTTAAGGAATTGACTTTTCTAATATTGAATATAACAAAAGTATTTTTTTTACCACAAAATATAAGAAAGTTACCTTTTCTACACTATTTTGACTCGGTCATGTAGAAATGATTGAGTAATGTTCGCTTGATGATATATTCAATTTATTTATATTATTATTTAACAATTGTTTTATCCAACAAATTATATAAATTGATAAAAGTAATTAAATTGATAAATGAGGTTCGATTAATAGTGTATTAAACCAAATTTAAATGAATAATCGAACCACTATGTATTTGACATAGTGGTTCGATTAATAGTGTGTTAAATCGAACCACTAGTTAATTTATATAATTTACTATGTCACTAATTAATTAATTTAATTTATTAGAACCACTAATTAACTAATCGAACGAGTAATAGAAAATTTAATCGAACGACTAATGAACTAATAGAACCACTAATAGAAAATTTAATGAACTAATCGAACCAGTAATTAATTTATTTAATCGAACCACTAATTAATCGAACCACTAATTAATCACTAATTTATATAATTATATTTAATTAGCAATTTATATAATTTATAATGGTTCGATTAATTAGTACTCGAACCACAATAATTTATACTTTATTAAGTGGTTCGATTACTCAATTAAATGGTTCGATTAATAGAATTACTGAATATAATTCAGGTGGTTCGAGTGGTTCAATTAATAGTGTAAAAACCCAATTTTTTCACAAATAATCCAACCACTATGTCAAATTCATAGTGGTTCGATTAATAGTGTAAAAAACCAAATTTTGAAAAATTAATCCAACCACTATGTATTTTACATAGTGGTTCGATTAATAGTGTAAAAAATCATTTTTTTCACAATTAATCAAACCACTATGTATTTTACATAGTGATTCGATTAATAGTGTAAAAAACCAATTTCTTCAAAATTAATCGAACCACTATGTCAAATACATAGTTGTTCAATTAATAACGTAAAAAACCAATTTTTTCCAAATTAATCGAACTACTATGGGTTATTAATAGTGGTTCGATTAATAGTGTAAAAAACAATTTTTTTTAAAATTAATTGAACCACTATGTGAAATACATAGTGGTTGGAGTAATAGTGTAAAAAACCAATTTTTTCACAATTAATCGAACCACTATGTAAAATACATAGTGGTTCGATTAATAGGGTAAAAACTCAATTTCTTCAAAATTAATCGAACCACTATGTCAAATACATAGTGGTTCGATTAACAGTGTAAAAAACCAATTTTATCCAAATTAATCGAACCACTATGTCAAATTCATAGTGGTTCGATTAATAGTGTAAAAAACCAATTTTTTAAAAATAAATCGAACCACTATGTGAAATGTATAGTGTTTCGATTAATATTGTAAAAACCCAATTTTTCACAATTAATCGAACCACTATGTCAAATTCATAGTGGTTCAATTAACAGTGTAAAAAACCAATTTTTTTCCAAATTAATCGAACCACTATGTCGAATTCATAGTAGTTCGATTAATAGTGTAAAAAACCATTTTTTTTAAAATTAATCGAACCACTATGTGAAATGTATAGTGTTTTGATTAATATTGTAAAAACCCAATTTTTTCACAATTAATCGAATCACCATGTCAAATTCATAGTGGTTCGATTAATAGTGTAAAAAACAATTTTTTTCCAAATTAATCGAACCATTATGTCAAATTTATAGTGGTTCGATTAATAGTGTAAAAAACCAATTTTTTTAAAATTAATCGAACCATATGTCAAATGTATAGTGTTTCGATTAATATTGTAAAAACCAAAATTTTTCACAATTAATCGAACCACTATGTCAAATTCATAGTGGTTCGATTAATTGTATAAAAAACCAATTTCTTAAAAATTAATCGAACCACTATGTCAAATACATAGTGGTTCGATTAATAGTGTAAAAAACCAATTTTTTTCCAAATTAATCGAACCACTATGTCAAATCCATAGTGGTTCGATTAATAGTGTAAAAAACCAATTTTTCCAAATTAATCGAACCACTATGTCAAATTCATAGTGGTTCGATTAATAGTGTAAAAACCCAATTTTTTCACAATTAATCGAACCACTATGTCAAATTCATAGTGGTTCGATTAATTGTGTAAACGACCAATTTTTTTTAAAATTAATCGAACCACTATGTCAAATACATGGTGGTTCGATTAATAGTGTAAAATACATTACTTAAATGACAAATTTAAATAAAAATGAAACACATTAAAATCAGCCATTAATTTGCAACAACCAATTTTTTTTTTTTTTTACAGTTTGACCCCATGAAAGATGAAATTTTATTACATTTTGACCTCAATCCAAATGTAAACCCTAGTACTATTTGACATAGAATCTTGTTATTCTTCTCTTTTGGGCGCCTCCTTTCCTAAAAATTCTTCTCAAAAATGTTCTTTCTTCTTCTCTCTTCAAACCTTCAAGTCGATCGGTAAGTTTTTTTGTACAAGTCGTTCGATTAATACGATTAAATGTTGGAAATTTTTTCAAGTCTTTCGTTTTAATCCAAATTCGAAAACTGTGTAGGGTGAATTGTGTACAAAAAAAAAACATTGACTTTTAACAAGTTTTGGGGATTGAAAATTTGGCAAGAAGATTGAAGAATTTCTTGAAGGGATTGTGCGAATGGGTGACGAGGTATTTAACCCAAATATTTTTCGCTTTGAATTGTTGAAGTAGCATGAATAACACTTGGGGATTTATAGCTTTGAATTGTTGAATTTGTTGACTAATGTTTGTAATTAGGCTGAATTTTCGTGTGTTTTTTAATATTGATTGTTGTCGGTTAATCAGACAATCTGGGGTGCTTGAATTTTGAAAATTGCTTGTATATAGTTTGAAAATCTGAAAATTTAGAACCCCTAATTATATAAAGTAAATTAATGTATAAAGTTTCCAGTGGTTCAATTAATCAAATTTACTTTAATTTAATAAATTAGTGGTTCGATTAATGTGTAGTTCGATTAATCAAATTTAGTTTATATATTAGTGGTTGGATTACTCAAATTTACTTTAATCCATATAGTATTTAATTTAATATTGACACTATATATTAAACTAGGATTAATCGAACCACTAGTTTAATACACACCAATTTTATTAATGAAATGATTAATACACACCAATTTTAATAACCCTAGTAGTTCGATTAATCCTAGTTTAATCCATCCATAGTTTAATACATAGTGTCGTTAAACTAGTGGTTCAAGTAATCCTAGTTTAATACAATTTAATACATAGTGTAATCCTTGTTTAATCGAACTACTAGTTTAATCACATAGTGCAATCGAAGCATTTCTCTAATCCACACCAATTTTAATACACTGGGTTTAATTTTGTAGGATTTATTAAAACTAATTGGGTTCAATTAATAGTTCGATTAATAGTGTAAACCTTTGATTACAATTGGGTTTAAGCCTTTGAAGTAGCATGAATAACACTTATTGATATATTGATAGTGGTTCGATTATTGATAGTGGTTTCTACATGTCCTTATGACACGCCAGGTGCATGGTGGAGCAGTTCCGATGGATGAGCGATGGTTCCATGTTGGCCGAGGCCGTCGCCTTTGCCGGTTCTCGAAGAGGGAGTTCGCACTAGTTACTGGTTTGCATTTCGGCAATTCTGATTTTAACCCAATGGGAGACTACCAACTAGACGAGGACTCGCTCTACTACAGAGTTCACGGTAATTCGTCACGAGTGAAGGTCACCGAGTTACTAGATAGATTCACCAACGGGGAGTGGAGACGTTCTGGTAAGGATAGTATCAGGATTGCGAAGATCTTGATACTGCAGTGCATACTTATGGGTGTGGATGCGAAAAAGTCTGTCGTGGAACCATGGGTGTGGGTTCTGGTCGAGGATGATGAGCAGTGGGAGAATTTCCCATAGGGCAAGTTTTCGTATCTGAACCTTTTAAAATACATTAACAAGGTTCCCACTGCCCTCCTCCAGCGACGTAGTATGCCCTCCTACCACTTCTATGGATTCTCGACAGCCCTACTGGTAAATTTGATCATTTTTATTTCATCTACATTACATAAATTTCTTAAGTTTTTCAATAACAGATTGAGTACATCCTGTAAATAATAATAGATATGGGCTTTTGAGGCGATCCCATTCACGTCCACCTTCGTCGGGCGCCGGCTGGATACGACCCTGTCCATGCCTCAATGTTTAAAGTGGTCCCTCAACAGGTCGGAGATTGATGTGTCGACCATACTGGACGGTCAGGTACTAGCATGACCCTTGTTTTATTACACTAGACTCTTTAGTTTTTATTTAGTCTTCTTTGGATAAATAAAACCGGGAAATTGTTCTGTTATACAGGGTATTGAGTGCTTTGAGACCCTAGAGGCGACACTAGAGGAGTGGGTCAAGCCTTACTGGATGGGCGTCGACCTCGACATATTCACAGGCGTTCAGCCCCCCCACCTCGTTATGGTCCACGACGTGGTGTAGTGGCTTGTGACCGAGCACAACGTAGAGGAGCTAGGCACCCCGTGGATTCAGAGGCTGAGCCCGATATAGATCGTCCATACACTTCACAGCCTGCTTGTGCTTCCAGAAGGCCAAGGACCCGCAGACGTCCGGCTGTGCAAACACCGGTGGTGGAAGAAGCACAGGAGTCCTCGGATGGGGAGCGTACGGATGGACCAGCTGCACACTTTTCCCAGCACGAGGGAGATGGTTTTTTCGACATTTTCGTTGCAGCTGATCCGATTCACCAGAGGTACCCTACTCCTGATCTTCCACAGCCAGAGTCTGCTCCCGATTCCTGGTATTCTCAGATAACTGATTATGTGGATGAGAGAATTGAGCATGTAAGTGCTCACCTGCAGCAATACTATGACAAGCAGAATATGCAACTCTGGGAGTATGTAGATTCAGAGGCCCAACGCTATGACGAGCAGAATAGGCAACTCCGGGAGTATGTGGATTCAGCGCTATGTAATTATCTGCTTCATCGTCACCAGTGGAATTTCTGTGTTCTCCATGATCCCGGTTCATCTTCGTCAAACCCTGGAACATGACTATTCAGGTCAAGAAATTGAAAATTATTGTCTCTCCCTTATGATGATGACCGGGGTGCCCAACGCTCATTTCAAGACGTACCGACTTCAGTAATTCGATTCCGACAGGCCAAATCCCATTTCGCGTGGAATTCTTCGTCGTTATGAAGTCCAGTAGGAATAGGTATAAGGCTGAATTCATGTATAGTGTTGACATTATAGGTCGAAGAACTTTCAAAGCTGAACGGAAAAAAAGGTTGACAACTTTGATTTTCTTGCTCATCCACTGAAGCTTGTTGATCCTGATAGGACGATCCCGCGGAACATCCAAGATCAATCCTGTTTAGCGAAATGAAAACAACCGAAAGAGAATCATCCGAATAAAAAACCTTTTCTAAATCAGAATCAGTCTTGATTTTCTTTTTTTTCAATCTGCCGTTATAGTTAGTTAGCGCATGAATCATATATCCCCAATAATTTAAGTCGGCAAGCACGATCCCATGAATCGAGGTCAATAAATCCATGTACGTGAGTCTTGGAAGATTGATCAACTATTAGGAACCATTTACATACTGAATACCTTCCCAATGGCCTCCAAACGAAACCACCACCGAATAAGACATTTTGGATAATACGATCTGAAAATGAAATGGAATTAGAATAATTATAACAATCGATATAACTACTAGATAAATCAAGACAATATAATTCAATTAAAATTTACATGAGCCACAACCTATAAATATTGAAACAAGAAACCTAAACGAACCTGCCTATAATTTTAAATTAAGCAAATATTTAAAACAAATGATATAAAAACAAAAGAGAGATAAGTTTCTTGATAATTCTTCAAATTCTTCACACCTTGTATAACTCATGGCTTTGTCAAATTTTGTGCTATGAGTGTTGGAAACTCATTCTCACTTAAATAGATGAGAATTGAGCAATCCGTGAATGAATGTTCAAATCAACATTAATTTCAACACGTGAACATCTTGACTATGGATTGAAAGGAAATTAAAGTGAAATATACTGTGACAACGAACATCTGAACTTTTACTATGAACCGTGGAAATTAAAGTGAAAAATACTGTTACAACAGTTGAGTTACTAAAAAACAAAATTAAATTGTACGTGGACTATACTTGTATACACGAGCCAATTTATATGTCGGTAACCTCAAAAATTGGTTTTTTACACTATTAATCGAACCACTATGTATTTGACATAGTGATTCGATTAATTGAACAAAAATTGGTTTTTTAAACTATTAATCGAACCACTATTAACTTTACATAGTGGTTCGATTATTTTGCAAAATTTGGTTTTTGAATTTTATTAATCGAACCACTATGAATTAGACATAGTGGTTCGATTAATTTGAAAATTTTGGTTTTTAAATTTAATTAATCGAACCACTATGAATTAGACATAGTGGTTCGATTAATTTGAAAATTTTGGTTTTTGAATTGAATTAATCGAACCACTATGTCTAATTCATAGTGGTTCGATTAATTTGAAAATTTTGATTTTCAAATTTAATTAATCGAACCACTATGAATTAGACATAGTGGTTCGATTAATTTGAAAAAATTGGTTTTTTAATTGAATTAATCGAACCACTATGTCTAATTCATAGTGGTTCGATTAATTTGAAAATTTTGGTTTTTTAATTGAATTAATCTAACCACTGTGTATTAGACATAGTGGTTGAATTAATTTGAAAATTTTGGTTATTTACACTATTAATTGAACCACTATAGATTTCACATAGTGACTCGATTAATAGTGAAAAAATTGGTTTTTTTTCACTATTCATCGAACCACAATGTATTTGACATAGTGGTTCGATTAATTTGGAAAAAATTGATTTTTTACACTATTAATCGAATCACTATGTATTTGACATAGTGGTTCGATTAATTGAACAAAAATTGGTTTTTTACACTATTAATCGAATCACTATGAATTTGACATAATGGTTCGATTAATAGTGAAAAAATTGGGTTTTTACACAATTAATCGAACCACTGTGTATTTGACATAGTGGTTCGATTAATTGAACAAAAATAGGTTTTTTAAACTATTAATCGAACCACTATGTATTTCACATAGTGGTTCGAGTAAATCCTAGAAAATTGGAAATTTGTTTAAATTTTTTAATCGTAAATTTGTTTAATTATTTACAATGGATAGATTAATTTCAAACAGTTTCAATTTAATATACCTAAAATCATTCAATTAAAAGATCCTCATTTTTTATATTAATTGAGTCTCATTTATCAATTTAATTACTTTTATCAATTTATATGATTTGTTGGATAAAACAATTGTTAAATAATACTACCTCCGTCCCAAAATAAATGACGTTTTAACAACTAAAATTTGTCCCAAAATAATTGTCGTTTTCGTATTCCAAAGCATATTTACATGCAATATACCAAATATACCCTTATTTACTCACCTCAAATTAAATGTGTTAAAGAGATAAAAACATCTCATTAATTAAACTTAAATAGGGGTAGATTGGACTTTTTATCACATTTCTTAATATATGTGCAAAAGGCTAAAACGACATTTATTTTGGGACGGAGGTAGTAGTATAAATAAAATAGAATATATCATCAAGCCATCATTACTCAATCATTTCTCCATGACCGAGTCAAAATAGTGTAGAAAATGTAACTTTCTTATATTTTGTGGTAAAAAAGTACTTTTGTTATATTCAATATTAGAAAAGTCAATTCCTAAAAAAAAAATCGTTTAGTTTGACACATTTCCTTATATATATAGGGTATTTTCACGTTTTTCCTCTAGAGTTTGAGAGGGTTAATAAGGGTATTCTAAAGCTCAAATTTTGAAAAAGTAAAAAAGTAAAAAAGAAAGGACTTTTATAGATGTGAAGAGTTGATTGAACAAAGCAGATAGACAAAGATAAAATGTATCCATTTTATTAATCTTTTCCATCAAAAGAAAATATCATCCACATTATATATATATATATAGAGCAAATGGGCCGAATTACACAAAATTTTTTAAGGATTTGACTTTTCTAACATTGTATATAAGGAAATGTACTTTTCTACCACAAAATATAACAAAGTTACCTTTTCTACACTATTTTGACTCGGTCATGGAAAAATCATTAAGTAATGATTGCTTGATGATATATTCAATTTTATTTATACTTATTTAACAATTGTTTTATCCAAATACTGTAATTACAAATTTATTTGCTCTTTTATTTATTCTCTTGTATTTATAGTTATTTAACAATTGTTTTATCCGAAAACTGTAATTAGTAATTTTTATAATTTCTAATTCATAAATTATGGTTCGATTAATTAGTACGAGAACCACTATAATATGTTAATTGAAGCAAAATAATTTATACTTAATTTAATAGAAATACTGAATATAATTTAGGTGGTTCGAGTGGCTCGATCACTAGTTCAAAAAATAAAAAATTTACAAAGTGATCGAACCACTATGTGAAATTCATAGTGGTTCGATCACTAGTTCAAAAAATCAAAAATTTCCAAAGTGATCGAACCACTATGTGAAATTCATAGTGGTTCGATCACTAGTGTAAAAATCAAAAATTTTCCAAAGTGATCGAACCACTATGTGTTTCACATAGTGGTTCGATCACTATTGAAAAAAACCAAAATTTTCCAAAGTGATCGAACCACTATGTCAAATTCATAGTGGTTCGATCACTATTGAAAAAAACCAAAATTTTCCAAAGTGATCGAACCACTATGTCAAATTCATAGTGGTTCGATCACTATTGAAAAAAATCAAAATTTTCCAAAGTGATCGAACCACTATGTCAAATTCATAGTGGTTCGATCACTAGTGTAAAAACCAATTTTTCTAAGCATATACATATGTACTTATACAACTGTGTTTCAAGGTCGCGCCAAATACGTAGGGCACCTCCTCTTCGTATGTGAATCAGAACCGCACAATGAACATGTCTTTTTTTTCCTCCTCGTAGGTACGTGACCACTATTGATAGGATCATCCTCCTCAAGCTCATCCAAAATAGGGTGTGAACTTTCGGGAATGTACTCCGTACAGGTAGCCCTATTGTGACCAGCTCTTTCACATCGTCCGCATGTCCCACTCCTTCGAGGAGGTCCAGTAGAATGTTCACCCGTAGAAGGTATACGGGTACTTTTAGGTCGACCGACCTGTCTTGGATTCTCTGGAGCCGTACACAGTTGTAGATGAACGACATCGTGTTGTTTCCAGTATTGTGGCTCTTGTACAGGCATAACCTCGGCGGCCCACATTCCTCTCAACCATCCGGTCGTGTAATAAGGCGACACGTAATTGATCACCGACCGTTTCGTAAAACTGTGAAACCAAACAAAAATCAAGAGATGGGATGGGCGAGAGAATTGTAGTCAAAGATCAAAAAGTGGACTGACCTGATGGCAGCACATGCGTGTGAGCAAGGAATTAACTCGCTTTGGAACTCCCAACATGTGCACATACGGTGGTCCAAGTCCACCACATGGAGTTTACCATTGGAAACAACCTTGAATTTATTTCCCCCAAGTTCAGAGACATCCATTTGTCGACCAAGCCGCTGCCGCTCGATTAACTTGTCGTGAACGTTCTTCGTAAGAGGGTGATCCCTTTCGTCCGCCGTTTGTCTCCGTTTGACAAACCATTTTTCCATAATCCGTCGAGCAGCCTCTAGGAAGGAACAAACGGGCAACTTTCTTGCCCAAACGAGGCGTGCATTCCAAACCTCCGCGGCATTCGACGTCATGAAACTGTATCGTCGTACTGGACATTTTACGCGTGACCACCTCGTTTCTTGGGCGTTCTGCAATGTATTGATTGCACCCATCATCAGACTGTCACGTAGGGCTGACATGTACCTGTTTAAAAAAACAAAGAACACTTTACGTCAATTTGTTATTTATGAATACGTAGTGCAAATAATTATATGGGGATAAACTTACCCATCGAACTCATTTGGATCATAACAGTATGCAGCTCTTTGGAACAGATTGACCAAATGCGACCCATGTTTGGCCAAATGTTGTCTAATATGGTAACAACATAGTCCATGCGTGGCCTCAGGGAAGTTCTCATGTATCGCATTACTTATGCTTGCGTGTTGATCAGAAACGATGAGTAGGTCGTCAGGGCATCCGAATGCTTCCCTAACATGCTTCATGAACCAAGACCATGACTCATCATTCTCGATGTTTCCAATTCCAACTGCAAGGGGGAAAATTTGGTCGTTCCCATCTTTTGTCACCGCGACAAAGCCAATACCTCTGTATGAGCCTTTCAAGTGACAACCGTCAACAACTATAACCGGACGACCGTAATTTCGAAATCCAATGATTGAGGCAGCCAGGGCAAAAAACACGAACTTGAATTTACCGGACGAGTGTGTTTCCAATGCAGTGTAAGTTCCAGGATTGGCATCCACCAACTCGAGCAAATACAGCGGGAGCAAGCAAAATGACTGTTTCGGATCGCCGTACGCCTTGTACATAGCGTGACGTTTCGCCCTTCTTGCGACTTTGAGGCTGAGGTTCAGGCCGTATCGTTGACCCATTTCTTGAATCATAGCCCTCGGCACAAGATTGGAATTTTCTTTTCTGGCTTGCTCGACGTAGTATTCACCGATCACCGAGGAAGGGATTATGCGGGATGCGCGGGTGTTTAAGTCATGCTGACAACTATGCGGCACTACAGCCTTGGAGATTTTCCAGATCCCGTGCTTGGAAGATGAATTAAGTACGAATCGACATCCGTCGTGGTTGCATTTCACATTCCACCTGTGCTTATCCGAATATAGGACCCGATATTCAACTTGATTCACCAAATGGTACATCCCGACTGCATTTTTTAAATCGGATTTACTGTTATACACCGAGCCTTTTTGAAGTCCATGAGGGACATGTAAAATCTCCCCGGATTCTGGCTCGTCAAATCCGTCCATATCGGGAACATACCATTCCGGCTGCATTGTGTACTCACAAAATTCCGCAAACGCCTCGCGCTGCTCATCATCCAACGATGCGTCAACATCTTCGTCTAAGGTAAAGCCGTCTTCTCTATCTGATGTCAAAATGTGGACATTACAATTAATAGATTGTGATTGGGGAATTCACAATAACTCTGTACTCACATATCCGTTATGTAAAAGTAATTACCTGCTTCAACGTCCAAATCAGCGGAATTTCTGTGTTCTCCATGGAGCGGTTCACCTTCGTCGAAAAAGGCAGCAGGACTATTCAGGTCGAGAAACTGAAAATTATTGTCTCTCCCCCATGATGATGACCGGTGTGCCCAACGCTCATTCGAAGACGTACCGGCTTCAGTGGTTTGATTCCGACAGGCCAAATCCCATTTCGAAAGGAATTCTTCGTCGTTATGGAGTCCAGTAGGGACAGGTACAGGGCTGAATTCATGTACAGTGTTCACATTATAGGTTGAAGGACTTCCAAAGTCGAACGGAAACCAGGAAGGCTGAGAACTTTGATTTTCATGGTCATCCAGTGAAGCTTGCTGATCCTGATAGGACGATCCCGCGGATACTCCAAGATCAACCCTGGTCAACGAAACAAAAACAACCAAAAGAGAGTCATCTGAATAAAAAACCTCTTCTAAATCAGAATCAGTCTTGATTTTCTTTTTTTTCAATCTCCCGTTACAGTCAGTTAGCGCATGGATCACATATCCCCAATAATTTAAGTCGGCAAGCACGATCCCATGAATCGAGGTCAATAAATCCATGTACGTGAGTCTTGGAAGACTGATCAACTCTTGGGACCCATTTACGTACTGAATACCTTCCCAATGACCTCCGAACGAAACCACCACCGAATAAGACATTTTCGATAATATGATCTGAAAATGTATCCAAATTAGAATTTTGAAAACATTCGATATAAAAAACCAAAGAGAGATAACTTACTTGATAATTCTTCAAATACTTCAAATTCTTCACACTACTATCACTCACGATTTTGTGCTATTAGTGTTGGAAACTCATTCTCACTTAAATAGATGAGTTTTGAGCAACCCGTGAATGAATGTTCAAATCAACATTAATTCTACCACGTGAACATCTTGACTATGGATTGGTATTGATTTCAAATAAACTGTGACAACAAACATCTGAACATTTACTGTGAAACGTGAAAATTAAAGTGAATAATACTGTTAATTACTAGAAAACAAAATTTATATGTCGGTAACCTGAGAAACACTATTATTCGAACCACTATGAAGTAGTGAAAGTGGTTCGATCACTTTGTAGAAATTTTGATTTTTTGAAGTTGTGATCGAACCACTATGAATGTCACATAGTGGTTCGATCACTTTGGAAATTTCTGATTTTTTGAAGTAGTGATCGAACCACTATGAATTTCACAAAGTGGTTCGATCACAACTTCAAAAAATCAAAATTTTTACAAAGTGATCGAACCACTTTGAATGTCACATAGTGGTTCGATCAGTTTCGAAAATTTTGGATTTTTTGAAGTAGTGATCGAACCACTATGAATTTCACAAAGTGGTTCGATCACTTTGTAGAAATTTTGATTTTTTGAAGTTGTGATCGAACCACTATGAATGTCACATAGTGGTTCGATCACTTTGGAAATTTTGGATTTTTTGAAGTAGTGATCGAACCACTATGAATTTCACAAAGTGGTTCGATCACAACTTCAAAAAATCAAAATTTTTACAAAGTGATCGAACCACTATGAATGTCACATAGTGGTTCGATCACTTTGGAAATTTTGGATTTTTTGAAGTAGTGATCGAACCACTATGAATTTCACAAAGTGGTTCGATCACAACTTCAAAAAATCAAAATTTTTACAAAGTGATCGAACCACTATGAATGTCACATAGTGGTTCGATCACTTTGGAAATTTTGGATTTTTTGAAGTAGTGATCGAACCACTATGAATTTCACAAAGTGGTTCGATCACTTTGTAGAAATTTTGATTTTTTGCAGTTGTGATCGAACCACTATGAATTTCACATAGTGGTTCGATCATTCTGGAAAAATTTTGATTTTTTGAACTAGCCACTGCATGGATGAATTTGACATGATAATACGAAAAATACATATGTATACGGTAATCAAGAAAATCTGGATCTGCATATGCATTCGTTCATACATGATAATACGAAAAATACACTGCTAATCAAGAAAATCGGGAGCTACAGTGTCCTCGGAGGTGGAGTACTTGTAAACTGCTAGGGCCATATCTCTCCGAAGAGCATCTATGCCCTTCTTCTTGGTAAACTTCGGGCTAGGGAATGTATTCGTGATCATGCTCTCTGCTGTAATCAGACTCCAGGGCCCACAAGATATAGGATCCTGCTGCTCGTAACACTTGTTAGGACCCACCGTGCCCAGTTCCCACTCAATCTCAGCCCCTTGAACCGGAACATGTCCAGTCCCACATCGTCTTGACTCCTGATAAAAACCGGCTTTGTCCAACACCTGAGGCAAAAGACGACGTATAGCAAGAGTCTGATTACAGCGCAACGCCATCACCTCGTCCGTGTACGCATGTCTCATGCTGTCGAACAGAGTAAGTGAGCAGCGTCTGAAGTCAATGAATGCAGTCACCCAGTGCCTGTTCAGGTTAAGAACAGTGACGACCTGGTGAATCGATGATGTGTACATTACATTGGTATATAATATTGTAGTGTACATATTATTAATAAGGTAAAATACGTTTTGCAAAAAAGGAGACTTACGCCCAAATCAAGTTTGGCCCACTCCTTCACTTCCCCCCACCGCGGCTTCAGTCCCAAAACGTAGTGGATGAGTCTCGTTAGGGACGTGAACGTGAAATCCTCTGGATAAGTACGTTCAGCGTATTTCTGCTCATCAGACTCTCCACTGTGTCGTTCTGCCCAAATACCCTGAGCCGCAATCTGGATTTGTAAAAAAACAAACCACATGCTCAGAGGTGAGGCCATGGACCGATCATAAAGTAAATATTGGTGTTAGTCAATGAATCGATGGACTCACCCCGAATCCAGTGTCGATAATCTGAAGACTCTGCTTGAAATCTTCGTGTACACCAAGAAATTCTGGGGCACTCTGCAGAATCCCGAGGTACGCATCCATGTGCTGTCACGAAGTCAAATCAATTAATAAAGGTACAAAAAAAGTTAAACAAATATTTGATCAAAGAAGTTTTAAACTTATGATTCAAGACTAACCGAATTGTCCATAGCTTGTTTAACGTTGATGAAATGACAAAACCAGGAAGGGCCCACACCCACACCAATGCCCACATTCCGCCTGCAAGACAAGACATTGTACATAAGTGATTGGTATTGAAACTAGAAAACGATTAAAAACACTTACTATGATAACAAAACACTTACTTCTCAGCAGACCGATCATCTCTGGCACAGTACGCCCGGAAATCCGCCAATTTGGTTTTCAGTCTTCTACTAGGCTCATTCCTGAGGAAGGGACTGCGCACATGCTGAGACGGACGACGCTCCCTCTGTGCACGGGCCGGCCTACTAGTGGACGGTCTACGCTGGACCGGGGTCTCCACCTGTCGCTCGGGAGATGCTGCACTAGATGTGGAAATATGAGCACCCCCGAGCTCGGACGGGGTAAACTGTACGGGTGTCTGCAGAGTGTACCTCATAGCAGACGGAGGCTCGCTGGCAACAGATGTAGGGGGATCCATCTGTGCAGCTGTCACAGGATCAACTGCAGGTACACTCTCTGACGGCCATGCAGGCCATTCATGATGTGGCCTAGGCAACTGATACCAAGCTGGCTCTGTGGACGATCCGGACGGATAGAACATCTCGTGATAAGAAGTCCTTGGGGGACTTTGATGCCCGTATCCGAAGAAGCTATCAACGTACGTCTCTAATCGCTGAGCTTCTGAGTCCACGTACTCCCGGAGTTGCCTCTGCTGCTCCTCGAAGGCCCTACTCTGCTCGTCGTAACGAAGGGCCTCGGCATCCACGTACTCCCGTAAGGCCCTATTCTGCTCGTCTAATCTACGGGCCTCGGCATCCATGTACTCCCGTAAGGCCCTAGCCTCCTCGTCACTGCGACGGGCCTCTGAGTCCACATGCTCCCGGAGTTGCTGCAACTGAGTACTGACCTGGTCAATTCTCTCATCAACATACCCGGTCATCCGAGGAAACCAGGAATCGGGAGCAGACTCAGGCTGTGGAGGATCAGCTGCAACTGGGATGTCGGACTGGGCCCTTGGCCTTCTGGAAGCACGAGCAGGCCTCGAAGTGGATGCACGAGCAGGCCTCGAAGTGGATGGACGATCGGAGTCGGGCTCAGCCTCTGACTCCACGGGGTGCGTAGCTCGTCCAGATTGTGTTCGCCGACGAGCCACTGCACCACGTAGTGGACCATAACGAGGTGGAGGGGGCTGAACGCCTGTAAATATGTCGCCGTCGACACCCATCATGTACGGCTTCACCCACTCCTCTGGTGTCGCATCAAGGGACTCGAAGCACTGAATACCCTGTTTTACATGTCCCCAATTTCAGGTTATATTTGATCAAAGAAGATTAAAGAACAAACGAAAGAGTCTACTGTAAGAAGACAAGGGTGATGCAAATACCTGACCGTCCAGCATGGTCGACAGATCAATCTCCGCCACCTTGAGGGACCACTTCAAACACCGAGGCATGGACAGGGGCGTATCCAACCGGCGCCCGGCGAAGGTGGACGTGAATGGGATCGCCTCAAGTGCCCATATCTGTAATTTTTTACAGGACGTAATGTATATGTTATTGAAAAAATTGAAAAACTTATGAATTAATGTAAATGAAATGAACACTATGAAATTTACCAGTAGGGCTGTCGAGAATCCATAGAAGTGGTACTTCCACTGTGTAGTACGTCCATGTGGGAATTCAGTGGGAACCTTGTCAATGTACCTTAACAGGTTCAGATATGAGAACTTGCCCCATGGGAAATTCTCCCACTGCTCATCATCCTCGACAAGAACCCACACCCAGGGCTCCACGACAGACTTGCCCGCATCCACGCCCATAAGTATGCACTGCAGTATCAGGATCTTCGCAATCCTGATACTGTCCTGTCGAGAATGTCTCCACTCCCCCTGGGTGAATCGTTCTAGTAGCTCGTTCACCTTCACTCTTGACGAACCACCGTGAACTCTATAATAGAGTGAGTCCTCGTCTGGATGGTGGACTGCCGAAGGATTAAAATCGGAAGTGCCGAAACGCAACCCAGTAACCAGTGCGAACTCCCTCTTCGAGAACCGGCACAGGCGACGGTCTCGGCCAATATGGAACCATCGCTCATCAGCTGGAACGGGTCCCTTATGCACCTGGCGTGTCATAAGGGCATGTAGAAACTGCTTGCTGATCGTCCTTTCGGTTTCCCACAGCAGGAAGTGTCCAAAACACGTCCCCTGAAACTCCTGCACACAGTCCGGTCCTATGCTACGCAATTCTGCCTTGATCTCATCAATGAGGCTCAGACAAACATAGCCAACTACGTAGGCTATAGTACCCTGTAAAGCCTCGCGTACCCATACCGGCTCGTACTGTATATCATTAAAATTCAATCAGTATACATTCAAGTAAATTAAAATATATACATTTGCAATTTTCAACATTCAACAACAATTCAACATTTGCAATTTTCAACATTCAACAATTCAAACACCCAAACTTTTGCAACAAGAATCGGCAATTTTCAATTCGAATCAAGAACAATAGTGCAAAAAATTTAAAACAAATAATGAACAATTCGAATCAAGAAACCCGTATCTAAATCAAAAAATTCAAAACGTGCAAAAAAACAATAAAGCCTAATTGCAATCATTACTCAACAAATTAAACAATTCAAAGCTATAAATCCCAACACCCAATTTGAAACATACTTCAACAAGTCAAACAATAGTGCAAAAAATTTAAACCAAATATTCAACAATTGGAATGAAGAAACCACACCCAATTCGAACCATACTTCAACAAGTCAAACAATAGTGCAAAAAATTTAAAACAAATATTGAACAATTCGAATCAAAAAAACAATAAAGCTATAAATCCCCAAGTGTTATGAATCAAAAATTCGAACCAAAAAACCAATAAAGCTATGACTCAAAATATTCGAACCAAAAAAACAATAAAGCCTAATTGCAATCATTACTCAACAAATTAAACAATTCAAAGCTATAAATCCCCAAGTGTTCGAACCATACTTCAACAACTCAAACAATGGTGCAAAAAATTTAAAACAATTGAACCCATGGACCCTAAACCGAATGTATTCAAAAAACCCAAAGCAATCAACAATAGTGCAAATCTATTCAAAAAATTCGAACCATAAAAACAATAAGAGGCCTAATTGCAATCATTAGTCAACAAATTAAACAATTCAAACACTATTCAAAAAATCTCAAAAAATTCGAACCATAAAAACAATAAGAGGCCTAATTGCAATCATTAGTCAACAAATTAAACAATTCAAACACTATTCAAAAAATCTCAAAAAATTCGAACCATAACAACAATAAGAGGCCTAATTGCAATCATTAGTCAACAAATTAAACAATTCAAACACTATTCAAAAATTCTCAAAAATTCGAACCATAAAAACAATAAGAGGCCTAATTGCAATCATTAGTCAACAAATTACACAATTCAAACACTATTCAAAAAATCTAAAAAATTCGAACCATACCAAATTAAACAATTCAAACACTATTCAAAAAATCTAAAAAATTCAAACCATACAAAACCATAAGAGGCCTAATTGCAATCATTACTCAACAAATTAAACAATTCAAAGCTATAAACATCAAGTGGTTCGAACTATACTTCAACAAATCAAAGCAAAAGTGTAAATTGGAACATACCTCATCACCCATTGCTAAATCCCTTCAAGATTCAATCTTCTTGCCAAAAATCGATGGACTCACCAAAATGCAAAATTTAACACCTAAATACAAGTTCCAATTTTATTAAAACAAAAGACTTCAAAATAATTTAAACATTTTGAAGTATTAATCGAAAGACATGTACAAAAAAAAAAAACTTACCAATGCACTTCAATGTTTGAAAGAGAGAAGAAGAGAGAAGAAATTTGAGAGGAAAATGGAGGATGGAGGCGCAAATGGGGGAGAAATAGTGCTAGGGTTTGTATTTATTTTGGGGTCAAAATGTAATAAGAGGAAAATGGAGGATGGAGGCGCAAATGGGGTGAAATAGTGTTAGGGTTTGTATTTATTTTGGGGTCAAAATGTAATAAAATTTCTTTTTCAGGGGTCAAACTGAAAATATTCAAAAATCCTTTTTTTTCCAAAGTGATCGAACCACTATGAATTTGACATAGTGGTTCGATCACTTTGGAAAAAAATGGTTTTTTACACTAGTGATCGAACCACTATGAATTTGACATAGTGGTTCGATCACTTTGAACAAATTTTGATTTTTTTCAATAGTGATCGAACCACTAGTGGTTCGATCACTTTGAAACATTTTGATTTTTTTCAATAGTGATCGAACCACTATGAATTTGACATAGTGGTTCGATCACTTTGGAAAATTTTGGTTTTTTACACTAGTGATCGAACCACTATGAATTTGACATAGTGGTTCGATCACTTTGAAAAAATTTTGATTTTTTTCAATAGTGATCGAACCACTAGTGGTTCGATCACTTTGAAAAATTTTGATTTTTTTCAATAGTGATCGAACCACTATGAATTTGACATAGTGGTTCGATCACTTTGGAAAATTTTGGTTTTTTTCAATAGTGATCGAACCACTATGTGAAACACATAGTGGTTCGATCACTTTGGAAAAGTTTTGATTTTTACACTAGTGATCGAACCACTATGAATTTCACATAGTGGTTCGATCACTTTGGAAATTTTTTATTTTTTGAACTAGTGATCGAACCACTATGAATTTCACATAGTGGTTCGATCACTTTGTAAATTTTTTATTTTTTGAACTAGTGATCGAGCCACTCGAACCACCTAAATTATATTCAGTATTTCTATTAAATTAAGTATAAATTATTTTGCTTCAATTAACATATTATAGTGGTTCTCGTACTAATTAATCGAACCATAATTTATGAATTAGAAATTATAAAAATTACTAATTACAGTTTTCGGATAAAACAATTGTTAAATAACTATAAATACAAGAGAATAAATAAAAGAGCAAATAAATTTGTAATTACAATATTTGGATAAAACAATTGTTAAATAAGTATAAATAAAATTGAATATATCATCAAGCAATCATTACTTAATGGTTTTTCCATGACCGAGTCAAAATAGTGTAGAAAAGGTAACTTTGTTATATTTTGTGGTAGAAAAGTACATTTCCTTATATACAATGTTAGAAAAGTCAAATCCTTAAAAAATTTTGTGTAATTTCGGCAGCCCTCTCTATATATATATATAACATATATATTACATCAATTTTATGATAAAGACATGAAGTCGGTGGTCAGATTCTTTTGCTTCCAAAGAATATACTTACATATATATATATATATTTGTGTATATATAACTCCACTATTAATTCAGATGTCATTTCCATAACTACTACATCCGAACTTCTATAAAATAACTGCATTAGGTCATGCCAAATTCATGTTAGGTATTGTATTTTGTCACACACATATATATTCTCTTTTCTCATTATCCCTTTAAACTATATGTTTATATTTCTCCCTTGTCATTTTGGTGTAACAAAAATGTTTATGTGACACTTTGCACCTAATTAAAGTACTAAATATACTTTATGTTTTTGTAATATACCCATCAATTATTCATTTTATTCCATTTTTTACTAATTATTTAATTCCTTCAATTCCAGTTATAATTATTGCATTTATTAGGTTAATTAGCCTCTCAACGCAAAATCTTCGTTCTTCTTCTCTGTAAAGATGTTGTCGGAAACTTGTTTATCAAACAAACAAACAATTATTATAATATGTAGGACTTTCATTGAAGGAACAACAATAATTGCTTTCTTTATATATATTTGACATGTAAATTATAATTTTGTTTGTCAGATATTGCTTAAACACAGTATCAAGAATTGGTGCTTGGACAAATTCTCCTGCGCACCAAGTGTACGGATTGGTATTTGTACAACTGTGGTGACCTCACTCGAATCCGCACATCTGAGTTTTTTTTTTTTTAATTCGCTTCAAGCTGTTATTTTTATAGTGTTGGGACGTGGCATTTATGTTATATAAGTACGACCTTTATATATAAATGTTATGACCTTTATATTCAGTAATTTAGGAAAAAAAAAAGATTTTCGGGTTTTCTCGCTTCAGTTCGAGACATTTGTGTTGTATTGTTGTGACTTTTATGTTGTATTCTTGTGACTTTTATGTACAAATATCATGACCTTTATGATCCATAACTTGGAAAAAAATGAAAATTTTCAGAAAATTTTCAGTGCATTTTTAAGATGAACATACCTTTATGTGATATTACACATACCTTTATGTGATATTAATTACACCTTAATATATGACATAAATGCGCAACTAATATTACATAAAGGCGCAACTAATATTACATAAAGGTGCAACTAATATCGCATAAAGGTAAATATGTACAATTTTGCTAAAATTTTTCTTTTTTTTTCTTTTCTAAGTTAGAGTATATTATACATAAATGTCACACTTATATAATATAAATGTCACACTCATATAATATCATAGTAATAGTTTGAAGCGAAAAAATAAAATTTAAAAGTAACAAAAAAAAAAGTGCACTGATCCAGATTGACCCGAATCCAGCCCGAATTGTATGTGCATCTGGTTATCCAGGAGACCAACTCTTGGTGCTTCTACTTTTAATCAAGAGTGTTAATTTTGTCAGATGGACTCTATTTGATATTGATTTGTTGAAAATTATATTAACATTTTGATGGGAAGAAAATATTGTACGTAGATTTTATTTATTTATTTATTTATTTTTTTTTGTGAATGGTCGTACGAAACTTATATTCATATTGATGGTTCTTTTGTACTACTTCCCAACGAAAAGATAACAAGAAAAAGATATATAGAAAATTAGCCTAAAGATGAGTCTATTAAAATTCGAAACTTCAAGAAATAGCAATCACTTGAATATTGGAGTTGGACTGTTATTGAGGTAGCAACAACAATTTCCCAAGTCATCTCAAAAAATGAACCAACGTTGATTATATTTTGAATTACAGCACTGCAGAAATAGAAGTTTCGACAAACAAGAAAGATACACAATGAAAAAGATATTTATAAATGGAAACAAAAATATTTACCATATACTATTTAGGGATAGAGACCATTTGTAGCCTATTTGCTATAAATTAGAACATAGAAGACCCCCCATATAATTTTATCCCAAAAATAACCAAAATCTTAAATTTTATCCCAACTATACCCACTTTTGAATTTGTCAACTCATTAAAAAAATCTGACAAAAAAAGCTGCAACTTTTGACTCACTTTTGACTCACTTTTGATTGATTTTGACCAACTCTTTCTCTCTCCTCCTTTCCACACTTTTCGTGTAGTTAGTTGTGCTTAGGGCAAAAATTTTCTCTCTCTCTCTCTCTTCTCTCACACTTGCGCCGCAACCCTCCCTCTTCTCTCTCTTCTCCTCTTCTCCCTCTTCTCTCTCTTCTCCTCTTTTTCCTCTCTCAGGCGGCCGGCGCACCCCTCTCTCTCTCTTTTCTCTCTTCTTCCTCTCTCAGGCGGTCGGCATTTTCACTGTTACGGTGAAAGTTTTCGTGTAAGTTGACTCTCATCTTTTCGTGTAAGTTGACTCTCATCTTTTCGTGTAATTTTGTTTTCGTTGAAAATCGTCAAAGGTTGAATTTGACACACTGTGGGTTCGATTTTCAGATTGGAGGTTGTATTAGAAGCAGTGTTTGTGTTCGATTGTCATGGATTTCCAGGTATTTATTTGAATTTTCTGCCATGTATTAAAATTAGAAGAAATGATTTCTCTGCCATGTATGTGATTTCTTCTTGATTTTTCCAGTTTTTATTGGATTTCCAGTTTTTGAGGCCTGCATATTTATTTGATTTCCAAGTGTTGATTTGATTTGGTTGGGTGAATTTTCTGTCATGTTTTTTATTCGATTTGTCTTGTGATTGTCTTGTGATTTTTCGATTTTGTAGTGTAGGAAAACACTGCTATTTGTACACGAAAACCTTGCAATTTGTATACTACACGAAAACCTTGCAATTTGTACACTACACGAAAACCTTGCAATTTGTACACTACACGAAAACCCTGGAATTTTTGAACTACACGAAAACCCTGGAATTTTTGAACTACACGAAAACCTTGATTTTGAGCACTACACGAAAACTCCTGATTTTGGGCACTACACGAAAAGTCCTGATTTTGGGCGCTACACGAAAAGTCCTGATTTTGGGCACTACACGAAAAGTCCTGCATTTCTGAGCACTACACGAAAACCCTGCATTTCTGAGCACTACACGAAAACCCTGCATTTTTTAGCACTACACGAAAACCCTGCATTTTTTAGCACTACACGAAAACCCTGCAATTAAACACTACACGAAAACCTATAAAAAAAGTCCTACACGAAAACCCATGTTTGCACTTGTTATACGATATTCGTAATGTCTATAGAATATGTTTTTCTTGTATTATAATGTCTATAGAATATGTTTTTCTTGTATTAATTAGTGTTTTCGTGTAACTCTGTTTACTTAGGCATTGTTGGTGTGTTTGGGTATCCACACCAAGGTTTTTTTATTTGTATCCAATGAAATTTGGCTATTTAGATTTATATAAACAAATTAGTTAGAAAAATTACATGGGATATTTGTTTTGGTAATGTATCGTTGCACATAAATTAAAGACATTAGTGTAGATAGAAATGAAAATAATACTTAGGCTTCAAATGATTATAAAAATACCCTTTGTAATAGATGCCAAAAAATTTAAAGGGAAATATATTATTTTTCTTTTAATACAGTGGGAGTGGGTTCGATCGGATTGTCAGCGCCAGATCGCGTATATAAATGGATATACGCGGTTTAAGGTGTTGGGTGAGATTGGGACAGAGCTGAGAGAAGTGGATGATGATTGTGTATCGGATTTTCTCCGTACATGTTTCGGACACTTCTTGTTATGGCGGAACGAAGGAGAGACATGCAGGTCATTTTTACATGTCCTGATGAGTCGCGAGGTTCGGCTGATGCATGATAGGACGGGAGACAGATATTTTATGATCGGAGAAGATCGTTTATGCCGATTTGGAAGGAGAGAGTTCTTTCTTGTCACCGGCCTACGATTTGGAGACTCGGAGTTCAGTCCATCCGGGGTTCACGGTCCACCGTCGTCTGGTCTATACATTCGAGTCGCTCATGGAGGCAGTCCTCGCATTAGGCTACAGGATCTTCTATACAGATTTATTGCTGGGGAGTTTCGTGACAGCCGTCGGGACTCGATTTTAGTGGCGAAAATCCTCGTCTTGTATAGTTTCGTCCTGGGGAAAGATTTACTGAAGACTTACGTGGAGGATTGGGTGTGGACTCTGATCGACCACGATGATGCTTGGGAGACGTTTCCCTGGGGCAAGTTTAGTTATCTCAACCTGATGCGGTGCATGGATAAACTTCCTCAGAGCATCCCACAGCAGACTGGCCCTAGGCCTTACACGTACCACTTTTACGGGTTCTCCGCTGCTTTGTATGTGAGTAACGCTTTTGTATGCGTGGGTTGTTCGTAAATCTTAAATCTTAAATTGTGTAAGTGTTAAAACGTTTTTGTCTTAGTCTGATTTCGGATGATTTTACAGATATGGGCATACGAGGCTATACCGGTTACAAGCACTTTCGCTGGCCGTCGCATTGATACAGGACACCAGTTTCCTCGCTGTCTGAGGTGGGCCACGAAAAGGTCTGACATCAATGTTTTACATTCGCTTGAGGGTCAGGTGAGAATTATTTTCAACCCAGACAATCCTAGTTAATAATGTTACATATATATATATATATATATATATTTTACTTGATGTGTCATCTTTTATGTTAGGTTGTATGTTTTGGGACACTTGAGCCGACCTCTGAGGAGCTTAATCATCCTCTTTGGGGTTTGACAGACCATGATCTGTCACAGGGTGTTCAGCCAATTGGCCCCTATACTGGACGGCCTACTTGGCCTAGCCGACAGGCTGGCCCATCTCGTCGTCAGGCTCATGGCTCGACCGCTGAGCATGCTGAGTCCAGTAGGTCCACTGCCCGTAGGACTGGTCGGAGCAGGCGTTCTGATGCAGCCCCGATGCATGGGCCAGAGCCTCCAATCATTCCGGCGAAGGCTGAGCCGGTGTGTGTCAGACCGAGTCGTCGAAGGCGTGCAGATATTCCTACATCCTCGGTATCTGAGCCAGAGCAGCCAGCGTCATCTATGCCTCAGCCCACTTATCCGGACATTGGTATGGGGGTTTACACTCCCAGTGTTCCTTATAGTCCGGGATCAGAGTTTCAGCATAGACCGGAGCCTACCCGTGAGAGGACGTCTTCCCCCACACAGATGCCTGACCAGCATGGACCGCTTCATGACATGTTCAGTCAGCTCACCCTGCATATTGACAGACGTTTTGGAGAGATACAGACTTTCATGGGTGATCGGTTTACGCAGTTCGATCGTAGGATCGATCAGCTGGATGAGAGGATTGGTCATCTAGATTAGAGGTTCGATCATCTGGAGTCCGAGATGCCGACCATTTTCGCTGAGCAGCTACGCACCTATTTCGGCCACGGACCACGAGATCAGTACGAGCCTTCTCACGGTGGACCATGGGCGAGTTGGCCTGATGATGGGCCGTCGCACCGACATACAGACCATGAACCATCCCAGTATGGTGACGCGCCTTCATTTCACGATGACCGGGGTCCAGATACACATGGTCACGACCATTCAGAGGACGCCTGTGACGCACAGCCGATCACTATGATAGTGCCCTTTGATAACGCGTCGAGCACATTCAAGAAACGAACAAACAGGGAGCTTTCGGCCCCAGATTAACCTAGAATTCCATGACTCGGCGGCATTCGAGGTCATGAAGTTATATCTTTGAACTGGGCACTTCACACGCGACCATCTTTCGGGACCAGCCTTTTTTAAGGCATCGACAGCTCCTGCAATGTTTGAGGATGCGAGAGTGTCCATATACCTGCAGAAGATTAAATGACAAAGTCAGAATTAAAGATGATATAACAATTCACGTAAAACTTGGATACCGGGGTCGTACCTGTCGAAGTCGGTCGGATCATAACAATATGCGGCCAACTTGAACAGCCCAACCAGATGCTTTCCATACTTGGCCAGATTTTGTTGCAGATGATAACAACATAGTCCGTGCATGACATCGGGGAATACGGCTCGCACGGCATTCGTGATGCTTTTATGTTGATCGGAGATAATTAACAGTTGGTCAGGGCATCCAAAAGCTTCTCGAACTTGTGTTAAGAACCAAGTCCAGGACTCATCATTCTCCACACTACCTATACCGGTTGCTAACGGGAAAATCTAATCATTCCCATCCTTGGTAACAGCTACGAAACCGATTCCCTTATATTGACCTTTCAGGTGACAGCCATCTACGACTATAATTGGCCTTGCATAACTTTGGAACCCCTGAATAGAAGCTGCCAATGCGAAGATGGCAAATTTGAACTTACCATCACAATCAGTACTAAAGGACGTGTACGTTCCCGGATTTACAGCCTTCAACACCTTTAGATAAGATGGAAGCATCGAAAATGACAACTTCGGATCCCCATAAGCCCTAGTCATCGCATGCCGTTTTGCCCTAAGAGCCTTTTTGTAACTTACCTGTAAACCATGATGATCATTCATCTCCTGCATAATACCGCGAGCATTCAACTGGGCATTCTCATTTCGTAGTGTATCAACGAAACACTCTCCAATAAGACTAGCTGGAAGCCTTCGCGTGGCACTACTGGTCAGGTCCAACGAACACGAATGTTGGAGATCAATCTTCGAAATTTTCCAAATCCCATGTTTTTTAGAGGCATGCATCTTGAAGGGACAGGTTTTAACGGCACATTTTACATACCACCGGTGTTTTTCGGATCTCTCCACTTTGTAAGCAAGTTGATTTTCAAGATGGTACATGCCAACTGCCTTTTGCAATTCAACTTTGCTGTTGAAGCAAGAACCTTTATGGAGCATATGTGAGGCAGACACATGAGTGGAAATCTCAGAAGGACCGGCTGGATCAACAGCACCATGGGCCATCTCAGGGATAAACCACCAACGCTCTAAGGCACTGACGCTCGATGCCCTGTGACTGCTTTGAGCATGCCTTTCTGGTTCAATAACAGAAGACTCATTTACAGGGTCACGCCGTCCAATATATGTCATAAACGCCTCACGCTCCTCAGTCTGCTCTTCATCTAACATAGCTATAACCTCTGCATCTAGCTCGAAATCAGTATCTCCATGACAGCTCTCATTTGCCTCATTTTGTTCGATGCAGGTATCTACAAACATTACGGGTTCACATACCGTAAAACTTGGATGTATTGAGTATCATGAAAAATAATGCACTATTTAAGTAGATTAAACAGGGGATAGCATACCGTCATGAATTCCTGGGTTGTAGTATACATGTTCGGGCACTTCTTCCTGACATATTTCATTTTCTTCCTCCGGATGTGGGTACTGACGTACGGCATAATCGATTGGTGATTGGTTTAAGTCAAGAAAGTCAAATCCCCAAGCTGACCTATCATCAACCCGACCAGTGGATGAAGATGGGCCGTGCGCCCACACATCTTGAGTAGGTAAACTCCATTTAGCATGAAATTCGTGGTCGCTTTGTAGCCCAACTGGAATGTTTGAACAGTCACCAAATTGATGATCGGTGTACTCAAATCCAACATTAAAACCTGAAATTGAGGAAGGATCATTGCCGGCGTGGCTCTGACCACCCGTTTGGAATACCGAGTCGGTTGATGGTCCAGCATTTACACTTTTTAGTGTAACAAATACAACGAGAATGTCATCGATCATTGACAATACACCAGCTAGATCTGTATCGTTCTTAATTTTCTTTCGTGTAACCATACCATTAATCTCAACTAATGAGTGGATGACATATCCCCACCACTCTTGAGCACGCACAACTTCATCAATTTTTTCAAACAACTCCTGATATGTAATTTTTTGAAGTTTAATCACTTTTCTTGATCCACTCTTGTACTCTAAGCCTTCCCAGTATCCACCAAACCATACTACAACAGTGCTGAAACTCATCTTTGCCACTACAGGAAAACAGTATATGGATACAACCTGGTTCCAAAACATTAAAAAATTCAACCTATATTCAAAATATTTAATATAAGATACGCATGGACATTTCTTCTTCCTTCTTTATATAATCTACTAAAAAAAGAAAGTTTACAATCCTATCTATTTCTTTATCTATATGTGTTGACACATTTCACATTTGAACGTATATGCTAGTTAAACTTTGAACAATACAGCATATAGATAATATTTTGAAATAATTGGGTTACATTCTTCGGGAGAAGAAAACCATACCAAATGAAAACAATAAAAAATCAAATTTTTAACATGAAAACAGGAAGACTTTTCGTGTAACCCCTAATTTTAGGGTTACACGAAAACCCCATTGCATTGTGAGGCTACACGAAAACTTTAAAGTTTTCGTGTAGCCCTTGCTTTGTCACTACACGAAAACCCCATTGCATATGAGGCTACACGAAAACCCCATTGCATATGAGGCTACACGAAAACTTTAAAGTTTTCGTGTAGCCCTTGCTTTGTCACTACACGAAAAGTCCTGCAATTTGTATTAGTTTTGACTATTTCAACATGTAGGGTAACACGAAAACTTTTATTTTTTTCTTTTGCTCAAATTATCACCTCAACACATAATTTACGAAAAACATTATACTTCAAAAAATAACACATATTGCATGGAAGAGATTAAAATATAACACTAATCGTTACGTGTTCGACGAAAATCTCCAGAAAGCTTTTCCCAATACTTGTGACAATGTGAGGTAAGGATGAAATTTTTTGACAAGAAAATTTTGCGATGTGCAGTACGTATTTATTAACAATTTTGGCATTACTGTGCACATGTGATAAATAAAATCAGCTTTTATTTCGGCTTTTTCATGCAACTTTTCGTGTCATTTAAAAGCATATATACACTTTTCGTGTGATTTTGGGAGTAAGTACACGTGTTAATTATACAGAGGAAAGAGAAAATCACTTTTCGTGTGATTTTGGGAGTAAGTACACGTGGCCATGTAACAGAGGAAAGAGAAAAAAAAATTTCTTTTGCTGATGATTGGTGTCAGAGCCCACATTTGACTTTGGTGAAAAGTGGGTACTTTTGCCTCATTTCTTAAAAAAGTGGGTATAAAGGTGGAAATATATAGTGGGGGTTATTTAGTTCTTCTTTTTTAGGAAATAGGCTAATCATGGCCATTTTCTCTACTATTTATTTATTGAACCTTAACTTTTTTTCCAAGAACACAAAAATTTGTGTAAGACGGTCTCATGGAATATTTCCATGAGACGGATCCTTTTTAAACATTTACTAAATCCATATTCATAAATTTATATGTGAAATGTAAGATGTGGATCATGAGTTGATTCATATTACATGAAATGATCCGTGAGAAGGTCTCACATAAAACTTACTCTTCTAAGAAATAGTTTTATGCATATATATGGTCCTATTTATAATTATCATGTTGTGCATACACGATTAACTTTAGCATTAAGACAAAATATTCTGTGCAACTGGTGCATGGATCTCCGGGTGATCCATGCACCCGGGTCGATCAGCCCCATGCGCCTCTGACTCGTGTTTTCACCCGCCCCAATGCGCTCTCACGCGCCCCACGCGCCTGGTAAATGTGCTCAAACACACGTATATTAATTGATCATGTTCCTCATTTCATGTGTTCCAATATTTGATAGTTTCAAATGAATTTTAACACACACATTAATTGTACAAACATTCAAACTCTTCAAAATATTGATGTGAACTCATAACCCACCTTCACAAAGCAAATATAAATTTGTGAATATAATCTGATTAATGAGTAAAAAAGATTTATCTCATGAAAATTATTTGTACAATTATTTCACATAAGTTTTTGTGAAGATTATATAGTGAGTTTCGATCTTTGTACAATTTTGAACGCATCTTATATATTATTTTGATATAAAATATTAAAATATAAGAAATATTAAAACAAGATTGATTAAAACATGAGAGCATGATCAATACCTTTCAACACTATTTAATTGTGTTCCTAAAATATTAAAATAGGGGAAGAAATTAAAAAAGGTCGGTGTGCTGTGCAGTGCAGTGCAGGGTCAGGGAGAGTGGGGCCCACCTGAAATAGAGACTATAGTAATAGTTGCACGGCTGAGTATTTATTTTCAGCTTTTCTTGAAATCAACTAGACCATAATCTTTAGATTTTTTTTTTTTTTTTTTTGAGTTGGTTTATATTTAATAAAAAAAACATATATTAAGTGGTATTTTGTACTATAGAATGTTTTAATGTTGAGTTAGGTTATATGAAAATATGTTTTTTACAATATTTCTTTTTTATATGAGATAATGCTTTTGTATGATTCGAATTAGGTGAGGTGGATCCTTTAGAAAACGAGCTGGACTCCTGTGAGACCGTCTCATGTGCGACGGTACTCGCGCACGGTCGTATCATGGAACACGGTCATGTCCTGGGACACGGTCGACCGTGCACGAAAATACATAATATAGCTCTAAAAGACATACTTATAAATAAAAAATCACATACTTATCCCGACCTGTCCTGAGACCCGACCGTATGCCACAGATTGCTCTTAGTTTTCGAGCGAGGCACGATTGTGTTCCAGGGGCACGGTCGTGGGTAAGGAAAAAAAAATCACATACTTATAGTGAAAAATCACATACTTATTGTTGAAAAAGACATACTTATGCACCACAGTCACGCACGGTCGTGTTCTGGGACACAGTCGACCGTGCGCGAGTGCTGTCGCATGTGAGACGGTTGCATATGAGTATTTGTGTTAGAAAACATGTAGATCATAGGATGTTAACATGGTTTTTTGTGTATATGAGATAATATTTTTCTATATATTATAAGGTAATATTTTTGAATTATATACATGTAATGTATAGTATATATAATACATCATTATTACATAATATATAGAAAAATATTACTTAATACACACAATTGTATTACAAAATTTATTAGTCAACCCGTCTTACGGAATGAAACTTTGTGAGATAATCTCACACCAGACTTACTAAATTTTTAGTTAATGGAAAATGTGGATTAATAATAATAAATAATAATTTAATAATAATGATTTATGTAAAGCAACTATTGGTTCACCCCAAAAATAATAATTAATAATTTAATAATAATAAATACTTATTCCACCCAAAAATGAATTTGTATACTTTTGATTTTTTGAACAATTGGGGTGTTTTTGAAATTTCATGGGTATATATAGTTTCACCCAATTTGATATTGATAATTAGTCCGGTCATGCGTTCTAAGATCAGTTCATTCGTTGATTTTCTTTCTATAGTTGCAAAGTCTTCATACATCGAATAATACATAAGATCTGATCTATTACATTTCATTTTACACACTATTTCAAAATAAGAGTAAGGAGGTGTTTGACTAAGCTTATTTTTAGAGCTTATAAACTATCATATCTTATAAGATATTTTTAGAGCTTATAAGATGTTTAATTTAAGTTTAATATAAGTTGTTGAAGTATTTGGGTAAATAAGATGGTGGAACTTATAAGTTGTTAGTAATGACATTTGTGTAATTTCAATGATTAAATTTGAAGGTGTTTGAAAAATAAGCTCTTATTTTAAAAATAAGTTAAGATTTCCCAAGTTTTCAAAAAATAACTTATAAGCTCCATACATCTTATAAGCTCATAAAATAAAATCTTATTTTTAAAAGTTAGCCAAACACTTTTGAGGAGCTTATAAGTACTTAACATCTTATAAGCTCTTTTAAGGAGCTTATAAGCTTAGCCAAACACCCTCTAAGATTTATGTAAGACCGTCTTACGGATCATTTCATGTGAGACGGGTCAACCCATAACCAACACGTAATGTATATTCAATGATATTACAATTTAACATGTTGACGTATATTATATTTCATGAAATATTAGATATAACACTACATTTAATAGAATATCCTAGTTCACCAATAAATAAGTTGAGAATCACTTTTGATTTAGCCATGTAAAACCTTTAGTATTTTGTTTGATATCCCATTGCAACCGAACATATATATTAGTTTATGCTTTTAATTTCTTTAATAAATTGTCATTAAAATTAGTTGATACAACAAAATAAAAATGTAATTGTTTTGGGAAAAGACTTAACCTAGACTTTGTGGAGATATTGAAGTAGTTGTATTTTTGTACCAGCCTCATCAATTACCTTATAAAGCTCTATCTTATCCACACTCTCCCAAATTGCTTCACTCCAAAGGTTTACTTTAAGAGATTTCATCTACCATTACTTGTCATTTTTGTATCTTTGCACATGCTAATATCTACAACTATTTATCTATTATTGAAAAATAGTATGGAATGTCTAATATAAGTTACAAGAAACACACCAGTAAGAATCATGAGAAAAGAGATTATCAATAAGACGAAACAGTTCCAATATAGTATGTACGATTTTTGAAAACTGTCCCGGAAATACGATTACTAACATGTGATAGTAGTAGCACTTCAATCACAAGAAACAACTAGCGGATTTAGATTTTGAGCCCTCTTCCAAAGTCAAGGAAAATGGGAAGAAAACTTTAGAAAATTCAATGTATTTTTAATGTGTAGATAGTAAAATATGAATGGTCTATCCGTAGATTGTCTAATAAATGCAACAATTGATTCAAACCAATCAAAACCGTTCAATCGTGTCTCTTCATAAACAAAATAAGGATCTAATGGCTCTAATCGAACCATTTATGAATCTACAACTTCTAACTCATACTTGTTTACAAATACCTCATATTTTAATTATAGACATTATTTCAAGATATGTATTTTCCATCCACTTGAAAAAAAATTGGATTTTTTTAATTGTGTGCAGAAACCCTTGCAAAATTGTTTCACATAAGACCAAAACCAATATTGACCGTAATTAATGATTTAACCGGCCACTTCTTTTTACTAGGTTTTAACTCGTGCGTTGCACGAGTTTTATTTAATACTTATCTCATTTTTTATTTTATAATTAGTATTTATTGTTATATGATAGTAAAATTTTACATAAGTGTGATATTTTTTTATATTCTTAAAATAATATTTCTTATAGTCCATTTGAATATGTGGATTTGAGGAGGAGTTTGAAATTCTTGGTAGCAAATCCACTGATAGTGTTTGGTTGGATGTGAATTTAAAATCTATAATTTTCATTTTGAGCTAATTTTAGAGTTATTTTGGTGGATTTCAAATCCACTCAAACTTGAAAGGATTTAAAATCCACTCATTTCAAATTCTGGATTTGAAATCACTCTATCCAAACGGAGCCTTATTGCTTTCTTTAATAAATTATTTCATTTATTCTTTAACACAAAATTGTTAATATATAGTTCTTAATAGGCGTTTTAATTATTGCATTAGGTATTTTCATATATTTCTGTAAAAAGTATATAATAAATCTCATTTTTATCACTTGAAAACATCTGTTTTGTTCAATGTTTGTCTACTTCATCTGTTTTTTTTTTTTTGTCTACTTCATCCACTTTTTTACAATTTGAACCGAAAATATTAGCTCTTTTTTAAAAGATAAAATAACAATACATCATCTATTTTTCTTATAATTCTCTATATGATGACATATTAATTGTAATCCTACTTTTTTAAAATCTCTAAACAAACACAAAATTATCAAATTTCATCCTTTTTATAACTCACTTTCATACTTGTCAAATTTACATATGTTTTAACCTAAACATATCCTAAAAAAAAATTAAGCACCTATTTTTTGCTAATGTCATTAATAATATTGTTTCAGAGTTTAAACACAATTTCAAGTACATTATTTTTATTTAATACATGACATTACCGAACTAATGTTTGCACATTGTTGCTTACTTTTTTTTTTTTTTAAATGTTGGACAAAAACAATAATTCAAGCTTTGAACCAAAGATTTCACGTAAAAAAGATAATACAACATTAGCAAGCACTTGTAACTTACATATTTATTTATTTTTCCAAGCAACTTTTTTTTTTTATAATACCCTTTAAAATTTCTAAACAAACACAAAATTATCAAATTGCATGCCTTTTCATTATCTAATGCCAAATATGTTTCAATCTCACATATCTTAAGATTTTTTAACACCTATTTTTAGTAATGTCATTAGCAATATGTTTCATAGTTTAAATTACAATTTTAAAGTACATTATTTTATTTCATGCCTGACATTACCGAATTCTGATATTTATATGTTATTTCCTCTAAATAATTTTTTCTCTAAGGGTTTTTATTTTTTTGAGTTTGAACCACTTGAATGCTCTTTTGTAAAATATTATTATCACCTTTAAATATCTTTTATTTATTTGTTTTAATTCCTTAAAAAGTAATAGCAGAATTACTCTTCAAATTTTGTTTTATTTTTTTGAAATTTAAATGTTGGACAAAAACAATTATTCAAGTTTGACACCAAATATTTCATGTAAAACAAAAAAGAAAAAAAAATACAACATTAACAAACATTTGTAACTTGCATAATTAATTTTTCTAAGCACTTTATTATAGTAGGATAGTGGGGTGTGTATTTAATTGATATTAATATTTTGATATTTTATAAATAAAATAATTTTAAAGGAAGGACACTTGACAACATTGTAAAGTGCCACTTGTCAAAGACTTGAAGGTGACACTTGACAACATTGTAAAGTGTCACTTGTCAAACACTTGAGGGTGCAAACCACACTTTTATATATATAATTCACATATGAATTCCATCTTACATAAGATCTACTACAAGAAAAATAAGTACTTGCGATAACAATTGTCGTTGCAAAAACCTTAATAATTGTCACAAATACATTTTGTGACAACATGTTATCACTAAACTATTATCGCACCAGTCTTCTCATAAATAGTTTTTTTGCGAGAACATTGTTGTCGCAAATATATCAGCGACAACAATGTTGTCTAATTTTACATTGTTTTTTGTGACAACATATTGCTAATATATATTAACTTATTTTGTTATAATTTATTGTCACAAAAACTAGATTTTTTGTGATATTTTTGTCGTCGAGACCCTCACCTAAAAAAACCTACTTTTTGTTTTCTGGGTTGGACAACAAACACTGTCTTAAATATAAATATAACCACAGAAAAGAAGTAGGGAAAGACATCTGACTGGACTTGACAAAATTCCACTCCCATTATTTTTCATCCATGAATGATCAAACAAACAGAACAACTACAACAAAATAAATAATCAGTAAAACTAATTTAAATACAGAAAGGGCAGCCTAGTGATCTCATGTTTCTATTTTTATTTTGTTTCTGTCATTGCTTAGAGCCAATACGTTTGTCTTCTTCCTCACTGCATGCAACACACCTATATATATATAAAGCTAGTCGCCTACTATATATCTATCTCATTTTAAATACTATAATTTATCAAAACATATATAGAGAGAGAGGTTAATTTCTATTTGGTCATGATTGTAAAAGTCACTTTTTTTTTTCATTTTTTAACAATCAAATATATGTTTTTCAATTTTTTTCAATATCAATCTAATATTGATGAAATTCCCAAAATCGTCGATGTCGTGTGAGACTTTCTGGCACCGTCCTATTAGAGAAATGCATTCATCCCCATGGCCATCTCATGATGCTTATGCATGTGAGACAAAACCTGTACAACTTGGCAGTGCCCTTCATCCACAATTTGGAACCACTATCACATAGAGTTACATAGAGTTTATTTGTTATTTTTGTATATGCAATAGCATTGCGACAATGATCTATTGCAAAGGATATATATACATGTAGATGACCTATGCCTATTTCGAAATAGAATAAAAGCTCACTGAATATGATCCCAAGTTTGGCTATGTTTATTGTGTTTTTCTTTCTGCCATGCTTTACCATTGCATTGATTTCTCCAACACATCTTATTAAAGTTGGATTGAAATTGGAAAAAATTGAAAACAAATGAACAAAAGTTAGGAGAAAGTATAATTGATTGTCCAAAACGAAAAAGTTGATATGCTAAAATAGAGGCAGACTAAATTAGTACTAACATAGTTTAATTAATTGTTCATTGTTGACTATATTTTTTCTTCTTGTATTGGAGTTTATATGGTGCTATATCTCAAAGTTGTGTTCGAAAGTTGCAAATAATTTTTTACAATGGGCCAAAAAAAAAAGTATGACTTTTTCCCTGTTACACTGCACACTTAGGCTCCTGCTTCATATACATAGTTGTATTTATCTAACCTCAACGTTAACTATGGTACAAATTTTACACAATGGGAAAATTGTAATAGAAAAAGGAAAAATGGATCTTCAATAATGATAAAGAATTAATGTATCTTTAATGGATTTTCATTAATATCTAATTTGTAATAGTAGCCATGACTCTCTATTTTTGTTTCCATGCTGAAATCTTCTTCTTATTAAATATGGGCCCAACTGCAAACAGCCAGGCCCAGCCCATTCAGTTAGTGCAAGGGTTCAAACTGTTGGCCCAGAAGAGACCCAAAGAAGCCCAGCTAGATGGTCGATGGACTTTTATTAACATCTTTCTTTTACTAATTAAATCTTGTTTTGTTTTGTTATTTCCGGTTTTAGTGGCGTCAATATTTTTTGTTTAATTAATTTTACAAATTTATTCGACCCACAAAATGGTGATTTATTTTGCTAAGTCTGAAAGTTCAATTGTATTAAAATTGCAATTTATTGAACATTCATGCATGTTTTTTTTAAATAAGACCATTAAAATATTTTATTTTTAAATATGTTGGTTATTAAAATTAAAGACCTAAACTGGAGCTGAATAATTGTCAAATAAGTTTGAGTAACTATCAATGAGACTGTCTCACGATCATTTCATGTGAGACGAGTCAATCCATGATCCCAATTTCACAATTCACATGCAAACTTATGGAGGATTTAAATAATGGATAAAAATGATCAATCCATTCACACGAATCCGTGAGACTGTCTCACGTGAGTTTTTACGAACAAGTTTATAACTTTAAGTATAATTAAAGAATAAATGTGACAAGAAATGGATTTCACATTAGATTGGCACTGTCAAAGTGACACTAGCCATCTTGATGGCCTAAAATAAATCTCTCACACACACACATATATATATGCGCACGCGCGCGGACACTTCCGTTAGATTATAGTTATCATCATTACTCCTATTATATTATATTATTTATTGCCAATATTAATTAGTGGGCTTAATTTATTATGTAACATTATGGGAGTCAAAGTGGTTAACTAATTTTTCATATGGCCTAATTCAATCATCCTTAATTTGTTAGTTACACTTATTAAGTACTTAGAAATAAGATGGTTATATTTCAAATTGCTTTAGTTTTTTTTTTTTTTTCTCCTTTCTTTGAAACACGATAGAAAAATTTAAACGTTGGACCTGATCATTTGAATATACCGTCATACGTTTCTTATATTTTTTTGGATTTTGGCTCCATGTTAGTTTTTAGATTTAGAGCTTTCAATCACTTGATTTGTGTGATTTGTATTCAATTAAAGTTATTTTGTATAAGAATATTTAAGTAATTGCACCCATATCCTCAATGTTATATATCAATTAGGTACATGTTGGATAGAATGAAGAGGCATATCTTATCCTAAGTTCAAAACAAACCAATCAAATTGAAATAGTTGATACCTTTTCTAATCTTATCGTCATTTGTTATATTTCTATATAAATATTAAAATCAAAAAATGAGGGTCGATTGTGAACTGGAGCTACCTAGGGTGAAAAATGGCCAAACTAAATAGTGATTAGTGAGGTCTACTATTATACATTTTAATAAAGGATACAATTGTCCATTCAACACATTAAGAATTAAGTGTTACAGTGGAGTTGCTCAACTGTTGTATTCGATGATTTTGAAAATAAGAGAATATATTTGATGTATTTTACCTTATTTTACCTCTCTTCGCTGCACCTGATCGCCGGTGCTCTCCATCTGACCGCTACTCTCCCGTCCGACTGCCGCGATCTGGACTTAGGGTAGAAACGAATTCACTTGGTTGATTTGGACTTAGGGTTGATTTTCCCTCTTTTTACTAAAAAGTAAAAAGTGTAATTTTTTTAACATTCCTAGTCTATAAATCAAATACCATGTGTAAGACTGATTATTTGATCACCATGAATTTGGTGAAAGATATTCTCACTATAAATAAAGGTTACAACTTTGGTGTACAAGAAAGAAATCCTATATACAAGGACAAAAGCAGGAGTATCTCTAACAATATATACAGAGATTTAAAAGATATGGCCTATCTAAGTTTGAATAAATCAAACTGTGAATATCTACGTATATTCCCTATTACCCCCCCCCCCTCAAGCGAAGTGTGGGGTTTTGATCAACACGAAGCTTGGAACGGAGCAGTTCAAATGAGGGACGTGGTAAGCTTTTCGTGAAGATGTCTGCGAGCTGGAGATTAGATGGGACAAAACGAGTCTCCAAGCATCCATTTGCTACTAGTTCTCTAACAAAGTGACAGTCAATATCAATATGCTTGGCACGCTTGTGAGCAATTGGATTTTGACTTAAAAAAAGTGCGCTCTTGTTGTCACAAAGCAGAAGCGGACGAGAAGGGGGTAGTGCACGCAGCTCCTTCAATAAGTGTGTCAACCAGACCATTTCTTGAGCTGTGTTAGCAAGTGCACGATATTCGGACTCGCAGCTAGATCGAGCTACAGTGGGTTGCTTCTTAGCACTCCAAGAGACCAAATTTCCACCTAAAAAAATGGAATATCCGTAGGTGGATCGACGCGTTTCCACACAACGGGCCCAGTCGGCATCCGAATAACCAAGTATGGAGTAGTCCGAAGAGGGAGTAAACGATAGGCCAAGATGCAGTGTACCCTTCACATAGCGTAGGATCCTTTTGACAGCCAGAAAATGCTCAGATGTCGGAGCATGAAGAAATTGACTGACATGATTGACAGCGTAGGATAGGTCAGGGCGAGTGATGGTAAGATACTGCAGAGCGCCCACTAATGACCTATATAATGTAGGATCCTTGAATGGGTCACCATTACTAACTAAGGAATCACCTGCAACCAAAGGAGTAGAAACAGGTTTGGAGTCGAGTAACTCGGCTCGTGTGAGAATATCATATGCATATTTGGCTTGTCCCACGAACAAGCCTGAATCAGAGTGTGTGATCTCTAATCCAAGAAAGTAACTGAGCCTTCCCAAGTCTTTAACAGCAAACTCTTGGTTAACGCGGGCTATGAACCTTTTAAGCATGATAGGATTACTACCTGTAACAATAATGTCATCAACATACAGGAGCAAAAAAATAGTGCAGTTAGTATTATGTAGATAAAAAAGAGAAGTGTCAGAACGACTACGAGCAAATCCTAAAGAAATAAGGAAGGAACTAAAACGATCAAACCAGGCTCGGGGAGCTTGTTTAAGACCATAGAGTGCCTTTTTAAGCTTGCAGACATGGTGGGGGTAACGGGGATCAATAAAACCTGGAGGTTGTGACATGAGAACGGGTTTATCCAGCAAACCGTGCAAGAAAGCATTTTTTACATCAAGCTGATGAAGAGGCCAGTGACGTTGAACAGCAAGGGACAAGATGACACGAACAGTAGCAGCTCTAACCACGGGACTGAACGTGTGAGAAAAATCAAAACCAGGTATCTGTGTAAAACCCTGAGCTACCAAGCGAGCCTTATAGCGATCAATCGAACCATCAGACTTGTACTTGGTACGAAACACCCATTTGGAACCAACGATGTTCTCATGAGGTGGTCGCGGTACCAAGTCCCATGTATCATTTTTATGAAGAGCATCCATTTATTCTTGCATTGCAGTGAGCCAATGGGGTTGCTTCATCGCCGATTTGAAGCCTTTTGGGTCTGCAGAGTTAGTCAACGAAGAAAGCAAAGCAGTAGAGGCAAGATCAACAGGGTATCTTGGTTTAACAATACCCGACTTTGCACGAGTTTGCATATGATGATGCGGTGCCCGAGGGTGCGATGGAGTTGGCTGAGACGACCTAGGAGCCTCGGCATGCGGTGAAGCTGGCTGCATGGGGGGCAAGGACAGATCCGCATTGTCGACGATGGGCACTGGAGTTGTTGGTTGCATGGGCAGGGGCGCATCATCGAGAGTGAGCGCTGGGGCTGGTGAAGACGTCAGTGCATCGCCAGCTGCAGGCATGTCATCATGCTGGACACACAGAGGGCATGAGCGCGGTTCAATGTGAGTGTGTGTGTCATCGACTTTAGGAGGTGCAGCGGCAATAACTGGTTTTGGATTGGGTTCCTGAAATTCAAGAAATTGACAAATATCCAAACCCAAATTAGAATGATTTTCAGTGACGGAAGCGAAAGGAAAAATAGATTCATCAAATTGGGCATGACGAGTGATATACATACGAGAGTTAACAGGATCGTAACACCGAAAACCCTTATGAATGCTACTATAACCAAGAAAAATGCATGGGTGACTACGAGGGGCCAACTTGTGGGGAGCATAATCACGAAGATAGGGGTAAACACGACATCCAAAAACTTTGAAATTACCGTAGTTAGGGGAACAATTAAATAATAATTCAAATGGAGACTTATTGTTCAACACAGAAGTGGGGAGACGATTAATAATAAAAACGGCAGTAGAGAAAGCATCAAGCCAATAAGAAGCAGGAGCATGAGCATGAAAAAGTAATGAAAGTCCTGTTTCAGTTACATGACGATGTTTGCGTTCAACTCTACCATTTTGCTGTGGTGTATAAGGACAAGAAAAACGATGCAAGACCCCACGAGAAGCAAAGAAATCACGTACACGATGGTTGTTGAATTCAGTGCCACCATCACTTTGAAACACTTTAATACTAGAGTTAAATTGATTGCAAACAAAATCTGTGAAACGTTCTAGTACCCCAAAAAATTCAGACTTTGCGCGCAAAGGATATAACCAGGAAAAACGGGAATAATCATCCACAAATAACACATAGTAGCGAAAACCATCACAAGAATCAACAGGTGAAGGACCCCATAAATCACAATGGATCAAATCTAAAACACGAGAGGCACGTTTATCATTAGCAGAAAAGGACAATTTTTTACTCTTAGCCAATTGACAAGAAGAACACAACGATGGTTTAGGTAAAATTGAAGTAACCTCTAAATGACCCATCTTATTTAGTAATTGAATAATAGAAAAAGGTGCATGTCCCAAACGAGAGTGCCACAACTCAAAAGAAAACTTAAGGACTCTAGACTTTAAAGCAGCAACTAAAGCAGATGATCCATGTTCCAAAATATATAAGCCATCCTTACACCTGCCCTGAGCCAGTATTTCCTTTGACGTCCGAGTCTGAATCACAAAAGAATTGTTAGAGAATAGCACATCAACTGGTAAATCAGATGTAAGTTTACTAATAGAAAGAAGATTTTTAGTGATGTGTGGAACGACTAAGACATCAAGCAAAGGAATTTCATGATTAATGAAACGAGAACCTAAATGCGATATGGAAAGAGCGTCACCATTACCAACGATGACGTTACCATTACCGGTATAGGGTTCAAAGGCATCCAAATTAGTGGTAGAAGACGTCATATGTGCGGAAGCGCCAGTGTCAACATACCAATCGGATTTTGGAGAGGGCGAGAGAGAGCATTGAGCTTCAAAAGCTTGAGCAATATGAGCAGCCTGAGATGAGTCACGAGTGTACCGGTCCGGGCAGTGGTTTGCATAGTGCGGACCCCTACAAATTTGACACCTAGGGACGTAGGGTTTTTTGTTTCCATTGTTCGACTGGTTCGAGTTGGGAGAGGGACCACGACCAGAGTTTGACGATTAACCACGTCCCTGTTGAGGCTGGCCGCGACCGCCAGAGTTCAGCGAGGAAGGATTACGAGGTGAGGACTGCCCTCGACCCCGATTGGCATAGAACGCCGCCTGCGAAGGAGGAGCAGCCGCATCAAGGGCCTTCTCGCGGAGTTCATGGTCACGGGCTTGACTTACCAGATCTCGGAAGGAAGGTTGTGGAGAGATGGCCAAGCGAACATCAGCAAACGTGTGAAATTGAGGACCGAGACCTCGTAAGAACCATCGAATTTTATCTGGTTCGGAAACCTGTTCACCGATCGCAGCAAGCTGATGAAGGAGAGTGTGGAAGCGACGGCTGAATTCAACAACAGAAGAATTGTCACGACGGAGGAACTGTAACTCGTCGCGTAATTGTTGAGCATGAGAGGGAGAGGACGGGCTGAAGGCTGCCTCTAGCGCGACCCAGACATCTCGTGCCTCCGTAAGTCCGACAACTTCGGACATGGCTTCTTCCGTGAGAGAGGAAAGAAGCACACTCAAGACACGATCATGGCGTCTGCGCCACACAGAGTGCTCAGGGTTAGCAACGTCTGTGTTTGAATCATTTTTTACTGTTGGCGCTGGTTCAACGCCGGAACCGTCAACAAAGGAGAGGGAGTCGTCGCACCGAAGCATGGGCACGACCTGACTTTTCCATAGCAGGTAGTTGGAAGCCGATAACTTAATTGTTACCATATGAAGAAGGGTTGCGAAGGGGATGAAATCAGAGGTGGTGGAAGAAGAGGAGTTGGTATTTCCGCCGGCCATTGGAGAGAAGAAGAGAGAGGAGGAAAAAAGAAATTGGGTTTTCAGCGTGTTTCTGCTGATACCATGTAAGACTGATTATTTGATCACCATGAATTTGGTGAAAGATATTCTCACTATAAATAAAGGTTACAACTTGGTGTACAAGAAAGAAATCCTATATACAAGGACAAAAGCAGGAGTATCTCTAACAATATTTACAGAGATTTAAAAGATATGGCCTATCTAAGTTTGAATAAATCAAACTGTGAATATCTACGTATATTCCCTATTACCATGTAAATTAAAATTCAGTGCGGTTGCATAAGTTAGTGGTATATAACTGTAACACCCTGAATAAAATTAATTTTTAATTAAAATACATGATAATTTTAATAATTTAATTCAAGAAATTCAGTTTCGTTTCATCCCTCTGGAATTTAATTTAGTGTCGAAAAATAATCTAATTATAAGGTCACCTTTAAAATATTTTTAAAGAGTCATTATAACACTCCGAATTAAAATTTAAATACATATATAAAATATAATGAAAATTCAAAAAAATTGAAAAGAGACATCAATAGTAATTGTAATATTTAACTATGAAGGGACAACAAACTAAAGTTTACTTTATACATATATACATACATATACACGCACGTACAAACATATATATGTGTATGAGATATATATATTTGTTATATATATATATATATATAGGTATATGCATAAGTTTGATGGCATTGGTAATAATATGAATTAATAATTACCATAAAAAGAAATCTCAAATTTGAGTTAAGTGGCGAGGTGAACCTCAATGTCATGATAGTGGATGCTGGAAGTTATATTTTGAAAATTTGTTAATTCTGTTAGTTGAAATGCTCGGAATGACGTTGTTTAGATTAGTTGTTCTTAAATAAAGTCGAACGGTGTCATTTAGTCTATTAATCGATACGCTGTTGTTTTGGTCTGTCATTTGTTATAAATAAGTTGTACACACTTTTCATACGAATTTATGAAATAACTAACTTTCAAATCTCTCCCCCTTCTGTCAATTTCCTCTCAAATCTTCTAATTGAGCACTCATGCTCGATTTGTGGTTACATTCGTAACAATTGGTAATCAGAGCCTTGCGCTATGGCTGCGAAGAATCATGGCCAACGAATTGATTCATTGGAGCAACAAGCTGAATTGTTGGTTAGGCAAACTGCAGTGGAAACTCGTCTGGAATCGAAGCTAGAAAGTATTGGCGAGATACTGCGCTGGCAAATTCTGAGTGCTTTGAAGGAGCAACAATTCAATTCAGCTGAGAAAGGTAAGGATACTGCTGATCCTCTTTATTCTCCACCGATCATTTTTGGATCTACTTCTTCCGGTAATGTTGGTATGAGTAGAGATAGAAATGAGGCTGGAATTTTGTCTCCTGCTCCTATGAATCATATGGGGAATAATCAAGCACATATTCCTTCTAAGATGCTCAAGTTAGATTTTCCTAGATTCAATGGGGATAATCTTAGATCATGGATTAGGAAGTGCTATAGATACTTTTCCTACAATCATATGAGTGATTATGATAAAATTAGTTTGGTGGCTATGAATATAGAAGGAGCTGCAGATAATTGGTTTCTAGATTACATGGAAGAGAGAACAAATTTAACTTGGGAAGAATTCATTAGATCAGTGCAAGAAAGGTTTATGAATCCTTCAGGGGGAAGCTTGGTGGCTCAGTTCAACAAGATGAGGCAGACTGGATCAGTCCAGACTTATATTCATGAGTTTGAGGAACTTACAACATTGATGAAAGAGCATAATAAGGCTTTAACACAAGATTGCTTTATAGAAAGCTTCATTGGTGGGTTAAAGCCATACAAAAACCTAGCACATTGCTGAGTGCCACACAATTAGCTTTGCAGCATAAAGAGATTATGCATCTGTTAACCAAGCAACATAAAATTACCTCTAGATTCACTCCAACTTCAGTGGGACTGCCTAATAAATCTGAAGGGGTGCAGACTAAAGCAAAATTACCACCAATCAAAAGACTAACTCCTGAGGAGATGAAGGCTAAGAGGGAAAAAAATCTTTGTTTTAATTGTGATGAGATCTTCCATCTTGGTCACAAGTGCAAGAGGCTGTACTTGATCTTAGTGGAAGGAGATGAAGATGAATCTGTGGAAACTTTGACATTTGAAGGGGTGGAAGATGGTCAGAAAGAAGTACAAGTGTCTCTTAATGTTGTTGCAGGTCCATTACATGCTAACACAATCAAGTTGCTTGGCAAAGCTGCTAATAAAGAGTTTATTATATTGCTTGATTCTGGAAGCACTCACAGTTTTCTGGATCCCTTGGCTGCTGAGAGATTGGGATGCCTTATTGAGTATACTAGTCCTTTGATGGTTACTGTGGCTGATGGTAACAAGATAAAGTGCGTTTCTAAATGTCCACACTTTGAATGAGAGATGGGAAATTGTAAATTCAGTACTTCAGTGAGATTGTTGAAGTTAGAAGGGTGTGATATGGTGATTGGAGTGGATCTCTTAAGCCAATTTGGCCAAATCCTGTTGGATTTCAAGGAACACACAGTTCAATTTACTATCAAAGGAAAAGTAGTGAAGTTACAGGGAATTCAACCTCAATTCAGATTAAATATGATATCAGTGGAGCAGTTGGGAAAGGAGGTGTATAAGGATAAGCTTCCAGTTGAGGCTTGCTTATGTTTGATTTCCAGTCATGAAAAAAAGGAAGAAAAGCCTAACCATCAGCTATTTGCTTCTTTGATTAAGGAGTATGATCATATCTTTGAAGTTCCTAAAGAATTGCCACTTGAGAGAGGAATGGACCATAGAATTCCTATCAAATAAGGAGCAGAACTTGCTAAACAACATGCATACATGTATCCATTGGTACAGAGACAAGAAATTGAGAAACTGGAGAAAGAGATGCTTCAAACAGGAGTGATAAGGCCTAGCAGTAGTCCATACTCTTCCCCTGTGTTGCTAGTAAAGAAAAATGATGGGAGCTGGAGATTTTGTGTGGACTATAGAAGGTTGAATGCTATCACAGTTAAAGACAACTATCTAATTCCCTTGATTAATGACTTATTGGATGAACTGAGTGGAGCTCAAGTGTTTTCAAAGATAGACTAGAGAGCTAGCTATCATCAAATTAGGGTGCATGAGTAGGATATTCACAAGACTGCATTTGCGACTGCTTCAAGGTTGTATGAGTTTGTGGTTATGCCTTTTGGGCTAACCAATGCACCTGCTACATTCCAAGTTGTGATGAACAAGGTGTTTTGTGAATATTTGAGGGAATTTGTCTTGGTTTTCTTTGATGACATATTGATCTACAACAGAAACTTGGAAGAGCATCTTCAACATTTAAGGATGGTATTTGAAACTCTCACTAAGCATAACCTTTATGCTAAAATGTCCAAGTGTATATTTGGTCAAGATGAAGTTGAATATCTGAGGCATGTAATTACTTCAACTGGTGTAAAGGCTGATCCAGAAAAGATTAGGATGATGGTTACTTGGCCAACACCTGCATCTGTTAAGCCACTTAGAGGATTTTTGGGATTGACTGGATACTACAGGAAGTTTATCAGAAATTATGGCACTATAGCCAAACCCCTCACTAATCTTATAAAGAAGGGAAAATTCTTATGGAATCCAGAAGCTAAGAAGGCCTTTATTCTTCTGAAAGAAGCTATGACATCTTCTCTAGTCTTAGCTTTACCAGATTTTCAGAAGCCCTTTGTTCTTGAAACTGATGCTTGCTATGGTGGAATTGGTGCTGTACTTATGCAATAAAATTACCCCTTGGCATTTCTCAGCAAAGCCTTGGGAATAAAGAATTTAGGACTATCTATCTATGAAAAGGAATTTCTTGCCATACTTATAGCTGTGGAAAAGTGGAGAGCCTACTTACTACATGATCCTTTTTTGATCAGGACTGATCAAAGAAATCACAAATATTTGCTGGAACAGAAGATATCTACACCTCTGCAACACAAATATTTGACTAAGTTGTTGGATTTTGATTATACCATTAAGTATAGGAAGGGAACATATAATAAAGTAGTTGATGCCTTATCAAGAAGAGATATAGAAGATGGGAGTTGTCAGTTGATTACAGTTATCAAACCTACTTGGACGGAAGAGGTGGTTAGAAGATATCAAAAATGATCCTGCCATACAGTCCATAATTGCTGAGTGTGTTACAATTTCTCAGAACATGTCTCTTTACAGCTATTCCAATGGTTTGGTTAGATACAAAGACAAGATATGATTGGGAGTGATACTCCTTTGCAGCAGCAGATCATTGCCTATATGCATGGATCAAGTCTGGGTGGGCATTCTGGAATTACAAGTACTTATCAGAGAATCTTCACCACTTTTTGGTGGATTGGGCTGAGACAGTAGGTGCAGCAGTTTGTGATGGCTTGCTACATTTGCCAAATCAGTAAACATGAAAATGTGGGGAGTCCAGGTCTGTTGCAGCCCCTTCCTATACCAGATCAAGCTTGGTCCCACATTTCCATGGACTTTATTGAGCAATTGCCCCTTTCTGCTCACAATGATACAATCTGGGTAATTGTGGATAGGTTAAGTAAATATGGGCATTTCATTACCCTTGCTCATCCATTCTCAGCTTCTTAATTGGCTAAGGTGTTCCTTGATTCCATATATAAGTTGCATGGGCTTCCAAAGTGTATTGTCCCTGATAGAGATAGAATTTTCACCAGCCACTTTTGGCAGCATTTGCTTAAACTCATTGGAATTGAACAACATATGAGTACAACTTACCATCCTCAAACTGATGGTCAAACTGAGAGAGTTAATCATTGCTTGGAGACTTATCTCAGATGCAACAACAACCCTAAGCAATGGATGGCTTGGTTGCCTTTGGCCGAGTTTTGGTACAATACCACATATCACTCCTCTAAAAGTCAATCCATTTGAAGCACTGTATGGATTCAAGCCTATGCCTTGGGGAGGAAGACCTTATATGCACACCACTGTGGAGGGAGTTACACATCTACTTAAGGATATACAATCAGCTCAGCAGGTTCTTAAGGACTCTTTGAGGAAGGCTCAAGAGAGGATGAAACTTCAGGCTGATAAAGGGAGAGTGTCAAGGGAGTTTAAAATAGGAGATTGGGTATACTTGAAGTTGAAACCTTACAGGCAAAGGACATTGCATAAGAGTCCTATGTGGAAGTTAAGCCCTAAATATGCAGGCCTTTCCAGGTGCTTTCCAAGGTTGGTCTAGCAGCTTATAAATTGGATCTTCCTTCTACTGCTAAGCTTCATCCAATCTTCCATGTATCTCTTCTCAAGAAGAAGGTTGGACCAATTTCTGAAGTGGTGGATACTCTTCCTGAGTTTGACAGTGATGGCAAAGTACTTTTGAAGCCTCTCAAGATACTTGCTCGACGGTTAGTGAAGCATGGTAATCTTCCTGCCACTCAGGTTCTTGTTCGATGGTTACATCTTCCAGATGCGGAGGCTACTTGGGAGTTCCTTGATGAAATCTCTGCTCGTTTTCCAGCTTTGGTGTCTTGAGGACAAGCCATTGCGTAGGGGGGGGTAATGTCATGATAGTGGATGCTGGAAGTTATTTTGAAAGTCTGTTAATTCTGTTAGTTGAAATGCTCGGAACGACGTCGTTTAGATTAGTTGTTCTTAAATAAAGTCAAACGATGTCGTTTAGTCTATTAGCAGATACACTGTCATTTTGTTCTGGCATTTGTTATAAATAAGCTGTACACACTTTTCATACGAATTTATGAAATAACTAACTTTCAAATCTCTCCCTCTTCTGTCAATTTCCTCTCAAATCTTCTAATTGAGCACGCATGCTCGATTCGTGGTTACATTTGTGACAACCTCATCTCTCCCCTCACAAATGTGACACCTCCTCTTGGCATACCCATCGACTCTCTTCTCCCTTTAATTAAATACATCACATTTGATGAATCAATTTAAAAAGGGGAATATATTTCTCTTTTCCTCTCTCATTCTCACCCGATCTCTCAGTCTCTCTCTCTACACTTTTTCTCTCCCTCATGTCTCTGTTCTCTCTTTCTCTCCCTCATTTTCTATTTCTCTCATCTCCATCTCTCAGTCTCTTTACGTACATTTTTCCGTGGCTTTTGAGTTCACTGTTGTGGTTCCAAAATCGAGGGTCTCGTTGTCTACTCGTCAGCACGGTGGTCACCAATTTTGTTTGATAATATTATTTCACGGTTTTGCCGTTTTGGACAGTAAAACAGGTTGATCATAGAGGAAGGTGGACAAAAAACCATATTTTACAAGAAAAAGAAAATTGAAAAACATAAGAAGGTAGTCGTTTAGAAATTATTTTGACGTAGATAAACAATGTTATGATTGTATATTTTATGTAACGAATCCATGATGAATTTAAACATCAAAAAATAAATTCAAATTGCAAAAGGAAGTATGTGGTTTTTTTTTTTTTTGCTAATTTTTGAAAGGTTGAGATTAAATTGCAACTTTAGAAAAGGTGATGATTTTATTTTGCAATTGATTTTTAACTCTTTTTTGGTTGGAAATGACGTGACATCCATCGTGGCGTATGACATGGCATGTTTACCATACACGTTGACTCCGGTTGTCGGAAAATTTAAAAGTGGTCTAAATTGCAATGATGAAAAAAGGTTGTGATTTTTTTTGCAATTATTGAAAAGTGGGGATAAATTTACAATTCCTTAAATAGTGGTGATTTTTTTTTTTTTTACAATTACGCTCTTGCATCTCACTTTCTTTTTTACATGTACCATCGTGTATACTAATAGTTGCTTGTGCTTAACATCGAGTGATTTTTCCCGTTTACTTTCTAATTGTACTTTACACTCCTTTAAAAAAAATCTAATATTCTATCATCTATTTTAAAAATATAAGGTAATGATTGAAAACGCTCGTATATTAATACACCAATATGTACAATAGAAGCAGAGACAGAGATCAGGGATTGGTGGCGATCGCCCCCCTCACATTTACAAATAGAATTACTATGTACATACTCATATGCAATGTCATTGTAGTTAAGAACTTGGTCGGAGCACCCTCAAATTTCAAAAACTTTGATAAATATCGTATAAAAATATAAAAAATTCTGAATCCGTCCCTATAGAGAAGGACCCTTATTTCACAGTACACATGATAAAATTAGAAGATGACGTAAAATAGACAAGTCATGAAGGGTAAAAAGATGTACCAAAACTAAAGAAGAAAAGAAGTGTGTGTTCACATGTAGGTAGGAAGTGTCCATTATAGATGAGATGCAAGATATATAGATGTTGCATTCTCAAAGGTGGAGAACTCATCACCCTAGCCACCCCTTTTTCGTTTTCCGACACCCTTTTTCTCTCTCTTTATCTTCATCATCCACTTCATTATTTCATTAATTCAACCTTCATCTATACTAATTAAATTCATGTGTAATCATCATGTTTACAACACAATATTATAAAACTCATGTAATAAAGATTATATATAATGTACACACCCTTTTTATACATATATATCTCAAACTAATACAGTATAAAATGGGGAATCTTATAGTACTACTTTCCGCGTATCCAACTCGTAGCTAGATCTTCAACTGAACCATTAATTCTTACTTATATTCTCTGTCTAGAACCAGACCTAGCTAGCAACTCTTCTTCCTTTCTCTCTCTTCAGTATTATATATATATATATATATATCATACCTGTGTGGATCAAAGTAGACCTAAATAATCATGTTAAAATCTGGCCAGCTCCCAGATTGTGTGTACAAGAATGAGCCCGTGATGATCTGCCCTGCGAGCCCAACTCCAACCCACACCCTTTCTCTCTCTAACCTTGATGATCAGAAGTTCCTGAGATTCACAATCAAGTACCTGTATGTTTTCAGCAAATCTGTGGAGATAGAAACCCTAAAGGAGTCCCTGTCTAGGGTTCTTGTAGGGTACTACCCGTTGGCTGGGAGGTTGAGGAAAATGGAAGATGATAAGGTTGGAGTGGAGTGCAATGGAGAAGGTGCTGTGTTTGCAGAAGCAAAGATGGAGATGAGAGTTGAGGACTTTCTTGAATTTGCCAGAAAGCCAAACAGGTCCTTAAGAAAACTCTTGTACAGAGTTAATGATGCTCCTGCTTTTTTGGATATCCCACCTCTTATTCTTCAGGTAAGCTTTGCTTTTAATTTATTCATCTTTTTATTATCACTCTCTTTCTCTTTTAAACTCTTGTTTTCATTTCTTTTTTTAAAAGAATCTCATGTTTTAATCAAATTTCTTTTTGGTGAAAACTCTCATGTTTTGATTATGTTACATGATTATAATGTTTCACTCACCCATGATAATCTGGATGACATAGTGAAGTGTGTTAACTGCTTGGATCTTAGTTTAGGATTAATCAATTAATTTGATACATATTAGATGGATTTCTTCTTTTTATTTTTAGTTTTATTGTTTTCTTTCTTAAATGGAACCAATTTCAAATTTCAGTCCTACCCTTTAATTTAAATTTGGTTAAATGAATTTTAATTTTTTTTCAATGCATAGATCAAGAAATTAACCTCTGGAAACTATTTTCCTCCTGTATTTTTTATATGAATTACATATTTGTTTAACATAAAAATTCACGTGAGATGGTCTCACGGATAGTTTTCGTGAGAAAGATCCTTATCACCCATGAATTGAATTCATACCCACAAATTTTTATATGAAATGCTAAGTGTGGGTTATGGGTTGACTCGTATCATGAAATAAGATTCGTGAGACGGTCTCATACAAGACATAGTCTTTTATTTAATCATTTGTGTGGGACCTACTTATAAATTATTTTGTTTCTGGAAACTGATTTTTTTTTTTTTTGTATTTCTAATATATGACACAGTATATATAAAAAAAAACCCATCCATCATCATAATTTTCCTATGGAAAATATGAATACGTCATTTATGAATGAATCGAGGAATATCTTTTTTCAAGGGATAAATTTTTTTTTTATATCACTATAGGTTATTTTACGAAATAATGAACAGATTTAATTTTTAAGAAACACAAAGTCTTATAAATTAATGATGTGAAGAATGACATAAAAATTACATATAAAACTATTTTATATTTTCAAAGTTTGTCCTTGTACCTTGTCGTACATTGTAATTTTGTATTTTATTTTTAATAAAACCTCAATTTTGTCCATTTACTTATCATACATACATTTAGTATTTCTATTATTGATGTATTTATATCTAATTTAACTGTTAGTTTCACATCACATGATATATTATCTTAATTATATCGTTTTATACATCAATAATGCGGCTACATGAACAAATGAACATTTACCATGAAAACCTTCGATTATAAGAGAGCGGTTGAATATGTGTGTGTATATATATATATATATATATATATATATATATATATATATAATTGAGTAGGTCTTGTGTGGGACCGTCTCACGAATCTTTTTTCTTGAGACGGGTCAACTCATAACCCACATTTAGTAATTCATATGAAAATTTGTGAATTTGGGTTCAATTCATGGTAATAAGGATCCGTCTCACACGAAAACTATCCGTGAGACCGTCTCACATGAGTTTTTGTGTATAAATTAATTTTATTTTCAAATTTGAATCTAAATCCTTATAAATTAGTTAATTAAATATATGTTTATTCAATTTTTATATTTCTTAATCAATAACAAAAATTCGATAATAACACTCAAATTGAGATCGAAACAACTATATATACATAACTAGAAATTAGTATACTACAAGTCTTGTAACTCATGTGATATCTTATTTTTACAAAAGATGTAGATTGTATAATGATCAGTGTTCGTCCGAACCTGATACATACAAGTTTTTTAATATTTCTTATTCGGTGGGTAACTTCCAATATCCAATTCATAAAAACTAGGAATTGGTTTAACTTTTAGTGAAGGAAAAAAAAAAAAGGTTGGTTAAGAAAAACAGTAATAGTTGTTGAAAAGGAAAGAATAGAAAAGGTGTTGTTCCTAATCGTATATTGGTGGGTGGCGACGTTTCCAAGACATGTGTCGGTTCCCTCTGCCACTAACCCTTGGCTCTCTTTCCCCAACTATATATTCTCTTTTACCCTTTTCTTTTTACCTTTTCAATTTTATATTTCTCAATTATATTCCTACTATTTACATCAAAATATCTTATTAACATCTATATATGTAATTCTATTTTACAATACATCGATACATTTTAGAGGATTTTATCTAGGCTAGCTCGTACATGTAGTAAATAAATCAAACTGTTTCATCCAACGTAAATTCTCAAAGCACATAATGACGTATATATGCCCATCATTTTATCCTTTTTTCTCTGACGTTTAGATCATATGTTTTTGTTTATTGGTGTTAAGAAGAAAAATATTTATCATAAATAATTATAAGAAAACATATATGGATATGTTATAATGTAAATATATGTAATAGATTGTCACTTGGGCAATTAGCTAGTGTATATTACAAGAAATACCCCAAAAAAACAGATGACCCCACAAAATGTTGATGGCAACTTGCCGAGGCCTTTCTCTCACTTCCTCTTTTCACTACAATCCTCATGTTGGATGACCCCTCTCTAACCTGTAATAATTAAACGTTTGTTTTAATTTAGAATATGTTTAGATATTTCGAATTTCAATTGCTAACATAGAGTCCAATTGTATATATAAGTTGATTATCAACATATAAATTTAGCACATATGGATGATGACTGAATTTCAAATTGCATGTTGACAACTAACTTACACAACCTAAACTCTACATCAGTAGTTGGAGTTTGAATAACCCAAACATGTCTCGAGTCGAAATAAAGTTTAAGTTGAGAGTTTTTAATTGCACGGTCAAAAGTTGATATTGTAATTGAAATTAAATCCTAATTTTTTTATTTATTTAATTAACCTAAAATTTATGTTATAGAATCTCATTTACCTTTTTTAACTATGTTTCAGGTGACAAATCTGTCATGTGGAGGTATGATCCTCTGCACCGCAATCAACCACTGTATTTGTGATGGGATAGGCACATCGCAATTTCTACATGCCTGGGCCCACATGTACCAATCCCAGAATCCCTCAATCGAACCGTTCCACTCTCGCCACGTGTTCCAACCCCGTAGCCCACCACAGGTGAACTTCGCCCACCCAGGATTTTCCAAAATTACCCCCACCCATGAACCGAATCCCCAAAAAGCCCTCAACATCTTCGAGTTTCTACAGTCCCAACCACTCACCCCATCATCCACAACATTCTCACCCTCCCAGATCCTCCACCTGAAGAGACAATGCTACCCCTCGCTAAAATGCACCACCTTCGAGGTCCTCGCCTCGCACACGTGGCGGTGCTGGGTCAAAGCCCTAGCCCTCCCCCCCTCCATCCCGGTCAAGCTCCTCTTCTCGGTCAACGTCAGGGCTAAAATGCGCCCTGAACTGCCGCAAGGCTACTACGGCAACGGGTTCGTGCTAGCGTGCGCGGAGGCGAAGGTTAAGGAGCTTAACATGCAGCATGGAGTGAAGTTAGTGCAACATGCGAAGTCGATAGTTACAAACGACTATGTCCAATCCATGGTGGACTTGTTAGAGGACAAAACGATGAGCACAGATCTGAGTAATAGCTTGGTGATATCACAATGGTCCAAGTTAGGGTTAGAAGAGTTGGATTTTGGAGAAGGGAAAGCTCTCCACATGGGGCCTCTGTGTAGTGACATTTACTGCCTCTTCTTGCCAGTTGCTGCAGATTTTGATGCTGTTAAGGTTCTCATATCCATGCCTCAAAACCTGGTTGATAAATTCGAGTTCTACATGAAAGAATTTTGTGTTTTGGACAATGGAGATGCAAAGAATCTCTATGGACTTGATCATCTCAAGATGGTTTCTGTTTAACTGGTTACCTCATCAAAAATCAAGTTTTCCTATGTAATGGAACTACGTAAAATTAAGTTCAAGAGTTAATATTGATTTGGAGTGTAATTATTTGTATCCATTTATCTTTCTTATAAAATATATATGTGTGTATTTTAAAGGTTAAAAAAAGTCTGAACCACGAGCCTTAAAGCTTATGTGTTATTTCTCTTATGTAATGATGGAAATTGTGATGACCTGAGTTCGAGTTTAGACAAATAAGTTTATTAATATTTTTTATTCCCTTTCTTTCACTTTCACTCGTCCCAAACTTGTTCGAACCCAAAATTCTGAATTAATGAATAGTTAAATATGAATATATATATATATATATATATATATATATCAACTAAATATATTACAAGGATGGATGCTTATTATCAAATTTGAAATAAAATTATTCTATACTACTAAAGGAACCGAATAATAAAATTTGGATTTCATTTTCTAAAGTGTTACATTTTTTTTTAATGCAAATTAAGAAACCAATGAACTTATCATGGCCAGAATGAGCATTAAATTAAATTATCATCATCGTATAAACTGGGATAACATTGTTTTTTCAACCTAGTGCCCTTTAATTTTTAGTACTCCACAATGTCGATCCATATCCAAGTCAAGAATTAATTAATTGAATATAAACATAAGTATAAACTTACACAACTTTAATATTTTACTATTGTCCACTAGCTATCTAGGTAGACCACTTTATAGATCCACATGAAAGATACTCTTTGACAACTTTATCTTCATTTTATCATTCAAAAGGTAAAATTTTATGAAGACCTTTGGTGGGTTCATATGCCGACATCAAGAGTTTCCTTTTTAACTAATCAACGAACCCCAAACATTATTTAATCTCAATCATATTATAACTAATCCAAGTTTCACTCACTAAATCAATGAAATATATTTGATACATCATGTATTATTATACAGTTTGAAATTATAGTTACACATGTGACAGTTATTTCAAAAATGACTTAAATTAACACCATATATAGGGGTAAATTAAATTAGTGTTGATTTAATATCTGAATTTAAGGTTCATGATGACTATTTATGACAAGAATATATACTCATGTAATAGACTATTATGTGATGGTTGAAAGTTAAACAAGTTTGCTAAGATTTTGTCGCTGACTCGGGCTTGATTGGCAACGGAAAAGAAGTCAAAAATTGGAATATTATTGTGCTTTTTTTGCTCGTAATGTGTAGAAAAAGTTTGTTTCCATGTGCTATGTAATAATATACTTGATTATTTAACAAGATCGTGCTACTTTAATCACGAATTAGTTTCATTCATTTTTATAATTAAATTCGAATTTGCGAACACTTTTGACACGTCAGCTTACACCCCCAAAGAAGAAATAAATAATCTTGTACCATGTAAAAAATATAAAGTTATACGTATGAAGGCATTTGTGTGTATTACACTATCAAGATTGTTAAATAAGAATGAAAAAAATATTATTAATGAATCTGTCACTTTCATTATCCATCGAGCAAAGTCAAAATTATATTCATTCTGAGTGAAGGTGTAAGTTACCATAATTTTGACAGAAAATAACTAAGTAACTAACTTCTACTAATTCAATAATTAGGACAAACAATCGGGTTATTGATAGATACAGTCTTGCTACCCTATTAATGTATCCACCGTTGATGTGTAGATCAATAATTTTGCTTTCCATATATATATATATATATATATATATAAAACGAAGGTTTGAGATCATTATATATATAATTGGTGGGTATATTAAGAGTTGTTAGTTGTGGGAATTTTAGCATTTTCTATATAATTTGAATAATTAAATTGTCACTGAAGATATTTTTTATTAAAAAAATAATTGAAAATTATCCAAATTCGTATTTCTTTTTTATTAAAATAGAGCTTAACATTGATAATTGACATATTTTGAAGGACAAAACTTATATACTCGGGGTACAATCTTAGATCTGTGCCCCCAACCCAATCCAGCACATGATATTAAATATATACTCTTCAGGTATCACATGTATACTCTTAAGATATTACTTTTCATGTTAAAGCGTGATATTAGATATATATCTTCAGATATCACGTGCATACTCTTAATTAGGTATTACTTTTCATGTTAAATGATTCAGTGATAAATATTATATATATACTATTCAGGTATCACATGTATACCCTTAAGGTATTACTTGTTTATTCACTAAAGGTATCGTTATTTTTTTATTCTATAGGTATCACATGTATACTCTTAAGGTATCATCTGTATACTCTTAAGGTATTAATGTATTGTACTCCGTAAATTTCAAATGCAAATTTCATCATCTTCTCGAACTTTTCTACAATTAATCTCATATGGCTGCAATAATTCCTTTTAAATGTCTTGAAACATTGTAATGGAACTGTCATAAACTACAAGAAAAATGCACATAGACAAAGGTTTTTAACCGTTGTCCTAGCCCAAAAACAGGCGTTGTCGTAGTTGCCGTTGTCATAGGGGTCATCATTTTTTTGGCACGTAGACAACGGTTATTTACCGTTGTCTTAGATGGCTACGACAACGGTAGTTACGCACGTAGACAACGGTTTTTAACCGTTGTCGTAGGTTTGTGGTTCCAAATAACCGCTGTATTTTCCGTCTACGACAACGCTTCGACAACGGTTTTGAACCATTGTTGTAGATACTTAAGACAACAATTTTTAACCGTTGTCCCGTCGTTGTCGTAGATACTACCACAACGCTTTGACAATGGTTTTTGACCGTAGTTGTAGAGGCTTAAGACAACGGTTTTTAACCGTTGTCTCGCCGTTGTCGTAGTTGTCTAAGACACCGGTTTTTAACTGTAGCCATTGTTGTAGACCCTTACGACAACAGTTTTCAATCTGTTGTCATAGTTTATTTTCAACGTTGTCTTTTACAAGTTTCAGCATCATTTAATAATTATTTTATATTAATTGAAATTTAAATATACAAAATAAGGATTCAACTCAAAATAGTCATATCAAATTCGTCTAATAGTTCATACAACAAATATTCATCTAAGAGTTCATAACAAATATTTTACGTCAAAAGAGAAGTTCATCACAAACAAGTTACGTTCCCCCACAAAGAGATCCAATGACAAATGAGTAACTGATCCAATCCTCTCATCAACAAGTTAACGTGTGCATCAACATTTCCCTCATTTTCATTTTTTAGGGCAGCGACTTCTTCCATATCCTCTTCTTTAGTTGCCATTGGAAGTGATATGGCTTCTTTTATTCTCCCAGTTGCTTTTGAAAACTGTACATATTGCAACGTGAAGGAACATCAATTGAAACAACTCTAAAAAAAGATACTATTAATTCATTTGCTATTTGCTATAATTTGGAATCACGTGGCAGTAAAAACTCATCAAAATTATAACAAGAAATTCGTGAAATGCTAAAGTACAGATTGTTGATATTAACCCTCTTTGGAAAGTCATCATATCTCACTACAAGAGAAAAGTTCATAGACAAGGGTTTTTAACACTTGTCGTAACATAATTCATATAGCATTAAACCAACTTAAAATACATAAAATAAAGCTCATATTACCATGCTCATAAACAAATCCATTGTACAATTCATCCTGATTTACTTAAATGACATTATAAATAGGAATCGAATCACAAAAACCAAGCAAAAGTACAGCAAACAAAGACTCAAACTTATGTCAACATAAACTGTAATTGCAAAAAACAATGGGAGAATTCGAGAGAGAGGGAAACCTGCATAAATTTAGAAATTTCCTCTTGAGGGTTTTTTAGAAACACAAATCGAAAAAAATTCACCACAATGAACTCATCATCCATGTATTCCTTAGGAGGAGCAGCCATACAAAACTATTGCTTGTTTTTACAAAAAGTCATGCTGCAAAACAAGAATCTTCGATTCAAGACAGAGGTATATATACCGTATACACATTCCCAAAACACGATACACTATGAATGCATAAACCAAAGTTTAATTTCCTGAATTCATTGATATACCTGAAGCACACCACAGGTTTTGGCTATAATCTCAGCACTCTCAAATGCTCATTTTCAAGTTGGATGAATATACTGCACTCACTTTAGCCTCCCCAAAAGACGATTAGCCACCTTAACCAATTAATTTTGCATCTTATCAATCTTTAATGAACAAATACACCATAACAAAATTCACAAAAATTATATATACATATATGCTTACAACAAATGCTTGATGTCTCCCTGCATCATTTAAGTCCACATCTAGCTGCCCCTAAATTAGAAGAAGAACAACAATGATAGAAGATAGCAAATTATATATAATCAGCCTATTTATGCAAGGCTCATAAATTTGAATCCAAAAGAAACTGGAAAAATGTAAACAAACAGAGCGAAACATTCTTGCCTATATGTGTCTTCTAAGTAAGTGGTTAAATACGAAAAAAAAATGACAAAGGACTACAACTGCGTCATAGAACATTGTTGCTTGTATTTGTCCAACATCTGTTAATCTATATCTGCTAGAATGTGCATTTCTTGTGTTGTTAGTTCTTCCTCTGCTGTTCTTAAACTTATTTTCTCCAATATTCTCACCAATTGTCAATTCAAAGTCCCTAAACTAATTCCACATACAAACTATCCTATAACAAAGATATAACCAAGCCTTCTCCTCCTATCAAGATCACATCAATTCTAGTCAGTCATCCAAATTAAACTATATAGTATAAACCATATACATCCATCCACAGAGGCATATGATAAAACAGATTTTATACACACACATAAATCAGAGCAAAGTCCAGATCTTTATAAAGATTCTCATAAGAAAAATATGAAAATGCCTCTCTACAGATTCACATAACTATCCCACAAACTTTTTTGCGCTTGTGAAACCATGTTTTGGATCACATGTTAAAAACGGCAAAAGGCTTTATCATTTCATGAAAGTTCTTACCAATTCATCTACAGGGTCACCGGTAAGATTGAATCTTGCCGGAAAATATCAATTCTTTTTGGTGTTTCTAAAGCTGACACTATACAAATGCAATAAAAAAATAAAATCTTTGAGATAAATAACAAGCATGGGAGATAGAATTGCGAGAAAGATAGATGACCGGCGAGGGAAGCTGCAACGGCGGCAGCGGCGCGAGGGAAGTTACCGCCACAGTAGCAGCAGCAGCGAGGCAGCGGTGGGGCAGTAGCAGCAGCAGCTATGCAGCAGCGGGGCAACAACAACGACGCAGCGGCGGGGGTAGCAACAGGAGCGACAAAACGGTGGGGCAGTGGTAGTAGCAGCAGCAGCGATGCGGCGGTGGAGGCAGCAATAGCGACGCAACGGCGGGGGCAGCAACAACTAGGAATCGGTGGCAACATCAACCGCGGAGGGGGTAGTGGCGGCGAGGGTGAGCTACGGAATGAGGAAAGCGTTGTGAGGAAGCGGCGCAAGGGCCGCGGCGGTGAGGACAAAAGCGGCGGAGAGCAGCGGCTTGGGTGAGGAGGAAAATATACTACGGTTTTCAATTGGCTACTGGGGTTTTCAATTGGAGATTTCAAATTTGGAGATTTTAACTTCCACACTTAGTCTTTTATTTTGTTGGAAACATTTGAAATATGTTTTGATGAGATAAAACCTTAAGTAACTTTAACAAGCATAACCAATCTTAGGATAGGTTACTGCAACAGAGTTACTGCAGAAGATTAAAAGAACAGAGAAAGTGTCAAATGAAGGATACTGAAGAGAATGGTGAAAAGAATCGGGTGAACTAATAAGGATACTTATGACTACAGGAAGCTACTGGAAGAGACCTTGCCGAAGCAGAATGCAGCAAGACATGAAGCTACCTGGGAAGACCATGCCGAAAGCATACTGCAAGGACAACATGCTACAGAAGCCTCAAGCCACCTGAAGGAGCAAGCCAGAGAAGGAAGCTCCAGAGTGAAGCAAGAGGAGGAAGCTGCAAAGCAGGCATGGGGAGAAAGTCAAAGTTACCGATAGACATAAGAAGTTACCGGTGGAGAGAAGAAAAGAGGAGCCAACTAGAATAAAACACGTGAAAAGCGAAAAGCTGGAAGGTGTCAGAAGTGCAGCGCATTTATAGATTAGGAAACCTACCTACCTTCAACGGGCAGATTTCCTAATCTATAAATAAGAAGAAGACTGACGAAGAGAGTGTGCAAGAGAGGAGAGAACGAGCACAATAGAATATCCAAGCTCGTAGAGAGAAGTGCTAAAAGAAAAGAGAAGAGCTCAACAGAGAGAAGGCTCACAAAAAGCGCAGAAAGAGGGGGAAGTTAAAATAGAAGAAAAGAGAGTGTTCAGAAGAGAAGAAGAAAAGAAGAAAAACTCGGAGTCTCCATATCCCAAAGACGCAAAGACGCACGCTCAGTCAGTCAGTCGAGCAGCAAGCTTTAGCAGATCGATCTGCAAACGAAGGCCAAGCTTGTTGCACCCAGTTGAAGAAGAAGAAGTCAAACTCCTTCTAAAAAACTGTCTTGGAGTACTCAGTGCAAGGAGTAGAGTCCTACTGAGTTTTCAACTTTCTAGAACAGAAAGTGAGGACCCTAGGTGGGTAGAATAGGATCCTGTGTGGGTCAGTGGGGAAGTAGGCAAGCAGCTGTGTGAAGGCTTGCTACTTACTTGTTAACTGAGGGTTGTAATAGATAGGTCTATGTAAATCAACTAGCTTAACAAAGGTTACCTCTTGAGAAGAGGCAGAGAGGATGTAGAAGGATTACTCCACCTTCAAACCTTTGTATATCCTTGCGTCTATGTGTGTTTATTGCTTTACTTGCATAACTCTATGTTAAGTTGCACATCTCCTATACTTGGCTCTACAATGAGAGAAAAGCTTCCGCAAACCACTCTGATCAGTAACCTCCTAAAAGGTTACTGATCCTAGAATTGAGTCAAGTAAAAGAAAAGTTTGAAAATACAGTAGGCTTATTCACCCCCCTTCTAAGCATACTACCAGCCTATTTAGGACCAACATATTTTATATGTATAAAAAATCTAGTTAAATTAGTCTATAACAACGCTATTATAAGATTAAGACAACGCTATAAAGTTGTCATTGTCTTAGGGATTAATGACTATGTCTCTACGACAACCTCATATCATAAGCGTTGTCTTAGGGGTCAACGACTACGTATCTACGACAATCTCATATCATAAGTGTTGTCTTCGGGTTCATTTTTTACCTGAGACTACACCTCTACGACAACCTCAAGTCACCACCGTTGTCTTAGGCCAATAAAAAATCATTGTCTATGAGCGCATTTTTGCACCTTACGACTGCAGTTTTGTCTACGACAACGCCAATTTTGGCTACGACTATGGTTTTTTTTAAAACCGTTGTCTTAGAGGCGTAGTCTATGAGAGAATTTCTTGTAGTGATTTGTAATCAATCATCTAAATCTATAAGAATGAAGAATAAGAAAAATAAGAAGAAGAATAAGAAAAATAAGAAGAAGAATAAGAAGAAATCATTAATATGGAATCATGATTTGAAGAAAAAACCACAGAATAAGAGCCCTAGAATTGTAATAGTGTGGATCATATGAAGAGATTAAAAAAAAAGTGTTGAAATTTTGAAAAATTTCAAATTTGAGATAAAGAAATAAGAAAGAAAGAGGGAAAAAAAAAAGATGAAGAAAAGGAAGAAGAAGAGGAGGATGTAGAAGAAGAAGACAAAAAAATGAAAAATATGAAAAATTGATTTTTATACATATAGAAATAGGTTGGGGGCACCAATTAGGATTTGGTGCTCGGTAAACACGTTCATCCGGTTCGAAAACCGTCGAACCGGGTCGGTTCGAACCGACAATCAACGGTTCGTTGAACTGTTGACCCGGTTTCGGTTCCGAATCGTAATCAGAAATTAGATATATCCGGTTAGGTTACGGTTTGAGATTTTCCAAATCGTCAAACCGACGGTTTAACCAGTGGTTCCGAACCGCCGGTTTTCAATTTATTTTTTAATGCGATCTGCCACGTGGATGACTCTCGTTGAATCTGATATAGCCGTTGGACATCGACGGCTAGGGAGAAGTAGCCGTTGGAAACCGCCCGAACTAAACCGGTTCCGAACCGACGGTTTCAAAAAAATTTGAAATGGGCGGCTTAGATCTAAGGGCCGTTGGAGATCAACAGCCCAGATGAACAAATCAGAGCGTCCTTTTTTTTTTTTTTTGGTATTTTTTGAAATCTATAAATAGGGGTTGAAAGATGGTGATTTTTCACACCTCTCTCTCTTGCTCTATCTATCTCAATTCTTACTCTATCTCTCAAAATTCTTGCAATTGTTACATTTCCACTATTCTACATTTCTACTTTATGTTTCTACTTCTACATTTCTACTCCTACATTTGTACATCATGTCTCGAAGAGGATCCTCGTCATCATCTAGTGGGAAGAATAAAAGTTCCATGCTCCCTCCTCAATTCACACGAGATGATGATACTTACATCGACGAACTTTTGGGTGATGATGTTGATTTGGGGGTCGATATCCAAGCCGCCTTGGCGGAAAGTGAAGATGAGATGCCGCCTCCTCCTACAACACAAGAAAGAGGTGGTGCCCCTAGTCAAACCACTTCAACTAGAGCCACACCATCACGAAGTGACATTTTCTCCGTCCACTTCAAGAAGGAGCAATGTTCTAATTCAAACATCGACTACATTGTGTCTTGCAACCATTGTTCGAACAAATACAAGTTCAAGCATGGAGGGGGATATGGAACTTTCACCAACCATATCTTGAAGAAGCATCCGGACAAGATGGGATTGGACCGATCTCAAACGCAACTACAAGGATTGTCCGGCTCGTCACTAGGTATGGATTCTTTAACTTTTAAATTTAGTCAATTAGAATGGAGGAAAGGAAATTGTGATTTGATTGTCATGAAATATTTTCCATTAGGATATCCATGCGATGACATATATCAAGAACATATTAATATGTATTTGTTAGAAAATTTGTTAGAGATGTTGAGACAAGGTGGAACTCAACATATTATATGCTTCAAGATACTTATGATTATAGAGAAATTTTATGTGTTTTTTTGTTAGAAGATAATGCTCATGAAGTTATGTTACATAGTGATTGTTGGGATTCTTGCACAAATTTGTTAGAAATGCTAAAGGTTTTTGAACAAGCAACTAAGGACATTAGTGACTGTTATTATCCTACTTCTCCTATAGCATTAGATCAATGTGTTAAAGTTGCTTTAATTTTTCATGCTTTTGTTGATTATGATTCTTTGAGCCATGTACTTATTTTGATGAGATCAAAATGGTTAAAATATTTTCATGAAATACCCCCTATTTATGTATGCTAAATTATTAGATCCTAGGATTAGAGAAGATGGGCTAGAAGAATTATTAACTATGTATTATAATGTCTTGTTTCCAAATGGACTTCTGAATGATTATGATGAAGTAGAATATGTGCCTAATCCTAGGGAAGTAGTTGCTATAGCTAAAGGATATTTGGTTGATTTATTTAGAGAATACAAAACAATACATAGTAGTGAATCTAGTGAAAATGTAAGTGCTAGTGAAAATGTAGGATCTAGTAGTTCTTCATCTTCTTCATCTCACTTTGGACCGACGGTTTCGAAACCGGAACCGGCATTCCCCTCTACCGGTTCGGTTTCGGTTCGGTCATTCTGGAAACTGAAACCGGCCGGAACCGGAACCGAAACCGTTTAACCGGATGGAGATGATTAGTGCCGAGGACACATTTGTGTTGCTCTATTTTGAACAACAATCTAAAGTTCACTTTCTCTCTCTTTTACAATCTGAAATTCTCACTTTTCACACATCTATTAATAGCTTGATTTATTTCTTTTTGACTTCGTACTTCAATTATTCTCATTTTAAGTGTATGGTGAATTTTTCAATTAATATATATACGTATTTAATATCTTTTTTAAAAATGTCATTTTTATTTTATATTTATGTTAACAAAACCAAAAATAAATATATAATACTATTAGATTTCTGAATTAATCTTTATCTTTATATATATAAAAACACAAACATTGCCAAAAAAGGTAAGTAAGATTTTTCCCGCCTAAAACCATTTTCTATTTATGTAAATTTTGTATATATATTTATTTTATATACATATATTAAGTATATACATTGCATTATATTTTCTAAGAAAAGTCAAACATGATTATTTAGGTAAGGAAAAATTTATTGACGTTATATATGGATACACCTTTCAATTTAAATAAATTTTTAGATTATTTTAAAGATGAAATTTACAAGATCTGGTCATGAACTAACAAGTCCAATTTCATGATTCTTTAGAATTTCATGATTATTCAAAAGTCCGACTATATATATATATATATGTGTACATATAATGAGATAAGTTAGTAATCTATAAAATAAGATTTTTCATATAATCAAATCAAATATCCATAATTTTCAAGTAATATTAGAATATATGATCCTAATTTTAAAAATATAAAAGAAATGATATGATGCTTTTTAATTTCTTAATTGTTACGTATCTCCAAATCACACATCTAATATATATATATATATATATATATATATGAGTAGGTCTTGAGTGAGACCGTCTCACGGATCTTTTTTCGTGAGACGGGTTAACCCATAACACACACCTGTGATTATAGGATATGATTATGACTCCACTGTTTTTAGACATATTTAAAGAGGAAAAATAAAGATAAGGGGAAAATGTGAAAAGTTTATCAAATACAATTATTTATATAAGTTGAATATATTAAACATTTTTATTAATATAGACATTAAAAGCAATATAAATTTTATTCGTAAACAATATATCATTATACTATATCATCAACAATAAAAATTATTAAATAATATAACAAGCCGTGCATCGCACGGGTGCACTACTAGTATATATAAAGACACAAACATTTCTAAAAAAAGTAAGACAATGATTTTCCCACCAAAACCATATTGCCAAAATAGGAAATATTTTTTTCTTTTATTTAGTAAATATAAATCATATTTATATTTGATATATTTATATATAAGGAAATTTTATTGAATTTTCTAAGTAAATTATCTTTTTCAAAGTGATGACATGAAGTTTTTGTAATGGAAAGATATGAAATTACTCTCCAATCAATAGCTAAAAGAGAGTTAAATTTGACATTAAGATCTTAAGTTTGAGAAAGATCTTTTTAATTTCACATTATTTATATTACAGAATAATTAACATAATGTGGAATTTGGAAATGATTTTTATTTATAAAAATAATAAATAATAATTTAATGATGTTTAATTTCTTCTAATATATATAAAGATACAATATAAAAATCTACTCAAATGAAAATGGAATATCACATGATTTTAATGGTAATGTATATATCTAAGAAAGTGATATGACCAAAAAAAAAAATTAATCTCACATATTTGTGTATACGGTAAGTCAACTTTGATTATTAAATTTCAATTGATATATTTATGATGTATAATTTACACAATGTGTATATATATTATTATTCACCCCACAAATATATATATATATATATATATTTAAAGTCAATTATTAAACATATATAAACACATTTTGTTAAATAATAATTAATAACTGAAATTGCTAAATATATATATATATAATATATAATGTGTACTAAATCCTTAAAGTACGTGATAAATATACATATTGCATATATCAATGTACAGTAATTGCATCATGTATTGATATAGATTAGGTAATATCAATGTACAGTAATTGCATCATGTATTGGTATAGATTAGGTAATTCAACTATGTCATTTTTAATATTACAGGTTTATATTTGGAAAAATATAAATAGTCAATTCTGAAACTTAGATATGATATCATATATATTATATTCGATTTTAACTCTCAATCAAGTCCCTTAACAAACTATTTATGACATGAATAATAAAAGAAATATATCAAATACCATAAAATCTGAGTCAAGAAAACTTAAAATTCGGATTTTACCATATATTTATATATATTTCTATCAATTAGCATATTACCATATATATAAATTGTCATGGTTGTGAAATCAATAGTTAGCAACTATTATAAATAGTTGGTTATTGTAAACTTGCATTATCGCATAACTTAAATCCATGAGTAATTGATTTCATTTCTTACATACTTTTAAAATATTTAGTTTAACAATATGTTTATTTGATACATTATATTTAAATGGTTCAGTACTTGAACCATGGTTTGTAAACCACAAATCATAAATATGAATGATTATCAATATTATTATTTTTTTCTTGCAGGTTTACCGTTCATGAAATATACTATGTAATACAATTCGAATGCAAGGTTGACATGACATGAATTTATAGGGGAAGAACTTGCACATTTGATCATATGATTCAATTAATATTTAGAGTAAGAATTGATCTGACTTTTAAATAGTTTATGACTTTTAATTTATTCTATAAATCGATTCATATTTTTGCTTCTATATTATTCAGTTCAAATAGTCTTACATTATGTTTAACATTATAATATTTTTTGATATTCATGTTAATCATATTTAATGAAACAATTGAAGATATTTAGATTACATTGTTCATTCAGTTAAATTCAAATGTTTTTATTTACTACAACTTAATTATTTAACATAAAAGATTTTCAACATATCAAACTATATAATTATGTTTTTCAAATATTGTTATTCTGTGCAACGCACGGGTGAAACACTAGTATATATAAAAACACAATGGTTTCTAAAAAAAGTAATAGCAAGATTTTTCCGCCAAAACTACATTGCCAAATCAGGAAATGTTTTTTATTTTATTTAATAAATATAAGTCATATTTAATATATTTATATATAAGGAAATTATATGTAGTAGTTAATTATAATTACATGATCACCTTTAAGTTTGTTTAATATTTTCATGTCTAGATCTCAATAATTATAATTATAATTATTATGTTATATAAATTCTATGTGATAAATTTATATCCGTGCAATTAAAGTTTGCTAAAATATTATATACATAAGGTGAAATATATGCTAATTATACATATCATATAGAAAAAAATTAAATGATTTCATTAGATTAGATAACTCATATGCAATTAATTAATTACGGTTAATTGATTGGCTTACACATGCTATACGGTTAATTGATTACTAAATTGGTGTATCAATATATAAATTCCATTATGCTTACTAAATTACTAAATAGTAATTACGTAATTATATATTGTATGTGTAAATAAAACACTAATTCTATGGAGATAATTACCATATATAGATAAGGTCAACAATTCTATGTGATACAATTATCATTAAATATTATTTATGAAAAAAAAATCAATATAAATCTTTTAATTTATTTTTATTGATTTCTATTATACATTCTCTACATACAATTAGATATTTATAAATATGAAAATTGAAATATATGTTAATTATACATATCATATATGGTAATTACGTAATTATATATATTGTATGCTTAAATAAATCACTAATTATGTGGAGATAATTATCATATATAGATAAGGTCAACAATTCTATGTGATACATTTTAATGTGATACAATTATCATTAGATATTATTTATTAAAAAAGAATCAATATAAATCTTTTAATTTATATTTTTATCGATTTCTATTGTACATCTTTATCTTTATCTTTATATATCTTTATATATATAAAAATACAAACATTGCTAAAAATAGAAATGCAATATTTTCCCACCAAAACTCTATCCTAAATATAGAAATAAATAAAATTACATTTTATTTTTATTAATTACTTAAAATATTTAATTATATATACACACATATGTAATGCATACATATATAAGTCAACTATTAACCTTAAATAGGATTAAAAAATTATATTATATTAGGAAATCTAATATTCAATATATATATATATAATTTTGAAATTTATGGTATGTTCATAATGGAATTAATTAGATGGCACAATCAATCCAAAAAATTACAAAAATTTGACTTCAAAAAATCATTACCTTCCTTTATAGCCGTGAGTTATGTCTTTATGGGACTTTAATTTCGTTAAAATTAAAATTACATTAAATTTATGTTGTAGCTGTGAGTTATGGTCTCATAGATCTTTAATTCTATTAAAATTAAATGTCATAGATGAAAGGTAATGAAATTTTAATCGGACCTATGGAATCATTAACTAACTTTCATATATTAAATTTCAATTTATAATCAAAATCACATTAAAAGGTGAGATGACCAGTATGATATATATATATATATATATATATATATATATAGTTCTCATATGTCTATAATGATGTGATTGTAATTTTGATTTGATCTTTCTTCCAAAATTAAACAATTAAATTTTTATTTAATTCTCTATACCAAAATTATATTAACAAATCTTTATATATATATATATATATATATAAATACAAACATTTCTTAATATATTATGGTAATGATTTTTCCACCCAAAAAACCCTACTATAATAGAAATAAATAGATATAATTATTTTTATGTTTATTTATTCCTTAAGTATATAATACTCCCTCCGTCCCACCTTATTTTGCCTACTTTCCACTTTTGCTTGTCCCAACTTATTTTGCCTACTTTCCTAATTAAAGTGAAAAAAGCATCAACTTAAACATCCAATCAACAGTCAACTGTATTTTCTTAGGAACCATGCCGGTCAAAGTAGACAAAATAAGAGGGGACGGAGGGAGTACATATTTAGAAATATATATTAACATGTATACGAACATGTATTTTTTCCAACATGTATAGAAGTCAACCACTATCTTTAAATATCTTTTAGTTATTTTAGGGAAAAATATTACACTTTTTTTATTTGGAAAAAAATAGAGATATTACATATTTTTTGAAAGAAAAAATATATCCAATTTGATACACTGATTTTCTGCATCAATGTCCTATTTCATTGATTGTTTTATTTTTAAATATCCTTTATTCATCTCATACAATTTAAGAAGTGTCATGACTGAAATTTATAAAAAAAATGATAAAATTATTTAAAATATTAAGAAGATAAATCAATATAATTATTAAAAAGTATCATGATATGAAATTATTTCCTATATTTTAAAAATTATCTTATTTAAAGATTACAAATGTCATTATATATGGAAACAATCAATTTACTATGCTACATACATTTTGGATGCATGTGAATGTTTATTAATTTATAAGATGATATTATATATATTGTATTTAGCCAAATGAATACAAATTTTATAACTTATATAAAAAATCATAAATTTTGAGATTTTCTAAAAAAGAAACCCAAAATTATGCAATCACAATAACAATCACTTACCTTCATACCATATATAATGCACTAATTTCATATCTAATAAGCATATATTTCACTATAAATATGAGAGAATTAACTTGGAATTCACTCATGCATTTTCTATTCACAAATTCTCAAATTTTGCATTCCAAACATTATGTTTTCATGGATCGGATGATTGTTTCTTCTTCTTCTTCTTCTTCTTCTTCTTCTCCTTTTTGTATATTTATTTGGGTATGAATTGTTTATTAGAGATATTTGTAGTTTGGATCAATAATTAATGATCACAGTGTTCACTTTTGAATAATTTAAGTTGTTGTTGTTAATCATATTTTGAAGAAGAATTATTCACAATATGTGTTATTTTATTAGTATTGTATATTATTGATTATTCTTATTGCCATGTAATATTATATTATTTTACCAATTCAAATTATTTTGTGCAGGTCGGAATCGAGAGGTTTTGATTTTGGATTAGAGATTTTAAAGATTTAAGATTAGAACACTACAAGATAAATTTTGTTTTTGTTTTCTGAAGAACATTGTAAAAAATAGTTATTTTATATTTTTGTGCCCAAAAATTTTATTATTCTTAGAAATAAGTTTGTGAAATAAGGTTCAAAAAAGGTCTACATACATTGCATCGAATCCATTGTTTTAATCTACTAAAAATGCTTAGTATCAAAATAAAAACAAGTATATTGATTACTAAATGATTACTTGAAATGTGGAGAACATGATTTATGAAAATCATTTTCCATAATAAAAATTCACTTTGATGTTTCAAAATATTTTGTATTTTTTTCCATATATAATTATTTTATTTTGTGATGGTTGCCCTATAATTTATGAAAATCGTGTTCCATAATAAATTATTTTTTTGAATTCACAATTTTTTTAATAGTGTAATTTTATAAAAAAATGATTTTGAAACTCAAATGTATAGATAACAAAATTTATGGAATCTTACATTACTTTGAAAATGCACACATTTTTTTGTTTTATATAATTCTTATTCCAATAAAAAAAACTCAAGAATCAAAACAACAAAAAACTTTCTAAGTGATAATTTAAAATATTAATTGGAATTTTCCAAGATTTTAGATCAATAGAATCTTTTATAATTCAGTCTAAATTGATGCTTTTCATTTATGTATCAAAATATATATATGAACGTATATATATGAGATTAGTATAGGTTATGTATATATATTAAAGTTCATATTGAAAGGTTAATTTAGTCATAACTCTCTTATTAATTATTTTTGTTGTTTAATATATTAGACAATTCCACAATTAAAAGCACAATATTCTTATATACTTTATATGTTTAAATGTACTTTGATGACCTTAATTTATTATTTTATTTAATCTCTTTAATCTCACCAACTATAGTTTTAAAAGAATACAATGGATATCTTAAATATAAATAAATAGACATATAACAATCAAATATTAGGCTAATATATATATATATATATATATATATATAATCTTGGGGGTGAGGCCTATAGTATAGGGGCAATAATGAGTCTCTTTCACTTCTAATTAATTTTTTTTCATTTCATTTTATTCTTAAACTATGATGTATTGATTTATATTTTTATTTGTAATTTTGTATATAGATATTTTTATTTTAAAGTTGTAAGTTTGATAGATGGTAAGATGTGGTGTGAGAACAGTTTTGAAACAAATTAAAATTTCAATTAAATAGTTTGTTTATTTAAAATTCATTTTTAATTGATGTAGCTAGCAATTAAATAGTATCTATAACTTTATTTAATTTATTTTTTATTCTGTAAATGTAATTATGATATAAGTGCATTGCCATGCAGATAGGCTATAAGATTTTTCTTAACAAATTATGATTTTAAAATAAATATCTTATTTATTTAAAGATCGGTATAATGTATGAAACAAATTTATAATTTTTATTTGTAATTTTGTTTATCATTATTTTATTATTACAATAAAAATATAAAAATAAATAAGTAAATATATATATATATATATTGATAAGGATTACATTATAATGAAAGAAAGAATAAACATGTCTATTATATATAGATAAATTATATATACTATTCAATTTGAATTAAATACTTAAAATGGAAGTTAAAAGTTTTTTAGTTATGTATCTCCATAATATAATATTTATTAGACAAATAATACTTCTACGAGTCAAACACACGGATCTAGGATTCATGCACCCAAGTTGACCCGATCAACGTGCCCAAAAACACGCTTCTGCGTGCATTTCACTCGCCCCCACGCGTCTGGTATCCACACTCAAATCCACCCAAATTCGCTCAAAGCTGACATACATTTACGTTATGTTATACAAACATTTAGAATTTTTAAGTATACCTTCATACCTTCTAGCAATGTTAGAGATACGTTTTAATTATATTAGTCTACCTTTTAACTATATTAGTTATACATTTATATATTATATCAGGTATGTCCAATATAACATAAAAGTATGTCTAATATAACATAAATGTATAACTAATACTACGTAAAAGTACATGTACAAAATGAGCCGAAGTTATGGTTTTTTTTTTTAAATTAAAGCTATGATATTTGGGCAAAAAGGTATATTTAATATAACATAATGGTATATTTAACATAATATAAAAATATGTCTAATATAACATAAAAACATGATCAAATTTAAAAATTCAAGCACGAAAGAAGAAAAAAAAGAATGAGTCGGGTGACCCGAATCCGATCCAGATGAACCTGACTCACAGGAGAGTCACTCTATTTATTATAGAAAAACTATTTTTTCATATTAACCCCATCATGTATCTTTTTCTAATTAAGATCGTCTTTTTTGTTTTTATATAAAATTTATGATAATTAACTTCATAAAAGAAATTAAATTCACACTTTTTAAATTTTAGTATTTAAACATAAAAGTGCATAGTTTTGCAAAGTTGGAAACCTTATACATAAATATATTAAGTACATTAGAAGTATATATTTGTATTTTGTAATGTAAGAAGTATTCTCTTAAAAGTTAATAATTATACAAATTCAATTTTACAAAATACAAGTGTATAAGATAAAATGTACATGTAGAATAAATATAATTATTTAATTTCTGATTTCTATAATAACTAATGCTCATTTTATTAATGTAAGCATTGTTTAGTTCAATAAACATTTCTAGCTATAAAGTACTATAGATTTATTGTTGTTGTTATCATTGTTTTTTTATTTAAATATAATAGTTTCATTGTTATTAATTATAAAAATAAGAACTAATATATCTATTCTTGAACTTATTTATAAATCAATACATGTTATTTATAGAGTTCACAATATAAATTTTTGTTGGTCAATTACATTATGTTCATGTGATGTTTTAATTATGTCAGTAAATTAATAGATTAGAAATTATTCAATTGTTGGTCAATTACATTATGTTCATGTGATGTTTTAATTATGTCAGTAAATTAATAGATTAGAAATTATTCAATTGCATTTAAATAAACTATAGATTGTACACACAATTTATTATTTGTAATGTCATTTTACTTATATGAAGTAATATGATTAGTATTATTATTTTCATTATTATCATGATTTAAATCAATACTACTCTTTTCAGTTAAAATTTTATTCTGAGCTTTTCATTTTTTTTCTTAATATATAGTCTTTTGTAAATATGTAATATAATATAATTGTTAAATTGTTAAATAATACATATTATGACCGAGAAACTATGTTGTTCAAAAATATGATGATCATATAAAATAATGTTCTACATTTTCTAATATTTTTCAATCACATTTATATTTTCTATATCGTTATGATTTTAGTTTTGTTGTAACTACTTTTTTTTTCATTTAGGTTGGAAGTTATTAGATGTATTGGAAGATTGTTGCAATTTTTAATGATGGTAGTTGTTGGTATTTTTCATGCAATTGATTTTTTATACGTTGTTGTTTATAAAGTAACCAGACGTGCTGGATTGAAAATTTTAACATGTGATAAAGAGATTAAGAAAAGAGACCACGGCGTATGTTGTATATAAAGAAGTTTTTCAAAATTTGTAGTTTATGAATGTTAATTTATTCTGTAAATTGATTCACACTTTTATTCTATATTATTCAGTTCAAATAGTCTTACATCATGTTTAACATTTTTTTTTTTTTGATATTCACATTAATCTTAATTAATGAAAAAATCGAAGATATATAAATTAAATTATTTATTCAGTTGAATTCAAATAATTTTATGTACTACAACCTAAATTATAAACATAAAATATTTTCAACATATCAAACTATATAATTATTCTTTGCAAATATTTTATTTCGTGCAACGCACGGGTAAAATACTAGTATTACTTAATTCCCCGATATAATATTTCAATTGTTTTAGCACCTATACATATAATTATGTAAATATAATTTCTTTTAAATAACACAACTATTAGTAAATAGGGAAAACAAGTTTTTAATCTTTTATATTTGCATCATTAAATTTTTAGTCCCCTAACTTTAGATTTTTTATTTTTAGTCCTCTATATTTACCCTTGTAAGAGTTTTAGTCCTCTTATTTACCTTTATTATATTTTTAGTTTTCTATCTTTCAACTTTTGTTTTTTAGTCATGTACGTATGTTTATTTAATTAGATTTTTAGTTCTCCATTTTTCAACTTTTAAGTTTTAGTCATCCGTGTTTAAAAAATATCAAAATTTTAAAACTAATAAAATATGATTAATGTCATTTTTTTTAGTTTTGTATTTTTCATTTTCGACACAAAATGTGTATAATTTATGTGAAATAAATTATTAATTACTTGGAGCATCCACAACCCAACTCAAAAAAATACAATTCATTTAATCCACATCAACACTCTCTTTCCTCCACTTCAACATTCCATCAATTGAAATCCACACTCACGATCCATTAAATCCAAATTCAACTATTTTATGGGTCACACTTCACTTAATATTCTCTCTCCTAATTTTAACTTAAATTTAGTTTAGAATTTTTAATTTTGGATACACAAATTTTATTTAAATATATTTTAAGTAGATAAAATATTTTGTTAAACAAATTTATTTCATTTCAATAAATACTAAAGTATAGGAGTACAAAAAAAACATAAAACTAATGATTTAATAATTGAAAGGGTACAAACTAAACATTTTAATTCATCGTTGAAACATCAAAATGTTTCTAAATATGCTCTACTTAGTTCGTACGAAGTTGGTGATGCACTTCATTACTACGTATCTCCGTATTAATTCAGAGAAATTCTTGAAATTCTCGATTTGGGCCTTGAGATTGTTCTACGGGATTATCACCTTCGTCATTGTACCAATTTGTAACTATATTTCCCTCATCTTCAACATGATTTCCTTAAGTATAATACAAGTCAACATGATTTCCTTAAGTATTTTCCTATACCTAAATCGTGTTGGGCCTCTCACAATTGCCCATCGAGCTTAAAGCACACCAAATGCTCGTTCAACATCTTTTCTTGCGGCCTCTTATTTTTCTTTAAACAGTGTTTTTTCAGGATCCTCTAGGCATTAAAATGCTTTAACGAAAGTAGCCCATTTCGGATAGATATCATCTGTTAGATAGTACCCCTTCGTATAAGTTGTGTCATTCACTATAAAATTAACCTCCTATGTACTTCCTTGACACACATTGTTGAACAGGGGTGATTCATACAATACATTAATATCATTACGTGAGCATGCAACGCCAACAAATGCATGTCATATATCCATAGATCTTGAGAGACGACTGTTTCAAAGACAATTGTAGGAGACTCATGTCCTCTTGAAAATTGGTCTTTCCAAGCAACTGAACAATTTCGATTCTCAATGCATACAATCAAGACTTCCCAACATACCTAGGAAGTCATGTCTCTCCTCATGCATTTAGAGAAGACGATGTGTATCATCAACAATTGGTCTTCTCAAGTATTGATCACCAAAGATTGAGTTCACAACTTGACAAAAGGTGAGACACTTGATAGAGGTTGAGTCACATATTCGTAAATACTTATCGAGGTAGTCTGCTGGAACTCGAGAGGCTAGTTGACGGATAGTTGTTGTGCATTTTTGTAATGGTGAGAAACTAGCTCTTCCCAAAACATCATGTCTTCGTTGAAAAAATGTTAAGTGATTTTCTAGCGCATTCACGATGCAAAGAATAACTCCCTCGTATTCGGTTCGTCTACGAAACAAATTTTCAAGATACACAGGGACATCAGAGAAATAATCATTGACTAACCTTTCATGTCCAACTTCACGATCCCTTTTAATATACCGTCTTTTCTGTTGCATCTCGTTTTCTTGTATACATGTTTGAAGGATTTCATTACTTCGTCGAATTATCCTTGATATCAATTCAATCTCCTGATCGTTAGCTTGTGGATCAGTTTCCACATCACTAGAAGAGCTAGAATTTGAGTTGTTAGAATATTGAGACATTTTGCAAAAATTGTGTTGGTTGTATTGTGAATGTGAAGTTATGATTAATGAATCTCTTTTATTTATTCTTGAAAGATTTTGATATTGTGTGTATGTGATCTCTTACAGAGTGCATGTGATTAATGTAATAATAGATAGACATTTGCAGAGTCCATGTGATATTTTACAGAAGTCGCATGTGATTTGAAAGGGACCAGAGAGAGTAATGTAACAATTGGATGTTTTAACATGAAATGCATTAATACTTAATTATTACATTTTCATACATCTTATAAAAGAAAAAAAAACAAATTGAAAATGCATAATAGAAAATACTAATTGACAAAATCAAAGAGTAAACACATGTGGACATTCCACTTCTCTTTGATTTCCTCACACATTTGTTGATGGTAGAAAAGTTGTTCGAGGTGTAATGACTTGTGTCTTTTGTAAGAATCTTATACTCCCCCATGTGAATTTTTTTGTTATCATTTTCCACCTCTAGTTTTTTCATAGATGCAAATGACATTAATTCTTCTACCATCTTAGTGTATTTCATTTTTAATTCATTTATGGTGGATGTTGATGCATTGTTTTTCCCCTTCCCATTTCTTTTTGTTGTCTTATGTCCAATTAGACGAACCTCATCTTCATTTGATCCCAAATCAATATAGGTTTTTGATTGGACGAAGTCTTGCTCTTAAATTAGGGATGGCAATGGGGCAAGTCGGGGCGGGTAGTTAACTACCCAGGCCCGCCCCGTGCCTACTACCCGTTGCCCCGCCCCGCGACGGGCCAACAATTTTCACCCCGCGCCCCGCCCCGCCCATTAATAAAAAAATAATATTAAATGACAATTTACAAATTAAACATGAATAATTTGAGAAACACCTAATTAAATCATTAACTCCACAAATAAAATGTTCAACTCATTAATTGTCAAATCATAACATAAAAACATAAAACAAACACTCATCAAATATTCATTTGTTCAAAGTTTATAAATTGCTAAAATAGACAATTAAAACTTAAAAATGTCTTGATGACTTGATTTAAGAACTACATCTTCTAGGATCACCATTCACCAAGTCATAACCTCCATGGCAAATCTTTCTCAAAATTAAACATACAATAATAAATAATCAAATTTGAATAAAGCAATATATTTTTTAAGAATTTTCAAAGATAAAAATAACTTGATAAATAAAACTATCTTACCTCAAGGTCACTCTTCTCATCATCCGAATCATAGAAAACCGACATGTATGCTCCATCGGAATGATCTACATAAAATTCCACATTTAAGTACAAATTACATTAAATTATTTGACATTAAAGTTAATTTATATATTAATAAAAGATTTACCTTTCTCAGATAATATCCAATTCTGTGCACACATCAAAGCCTCAACAGTCTTATGGTGAAGTCTACTACGATGAGGACTAACCAATCGACCACTTGTGCTAAAAGCAGATTCTGAAGCAACTGTAGAGACCGGAATTGCTAAAATGTCGTTTGCAATTTGACTTAAAATGGGATATTTACCTTTGTTTGCCTTCCACCAAGACAAGACATCAAAATCAACGGTTCGTGGTAAAACATTCTCATCTAAGTATAAATCCAACTCCGATCTCAAAGGTTTTCTTTTCTTTCTAGAAGCATACAAGTCAAACTCACTAAGTGAATTATCAATAGTAGCACTAGTCTCCATCATAAGACTACTCACATCACCATCACATTTCTTCTTCTCATTATCTTCATATTGTTTAAGTAATTCACGACACAAAATAAGGATCTTCTCCACCTCATAGTCGAATTCATGAAGATAAATTTTTGGAAAGTAATACTCGAGTAAAACCAACTTATACCTAGGATCAAGGACAACTGCCACCCCTATAATTCCATGTGCAACTAACCAATATTTGTCAAACTTTGCAATCATACTTGAAGACATAGTTTCAACAACCTCAATACCACAAGAAAACCATTGTTTTAAAACAACCTTAATCTCACAAATCTTTGGAAAATATAAATTTGTAGTAGGATATTTAGTGCCTGAGAAAAGTTTAGTTGCAGTGTAAAACAATTTTAGCCTACTGCAAATTTCTTCAGTCAAGCTCCACTCAAATTCACTTGGTAAATGCTTATACTTTGGATCACGATGCTTCAACCGAAAGAAGACATCTTTGTAATCTAAAGCTGTTTGTAGCATCAAATAAGTTGAGTTCCAACGAGTTTTACAATCCAATATGAGTTTCTTACCAAGAGGAATGCGAAGTTGACGAGCCGTCTCTTCAAACTTTTCCCATCTTTTAGGTGTCCCCGACCAGTACGATACACTATCTCTCACCTTTTCAATTGCCTCCCCAATGACTTCCAAACCATCCTTCACAATTAGATTCAATATATGGGCGCAACACCGCATATGGACTAACTTACCACCAAGCAAAAGAGAATCCAATGGAAGCTTCTCCAAAAGCAATTCAACCATTGCATCATTAGTCGAACAATTATCCACCGTTATAGTGGATAATTTTCGATCTATATTCCAATCCAAAAAGCATTCAACTAATGCATCACCTAGAGCTTCACTTGTATGTGAAGTTGGCACATAAACAAACCTACAAAATCAATTTACAATTAAATCAAAACAATTAATTTGATTAGTTATATTAATCAAAACAAAACCTACAAAACAATTAATAAAATCAAACAAATAATGATACCTGATGATTCGACTTTGTAGTCTCCAATTATTGTCAATATAATGTGTTGTTATAGTCATAAATCCTTTCTTCTGATGAGAAGATGTCCACATATCTGTAGTGACTGCCACTCGACTTTCATTCTTCTCAAAAAGAGACATTGTGGCCTCCTTCAACTGCTCATAAATCTTCATACAGTCATCCTTCAATGTGTTTCTTGTTACTATCTTGAAGCATGGATTCAAACTCTTCACAAAATTCTTAAACCCATGGTGCTCTATCATCTTAAGAGGATACTCATGCATGATGATCATTCTTGCTAGTTCTTTACGAGAAACTTCTTGATCAAAATTGAATGGAGAAACCTCGAATTTGTCCTTATTGAAGTTTGCTTTCAAAACTTGTTGTCTTATGTATGTCATTTTTCTCCTAGGGCATCTTTCGTAATGCTTCGTCAAGTGACTAGTTCCTTGTTTCGGGTCACCTAACAATAACTTCTCACAATACTTGCACTTGGCCTTGCGTTTTCCATCTACCTCCACTTTATCATGATGAGTCCAAATTTTAGAGAACACTCTTCCAGATGTTCCTCTTTCCACGGCCATATCCTTACTAGTATGATCATCGATATTCTCAATTGAAGTTGGAAGATTATCTAAGCTTGGCAAATCTAGGGATGGAGAAGTAGGCGTAGGTGGAGATCAAAAGAGAGTAGATGATCGTGATTCAAATGGTGAAATGTCAATATCTTGACTTATTGAATGAGGCTCTCCATCACTATCCATATCTTGACTCATTTATCAAACTTCACTCAAACAAGAAGGAAATTTAAGTCAACATGTAAGACAAAAATGAGTGCTAGATCCAATAAAAAGTAAAACCAACCAAAATACAAAGTAAAATTAAAATAAATATATAAAAAGTTTATTAAAGAAATTAGAAACACAAAGTAAGACGACCCAGTGAGATGAACAAACACAAGATGATGCACACAGGCATAAAATGGATGATTATATGCTAGATCATTGTCACTTGATTGATAGTTGAAAAGGCACAATACATAGGAGCTACTATTAAAAGAAGATGATGACCAGATTCCAAATAATTTTCTCACAACTCAAATGCCCATTTACAAATAAGTTAACAGAAATACAAAGAGCCACAAAATAAGCTGTTAAAAAGATCATTGAGTTCAGATGAAAAGTCAGGCATGGCAAGCTTAAAATCTCAGGATGGTCGTCCTTTGATGTTTCAATAATTTTGGGTGAGTATTGAAGTAGCTAAAATACTTAGCTACTTGACAAATCAGATATACCCAATCTACATCCACGGTCCACCCATGTAGTAACAGTAGCACTAAGATAAAGAAATATAACAGAAATCCCAAAAGAAATAAGCTGGAAAACATATGAATACATAATAGATAATACCTTGAGATCTTGCCATGAAGCAGACTGAGGCAAGCCAGTGACTAGAACTGGAAATGAAGCCAGATGCTATAAATTAGATAATTGAAAGAAAAAAAATCACTTCAACCATTAATAAACACAAATCTCGATTAAAAATAAAAAATGCTATGTTTTTTCCTTCGATCAAAGAAAATGAAAATTGGGGAAAAGGAACTGAGAATAACTTACAAAATGTAAGAGGCCAGGCAGTGGCAGTCCTGGCGGAGCCAGCGATGACGGCAGCAACGGCGGTAATGGCGGCGGCAACGGCGGTGTAAGAGAGTGGGAAAGAGAGAGATATGTAGGTGTGTACTGCCGACTGCGTAGGGAAAGGAAAGATATCACATAGGGTTTCATAGAAATTTAATTAAAATATTATTACCAATTATTTTAATATATATATATATATTAATAATATTTGGCGGGGTGGGACGGGGAGGAGTGAGTACCCAGACCCACCCCGTCCCGTTTCAAGAACGGGTCGGGCCTGCCCTACCCCAAACACCACGGGTCAGGTCGGGTCCCCATGAGTCGGGTCGATTTTGCCATCCCTATCGTAAATCATCAGTTCTTGCCTTCTTTGTACATTGTGGAGTAAATTGTGTTTGATCTTTTGTGATCCTCCACACGTGCTGCAAATTAAATGAAACATCATTATTTTCATCACTGTACTTTTGATAGGTAAGACGTAAAATATCTTAATCACTATGACCACTTCGATGCGAACCATAAATTTGTTTATGGTCGGCATTGAAGCGATTCGCTTTCGGATGAATCGTATTATGCCAATGTGATCTACACACAATGTGTTCTAGATAGATAGATTCTTTGGGCTTACTTTCAATATGTCATTGCCTTTTGATCGTTACCGGTAATGGGATCATCGATGATCGTCACCAAAGATTTTTCTAGGAGCACATCCTCCTCCCTCATCCAATTTGGACGTTTTTGATGAACTTGAACATTAGTGTTTGATTTATCGAGAGTATCCTCCTCGGCATGTGTTAAATCTCGATCGTACAATTGAGTTTCCGGAACATAAGTTGGTGTGAGTGGTTCTTTTACCATTTCAAACATTAAAGGCTGACTTGTTGCACTTGGATTACAAAATCCATGTCCTCTCCAAAACTCTGGAATGAATGACACTTGAGGAGAATTTGTGGTATAATTCATCATACCTCCAAAACCCGACAAATTTTGAGAATATTGCTGAAGGAATGAAAAGTTTTTTGGTAATTGTGGTGGAAGATTATGTGGGGTTTAAGAATTTTGTGGAGCATCATTTGCATTCTCCATAGTTTGAGAATTTAAGAAATCTTGTAATATTTTCCTAATATCTGCATCCATTTTGTAAGGATGAGATATTGAGAGATGTATTTTCTTGTAAAGATGATGATTTATTTATAGGTATATGTGTGTGGAATATGTACTCCAATGTAAAAGAAAAAAAAAACAATCCAAAAACTGTTGGTCAACATATTTAAATTCAATACCACTTTTAATAAGAATTGACAACACAATGCTATTAAATGTTAAAATTTTAGAGTTGACAATACAATGATACTAAAAGTTAAAAGTAGAATTAACGATACAATGATACTACAAGTTAAAAATATAATAATTGTTTTCATAAAGTTGAAATATACTTTTAGAATATAGTTAGAATTCTTTTTATATAATTTGTTGCAATTTTTCTATATTACGTAAGTTATTTTAATTAAAATTTTACAATTATAAAAATATATGGGTTAGTTATAATATAAACTTAAATAAAATAAAAAAAACACATTTAATAAGACAATACCATAAGAAATTTCACGAAAAAAAGGAACAGAAATAAAATAAATAAAATGAAAAATGAATAAAGGAAAAAAAATTAGAAAATGAAAATCAAAGGAATGGATGAAGTGGGACCCTGCTGTCGGGTCACCTCTGGAGAGCGTGTAGTACATCCGTCCAATTAGAATATGCGGTGTATTACGCGTGCTGTTGACGATTTTTTTTTTTTTTAAACTTTGGGATCAAATTGGATTCAATCATTTGAATCAAAGCACCTAGGATTCCATTTCCACCCCACAATGCATGTGATCCATTTAATGCCGATTCAAATCCAAATTTTGGCTTGCATAGTGGATGCTCTTAGTATTAATTTTATGCTAAGTTTTTTCAATATTTCTCATATTTACAAAACTTTAAATAACTTGTAACAAGATGAAAAATAAAAATTTTAATTATTAATAATAATTTACAGTTGTTAGATAAATTTTTTTTTTTTTGGAGAAATAATTAAATTGTAACAAAATTAAAAAAGTAATATGCTATAACAGGTAAAATGACTAAGAAAATGATAGTTTTTAAACATGTAGGACTAAAATTTAAAGCTGAAAGATAGAGAACTAAAAATTTAATAAAATAAACATATAGGACTAAAAATTAAAATTTGAAAGATAGAAGACTAATAATCTAATAAGGATAACATAGAGGACTAAAATTCACAAATTGAAAATTAGAGGACTAAAAATCTAATGACAACGTCTTGGGTAAGATCATTTCACGGATCTCATTCCGTGAGATGGGTCAATCCGACCTGATCAAAAGTCAAGTCAAAGTCAAATGTCAACGCCGGTCAACAGTCAATGTCGTTGACCTAAAAATATTACATATTATACATAAAAGTAGTACAAGACATATATAAAAGTATTGCATTATAAATGTTACTAGTTTTACTTTTATAAGATACTATGTTTATGTATATCATGTGTAACTAAATTTTGATAAATTATGTAATATTTTTGTATGTTTTAGGTATTATTAATATTAAGTAATACTTTTGTAAAATATGATGATTTGGATTTGGTCAAAGTGTATGAAAATATATAATATTTTTATGTGTATTTGGTAATACGTACACAAAAATATTATATTATGAGAATAAAATATTTGGTAACACTTTTATGTACAACATGTAATGTGATTGAAATCAACAAGTAATACTCTTAGGGCCCGTTTAGTTTGGTAGGTGGGATTATTTTGATTAATAAAAAATGTGAGATTGTACTGTTCATCAAGGATAAAAAAAGTGTTAATTTGATTGTTTTGTATGTAAGTTATATTGTGGGTTTAGTTTAAATTTTTGTTTGGTATAAATGTTTGTAGGTTTTGTAAAGTTGGTTTGTTTACAAAATCTTGTTTGGTTTATTGGTTAGTATGGATTAAAAATGTGGAATGACAATTTTGCCCTCAAATGTTTTAAAAATTAAAGTTTTTTATTTAAATAATATGAAGGATAATATTATTTGAGAAAATAAAGTAAAAAAGAATTTGGGTCATCTTCCCCAATTCAAATAAAAGGCCGAGAAGCACCCAACATTCTTCCACTGTCTCAATTTTTGATTCTCATGGGTCATCTTCCCCAAATTGCAAGAAGCCGAGAAGCTTAGCTAAAGTTGTGAGATTTCCGGTGAAACCGAAATCATCGTAAGAGGGAGCACATTCTTCTTCTTATTATCGGGTGTTATTCTTCTTCTTCTTCATAGCGATTGATTTTGCTAGCGAATAAGGTTAAACATCGGGTATTATTGCTCACGTCTTCAATCTTTTATCACTAAAAATTACAAGATCCTTTCACAAAATCTTGAAGGTATATTTCGGCCGAGGTGTATCTTCATCCACATAATATTCAATCAACTTTTCTATACTCTCTGTAGGATGCATTGTGGGGAGGTGAGACATTTTTTGGCAAGTGGCAGGTGTTGACAAAATTTAAAAAGCAGTCGAGGAACTTCAATCGTTCTCACTTGCGTTATGTCGACGAGGTAACTAACTCTTGTTATTCGAAACCTATACTCGACCTAGCATGAATTCAGCCGAGTTCCTTTTGGGATGACTGCATGTTCTTGGTTGTCATGGATCAGTTTTGCATAATACATGTAGTTTTGAGTGGTTGTTCATATTGTGTGCTTAGTTTTGAAGTTGTGCAACAAAGACAACATGGTTCGTTGTATATTCCGTTGACACTTTACATGAGGCATAATGAAATCTGTTAATTATATATGAACTGTGTGCATAACATATTTTGAAGACCATTCTGAAGGATGCGTTGTGAATGTTGTGTTTGTCGTGTACATCCTCCATCGTGTGTTGAATCTTATGAGATGTTGTTGATGTTGTGTAGTTGTAATACATATCCGACAACCACATCTAGGGGGATTGCACAAGGAACTGATTCTTCTGTGCGTTGTCGGCATATGATTCCGATGCAAGTGCAGACTTCGGGCACAAAAAAGAATCTCATGCGACGCTTTATGACATGTCCTTACAGAGGGATAATTTAGATACATGCTTCGTTTACAATTCTGATCACATACACCTGGTTCTTTACACGATGTTCTTACATTATTTATATGCATGTAATTTTAGACTGAAGCTTGTGGAATCTTCATTTGGTTGGAGCCGCAGCTTGAAGGACGTGCTCGAGATGTTGCCATTGAGTGCCTTGATAAAATTGGCCGGTTGAAGATGGAGCTAAAGAGTAGCGAAGGTCGTGCAAGGAAATTGAAGACCTTTATTGTGGTACTACTCTTCCTATGTTGTTTGATGGTCATACTTTTACTACGTGTGTGGACTACGACTAAGGTTCACGTTTCTCAAGGTCTTTGCAAGTTATAATCTGAATGAAAAAGTGCGTGTAGTAGAATGAATTTTCTGTCATGCCTGTTATCTAAATTTAGTTCAAGATGATTTATGATGTTTTCAATGTGTGGAAGGGTCCACTATGTATGGAGAGTTTAGTATATAAGAATGATATCTAACATTGCAATGTTCTTATTTTGCTATTATTACTATGATGTATCAATGTTTTTAACACTAAACTAATCCTTAGGGATGACAACAAACAGCCTTGTAATGTTTGTAAAATGCATGAATTGAAGATATATAGTAGTAGAATTAGATGTTGCAAGATGGGATGTTAACAAGTCACATTACGATGTGATAGTTTATATACATGATGTTACAAAATAGATTTTGTTTTCACTACATACATACCCCAAACTTGCTAGCATATGATATCTACAGATAGCTAGCATATGAGTGAACTTGTACCATCAAAGCATAATAAAAACCATGTCACAGTGAAGCAGGCCATTCAAGACACTTACTTAAGTCATTGTGTTAATTCAAGTGGACAAAACGACAAATCCAACATAAGTTAGTTTCCAAAAGTCATTCTTCCATACAAGTTGCATGAGTTCTAAGTCGAACCAAGCTGTCCATAGAACTTCAGAGGAAGCTGAGCTTCGAAGGCTTCACAGATCTACTCGGGGGAGTCCTCGGAAACTGCACATCCATCGAGTTTGTGGCCTCGGGATCAAACGACTCATCTCTTACAACAATAGGGGATCGTGGTGATGAGCCAACGGGATCCATTATCACTTCAGCCAGCTTGTGGTATGATAGTATGATGGACTAAGTGTCATAGAACGGATATCCACATTCTTGAAAGAGGGCTTGGTGCTTGTCCTCCTGCACAGAATAAAGTTGATCAATGCATGCAATTGGAATTTGACAACAAAATCTGGAATATATGTGGATCGGTTAGGGGAATGAAATGGTTTAATGATGTAGATCATCTTCATCATACCTTCTTGACGACTTGCCAATACTTGACAGCCACATAACTCGATTTTCATCTTGTTGTACATCAAACCAACGGTGTTGTTGATGTACTCGACAAACATCGGGAAGAGATGAACATTGTTGGCCAAGAACTTCTTCACATTCTCCTCACTCCAACGAGGATCATGAGTCGTGTCGTGCATCTCCGTGGCGATCGTGGCACATACATTGGATAGGATAGCTGTATCCTTCATATTGCGTCTATATCCCGCTATGTTTAACCGGTAAACCAATTCCTCAGCCTCCTCGTATGTGAATATGTGGAAAAAGTTGTCCAGTTTCCTGTTCATCTTCAGCATCGTTGCGCTTGCACATAAACCACAATGTTTGATGTCGAGTCTCTCTTGCAAAGTATAATTATGACATTAGTGGCAAGATGAACATTAGTATCTCGGGACAAAATTCATTGCACAACAATATTTGGACAAACGGCAATTACCTAGGCTTCTGTTAGATGTGGCTAAAAAATTTAACACAGCGCACAAATGTCATTGTGGGGAATATGTGTGTGGACGATAGCAAGAAATCAAACATGCATGATGCAACATCAATTTTTGGGCAAAACTTGTTGTGTTCACATGATACTTACTATTTTGGTCAACAAAATCCCTCAAGTTAAGCTTCCACACTTGGTAAGCTTTTCTACTCAGTCTGTCTGTTTTGGATGTACTTCCTCCCTTCTACAAAGACTAGAAAATGACAGAACATGGCAAAAATTTTGTTTGTAACTATTTAAGTCAATTCAAATGGCAAAAGCTAGTGTAGATTTCACTAGGTTCTACAAAGGACCTATCCATTGGCAATGTTTGTCTTATATCCCCCCAATATTTTTGATTAGTATTTAATCCCATATCTCCAGTGAAGGTGTTATCACACTACATGCAAAAATAAAACCCGAGGTGTTAAGAAAGAGAAGAGCAATAGGAAGAAATCCTTCGAGTCTACGATAAGAGGACTACATTTATGGACTCGAATGGGACGTGAATGTTGTCACTCTATTCACGGAAGTGCTTGCCGATCAAGCACGAATGGGTCATTTTCACCCCCATGCCACCAACCGACATGCCATTCAAACGACACAGTACATGCTCTCGAAGTTTTTCAACAAGAATTTCGACCTTGTAGATTGTGTGAAACAAGTGCGTTTGCTTCGAAAAAGGCACGCCACTTTCTCGGGCCTTTTGATGCGTGATGATGTCGCGTGGGTGCTTGAGGATAATGAACTTGCCTACAACGACGACACATAGAATGAGATTGTAGCGGTATGTGATAGTCAATTTGCCTTAGGACACATGGCCTTTTCATTTACGTCTTAACATGATATCTATAATTTATGGCGTATAACTAAACTTGTTTTTATGGTTTCTCAATAGGTGGAACCATTTGCATGGGCATACGCCAAGTACGGGGATCCCCATTGGGAGGACTTGCAAACAATATTTGGGTCTCCGACAAACTTGCAATTGGTTCAAAGGGCTTCTAACACCTATGATCCACATGGCCTCAAGTACGAAGATGACATCAAGCCTCCATCTATCCCACGGTACACACCTTTGGATGAGGTGATTGACATTTCAAGTGATGTCTCGGGAAGCTTAACCTCAAGCTTCCAAAAAGAGTTGGGTCTCATTATCGAGGATTCCGATGACGAAGGGTCCTACCGTTCTCCCTCATTGAAGACGGAGTCGAGCTCAAACAATCCTCCAACAAAATCCAAGGGCAATTCAAAGTTATTCGGGGATAACATATGCATGACCTTGTACGGTGCCAATTACGTCTCGTCCTCGACAACGGCTTCTCCTAATAGCAAGAAGTTAAGGAAGGGTTCTCTTACGAAATGTTGTGTGTTGGTCAATATCCAAGGATATTCCTAGTATGTTTTCATGTATGTTCCTAGTTTGTTTTCAGTGATGTGGTATGCCTGTAATTTTATTTCTTCATAGAAGGTGTTGGTCACCAAAAGGCAAAAAATTTCACAATTTCTTGGGAGCTTATCTCCAAATTTACCTTTTGATGGCAGCTTCACACTACTCGTATTAAATATGTAAATTAAATTGTCAACTGTGTGCCTTTGAAGTTAAGTTTTTTTCTTGGAAATCTCAACTTTGAAATCATACACACAAACCACCATAAACAAAAGAGAGCTAACTAAGTCAAAGTTTTGTTAGCATTGAAGTAGTCATGTTAATGCGACAACACATAATATTACAAAATAGTTTTCTGGCACAAATAGCAACTACATAAACGTAATCACATAATTAGTCTACTAGTCAGTGGCATATACTAACATTCAGCTCAAAGGAATGGTCTTGGGATTACATTGTCTCCGTGATGTCCTTCACCAACACGTGTCTTGCATCGTCAGGGACACTGAGAAAGTAGTCCAGCTCACTCTCGTTCGTCGCTAAGTAGCGACCAACGTGCACTCTAGCCTCGAAGCACGGGAAGTCATACGTACCAAGGATCTCGTACACCTTGAAGCGCTTTGCAGTTGGGGATTTTTTCGAATTCTTTTTTTTTTTCGCCACTATTTTAATGTCCGTTTTGATCTCAACCATGTTTTGATCATTTCTCCCGCAATACTCGGTCAAAGTCTCCAACAAAGGATCACGAGAATCAACTTCAATACGTCTAGCCTTTGACTTCCCACTACGTGCCGAGGTGTTAGAAGATTCAGCATGATTTTTGGACATGAAAACGGTGGATGTCTCCTCTGGCGTGAAACCCATCCCCACCGGTGAGTTCTTATTGGGTTCGGTATTTCCAGTGTTCAAGAAATCTTGCATCGCGTCTACGAACCCTTGAGAATGCTCTCCCATAGCATGGTCTCTCCCAAAGATTTCGATCCAATCATTGAAGAAGGGCCATGTTTTGTACCTCATGGTTTGCACGATGTTGTCCTTCTGGAACAAGCATTAAACAATATGTTTGCAACATAAGCCAAGATGTCTTAAACGTAAGGGGCTGGAATAAAACATATACGGTACCTTCACATAGGCATCCCACACATCGTCCTGCACTTCGATCATGTTGTTTGGACCTAAACCGAATCCACTTGTGTTAAGCATTTGGGAGAGATTGTGATAGTTTTTCTTCCACGTATGAATTTTGCTAGCGATGTGTGGTTCCGCTTTCAAATCGGTGCCTGGAAATTGTTGGGCTAAATCTTGTTCCAACAAGGTTAGGTAACCAGTTCGAAATCCGTTATCACTCTTGTAGCCTCGCACGACTAACTCCTTCAATGAATGAATGAGTTGCTGTTCTTCATGAAGGCTCCAGGTCCTTCTTGTGTTAGTGACTGTTTTTTTTTTCTGGAGACATGCCTTAGTGTTCTTCATTTTCTACACATAAATTTATATATGTGGAAGAATGTCAATTAGCAAACAAAGAGTTATTTGCACTACCATTTAATAGCAAGTGGCAGACAATTATGAATGATGGTAAACAAAAAATTACGGACTAAGAAATGTTTGATCTTTGGGTTAAATTGGGCAATCCATAGAAATACAAGCTCAAGCATTTAGAAGTCATAAAAATTCACTCCAAGTCTGGAAATTACAAAGTTAAAAAAAAAAAAACACAACCTAAGTTGCAAGATGTCTATTATTCCACATATCATTCACTATGTTCTCTCTCTGATCAGTCCACTCTTGGGATGACTCAACTTGTTCAACATATTGTTGCTCAATGGGCGGTTCAAAGTCGGGGTCTGGCCCAAGGTCTGACACCTCGTTTTCCAATGGATCGATAGTTGCATGAGTACGAATGAAGTTGTGAAGAAGACAGCATGTTAAGATTATGAGATTTTGCGTTTTGATTGGGTAGAAAGAGTTGCTTCTAAGAATTCCCTAACGAGCTTTCAAAATCCTAAAAGACCGTTCGATAACGTTACGGGCCCTAGCATGCAACAAGTTAAACAACTCATGAGGTGTTTCGGGTTGTCGATCCGTGTGATGCCATTCTTGGAGATGATATCTAACACCTCGATAAGGTGCAAGAAATACAATCCCATTTGTGTACCCTCCATCACATAAGTAGTAGTTTCCTGTCACAAGATATTGGTGATAGTTAATGATTTCATTAAGTCTTCTAAAACTATACATCGATCGGTACTTTTATCGGCCTAAAAGGGCTATTAATGAAATCTGTGAGATATGTATAATGTTACCTATGGGGACACGTAATCCATGGGGACGGGTGATGGCATCACGTAGAACTCGACCATCGACCGCTGACCCCTCCCATCCAGTCAGTACGTAGATGAAATTCATGTTCCTATCACATACAACTAAGACATTGACCGACACAAAGCCTTTACGGTTCCTATATCTTGGTTATTGACCAAGAGGAACTTTGACAGGGATATAAGTGTCGTCTAGGGCACCAAGACAGCCCTACAAAGTGTAATTAAATCTGAAGAGCTGAAGCAATGACAAGTTGACGGAAAAGATGGAACTAATTTTTTACACATTGGGAAATTGATTAAAGTCTGGAAATTGTCGCGATACCTTAAAAAACTTCCAACGGTCGGTCTACTCGTCATCCCCAATGGGTGTTGGTTGAACAAGTAGTATGGTGTGCAGTGAAAGCAAACATTTGAGGACAGAGTTGCAATGTTTACTTATTATGTGGCCACTTCTAAGAAAATCGTCCTTAACAACTCTATTTTTTTTGTGGTGTGATAGAATTGAAAGGAAAATTGCGACTTGCTCAGTAATAGATACATGCTTTGTGGAATCTAGACCCCCTAGGTGTTCTAATAAGTAACAAAGGCGGCTAAAAGTGTCACGAGACATACGGAGATGATTGATGCAAGTTTCATCAGATAAAAGGGTAAGGTCACGAATGTGATCTAGTTGTCGAGTTACTTTGAATTTAACATTGTATTTTTGGAAATTCGTGAAGGAAGTTGTGTGTGTGCATTTTGACGGCGTCGGTGGATATATGCAAATGTGATGAGCGTACACAAAAAGTTGAATGAAGCATTCATTACCTCAACAGCACAACACATGAGCTCGAGGTCAAAGATTTCATCCATGTTTGATATCTAAAAAACGCAAAAACAATGAGCATGCTTGTATGAATGTATTATTTTGACAAAATTTGCCAATGAAATTCAACCTAAACTTTGTGTACTATGCCATTCAAATTTCATTATTTAAAATCAGCCTCACACATTTCACATATATTCATACTGCTATTCATAGATTAATGGACACAAATTCTGTGCTAGACATTCCCCGTAAGCACATATACTAAGAAATGTGTACGAAGCTTAGTATGAAGATCTGGCCCCATACCAACTAGGCCTAACACAAAATCTAACTTGTGACCATATGAACTTATCCTTCTAACACATGAGGCAGCAACAATCATTTGAACAACCAGGTAGCATGACACATATTATTTGCAAATATCATCAACAGTCGCAGCAGGTTCAATTTAGTTGGGGATAAACATAAAACAAAAAGGCAAGTGATAATATACTAATGCATGTGGTAAACACGTCATTTAGTTGCCATCCAGTGAGGATCTCCTAAGATCTAGCATAGTCTTACATACTTATCGATGGTCAATTATTCACAACATTTGCATATAGCACATGAATTCCTAAAACTACAACACGCAATCCCAACCCTAATCGACTTAACTGGAATGATACATCCCGAATTTCATTACAAGTTCAAAAGATAAATAATAACGTACAAGGCTGGATCTAGAAGGTCACCTGGTTCGAAATGCAAAAAGTCGAGTATGTTGAGCTCAAGTCAGCTAGCACGGTGAACTTGTAACTGCATATCAAAACATATGTCAAATATCCAAGCATTAGTGCTAGAATTCATACGTAGTTAACACTTTAAACTTGGAATAAATTGTAGAACTGTATGCATGTATTGTGGAACCACTTTTTGTTATTATGAATATTCGGAACTACGGCGTTAAATATGTTCAATATAGAATAAGATCATGTAAGTTTCAAACTACAACTATCCATAACTTGGAGACATGCAAGTGGTTCAGATTAAAGAATTTGTCACAAAATCTTTATATATTGTTTCTAATATGATGAAATCATATTGCAGACTTCTTAACCCAACTATGTATTATATCAAAAGTCAGAATTGGTTTCATAGGCTGAGGAGCCCCAATCTGCCTAGTGGGTTATTTTATATATATATATATATATATATATATGGTATATTGCAAGCATTATTAAGACTAGTAACCATATATACCATATATATGCTCAGTGATATGGACACAGAAGCTTCACATAAACCATTTTTGGTATATATATATATATATATATAGAGAGAGAGAGAGAGAGAGAGAGAGACTAACACAAGATATTGCAAACAGCAGACAAAAAAAAATCAAAATCAAATGCGAAGCTCATTTCTATAAATACAACAACTTCATATATCCTTCACAGTAAATCCATTCGGCAACTTCATAAATCCATTCACACCATGGCAAAAAAATCCATTTGAAGCAAGAAAACAAGTAGCATTCAGAAATCGAAGCTAAAGATTCGAACAAAAACGTTCAAAGTTTTGAAGCAAGAACACAAATCCATTAACAGATGTTTTTACAGATTCATTCACAGATTTAAAGCAAGAAAACAAAACACATCACATATTCGAACAAATTTGAAGAAAGAAAACAAAGATATTCACAGATTCGAACACATTCATTGAAATTACACATCGGGTATACAAAATCCTATTGTGGTTTATCAATCTTCGTAATCGACTCCAAGTTTCATTAAATAAACTGATATCGAGAAACATATTTCCAAAAAAAAGGGGGAAGTGGGTGTGAGTGTTACCTGCAACTGATGGAGGAAGAGAGGGTAGAAGCGCCGCCATCCGACGTTCTTTCTCGGTGGTTTTACTGCTGCAATTTGGAGATCGTCGACAGCCGCTGCGATCTCGAGCGAGAAAGGGGGCAAACTGTAGGGTTTGTCGGTGCCCTAGGGTATATATGTAATGGCACTCCTGTAAATTGCACAACTTCAAGGGCATAAACGTATTTTGATGGGGAATAGTAATGGCAATTTCGTAATTTTACAATACACAGTGTTGGGTCTCAAATAAACCCACCAAGATTGGTGGGTCACACCCTAATCCACCTCATTATCCGGCCCAAACCCAAGGATAAATTATAATTGTCTGTCAAAGTAAACATAGGTTTAGGTTGGTTTCTAAACCCTAACCAACCTAAACCATCAAAGTAAACAGGACCTTATAATGTAATTTTGTGTGCAATATGTAATATTATTGAAAACAATAAGTAATATTTTTATATGTATCATGTAATATTTTTATATGTATTACGTAAGATCAAGTAAAAGTGTGACACGATACATATATAAGTATTACTTTCATGTATGATCGGGTCGGGTTGATCCGTCTCATGGAATGAGATCCATGAGACTGTCTCGCACAAGAATCAATCAAACCTAATCCAATAAAAATAGAATATTGAAAAACTCTTTTCCATTAATTTTTTAATTAGCCGTGGATCAATGTGTCTTCTAACTCGACAATTTCAAATTATCAATATATTCTAATTCTGAACGTGATACATATTTCCAAATATTTCTATATTACAAAATTAAAACTAAGTTACGCTAATTATGTGGCTATAGAAAATCACAATGAAAAAAAAACATAAACTTCGTTTGGATAGAGTGATTTGAAATCCAAAATTTGAAATAAGTGAATTTCAAATCCTCTAAAGTTGGAGTGGATTTGAAATCCACCAAAATAACTCCAAAATTAGTTTAAAATAAAAACCATAGATTTTAAATGAACATCCATCCAAACACTAACGATGAATTTACTACCATAAATTTCAAATCTCATCTCAAATCTACCCATTCAAATGGACCCTAAAATATATTTATGTTTGAATTTGATGGGGCATTGCCGCATTGGTGCCATACCGACTTGAATCATTCGTTAATGGACTTAAATTAGGCCGCTCGATTTATTAGTTTGGACAAGCCCATTATTAACGTGAAAGCCCATTTAAAGGCCCATATACAATTTCCATAGCCAATGGTTTCTGCTTTGAACCTATTCCTCACCGTCGTCGGAGACGATGTCGTTTTCGCTGGAGACTGCGGCGGAGAAACCATGGGAGGAGGAAGTTGCAGAAGCAGTATTGTCGGTATACAATTCTCTCCCTAAGAAAGGGAAGCATCGAGGCCGCGAAGTCATTGTTTTAGCCGTTTTTTCTCCTCTCCAATCATTCTCGAGGTTTGTAGTCTCAGAATAATTATCTCAACATTTTTGGCTTTCGGAATTGCTGAATTTATCGCATGAAGATCTCTTCTTAGGTTTAATTTTCAGTTTCTGAATTATTGGTTGGATAGAGTCGATTGACATATAGAATTGCAAATGTTGATTCAATTTCTGATGAATTTCCTAGCACTGATATCACGATAGTGTTGGATGATATCGTGATCAACTTCATTTTTGTAATTAGTATTGGAATCATAGCCATAATAATGGAAGTGAGGTTCTGCAAAGTGTGAGATATTTAAAATCATTTTTCCAGTTGAGGTCAGATAATCCAGGCCGAGGTAAATTTGAATTGTCATCTGCCTGCCAGTTGCATTGGTACATAGAGCAGTTAACATGTAGGTAGGTAGCAGGTGTTTTCATTGATATATTTTGTACTTTGTTTATATTATCCATCCTTTTTTGTTACAGGCAAGGACGAAAATATCGGTTTCGGTTCATGTATTGGTACCTTGAATTTACGGAAATATCGGTTTCGGTTATCGGTTTCGGTGGAAATATCGGTAATTTTAAAAAAATCACGGAAATATTGTGAAAAAATTAGAAAAAATATCTGGTAATTTACATAATGTTATAACTAACATTCATACATAAATTGAAGTTAAGATTTCAAATAAAAAATATAATTACAACAAAATGAGAGATAAACTAATATATAAAGTGATAATATGAGAAATTTTGTACAAAGTATATTTATGAACTAATAATAGCATGAGCTCCTGTGAGGTTCAAATGAATAAGATGACATGTCATCTTGATTTAAACAATATTGATACCAACTCACCATATTAGACCAATTTTGGGTGTAATCATAAACATGTCATTCATATGCTCCTCTATCTCTATCAATTTTGGGTGTAATCATAAACATGTCATTCAATGATTAAGGTAAAACAATAGTGAAAGAGTAGAAAATGATTGAAAATTGGAATTTTTTTGCTCATTGCCGATACACTGCACCGAAAACGATATTTCACCGATATTTCACAGATATTTCGCCGATATTTCGCCGATATTTCACCGAAACCGAAACCGAAACCGAAATTCACCGATATTTCGCCGATATTTTGACGAAAAAAAAAAACACCCCGTTTTTATATCGGGACTTCATTCTCAGCGATATTTCATATCGCCGAAATATCGCGATTTTTTCATCCCTGGTTACAGGTGGTGTCACAGCACTCAGTTCAGAGATGCGCAGTTCTTTAACCGATCGTTCTCTTGAAAATCGGAATGCAGAGTTTCACTTTGGAAGATTCTGCACAAAGAATTGGTAATCTTGATTTTTGTTTGTTGGGGGGGATTATTAGTTTAGCATGTTTTCGAACCTTGACCAAGGCTGTAGTTTGTTTCATTCCCTATTTCTGGACGTATAACAATATACTGAAATTTGATTTTAACTTGATAACTTTTATTGCTTTGTTGTTGACAGCCACTCCTTCATGTAGCTCATGTTCGACCTAAGGAATTCCGACATTCTGAGACTGCTCTTGAAACCTTAACACTCAGGTGGCTAGTTCAAATATGATCCATGATTTTAAAACTATTTTATTCTTTCCATTTATATGTAGTTATTCTATATGCGATTGGCCTGTATGAAGTCATTGTTGGAAGACCCGGTAGAAAACAGGCAACCTCTGGAAGAGGTGCAATTTTACTGTCTGTGAAGTCATCTTTATGCAAGTAAGACTTGTTAATACCTATTTGAGCTTTAAGAAGTTTGTAATATAAACAAAGGTTTGATTATAAAATCACTTTGAAGTTTGGTCTATCCATAAATTGAGTATTTCTTGATTTTTATTTCTGTTTTATGAATTGTGCATATTTTACATCATTGTCTAATAAGGCTTTCCATTTCTGATTTAATTGACTTTATGCCTTTATTCTTTGTAGATTAATAGAAAGAAATATCACATAGTAATTATAATACCTTAAAAGAGTATTTGTAATCACAATATTACTCAGTTTGCATTGAGAGATTTATTTTGTAGCCAACCTTCTAAATAATATCATTCTTCTTTTCTAGCATGATAACAATTCATATCCTTGCTCCTTTTATGTTTCCTCTGGTTTAAACTAAAAGCTTCTTTCTCTTCCATCCCACATTCAGCACCACCCAAATCTGCCATCCCATCCCACTTATACGCACATAAACACACTTATTTGGTGTAAATTAAATATATTTACATACATTCATACATATATCTGTACACAAGCACACACATTTAAGTCTTAGGATGCATAGGTATAAACATTGATCACAAGTGCTTAGCATAAGTTAAGGAGCATGAAAGGGTATGAAGAGAAGCTGATGAAAGTATTTTGTCTGAGGTCAGCTTTTCAGAGACATTCGTTGGGATGTAAGAGGTGGATTTCATTCAAGAAAGATGCTTCTTCAACGTCTTCAACACTTCTTTTCTGCTTCTTCGTCTTCGTGTTGATTTCGCTGCTTGCTGTGGTAGACTGGATTGATATTGTAAGTTTCTTTAAACAGATACTCCTCTCATGAATTTCATAAGTATTAAAAAAAGGACAAATTATATAACTGTGTGTGAATATAATAGTTTAGGGTTTTCTTACAATGTGAAAGCAATATGCTTGTGAGATAAAGTCTCCTATAATCGTTTTAGTCTAAAAGAGGGATACAAACTCTTCATTTTTCCCTGTATTGTGAATTATTTTGGTTTCTTCTCTATATGGACAGACTATATATTAATCATATTGTCAACCATCTTTCTTCATGAATAATCTCGATTAAATTCACAGCACATAATTAAACTCTTCCTTTTTTCTTGCATTTCTGGTTTCTGCATGTTTAGTTTCTTAGAAATACAAACATTCTAGACAAGGATATTGGATTTGTAAATCTAGCTCAGACGTTTTCTAATCGAGCCATATAAAGTCTATGACCTTAAAATTAATCTTTTGTGGAATCATTTAGAGAAATTTTAGAGAATTTAACATCACATCTCAAGGAAAAAAATACTCTTAAGTTGTTTGCTCTTAATGTTAGTGAAAAATAAGTGGGATTCTTTAAGTAAAAGATGAAATATAGTCAAGAATAAGGGATTCTGTTTGCATTAATACCCATGTCTCATTAAGTATATTCTGCAAATTACAGCCATCTAGTTTCCATAGTCATGTGAAATACAATAAATTTAGCTTTGTATGATCATGTGAAAATATGAGTAATTTAGTTTATTTTGGTTTTGGAGAAATTGTTTTCTTTTGAAAGTAAATAATTTAACTCTGTTACTGTGAAATGAAAGTTTATCTTAAATTTAAATTTATTAATACGTGATATGCATTAAATGATGGTGTTGCCAGTGTAAATTTGAAACACACTAATGTAATGAAAATGAAGGCAACCATAAATAACTTAAAATTACTAATTATGATGATGTTATATTAAGTACATTTTATTAGTTATTGTTAGGAGAATTGGACAGCTTTCATGAAAATTCAAATCCCCTACTTCCTAATTTATGAAGAATTCGATTTTAGAAAGAAAAAAATCTTAATGCATTTATCAATTTGATTGTTTTTTTAGGCTAAATATGCTGGATACTCCTTCCTAAAAGTACCCAGATATTCCACCAAAAAGCCAACAAATGCCCTCCTAGACTGTGCTACATGGAATCACACCTGGACCTGCCCGAGAAACCATTCAAACATGTACAAACCTTCAGTAAATCCTTGGTCAGGATCAACAACCTGCCCAGAGTATTTCCGGTGGATTCATGAAGATCTAAGGCACTGGAAACAAACAGGAATAACGAAAGAAATGGTGGAAAAAACGCTAGAATTGATCTTGCACCAGAGGGCGCATTTGAGACTGACAATTTTGGACGGGAAAATCTACACGAGCCAGAAATGGAGAGGGACTCGCTCATTAATCACACTATGGGGGATTGTACAGCTGGCGATGAGGTACCCTGGGAAATTGCCTAATTTGGAGCTAGTCTTTGACACTGGTGACAGGCCTTTGTTCGAAGCCAAGGACTTCCAGCAGCCGGATTCCATCCTGCCGCCGCTGTTCCGGTACTGTTCATCCAATCAACACTTGGATATTGTCTTCCCCGATTGGACGTTTTGGGGCTGGTAATGTTTCAAAATTTTTTTTTCCAGTTCTTTGTTATTTCCAGTTTCTTCTGAGATAAAAAGGCTTGGAATGCAAATATTCTCACGTGGGAAAAAATAAGTATCATAAAGAACGAAATTGAGGTACTTTTACATGATTGATTCCACTTTTCTACTATATATATATATATATATATATATATATATATAAATATATTATCACTCTTTCTTCCCCTGCACTTCAATTTTGGGGCTATCTAGAGATTTTCTTTAAAACATACCTATCAATTGTGAAAAGTTTACACTATCTTCTTTATTCTGGTTTTGAAAATCTAATCATTTGGGAAATTTTGATTTGATGTTGTATTTCAGTCTCATTCTATGAATGTGTGTTTTAAACATGGTCCATATTAGCATGCGTGGTGCTAATACAAAATAAAAGGCAGTATATATTCTATATTTATCTCATTTTCTATGTACTGCATTTTATAATGATACATGTTAGGACAGTATACTTGAAACAAAATAGGAAATCCAAATTGCTATTTAATATGCTTTGTTATCATTATGGGAAGATTTTTTTTTTTTTTTTAAATGTATACATAGAGATATTTGAATTATATTACTTACTTGAATAATGTTATGTATTTCGTAATTATTGTTTATTGTAATTTTGTGTAGGGCCGAGACAAAAATAAAGCCATGGAGAAGTGTGTTGGAGGACATAAAAGAAGAATATAAGAAGATAAAATGGGAGGATAGGTTGCCCTATGCTTATTGGAAGGGAAACCCTGAAGTTGCCGAATGGAGGCGTGACCTTTTGAATTGCAATGTCACTAATCAAACTGATTGGAACGCTCGGCTTTATGTTGTCGTAATTCTCATGCACTTTTACGACAAATTTCACTTTCCATGTTGAACGATTGTGTGATGTCAGACTTGTTTATGTTAATGATGCCTAAAGTATTATTTTTGAGTTTGTTCGTAAATAGAATCCTGTAATGTTTGCATTTCAGAATTGGCTGACAGAGTCGGAAGACGAATCGAAGCAATCACATCTTCAAAACCAATGCACCCACAGGTTAGAATTAGCCATAAATTTAACATAATTTTTTTGTTGGTTTTGTGAGCATGCTTAATTGTTACACTTATCGAGAAAATTACTTCACTTGTTAAAATTGCAAAACATGCATAATTCTCAGATTATTTGCTTTTTAGTGAGGTCATTCAAGATTTAATTAACTTCACGTGAGATGAACTAATTCTACTTCTACAAAATTCCTAAAAAAAGTAATTCGTTGTGATGGTTTTCTGCATTTCAGGTACAAAATATATATAGAAGGATGGGCATGGTCCGTGAGCGATAAGTATATTTTAGCATGCAACTCTCCAACATTAGTGATGACACAACGTTATTATGATTTCTTCACAAGAAGCTTGATCCCTCAACACCATTATTGGCCTGTTAGGGATAATGATAAATGCAGGTCTCTCAAATTCGCAGTTGAATGGGGAAACATTCATACAGAAAAGGTATGATTTGACTCATGATGCCAAACTAATCTGTATTATTTCTCTTCGCATCAATATCAGAACCAACATGAAATATGACCTTTTTCCCCAATTTGCAACCTAGAGCCATTTTCCGACTATGATAGAATTTTCTTTTGATTTAGCTCAGAATATTGGTTGGGGGGGCTTTGGTTTGGTTTAAAATGTAGAATGTTCGGCCTCAGGTTTTATGTATTTCGGTTCAAAAAGAAAGGGGGGCATCAAATTTAATTTTGGCCGGAAAAGTGATCGGAAAATGCTGACTCTAGATTGAAATTTGAAAGAAAGGTCGTAATTCAGCTTGGTTCTTGATATTAACCCAATCTCTCCTGAATTGACAGGCGAAGGCGATTGGAGAAGCTGGGAGTGGGTTCATCTACGAGGATTTGAAGATGGATTATGTTTACGATTACATGTTTCATCTGTTGAACAAATACGGGGAGTTGATGAGGTACAAGCCAAGCATTCCCCCCGGATCAATAGAGCTCTGTTCGGAATCAATGGCGTGCTCTGAAGGTGGGAAACGAAGGAAGTTCATGGATGAATCGTTGGAGAAGTCGCCTAGCACATGGGGTCCATGCACAATGCCACCACCTTATGAGCCTCAGGAACTCAAAGCTTTTGTTGATGGAAAGGTGAAAGCAACTCAACAAGTGGAGGCATGGGAGAAGGATTATTGGGACAATATAAACAAAGACATTGAGAATTAGTTAATAAGATATGAGATTTGAATGCATCTTGTATGGTTATTTAATAATCTTTAGCCTAGTTTTGGACCCAACTTCCACTATATTATCAACTATGATTTATGTTAAAGAATAAAAGTACATTTTAGGGGGCCTGTAAGAGAAACCGACTAATCTTAATGATTGACCATCTCTATAGACTAATCTTAGTTGGATCCAAAATAGTTATTATATTATAAGTCCTCGTTTGAAACAGTTTTATACAATCTATATGAAAAATTACTGATATCGTAGAGTATATAAAACCATAAATTTAAAAATTGAATCAAACTATTGTTTTTCATTTTAGTAAATAACATATCTTTTAAAAAAAAAAGACCAAACAACTTGCTTCAACATGCATTGACATCATTAATTACTACTACCTCCGTCCCAAAATAAATGACGTTTAAGCAACTAAAATTTGTCCCAAAATAATTGTCGTTTTCGTATTTCAAAACATATTTACATACAATATATCAAATATGCCTCTATTTACTCATCTCAAATTAAATGTGTTAAAGAGATAAAAGTTTCTCATTAATCTATACTATATATAAAAAAGAAGAAGTTGGCAAATTTTACACATTTGCCACTCAATTGCAAAATTGGAGATAATTACTAATTTGTCATTGACCAATAGAAAAATTGTGGAAAAAAAAAACTAAAAAACTTTGAGAATCTTATAGAATAAGCTTCATATATATTTTAAATATAATAAGTAGTCTTTTAATTTAATATAGGGGTAAAATGAAATAGAGGAAATTATTTTGGATGATATTATTATATGATTATGTCTTAATGATATAATTAAAAAATCTGAAAATAATGAAATTTAAACATTGTCAAAAATTTAAAAATTTGAAAATTCTGTAATTTTAATATATAAATGTGAAAAATAGGTCTAAAAGCTAAATTTCATTTTACGAAGGCTGTAAAATGTTTAAAAGTTTAAAAATTATTATAAAATTATTAAAAATAATAATTAAATTTGAAAGTAAAACTAATAATAATCTAATAATGTTGTGAGGTTTAATCTAAAAAAATCCACAAATATCATTTAAAAATAAATTCAAATATATAGATATAACTATAAGAAAAAATATTTTAAAATGGTTTCAAAATTCTAAAAAAAATATTGTTTTAATTGTAAAATGAATTTGAAACCTAAATTTTTTAAATATAAACTAAGTTTTTGAATAAATACAGTGTTTGTAAAATAAATCCATCTAAAAAAATGTAGAAAATTATTTACAAATTATTAAATATAATTCTAAGATATAAGGGAACAAAAATATGAATAAAACATATAAATTAACAAATATAATTAATCACTTATAATTAAAGCACACAAAACACAAAACTATTATTATTATTGTTTTTGTTATTGTCGTCGTTGTTGTTGTCATTGTCATCATCATCATCATTAAAAAAGTACGGATTTTTTACAAATCTCAAAATAATAAGATTTCATGAGTAATATTTTAATATCATAAATTTATTATATTATTAATAATCGTATTTGTCATAATAAATAATAAATCGCGCATCGCACGGGTATACTGCTAGTTAAACTTAAATAGGGATAGATTGGACTTTTTATCACATTTCTTAATATATGTACAAAAAACTAAAACGTCATTTATTTTGGGACGGAGGTAATATGTTTTAACTAGTATTGGTCCGGCCGTGCGATGCATGTGCACATACATTTTACTATCTTAATGTTTTAACACATAAATATTGAACACAAAAAATAATATTTTTTTCTTGAGAATAATTTCAATCTATTTTTTACCCGTGTCATGCATGATCATAAAATTTAAATATTTCAGTTTTGATGTATGTAAATTTTAATTTAAGAAAAAAATTCAACATCAATTAGTATCCATGCGATGCATTGACATATATAAAAATTGTAAATATTGTAATTTTAAAATGTATTATAATATCTTTAAAGTTGGTGAAAACATCAATATAAACAAACTAAAAATTAGGATGAATTCAGAAAAATTATATGAGATGGTATCATTATAACAAAATCAAATTTCATTTCATATATTCTTTCATTATAATATTCAAATCAATGTTCACATTTTACAAATATATGACCAGAAATTGGTAATGCTTTCGAAAACATTAATTTATAATAGAAAAAAAAATCATTGCATAATCACTTGGAATTTATCGATCAATTATTTTGAATAATTTTATTAATTTCTTAAAATTGATGAACTTTTATAGGTCCACCTATCAAAAAACCAATATAATGATTTTGTATTTTACTTCTTTAATCAATCAATCATCAAACATAGAGTATACAAATAATAAAATATTTATAATAATTAGCATGTGTGATACCTCAAGAATATACATATGATACCGATACTAAGTCATTTACTATGTAATCACGCACACCAAACTACATACACCTACTCATGGGGGCGTGTGACGCTTGCGTCGGATCACGCTGGAGCGCAAGTGTTCGGGATATATAAGTTTTGTTGTTAACTGAAATAAATGTTAAAAGGATTTTTGCTCCAAGTATTAAAAGTTGAATAAAAAATCGACCGAAAATAGAGGCAAAAATGTGGAAGAAAGAAACGGGTGAAGAAAATAGCGCGTGGCAACGACTCTTGCAAGGCAAGGCAGTGGAATAAATAGATCTTGAGAAGGGAACTGATTGAACAAGACCAATAGGATTTCGAGTTTCAGAATATTCAAAATCACAACTGATTTTCGATATTTCTTTATTATTTAACGGTAAATTACCAATTCCCAAATTATGACCTACTAGGGTTCTTCGTTCACTTGTATTTTGCTATCAACAATTCGGGGCATCGTACTAATCTGAATACGTTTCCAGGTATTTTGATTTGTTCTCGCGCTATTTCTTCTGTGGAATAATTGCTCGGATAAATTGTTTGTTGAATTTTCGGTTTGACTTGTATTGGATGGTGATGCTCATGAAGATCCCTGGTTGTGAAGTTGCTTTCGCTTTATTCATCCTTCTGTTTTTACTTTCCTTTGATAGGACTTCAATTTTTTCTCCGTAGCGTCATCAGATTTCTATTCGACGATTGATATTTGCTTCATGTGAATACTTTGCTATTCGTTTACTTGTATTTCTGTGAAATTTACTATCTTTTTGATATAATTTGTTGGGAAGAGTTGTAATTGGTATACGCTATTGCCTTGATTTTCTATTCGCGAGTGATTGTTGAAGATATTTGTACTTTTTTGCCTGGGAATGTTGCAAATTTGAAATCCAAAAATGGCAAAAATTGATGTTTTTCCCCCTTTTCGGCTTAATCTTGATAAATTAAAGTTGGAAGGATATTTAGTGTAGTAAGTTTGTAGTAGGTTCATTTGCAATAGGTATAATTGCTTGACATTGATTTCATTAACTATGATAAAACGTGGATGTACTTCTTCTGCCCTTAATATTTGTTTTTTGTGGATTTTGGTGTGTTTCTCCCCTACTTAGTTGATTCTTCTTTTTTTTTTTTTTTTTTGTTTGCTTGCTTCATTGTTGCTGTGGTACTATCATGTTGTTTTTGTTGTTTCTTTCTTTGGTGGGGGTGGGGGTGGGGGTAGGGGCAGAGGAGAATGATTATCGACAATAGGTCAAAACATTGTGAATGACTTAATTCATATTTTAATATAGCCTTCAAGCCTTCAAGTTATTTTCCTGCTATGCGCTTGCTCTAATGAATAACTGATGAGGAAAATATTCCAGCATATGGAACAACTTTGAAAAATTACTTGTACTGATCAGTAGAGAATCAGATGGTGAGCAATGTATTGATAGAAAGCCCTATCAGTCTAGTTTCTAACACAACAAACGGAGAGTCATTTGGAATTTTCTAGAGGAAGCTATTGCTGTTTTACTATAGGTGTACAGAAAGTGAAGGGAATCAACCAAATTAATGAAGCTTGAGTTGTCTTGTGTCCTTCCAACTACCTATTGAAGTAATTTCGAAATTCATTGGAGATAAGCAAATTTTAGAGTCTTATGCATGTATCTTAGATGGTCAAATATCATTATTAACGAGTCTTTGAGTCTAAGTAAATTGTGGAGTCAAAGTATTATCCATTATCTAGAATCATGTAGAGGCCCCTATAAATAGAGCCTCATTTCTTGTACTTGCAACAACTTTGAGAATTTATAAAAAAACATTTGTGAGTCTCTTGACTTGTTTAGAAGAAAGAGTTCTTCTATCTTAACTCTTAGCCTTTTGATGGATTCCTCAAGGCGACGAGTTGCTTCAAACTTGTGGTGGATTCCATTAAGTGAGGAGTATCATTGAGTTCTTGCTTGTGTTACCTCCTAAATCTCCTTTTCCGGTATCAAGTGGTACCAAAGCCAAGGTTCATGATGCCGCTTCGCCGAAGGAAAAATGCTACCGAAGCCCCAAGGCGTGAGCGTGATCTTCGAGATATCGAATTGGACGATTTGAGGAGACAAGTACAACAGCTCCAGCAGCGTTATGAACGCCACGAACCTTTGGAGCGTGATGAGCCATATCATGATTCAGAGGGTGAACAAACTAATGATGAGGACTACAATCCTTTTCATCAAAGCCAAAGTTCGAGTAGTGAGTCTCTTTCGAGATTCAATGATCGCCGACATCGTGCATTTCACTTCAATGCTAAAATAGAAATCCCCGAATTTCAAGGAAGAATGCAGCCAGAGGAGTTCGTTGATTGGTTGCACACCGTGGAAAGAATTTTTGAATATCACGAGATTCCCGAAGAACGCAAGGTGAAGTTGGTTGCCATCAAGTTGACCAAGTATGCATCACTTTGGTGGGAATATATCAAGAAACAACGTGCTTGAGAGGGAAAAAGTCGGATTGTGACGTGGGAAAAGATGAAGAAAATACTCAAGAAAAAGTTCTTGCCGAATAATTATCGACAAGATAATTTTCTAAAGTTTCACAACTTCAAGCAAAGAGAACAAACTGTGGAGGATTTCACAGCTGAATTTGAACACCTCATGATGAGATGTGAAATTGAGGAGCCGGAGGAACAAACCATAGCTCGCTATCTTGGAGCCCTAAGGTCCGAAATTGCTAATGTGGTCCAACTCTAGCCGTACTGGACATACAATGATGTGATAAAGCTTGCAATAAAGGTGGAGAGATAGATCAAGGAAACTCCAAGAAATAATCGATCATGGAACAAGAACATATTTCCCAGCAAAGATAACAACATCCCTTCTTCGAAGCCACCCTCTGCTAGCATGACAGGTCCATCGAAGGCTCCCCTAAGAAAGGATGACACACCAAAACCAAACCACCCTAACACCTCGTCTCCCAGCTCTCGTCGGTGCTATAAGTGTCAAGGGCTTGGACATATAGTTTCTGATTGTCCAAATAGAAGGATTGTTTCACTTGTAGAAGAAGATGAACCCATAGAAGAGGAAGAGCCAAAATATGACGAAGTTGAAGATGAAGAAGAGATCACATATGCTGATCAAGGAGAGAGCCTTGTTGCAAGAAAGTGTCTAAGTGCTTTGCAAGAAGAAGAAGAATGGTTGTGACACAATATTTTCCACACACGGTGTACCTCCAAGGGAAAGGTATGTAATGTTATTATTGATGGTGGAAGTTGTGAAAATATGGTATCTAAGGAAATAGTGGACAAACTCAAACTCAAGACCGAGGTACATCCTTCACCGTATAAACTCTCTTGGTTATCCAAAGGGAATAAATTAGAAGTTGATAAGCGATGCTTGGTTCATTTTTCTATTGGAAAACATGACCAAGATGACATTTGGTGTGACGTAGTATCAACGGATGCGTGCCATTTACTTCTTGGAAGACCATGGCAGTATGATCGAAAAGTTACTCATGATGGGCGTAGAAATACTTACTTTTTTGAGAAAGATGGAGTAAAGATTGTGTTGGGTCCTTCTAAGCCTGAAAGTATCTCGAAACCTTCAAAAGGAGAGGAAAATCTTTTGTTGTCTAAATCTCAATTTGAAGCTGCTGTAGAAGAGAGTAATGTTGCTTATGCTTTTGTGATGCTAGAAGAAAATACAACAACAATGAAGATCCCACCAATAATGATGCCGCTTCTTCAAGAGTTTCAAGATGTTGTCCTTGAAGAAATTCCTCCAGGGCTCCCTCCTATGCGAGACATTCAACATTGTATTGATTTTACACCAGATGTTTCCATTCCCAACAAGGCAACATACCGCATGAATCCAAAACAACATGAACAGATGCAAAGGCAAGTGCAAGAGCTTTTGGAGAAAGGCTTGCTAAGAGAAAGTATGAGCCCGTGTGCAGTCCCAACTCTTCTAGTCCCCAAGAAAGATAACTCATGGCACATGTGTATTGATAGTAGGGCGGTGAATAAAATTACAATCAAGTATCGTTTTCCTATTCCTCGCCTAGATGATCTTCTCGATCAACTACATGGTGCATCAATCTTTTCGAAGATTGATCTTCGAAGTGGCTACCATCAAATCCGAATGAGGCCTGGTGATGAATGGAAAACAGCCTTCAAAACAAGGGATGGACTTTATGAATGGATGGTGATGCCCTTTGGCCTTTCAAATGCTCCAAGCACTTTTATGAGGTTGATGAATCAAGTCTTCAAACCTTATATTGGTAAATTTGTTGTTGTTTATTTCGATGATATTCTGATTTTTAGTAAAGATAATGAGCAACATTTGGAGCATCTTCATAAAGTTTTCAGCACTTTAAGGGAGGAAAAACTTTATGCAAATTTGAAGAAGTGTGAGTTCTTCTCCAAAAGCCTTATCTTTCTAGGCTTTATCATTTCTGAAGAAAGCATTAAGGTAGATCCTAACAAAGTGGAGGCGATTGTAGATTGACCTACCCCAAAAACTATACGTGATGTGCGAAGTTTCCATGGCCTTGCTTCATTCTATTGACGATTCATCAAAGGTTTCAGCACGCTTGTAGCCCCAATCACCGAGTGTTTGAACGGAGGAAAGTTTCAGTGGTCGAAGGAAGCGCAAAAGAGTTTTGATCTCATCAAGCAAAAGATAACAACCACCCCTATTCTTGCACTTCCAGATTTTGACAAATTATTTGAAATAGATTGTGATGCTTCAAACGTTGGTATTGGTGCGGTGCTTAGCCAAGAAGGGAGACCAATTGCTTTCTTCAGTGAAAAGCTCAACGGCAGTCGGATGAATTATTCTACATATGACAAGGAGTTCTATGCTATTATTAGAGTTTTGGATCATTGGAGCCACTATCTCATATGCAAGGAGTTCATTCTATTTTCTGACCATGAGGCCTTAAAATATATCAATGGTCAACATAAGCTCAATAGCCGGCATGCTAAATGGGTTGAATTTCTTCAATCTTTTACTTTTCATATCAAGCATAAAGCCGGAAAGCAAAATCAAGTGGCGGATGCTTTAAGTCGAAGACATTCTCTACTCTCCACATTGGAAATAGAAGTTTTGGGCTTTGAAAATATCAAAGAGCAATATAAGGATGATCCTCACTTCCAAAAAATATGGGAGAATTGTTCAAATGGTCCATCGAATCATTTCTTGTTGCAAGATGGTTTTCTTTTTAAAGATAACCAATTATGTATCCCTCAAGGTTCCCTTAGAGAATTTATCATCAAGGAAGCTCATGGAGGAGGGCTTGCTGGGCACTTTGGGAGGGACAAGACTTTAGCACTTGTCCAAGAAAGTTTTTATTGGCCACGGATGGACAGAGATATTGCTCGATATGTGGAACGTTGTCGGATTTGTCACTTGGCAAAATCTAAGGCTCAAAATACTGGTTTCTACACGCCTTTGCCCGTTCCAACAGCCCCATGGGAGGATGTGAGTCTTGATTTTATGGTGGGATTACCAAGGACTCAACGGAACAAGATTCTATTATGGTGGTGGTAGATCGGTTTTCCAAAATGGCTCATTTTGTCCCATGCAACAAGACGATGGATGCTTCTAACATAGCTGATCTTTATTTGCGAGAGATTGTGAAACTACATGGTGTTCCTAAAACCCTGACTTCCGATCGGGATCCAAAATTCATGAGTCATTTTTGGCGTACACTTTGGCGGAAAATGGGAACGGCTTTGCAATTTAGCACCTCTCATCATCCTCAAACGGATGGTCAGACTGAAGTTGTCAATAGGAGCGTGGGAAATCTCTTGAGAAGTTTAGTGCGTTCTAACACTCGCCAATGGGATCTCACACTTGCTCATACGGAATTTGCTTACAACCATTCTCGAAATCAAACCACGGGAAGTAGTCCTCTTGAAGTTGTTTATGGTGGCAATCCGAATAGTCCTTTGGACTTGATTCCCATTACGACCGCTCACTCCTTTAGTGGGGATGCCGAAGATAGAGCCAAGTTCATAAAAAAGATGCATTAAGAAATACATGATCGAATTATGAAGCAGAATGAGAGATACAAGAAGAATGCAGATAAACATCGCAGGGCTGCTGCATTCAAAGAAGGAGATTTGGTTTGGATCCACTTGCGGAAGGAAAGATTTCCTAGAAAGCATGGAAAGCTAAGTCCAAGAGCTGATGGCCCATTTAAAGTCCTTAAACGCGTTGGAGAAAATGCTTATAAAATTGAACTTCCTGGAGATTATGGTGTCTCTGCAACTTTCAATGTCGCTGATATGTCTCCATATCATGCATACTTGTTAGAGGCGCGCCTCGGGCGAGAGGCGCAAGGGGCGCAGAGGGTAGCGCCTCTCAAGGGCTGAGGCAGGCGTTGTTTAAGAGGCGAGCGCCTCTGTGCGCCTTGTGCGCCTCCTCTTGTGCGCCTCAGGCGCGCCTCTCTCACATTCATTTTTTTTATTTAAATTTAATATTTAGTACATATATTTTTTAGTATATATATAGGATGGGTTTTGGAGACAAGTGAATTAGGGTTCAAAAATATAGTTTTACTCTTCTACTCTACCACCCTTAAACGTCCAACCTTAACCACCTAATTGCTACTGCCGGCGCCGGCAGCAGACTGTCACTGCCGATCACCATCGGCGCCGCTGCTACCACCGGCCGCCAGAGCCGATTGCCGGATTTCATGTGTTTGAGACTTAGCTTGAACTATGAACTCTATTTTATGTGTTTTATCATTTATTTGAAGTTTGAACTTTATGTTATGGATTTATTAGACTTAAATTAAGAGATTTATATTTAATTCAGCACCTCTGTTCAAGAGGCGCGCACCCTCTCGCCTCGGGCGCCAGGGCGACCCTTGCGCCTCTGTGCGCCTCTCGTCTCTAAAATCTATGATATCATGGGGATATTACTGATAAAGATGAAGGTAACTCAGGGACGAGTTTTCACGCAGTGGAAGCGAATGATGAGGAAAATATTCCAGCTATGGAACAACTTTGAAAAATTACTGGTACTGATCAGTAGAGAATCAAATGGTGAGCAATGTATTGATAGAAAGCCCTATCAGTCTAGTTTCTAACACAACAAACGGAGAGTCATTTGGAATTTTCTAGAGGAAGCTATTGCTGTTTTACTAAAGGTGTACAGAAGGTGACGGGAATCAACCAAATTAATGAAGCTTGAGTTGTCTTGTGTCCTTCCAACTACCTATTGAAGTAATTTCGAAATTCATTGGAGATAAGCAAATTTTAGAGTCTTATGCATGTATCTTAGATGGTCAAATATCATTATTAATGAGTCTTTGAGTCTAATTAAATTGTGGAGTCAAAGTATTATCCATTATCTAGAATCATGTAGAGGCCCCTATAAATAGAGCCTCATTTCTTGTACTTGCAACAACTTTGAGAATTTATAAAAAAAACATTTGTCTCTTGACTTGTTTAGAAGAAAGAGTTCTTCTATCTTAACTCTTAGCCTTTTGGTGGATTCCTCAAGGCGACGAGTTGCTTCAAACTTGTGGTGGATTCCATTAAGTGAGGAGTATCATTGGGTTCTTGTTTGTGTTACCTCCTAAATCTCCTTTTCCGGTATCAATAACTGTTTCATATACTTGTCAAATTTGGAACATTAAAAGCTTTACCTGGATTTCTGTGAATTCTTTTATCATGTTTCATTTGTTTTTATACTGATGTAGGAACCTTCAGATTATCAACTTAGTGCTGTTGCGTTTTTTCTCATACTTTGCTGGGTGAGATAGAGAAGGAAACCATGGCAAGGAATGTGCCTGGGTGTCCTTCTCATCATAAAGTTTCAGAAGATGGAACACAAGATGATCTACCACGTCTAAGACCTAAATGGTACTTCACCAAAGAAGAAATAGAGGAACATTCCCCATCAAGAAAGGATGGCATTGATTGTGAATACGAATCACTCTTGCGGCAGTCATACTGTTCATACATACAAAAACTTGGCGTGGAGCTTAAAGTGTTAGTTTCAACATATTATCTGTCATCTATTAATGCTCTTAATTGTTTGTGTGATGCCTATATCGTTTCCAGGTTGTTATCCTTCTTTATTTCATATTACTTATGCTTTTTCCACCTAATGCAGAGGAAAGGGCTTATTCATCATATGAACAAATGAGACTAGTATAGCCAAGTTAAAAAAATAAAAAGAGGTTAAAATGATTGCATACTACAGTTTATATGTGTGTGGTCACATACATTGAAGTGCTTGAGATGCATTTGATTGTGCTTTCTGCATTCTAAATAATTTAATGTCTGATAATCATCTTGAATATACTTTCATGAGTCTTTTTTTTTTTTTTTCTAAATCAATGCTTCTTTGTGAATATTTTCTCTTCATACCAATATTAATCTTGTATTTATATTTCCAGGCCCCAAGTGACAATAGCAACTGCATTGATGTTGTGCCATCGGTTTTATATGCATCAGTCTCATGCAAAGAATCATTGGCAGGTAGAAGTTGTATTCTTTTACTTGTTCATTGTTGTTTACATTATGTAGCTTCTTATGTGATCACTATTCAGGTGTTTTGTTCTTGTTCTTCTGTAGGCTTTGATGTGTCATAAGAAGCATACATATTAGACGATCTGTGAGAATATTTTTCATCACAGCTGTGAAATATGTGATACATAAAAGACTTCAAAATTAATATACTATATTCAAATTAATGACCATAGTAAATGAAGTTATTATACTGGGAATTGTTAATATGATATTTTATTGGAATTCTCAGAATTTGAAGTATTGAAAATGATGATAAAGGAGTCCTCATGATGGCTTATGTTCTACATTCCTAGCATGATTTCAATTGCTACTTCTTTATGATGCAATATTGAGTTTGCGGGTTATTTTGAAGACGGTTGCAAATGCTTGCATGTTCCTTGCCTGCAAAGCAGAAGAAACACCACGTTGGCTGAAAAATCTCATTGTTGTGGCATATAAATTAATGTATAGCTGGGATCCTTTAGCTCCACAAAGAATCAGACAGAAGGTATGATATGCTAACTCTTTCTTTGGCTTATCTTTCTTTATATTCTATGAAAATGTGGAATTTATTCTCCTTTTCTGTTTCTCGGTGATATTTGTAGGAAGTTTATGATAAACAGAAGCAATTGATCATTCTAGGGGAGCAATTGGTTTTGGTTACAGTTGCTTTTGATCTCAACATCGAACACCCTTATAAGCCACTTGTTACAGCTCTGAAGGGGTTGGAAATTTCTCAGAAGGAGGTGGTCCAAGCTGCATGGAATTATGTGAACGACTGGTAGCTGCACCTAATCTTTATAATCTTTTTTTTGTTTTTTTGTTATGATAATCATTGTAATCTTTCATGCTGATTTCCTAACCAGAGTATCCTCTGATATTACTCAGGCTTCGTACAACTCTGTGCTTGCAATACAAACCACATTATATTGCAGCAGGTTCCATCTTTCTTGTTTCCAAACGTCTGAAGATAAAGTTGCCTTCTGCAAAGGGAAAAGCATGGTGGATGCAATTTGACGTTTCCCCAAAAAAATTAGCAGGTTTGTTGTTTTCATTTATTGTGTTTTTTGCGTTTTCCTCAATTATCTTTGTTTCGACTCTTAGTTTGCAAGATTCATCCAGCAGATATGTAAGCTCATGACTGGATTCCATGTAGAGATTCCGAGGCTATATTACCATTTGCTAGAACAGCTTGTGTTCATAAAAGAGTACATCTAGTGCTAGATTATCTTATTTATTCGTACTTCATCTCATCAGTTGTTCGAACAATATGCAACCTCTCAAAACCCATTTTTCTTAACCGTTCTTGCATTGATTGCAGAGGTCGTTCAACACATGCGTCAGATAGAGCAAAGTAGTGAACTAGCTAAGCCTAAGCCAACGTCAAGCGGAACTATTATTGGATCGAAACCCATGGCTCAAAACAGAAAATCTGGAACCACTGAAACAAGCATCTCAAATACATCAATGGTTGAGCAAGATGCAACAAATCATTTGATGGACAATTCTCAAATGCTCTCAAAATCTGCAGTTGTTGAAAAATTCAACCAGAAACAGCCAAACTGTGATAGTACTATTGACAGTGTCCAGAAAAAGGAGAATAGCTTGAGTGACTCGGACTGTACAAACAGTGTGGTCGAGGATGGTGATGCAGAGCTCGTCAATGGGAGCTCAAACGAGAACACAAGTTGCAAGATTGTTTCAGTTAAAGAAAGCTGTCAAAATCTTGATATTACCAGAATCAGGGAGAGATTGAAGAGAACGAAATTGCTTAGAGTTGAAAAAATGAAGTCAAGAGACACTTTGGAAGATGAGATGTTAAGTCATGATGCTTGGATTGAGAGAGAGCTTGAGAAAGGGATAGAGTTACTCGAATGAAGAAAGCAATTCGTTTTACAGAGATTAGCTTGAGAAACATTCAGCTCATAAATATGATCATCTCAACATTGTTTATTCAAGTAGAGAGTGAGAGAGAGATGTGATGTTGATTAACTTTCAACATGAGAATGTTTGCTCAATTCTCTCCGTCTATATATACACTATTGATCAGTGATATATACACAAAACTAAGGAGCCAACATTAGCTAGGCTGATTGAAAGTTAATGGGCTTCTGTAATAGTTGGGCTAAGGAGAAAAGCCAACTGGGCTGATTGAAAGTTAATGGGTTTCTGTAGATAATTGGGCTAAGGAGAAAGCCCATGTTGTAATAAAGAGGATAAAAATGGCAAAAGCCCAAGTCTGGTAGTTTGTGGCAAGCCCTCATATATGGGCCTTGTAACTTTCATTATTTGAACAAAATGGAGACTGTCTATTTACCCTTATGCATCAAGGTGAAATAGTTTTCTTTTTGTTGTACTGAAATTATTATCTATTACTAGAGTTACATTTTTAATTTAATTTGATCGTTATGTCTCCTGGATATGTTTTTCGTAGGTTTTAATGTACAAAAGAGAAGTATATATCAATAAGTATGGTGTTTCTTTCTTTTCAGAGGTATGTAAGTTTGCCACGTAGAATCAATGTCTTAATCATCACATTGGTTTAACTTTATGGTTATTTTTGAATTACATTGTTATCTTATGTTGTTTATAAACAATTTTGTTTTTCTTTTTGCAGATAAAGGAAAGGGTTTTGGGATCAATCAGCAACGAAACCATGCTACAAATGATGTATGTTGAGTTTAACATTTTGAGATTCATTGCACTGTTTTTCTTGTTTACATTGAAGGATTTCCGAAGTCAAAATCTGAAATACCCGTTTGTTTTAAGACTTAATTCAAAAATTTCATCTACCCAAACATTACCAATAACACACTTTATGATCAAATACGTACAATAAAATTACACGAATCAATTTATTTCCAAATATAACTACATCTATAGCATCATCTTACCCTAATACAATCCGCAAGCAAACATAAATTTTCATTGTTCATATTAATTACACAACCTATGACTTAAAATTGGATGTCCCCCCGATCCCCTCTAACCAGAAACAAATATAGTCTAAATTACACTGACCAACATTCGATTCTTGAAAACGATAATACAAAGATGACAACGGCATAGAAAATCAAATGAAGTTGGGGTGGGGTTAGATTGATTGTCAAACCTATTGCTAATTTATAAAACTAATTCAATTTGATAGCTATTGATATAAATTTCACCAATTTATTTGTTTATTTATGCCTCAAATATGTAAATGAGCATCATGTATAGCTTTCTACTCGAAAAGTATTCAAAATATACTATATTGTTCGTAACTAAACCTCATAGACTAACTTTTTGATGTGTCAGATGGTTGATTTAATGCTTGGAAGGTACAATAAGGCATAAAAACATTCTGCATATTCATAAAAACTTGTCAAACTTATAATAGAAGAACAAGGCAGAGAGCCAAAATTTCCGGCTTTCATAAATGTTCGAAAGGCCTTTCATAGGGAACCTATATAGCTTAAGCTTATCCTCCCTTTATATGAGAATCACAAAAACTAACGAGGAAGTTCTTGTGGAATCCGTCTCATTGATCTAATTTCCATTAGACGACCACCCCCAATCCATGTCCTGTGAAATACCGATGATCTTTTGAAAATTGATTTGAATCGTGGGTGGCGGAATGGAATTGTATCATTGAAATATCATTATAAAAGTCTTTATGCTAACTTAGATCTCTAAGATTCAGAAATTACCTTTTGTTAATTTGAAACCTTTCTATTGCTTTAGATTGTAAAGATAAAAAGACTAGCTTCATTTGAATGTGGCATAAAAGACTAAAAGCAAAATCATGGTAGATTACGTGTAGGACATCTCAATATATAGGTTTCTAAAGCAGTAAAGTATCTCTATAAAAAAAGATACTATTTACTTTTGATGTCTACTACTCTAGTTATCATTTTCATTTCAGCATGATACACATTACTTATATTTTTTTTCATTAAAAAAAAAGTATATATCCCTTTCACTAAGAAACAAAAATTTATATATTTAACTTCAAATCTCAACAAACATAATATCATTGATAATTTTGTATGTTTCCGCATCCCTTCCAATTATTTCACCATTAATGAGATAGTTGAGTTTGATTCAAAATCATCATTTTATTTTTCAAATTTTTTAGAGGATTGACCCGATCATAATTTTATGATGATATGTGTTTGGGTCCATATAACATTAACCGTAGATAATGAAAAGTGTTTTGAGTAGTAGTAATCTTATATGTTGAATTTTCCAAAATAATGTCATAATTAATTCAGTGTTATTTTATAGACAATCACTTCCTAAAGAAACTAACTAGCCCACAATGTCGATTGAATAATAAATCAACTTCTTTCTTTTTTTTTTCATCTAAACATTAAAATTGTAAAATTCTTGATATTTGGGATGTATATGCTCAATTTTTGTCCAATAATTTACTGTAACCCAACTGATATCGATATATTGTGATATTGTACAATATATCCATGCTAGCTTCAAGAATTGGTGATATCGGAATATTTACATCATTAATCATAAAACCCTAGTTGTGCCAAACTTATGGAACTTTATATATGATTAGCTAGAACTCTATTGTTATTGAATTTGGAGAATAACAATTAAGACAATGTAGATAGAGAACGGGTACAAGGTGTATTAGTACATCAGACTCTCCATCATTTTCAACCATTAGATCTGAGATCATTGCATTTTGATCTTCAATGATTTCAAATATGATGACTAAAAATGGTGAAAAGTCTGGTGTATTAAATACACGTGGTGTACAATAAAAACACATGTAGAGAAGAGATGGAAAGTAAAATGGGGTAGTGTGGATGTGTTGCCCTTATAGATTGAGAAAGCATATATTCTCCTAGTCTAATGTCTTTGTCTTCTTCTCAAACACCTTTAACACCTCCAACCTTTAGACCTCCTTTTAAGGGTTTTGCCAAATTTATGCAACTTTAATTAATCAATTCTCTATATATATTATAACCATCATCCCATATCAAATTATAATATTGGTTGAGTACCCAAAAAGGGTGTCTTTCTTTTAAGAAAAATATTCTCTTAGTGGGTTGTGTTTCCCCCTTGATTTAAGTGACAGAAAACAGACAGAAATTGGGGGTGAGATTATTGAGATGAGAAGATGGTCAGCAAAATTCTTTTCACCTGAATTTTTATTTTAAATGAAAAGTTGCTTTCCACCTAAATGAAAATGAAATGTTTTCATTTTTTTAAGTCAACACGCAATCATGAGTAAAACTTTGTTAACAACTAAATGACTTGCTATATATTTATGTGTGTGTTATCTTTGTAATTAGGGATACATACTAACTTTAGTGTGTGTATATATATATATATATATATATATATATATATATGTTTGTTATTTACTAAAGATTTATAGTTGTATTTATGATCACAACCACAACTCTAGACCTCCTAAAGTCCTTCTTCATGTTTTGTATATGCATGCACCTACTTACTATTACACATGTTTCTATGTTTTTACTATGGTATCTTTTATCCATGTAGACTATGAGTATATTAATGTTCTTATGTTGTACTTATATGAATACTACTATGAGGTGATATAAGTACAAAATTCACATATGGTATAAAGTAAAAGATCCAAAATGATTTTTCATCATTGATCATCATATTTTGATTATTAAACCTTTTTTTTTTGGGGGATGTTCACAATTAGTCATGTAACTTATTGCTTGTTTGAAACTATTCATTCTGATTCAAGACTTCAAATTTTATAGTCTTACAAATGTTTCAAAATAAGTGATTAGAGTTTTTGTCATAGATTAAGGAACATAAAGATTAGATAAATATGTTCTTAATTAATTTATCAAGGAATTTAAGGTTCAAAATTGGAAAGAGAATCAAAATAATTCCATAAAAAAAAAGTATCATATTAAATTCCTAAAATTTTAACTAAGAAATATTAATAGGAGTAATTTTGGAATAAAATTATATAAAAGTTTTAAACTTGTCACATAATTTGAAACAAAACTTAAATTTTAGAACAACACTTACTGGTAATAATTATATTTCAAAAATGTCCAATTTTTTAACCTAGTTTTTCTTGAAATATACAAAAAGGCACTGAAATCATCCACGTTAAGAAACTATGACTCTCTTACGTTATTTGGCCACTTAAAATTGAACACACAGATCAGAAATTGTGTGGCAAAAAGTATTGTTTAATTACCTCCTTTTTTTGTGCTAATGTGGCAATTTTCAGGTGTAAAATAATTCAAAAAGAAACAAAGGGACCGATTAAAATCCCCAAATGCAATAGCGACATGACCAATTTGGGAATTTCCAACCAAATTAAATCAGATTGGATTTTTTTGAAAACAAAAAATACAGGATTTGGTTTGAATTAGTAGGATTAGTTTCAAATAAATCATGAATTACGTTACTAGTTTGGAATATTTAGGCTTCCCTTTTATATGATTCACCCTTCCAAGAATCACAAATCATACATATTGTATTGAACAATAGACTTAGTATTTCATTTAAATAGGTGAATTTGAGAAACACTTGTGTGCCTTATTTAAAGGTATTACTTACACACATAACAAAAAAATTGGATATACATATGATATCGGAAGAGTATATATCTAATATAACGCTTTAATATGGAAAATTATACCTTAAGGGTATGCACGTTATATTTAAAAAGTATATATATAATACCATGTGACGGGTCGTGTTGGGCACAAATAATGTATTAGTGTAGAAGATGTGGGTGTGCATTAATCATATCCATTAAACCAAAAAGAGTTGTAAAGTGCTAATAAGAGACGTGGGGGCTTGACCTTGTAGTTGACTGGATTAAATCTTGCCAATAAAATTATGCTTATATTACTCATAATTATGGTTCCTAATAACTTTTTAATCATATCAACTTGTAGCCTTTTCTTTCTTTCTTTCTATCAATCTTTTTTCTTTTTAACACGAATTAGAGATTCAAAGAATATGCTCTTTCTGACAGGGACTTTTTATTATTTAATTTAATGTTAACTTAGTTATACTATACACAATAAGTATCACATAAATCCCTTTTATAAAATTAATGTTTTCCTGAAGTTAATTAAAAAAGAAAGAAATTAGAAAGTTAAACTGTTTTCCAGGTTAAAGTTGTACACCCTTTTAGTTAAATCATGATTGGTTCTTTCTAGGTCATGAGCCAATATATTATTCGTGGGTCTATAATTCGTGTATGATTAATTACTTTTTATAGTGTTGTATTAAAAGCACTGCAAAATTTGAGGTTTATTTTAACAAGTAATGATCCACTTTATATATATGATTTGATTTTTAGTATGTAATAATGTCATATGTAAATAGGATATATATATATATATATATATATATATGATTGAAAGTAAATTATTGGAATTAAAGTCATTATATATACATGACTTCACCAATACACATTTGGCTAACTTAGTTGACACTTACGTACCAAGCAAACATATTGAAGCAGGCCTCTGGAAACATAATTAAAAAAATTGAGAAAATAGGTTTTGAATTTTGAGTAAGTCTTCTGTGAGACCGTCTCACGGATCTTTTTTCCGTGAGACGGGTCAACCATAACCCACACTTAGTAGTTCATGTGAAAATTTGTGGATATGGGTCAATTCATGACTAATAAGGATCCGTCTCACGAAAACTATCCGTGAAACCGTCTCACAGGAGTTTTTGTGTTGAATTTTAGGTTTGATAAGAATTTTGTTTGTTTTAGATTTATATATGGTTTTTCAATTTTCTTGTAAATACTAAATTATGTTTGGAAAAAATGGGTTTAGTTGTATAACGTCATATTGAAAGAAGTGAACATATGTAGTAGTAACATATATTGTATGAAAGGAAGAGGGATAGAATTGAAAGATTTATGGTTTAGTTAATAGCAAAAACTTTTATGCACCGGTTGCACGGATTTGGGATCCGTGCAACCGGGTCGACCCATTCACTCGCCCAAAACGCACTCCCACGTCCTGAACACTTGTGCTGAAGCTCACCCAAAATTCGCTCCAATAGACCAACCTTTATGTATAATTAAACCAACCTTTGTGTATAGTTAGACCAACCATGTGTAGGTAGGTCTAACTATATACAAAGGTATGTCTAACATATATAAAGATATACTTAACTATATATAAAGGTATGTCTAACATATACAAAGGTATGTTTAAGTATACATAAAGATATGTCTAACACAATGTAAAGGTATGTCTAACATAACGTAGTGAGTAGGTCTTGTGTGAGACCGTCTCACGGATCTTTTTTTGTGAGACGGGTGAACCCATAACCCACTCTTAGTAATACATATAAAAATTTGTGGATATGAGTTCAATTCAAGGTAATAAGGATCCGTCTCACGGAAACTATCCGTGAGACCGTCTCACATGAGTTTTTGTCTAACGTAGTGGTATGTGCCAAAATTCAAAAATCAAGCCAAAAAAAGGCAAGGCATGGAATTTGGGCAGAACTGATATGTTTAACATAGCTTAAAGGTATGTCTAACATAACGTAAATGTATGTCTAACATATACTATTGGTACGTGATTTTTTTCAAAAATCATGAGCGAAAAAAAAAAAAAAAAGAGTGCGATCCCCCCTGACCCAAATCCATCCCGGGTGCATGAATCTAAGATCCATGCACCTGATTCACAATAGACCTACTCTTAGTTAATTATATATCTAAAATTTCAACCTTAGATTTCAGATTACATTAATTTGTCCTTGTTCACGAGCTTGTATTGATATTATTGGATATAAGAGGATAACTATGAATCACATTTTAAATATTGTGGTTAATAAGTGTTTTAATTTATTTGAATGTATAGCATATATATTATATAAGTGGTGGATCCCATATGTTTTAGGAACTATATTAGATGATTTGATAGTTAATTATGATTCTCATTAAATGTCCTGTATATTTCAATGAATGTGATAACGGTGATGATCAATTTTATGTATATGGTCTAAGACCATCTCCAACCATTTTACTCAAATCTAAACTCAAATCTTGATTTTGCCACCAAATTTGCCACTATCTCCAACTCTTTAAACTCAAATTGAAATATTCTCTTACAATATTCTTAATTTTTATTTTTCAAATTTTATTTAATATCAAATATTTATTTATTTTAGTTCATAAAAAAATTAACTTAATTGGTTTCAATTATAAAAAAATATTTATGAACTATAAATCTTATTAAAAATACCAAAAATTTCTATTAATTATAATTCATGTTTATATTTTTTAAATTATATAATTTACAATATAATGCAATACTTATAGATATATAAATTATATAATGTATCAAATACCAAATATCAAGTATATAAAATCAATACATAAAATATAATAGCTCAAAATGTGTAATTAAATAAATAAAATAAATGAAAAGGAAAAAATAAATAATTGAAAATGAATAAAATAAATGAAAAGGAAAGACAAAAAAATTTGAGTTGTGAATAGTAAGTGGCAAATTTGCCACTTACTATTCACAAACTCAAATTTGAGTTTGGATTTGAGGCATGGTTGGAGCAAACATTTTTCTACATTTGAGTTTAAGTTTGGATTTGAGTCTCCCATTGGAGATGCTCTAATGTAGAAGATATAATGATTAATTTGAATTCACACTGTTTGTTAGTCTTCAACATGGTTATCAACATTCTTCTTTGTTATTCAAATACGTTCGAGACAACATATTGATAATATCTATTATTTTCAAATTAGAGTATGAAATAATAATCCCATTATTTTGAATTGATAAATAATTAATATATGATTGTTGGTACTTAAAGCTAAGATGATAGGACAATTATCACTCAAGACAAACATGATGTAGCCTCATGGGTATAATCAAGTGGTAAGGGTTGTGCCGATGTGGGGAGAAACCCCGGACAATGCAGGTCCAAACTTCGGGTGGGACAAGATTTTCACTGAAACATTATGAGGTTTCATTGAAACATTGTGAGGGTCTGACTGAAACAAACATTGTGGAGGTGGGGTAGGTTTCATTGAAACATTGTGAGTTTCTGACTGAAACAAACGTTGTAGAGGTGGGGGTCTGTCCAGTGTTGGCAGAATTTTCACTGAAACATTGTGGGGGTCTGTCCTTAGGTTTGTATCATGTTGGCTCTCTCTCTCACAGTTATCTGCCACTTGGACACATCTCTCTATTTACATTTTATCAGACTGAGGGGCCAAGGGTCGGGTGAGGGAAGTTCTTCCTCCCTCCCTAATCAAAAGACAAATATGATCTAAAATAAAATAAATCATTACAAACAATAAAAGAAGAAAAAGAAAAGAAAGAAACAGCATTTATGAGGTGAAATAAATGGGACCCAAATGAAGGGAGGCAAAGAAGAATGTTAGGTTGTTGTACAAATTAACATTTATTGGTATCGTTTCCACCGTTGGCCTAAATTTAATTTCAATCAATGAATACCTATGCCTTTTTCTTTTTCAATGTTTTATGGAATTTCATACCTACATTTTGATCATTCAGTTTGGAAATTGTTTTGACCATCATTAATATTTAATTTGATAGAGTATGTTGTTGGAAATAAAAGTATAACTTGATATTCTTAAAAAGAAATGATACCATGAGCAATTTATAATGTCTTAGGTTAATAACTTTTATGTTCTTTTTAAATCAATCACATTTTTTATTTTTTTCGAAAAGGCAAAAAAATTCATTGCAAATAGAGTACAAGGGGTACTCCAACCCTTACAATGGATGACGATGCATTAAAATACCACCATCAGCATTATAAAATTACACTAAACTTATAACTTATTATTTCTCACCCTTACACACTTTCTACACCAAAACCAAGACCCAATGAGTCACGCGGGTTCATACGCCAATCCCCTACTGCAATCTCTCTTAACATAGTTGATTTTTCAGCTATCCAGAACCAAGATCTCAAAATCAATCACATTGTTGTTTGCTCAATATTCTATTGTTTTCAATATATATATATATGGGTGTTGTTTGGCCGGGTGAGGGAAATTCGACTTTGAAATCATAAATTGTGTATTTTGTTTTGGTATTGTATAATATAAAAACTAAATTGTAGATGTAATATCAATATATCATGTTATAAGGAAGCTGTTGATATTCGTAATATTTTACTGTGTGTTGGTATTTTATTGTAATGTGTGTTGGTAATTATTGATGTAAGTAAAATTTATAGGGTATGATTTTTGATGGAAATTAAATTATGAATTTACATATAAAACAAATGTGGATTATGGAATTGGACAATTGAATTATGTCCTTGGAAACTTAAAACCAACGATTAATTCTACTAGAAAATTGACTATTGTTACATATATTTTAAGGCACTTCAAAGTAAATGCAGTATAAGATGTTAATTTGAGGCATTTTGTTGTCTAGTACCTAAAGATGTTCAAACAGTTCGCCGGTTCCGGTTCCGGTTCGAACCGCCGGTTCGGCGGTTTCGGATTGGTGGAACCGAAACCGAACCGGGAAGTGGCCGGTTCCGAACCGCCGGTTGAACCTAAACCGGGCGGTTCGGCCGGTTCGAACTGGCCGGTTCCTTTTTTTTTTTTTTTGCAATTTTCTTGTTAATTTTGATTTTGCAACTCCGAATTTTTTTTTAATATTTGTTTCGATATAATTCATGATTGAAATAGAGTACAAAAAATCGAAATGAACAAATATTTTCATTATAAATTGGAAAATCATTACAAGTTATAATAGAACTCAATTTCTAAGTTTCTAACCTAATGATTGAAATTCTAATGAATTTATAATTTTAATTCTAATCTATTAGACTATTACAAACTAAATATATCTATTACAATTACAAAAGTTTATCTAAAGATTAAAGAGAAGGGGAAAAAAATTGAAAGAGCTTGAGTTTCATTCTAAGTTTGCAAATGAAATTCAATTCCAAACTTATAATGAAATTGCCTACGTATCCTTAATTCGAATCAAATTAAGGAATCAAAGCTCACATAGTTCTTTTACCTCAACTTACCTACTTCAATCTTCAAGGTTGGTGGCGGTGCTAGCAGAGGACATTGTGTTTGAGTCGTAGCCATAAATATCCTCGCCACCTTCTTCATCCACAATTTCAAGGTCAAGATGTTGTTGACGTCTAATGGCTTTACCCCAATCCTCAAGAAGCATGAGGTTAGAAACATTCTCCGCCGCCTAGTTTGATTGTCTAGCACTCAACGTGTGACCCCCAATACTAAAGGCATGCTCAACCGAAACCGTCGAGGCGGGAGTTGAAAACATTTCCTTAGCAATAATGGTTAGAATAGGATACATGGTGGTCCTTCGTGACCACCACTTCAACAAATCAATGGAAGTCTCAAAAGCAATAGATTCAAAAGTCGCACTTAAATAAGTGTCTAACTCTTGGGTAGGGTTACATCATCCGGGTCGTTGATCTCCAACGGCTATATCCGTTCGAATTTGGATCGTACACGTGTCGCAGCCGAAAAAAAAAAGGTAAAAACCGCCGATTTTTAAAAATTGAAACTGGAACCGAACCGCTTCCCGGCGGTTCGTGGTTCCGGTTCGAAACCGAAACCCGGTCAACGGTTCCTGGAACCGTTGACCGGCGGTTCGAACCGCCCCGGTTTTGGTTTTCGAAACCGTTTGAACGTCTTTACTAGCACCTAAAACTACAATTACAATAAAACTATCGAGGGACTATAAATAAATGCCTAAATAAAACTATCTATGACTACACTTTAATAATATTAATTCTTTAATAAATTAAATTATTTAACTGTTATGTAAATGCCTCTATAAGTTTTTTAATTACAATATTTTTATAAACTAAAAGTTTAAAAGCCCCCAGTAAGGATGGAGGTTTTCACCATGATGTTTATAAGAAAAAAATGAAATTATGTTTTCAAATAATAAAAGAAAATAACCTCCTCTCTTAGAACCCTTAAGGAATGATCTCATATATATTCCATATATTTTGAATTAATCAATTTATATTAAATGTATATATTGTTTCCTTCTTTATATGATACACTTACTCCTCTGTAGGAGATTCTTTAGGAATTTGTTATGGGATTTAATCCCTCTTGTAATCTATATATTGTACAGAAATCACAATCAATAATATAACAATTCCTATAATATTTTCTTCTCTTATATGGTATCACATTAGGCCCTTCTCTCACGAGATACTCTTCGATCCTAACCTACAATGACCACCGGTAGTCAGGATTCCTCCACCTCCATGCCTGCGCTAGCCACGACAGAAAACCCCATAACTGCTCCTCACACTGCAGTTATTCCCATTTCGGCTCATCATCACCTTCCAATCAAACTTACCCAAACAAATGTTCCTTCATGGCGCACACATCTCTGCGCTCTTCTGAATGGATTCTCTAACTTCCACAAGATTGAAGAGTACTAAAAGAACAATAAAGAGAGGAGAAGAGAGAAATTGGATTTTGGAATTTTAAAACTTTTAAAGGTTACTTTCGATCTACCATTGTTACTCGCTTGAAGAAGCACGATAAGATTCATTCTCTCTTTTTATTTATTTATTATTTTTCACATTCATTCTAATTTTTCAAAATTATTTGATTTCTATCTCAAAAAAGCACCGATTATTAATTGTTCATTCTCTTATATTAGTATTCTTGTTTGCATTTGCAGGCTCAAGTTTAAGAATTTCAAATAAGTTAAAGAATGTTGAGATCGAAGAAATATTAATGCGAGGGGCCGGGATGGTGAAGTGAAGCTATGGATGAACAACTATATCAAGGAAGAATATATTAATTGATGATGCTTGAATTTGCATTAGATATAATGTTGTTATTATTTTGTACTTATCAAATGTTGTATTATTTTCCACATATTTAATGAATAATATCTTTACTTTTTGAGTAGGACTTGGGTGCCCCCGGGGTACGGATCCAGGATCCGTACCCCCAACCCGACCCGGATTTTATATATATATATTTTTTTTCTTTTTTTTTTCTCTATTTTTTCCATCTTCTTCTTCTTCTTTTCATCCAATCCTCTTCTTCTTCTTCTTCTTCTTCTTCTTCTTCTTCTTCTTCTTCTTCTTCTTCTCCTTCTCCTCATCCGATCCTCTTCTTCATCTCCTCCTCATCCAATCATCTTCTTCTTCCTCAACAAACGTAGGAATGCAGCTTCTTCCTCCTCAGAAAATATAAGATCTGAGCCGGGATGCTTCTTTCCATTGCTAACATGCTTCTGCGCCTCCCTAGCATCACCATTGCTGGTCGACTCACCTCTGATCTCAGATGAATCCTCCCCACCCAGGCTTACATCTGAGGAGGCTTCACCATCCTGAAAAGTATTGGGACCGAACACTGGTTCTAGAACCAGGGCCATCATTACCAGGTCCAAGAAGGGGGTTTTCAAGAAAGGACCTGCCAGGATTTCGTCCCACAACGAATCTATAGTAGAGCCTCTTAAGGGCTAGAACTAAAAGGACCAATAGCAAAACAAGATTGATTGATGAAAACAGAATCCTTTGAGGACATGGTGACAGAAAAATGAACTCCAACCAAGCTTTGAAAGATCCATCAATGGAGGTTGAGCATTTGAGGGATGTAAGCCATGGCCCAGACGACAACATGATTAAGATATTGTATATTAGTTCTATTGGTATTGTATATTAGTTCTATTGGTATTGTAAATAAATCACAATCTGCTAGATTATTTACAGATTAAGGTATCAGTGTAATACCATAAAGACATTTGTGTAATACCATTAAGGTATTCGTGTAATACCTTTAAGATATTCACTGTTTTTTATAAACTTTGGAAAATTAATTTTTGTAATACCATTAAGGTATTAGTGTAATACCATAAAGACATTTCTGTAATACCATTAAGGTATCAATGTAATACCATAAAAGACATTTCTGTAATACCATTAAGGTATTAGTGTAATACCATAAAGACATTTCTGTAATACCATTAAGGTATCAGTGTAATACCATAAAAGATATTTCTGTAATACCTATAGGGTATATGCGTAATACCAATAGGGTATACATGTAATACCCATCACTGAATCATCAACTAGGTAATCAGGTGAGTGTGGGCACACACCAGATTTGCTATGGGCGCGCGTGGGGGCGCGTGGGCGCGCGTGGAGGCTGCCCACGCGCCGGGTCGGATCTGGGGGCACGGATCTAAGATCCGTACCCCGGGGTACACAAGTTTTTGCCTTACTTTTTACGTTTAATGTTCCTTAATTGTTTACTTTAGTAATTTGATATAGAATTTAAAATTTTATATTCAACTTTCTATTATATTATAAAGATGGAAAAATATTATATTAACATTATTATGGTAACCATTATAGAATAAAATAATAATAATACTAAAAAAGTTTTAACTTAACGGCAATTAATAAGCATAATAAAAAATAACCTAATGAGACCTATATATATATATATATATATATATATCATAATAAATTAATTAAAAATGAGTAGTATTTTAATTAAATACTTTTAAAGACACTTTTAAATATTTTTATACATAGTCTCTATTAAGGCACTTTAAAGTACTCATAATATACATGTAAAGACATTTCAAAGTGAATTAATAGGATATCTTTCAATGCATTTAACCTATTGCTACATTAAAATATAGGGCATTTTTGGAAATGTCTTAATAGTTTAAATGTATTAATATCCAATATGTTAGGACACCTTTTGGTGTCATATAAAACCATTTTTTTTGTAGAAACCATTACGAACAAATTAAGGAAGAATATAAAACTCATGTTGCTTGGCAAAAACTTATATACCCCTGGGGTAAATATGAGCACAGATTTATGTGTTATATATATGTTCTTTAAGTGTTGTATATATACCCTATAGGTGTTATATTTCCTGGTGTTATAAATATACTCTACAAGTATCATATGAATATAAGAGTATACATGTGATACTTGAAGAGTATATACATGATACCTGTAGAGTATATATTTAACATCATATGATGATTAACTTGGAGGTACCATGCCCCTGGGGCACAAAAGTGTCACTCATGTTGCTTTTGTACGGGTGAGACGAGATTTTCTATTACATAGTACTATAGTGTTGTGATTTACATGAAAGTTTTATGGTCCTCGATCTATTATTGTCATTTACTCTTAGTTCGAATCACATTCTCTATTTTAAGTGATATTTTATCTTATATTTCATTACTTGCAATTCATAACATGCGTAAATTGATGATATTATCTTTTACACTTGACATTTGATGGTTATTTTGAAACATCAGATAACATATACATATTAAATAAATGATCCTGTTTGCTCTTAGTATGGGAATATTTTATTTTATACATGGAATATCTTGTGAGATACATATATATCTTTTATATCGTAGATATATTTCCATATTTTTATGTATAAGAAATATATAGTGAAAATACCCTAATTTAACCCCTTCACTATATTTTATGTAAAAAATTACCCCAACTAAATTGATATTCATATTTTAACCAAATAACTATAATATTTACTCAAAATAGTCATTGATTTGACATAAAGTGAATAAGTCAAATGACAAATATCTTTATCAATGTTGTCAGGGAATTGTTGCAGATTTTGACAGAGATTCTTTCAACTTTTGACTATTTTGGGTATTCTCGTGTAACATATTTAAGTGCTCCGGGATGAATTATCGTGACATTTAAAAATCACGAAAATCCACATCCAACTTTTTTCCCCTTTTTTTTTGTCTGGCATAATTTATAGTATAGTTTTTGCATGTATTTGCATGTATTATCAAAATGTGTAAAAATTAATTGATATTCATTTTTCATGTAGTTTATAAATGACAAACATTATTTGATGTGATGTAAAGTCTTCCCAATGCAAATGCATATAGAGTGCACTTTTGAAAAAAATAGTAGTATCACATGTGCACACGAAGGATCCAATTTTGAATAAATAGGTGGTGAACATAACTTACATTTGCAATGCGCATGTAACTTATTAATTCTCACCTTACATCCTAGACAAATCTTGGGCAAACCTTACAAGAGCTTTTGTTTTCTTTGAATACCTTAACGGTTAGTTTTCGTATTTCAATTTTTGTGCAAGCTTTTTTATAGTTTATTATAGGTTATAGTATATGCTACACGTAAATTGAAAATGTGTTAAGGTAGGCTTGCTGAAATTCGTGTTTTTACGATATTAGAAGATACTGAAAAATGCAAGGAATTTATATACTGAAGATACAAAAATTCTATAAAATTACCTACAACTGGGCTGAATTTTCGTGTAACCCAAGATAATTTTCGTGTAACCCACAAATTTAGGAGTTACACGAAAATGTGCGACGTTGATTTTCGTGTAAGGTCATTATTGTGTGATGTTGATTTTTGTGTGATGTTGATTATTTAATGTGTGATGTTGATTATTTTTAATTAGGAGTGTTAAGTTTATAGTATATGTTACATTTAAATTGAAAATGTGTTAAGGTAGGCTTGCTGAAATTCGTGTTTTTACGATATTAGAAGATACTGAAAAATGCAAGGAAGTTAGATACTGAAGATACTGATAATTATGATAATTTTCGAATAACCCTAAAAAAATAGGGTTATTCGAAAATTAGGGTGATAATTTTCGAATAACCCTATTTTTTTAGGGTTATTCGAAAATTAATTTGATAAAATTCGAATAACCCTAAAAAAATAGGGTTATTCGAAAATAAAGATATTGTTCGAATAACCCTATTTTTTTAAGGTTATTAGAAAATTATCATAATTTTCTAATTTTTACAAAAAAAATAGGGTTATTCGAAAATAAGGGTATTGTTCGAATAACCCTAATTTTTTTAGGAATATTCAAAAATTATCAAATTATGATAATTTTCGAATAATCCTAAAAAAAATAGGGTTATTCGAAAATTAACCCTAAAAAAATAGGGTTATTCGAAAATTAATTTGGTGATACACCTATTGTTCGAATAACCCATATTTTCAATACACCTATTGTTCGAATAACCCCTAAAAATAGGTGTTATTCGAACAATAAGTGTATTGTTCGAATAACCCTATTTTTTAGGGTTATTCAAAAATTATATGTAATTTTCGAATAAGAGTAATTTTCGTGTAACCCTACAAGAACATTTTCGTGTAACCCTACAATCTACATTTTTGTGTACAATTGAACCCCTAATTTTTGGTATTTTTGTGTCCCATTAAGATAAGACTACATGCAACCCTAATTTTGACCTTAAACAACATATTCTTCATGTACAAATTCAAACCAACCTATATAAATTATGGTTTGGAAGAGAGAGGAAATTGATTTTCAAGCCAAGTATTTGAAATGAGAGATACACCAAAATCATGCCTATTTGTTGCTACATTTTAGTCAAAAAGTTGGACAGGATTCCTGTCATTTTACTGCCAAGATTCACTGTAATTTCTACCAATTTACTGACTTCAACTTTACTTTATGTCAATCAATGGCTATTTTTGACATTAATTAAAGTGTTTGGATTATAAATGAGATTTCAACTTGGTAGTGGTTATTTTTATTCCATATTATAGTGATTCAACTATTTTGGGCAACTCACCCAAATATATATGAGTTGTATAAGAAACAGTAAATATTTTGTTATTTTGGCTGTTGTGTTTGAACAACTGTCTTTCAAAAATCATTTCGCAAACAGGAGTTTCTAGGCAATTATGTACGAAAGAATTTTTTAAACCTTTGAAAGAAAATCATGTCATCATGTTAACAAGTCATCAAAATTTTGAACGAAACGCTATTACATAATTTTTTAATCCACTAATCAAGTTTGATATCAAAATTTTATATATTAATTAACTGTGAAATGTAAATTGTAGATTGAATCGTTTCATATGAAATGATTCGCGAGTACAATCTCATGTAAGAACTTACTCTTCAAACAATTACATATCATTGTGTTGAAATGAAAAGTTAACATGAAATGCCAAAACTTTTTTATGAACTATTATAGCTTAAATAGGGCTGGAGGAATTAGTCATTTTATAAGGCTATAAATAACGATCGATTAGTGATAATTAAAAGTCCAAGAACTATTGAAAGATTCAATCCACATTTAAAATCCATGTCTTATTTCATTTTTGCACTATACATGACACAAATTATTTTCTAGATGCAATCTTCATTATTGTATTTTAAAATTTTTGTCCTATAATTTAGGTTTTGTCTCTAATTTTTCACAACAAATTATATGGATTTTAATATTGGTTCCTATCATGTTCATTTCCAATTTTAACTCAATTTTGCTCTTAATGTTATTCTGCTTGTGTGGGCAATAGACACATCAATAATCCCAACATCTACATAAGCAAAAATTGACATTTCATGTGAAATTAGATCAAACTTAAAATTAAAAGTTCAGAATAAAAAATGCACAATATTTTGTAGTGAGACACTTTCTTATTATTACCCAGTGCACTAAATTCAACTGTCTCATCTCAGCACTTTAGTGCACCAGACATATATACACGCACAATATATATATCTCAGATTAAAGTGAATCAAAATTTCACAATAAAAATAGTTGGTAACAGTTCTCATATAATCAATAACTCTAGTACCCAAAAAACATGACACAAATAATTAGAAGATCCAAAACCTAATCAAACTACAAACCCTAATAAACCCTAATAAATCCATGAAAGTGCAAAAAAAAGCACTTAATTGCAGCAATCATAGAACAAAGGAGCAGAATCAGCCTTTTGTGCAATCAATCCTGGAAGATGGTCACTGAGATTGACAGAATAAAAAATGGATTGAAAAAAATAAAGAATTCTATAAAATAAAGATTAATGTACTTGTTGTTTTTGTAATAATAAAAAAATAATAGAATGTGGAAGCATGCTGTGTAGAGCAGAGGGAGTTTAAAAAATAAAAGGAAGAAAAAGTGAAGGCCCATACTCTGATCAATTTCACATTATATTCTCCCACTTTTACTCTGATTTGAAATCTTGTGGGTCTCTCTATTTATCATGAATTAATTGTTAATAATTACTCCCTCCGTCCCGGCCGAAGTTGCCTACGTTAACTGGAGATGAAGTTTAAGAAAATACAGTTGACTCTTATTTTTTGTTTTTTATACTTTATATTTTTTGCTTAAGGAGGTAAATTTTTTTTTTTTTTGTCATTTATAGGCTGGTAAGTTGGATTGAGACAAATAAAAATGACAAGTAGACAAGTTCGGATGGGATGGAGGGGGTATGTATCTTAAAAGAATACATATATAAATATATTGTTTTAGTTTAGAAGAAACAGACCAAATCACATGAGATGAGAGTATTATTTTGTGGATTTTAAAGCTGATTTCTTCAAATAATTAGAGTATAGAATAAATGATTAATGATATGATGGAATAATCACTCAATTTTCTTTATTAGAAAAACACACAGAGGTGTATGGCACAATTAATGAACAGGAAATGGCTGTGTTTATCTTTTCTTGCTTGCCACTATGAGATTATATATATATATATATATATATATATGAAGGAGACATTAATATATATAGGAGTTTCAAGTTTCGAGAAGACCTCTAAATCTTGCCCTCATTTTGCACGAGCTCAATTTTGATTTGAGCTCATCACCCCTCTATTTTCTTTCATTATTCTATCCACTTTCTTTTTAAAAATTAAGTATTTTTCAGTTTACAATTTTGTGTATTTTATTTAACAACTTTAATTAACAAAAACATCGGCCAATTCATATTTCACTAATTTTTTTTGAGTGACACTTGTGTGTCCGGCCACCAATCCATTTAGTAGGCTTAGAGGGGTAAATAAATCTACACAATTTTCAAACTTTTTCTCCGAAAAGGCTTAAGTCCAGAAGCAATAACATTTTGGGAGGTTACTTCGAAGTTATCAGAGTTATATTGCGGATAATCTTTCTTCTATTGAAAACACAAGTATGAAAGATGTGCATCTGATATTGGATATGCAGTTAGAAAGGTAAGCATGAACATACACATAGATATATATAGGTTCGAAGGTGGAGTAATCCTTCTACATCCTCTCTGCCTCTTCTCAAGATGGAACTTTGTTAATCTTGTTGATTTACATAGACCTATTTATTACAACACAAACTTAACAAATGAGTAGCAAGCCTACTCAAAGCTGCTTGTCTACTCTCCTATCTTACCCACATAGGATCCTACTTGACTCACAGAGAATCCTTACTTTATTCTTCAGAAAGTGAACAGCTTATTAGGACCCTAGTCCTAGCACTAAGCATTCCGAGACAACCCTTAAAAGGTTTGTCTTTTTCTTCAAATGGATGCAGCAAGGTTCAGCTTCTTTTTGCAAGTTACTCTGTTGTAGTTTGCTGCAAGACTGAATGACTGAGTAATCTAGCGTTTCTGTGGTTTAGAGTGTTTGAGCTTCCTTCTCTTCTTTTGATCTTCTATACACTCTTTTCTCTTCTTTTCTTTTCCCCCTCTTCTTCTTTTTCTTCCACACGCTTCTCTCTTTTCTTTTTACTCTTTTCAGTCTTCTATTTATAGATGTATGAAATCTGCACGTTGAAGGTGGGTAGGTTTCCAGCATTTAATGCGTCGTTCTCTTTTTGATACACGTCAGCTTTTTTGTTTTCTACGTGTCTTCATTTGATTGGCTTCGTTCCTTTTCTCTCTACCGGTAACTTTTAGCTTCCTTCCCATGCTTGCTTTGTAGCTTCCTTCTCAGGCTTGCTCTGTCAGGTGGCTTGAAGCTTTTGTAGCTTGCTTTGTCATGGTCTCTTCCAGGTAATTTCCTGTCAGGTAGCTTGCTGCTTTGCAGTATGCTTTGGCATGGTCTCTTCCAGGTAGCTTCCTACAATAAGCAGTATCCTTTTAGTTTACCAAATTCCTTCACCATTCTCTACAGTATCCTTTTTTTTGAAACTTTCTTTGTCGTATCTTCCTGCAGTAACCTTGTTGCAGTAACCTTATAAGATAGGTTATGCTTATTTATTGAGGTTACTTTTCTAAGATTTTGTCTCATCAAAACATACTCAAATATTTCCTAACACAAATCTAGGACTCTTATTTTATGGTTTTTCTTCAAATCATGATTTCACGTAAATTATTTCTTCTTCTTCTTCTTCTTCTTCTTGTAGATTTAGATGGTTGATTATAAATAACAATTACATTACAATGTTTGAAAACATTTAAAAGAAATTATTGCAGTCATATAAGATTAATTGCAGAAAAATTCGATGAAGAAGATGATGAAAATTTGCATTTGAATTTTTAAGATTTGAAATTTACATAGTACAGTACACTAATACCTTACACAGTATAAAAGTAATATCTTAAGGGTATACACGTGATACTTAAAGAGTATATATCAAATACTTATCACTGAATCGTTTAACATGGAAAGTAATACCTTAAGAGTATACACATGATACCTAAACAATATATATATAATACCACGCTTTAACATATATATATATGAAAAGTAATCCTTAAGAGTACTATACATGTGATACTTGAAGAGTATATATATAACACCACATGTTGGATTGTGAGTATACACATGATACCTGAAGAGTATGTTTGTCCCAAATAAGCTGGCAGTAGGCTTAGGGGGGGTGAATAAGTCTACTATATTTTCAAACTTTTCTCTTTCTTCTATCGGCTTGGTTCTAATATCAGTAACCTTTTGGGAGGTTACTGATCAGAGTGATTGCGGAAGCTTTTCTCTCATTGCAGAGCCAAGTATAGAAGATGTGCAGCTTTATCATAGAGTATGCAGGTTAAGCAATAAGCACACATAGATGTAGAGATATATAGAGGTTCGAAGGTGGAGTAATCCTTCTACATCCTCTCTGCCTCTTCTCAAGAGGGAACATTTGTTAAGCTGGTTGATTTACATAGCCCTATCTATTACAACCCTCACTTAACAAGTAAGTAGCAAGTCTTCACACAACTGCTTGCCTACTTTATCACTGACTCACACAGGATCCTATTCTACCCACCCAGGGTCCTCACTTTATCTCCTAGAAAGTGGAAAACTCAGCAGGACTTTATTCCTCGCACCGAGTACTCCAAGACAGCCTTTAAAAAGGTTTGTCCTCTTCTTCTTCAACTGGATGCAGCAAGCTTGGCCTTCGTTGCAGATTGAACTGTTGTAGCTTGCTGCAGGACTGACTGACTGAGCATGCGTCTCTTGGGGTGTGGAGTGTTTGAGCTTTTCTTCTTTTATTCTGCTCTTCTGAACACTCTCTTTTCTTCTATTTTGTCTTCCCCCTCTTTCTGCGTTTTCTTCTTATAAGTCTTCTCTCTGTTGAGCTCTGCTCTTCTGAACACTCTCTTTTCTTCTATTTTGTCTTCCCCCTCTTTCTGCGTTTTCTTCTTATAAGTCTTCTCTCTGTTGAGCTCTTCTCTCTTCTTTTTGTGCTTCTCTCTGCGAGCTTGTATATTCTGTTGTGCTCGCTATCTTTTCTCTCTTGCACACTCTTTTCTTTTCGTCAGTCTTCTTCTTATTTATAGATTAGAAAATCTGCTCATTGAAGGTATGTAGGTTCCCTAATCTATAAATGCACTGCACTCCTGACACATTCCAGTTTTTTGCTTTCCACATGTCTTCTTCTGACTAACTCCTCTTCTCTTCTCTCTACCGGTAACTTCTTTGTGTCTACCGGTAACTTTTGACTTTCTTCCCATGCCAGCTTTGTAACTTCCTCCTCTTGCTTCACTCTGGAGCTTCCTTTTCTGGCTTGCTCCTTCAAGCGGCTTGAGGCTTCTGTAGCATGTTGCTCCTGCAGTATGCTTTTGGCATGGTCTCTCAGGTAGCTTCATGTCTCGCTGCATTTTGCTTTGACGAGGTCTCTTCTAGTAGCTTCCTGTAGTCATTAGTATCCTTATTAGTTCAC